>NHNX01000009.1:37442-717240 GCA_002786045.1 Zasmidium angulare
CAATGGCGGGATGGGCATGGGGAATAAGAGGATGAAGCCTGATGGATGATGTTTGGGCTGTATGGAAAGGCGTTCTGTTGTTGGCGGTTTATTTGGGATGACTGTTTGGAAGATATGGCGTTATGGACTGGAAGGACAGGACCAATGTCAAAGGGATATGCAGAGAGGAACGATGATTGTAACTCTAGATTCTCGTGGTCTTCAGATGACATCTGACACATCATACCTACCGTAGGGATCGACGACTGTGGTGGCTGACTATGCAGACGAAGGTGTCGTGCCTTGCAGTAGCACGTTCTGGCCTTGAATAAGGTCAGCTTGCTAGTTCGCATTTACTGCCGCCGAGCTCCTGCCGGAATAGGATCGTCGGGCGTCAACAGATTGACTGATGAGCACCTGGCAGTGTTGCTCGAATATGAAGCTTTACAGCCTTCCCAGAAATTCATACAATACCATGCCATTGAAGTCGAGTCCAGGCAAGTGTTGGAGTGTTTGTTTTTAGTACCTGACATTGAACCTTAATCGTGCATGCGTTGCCAAGCTCATCGGCTAGGCGTTTCAGGAACCTGGCCCGGGCTCATGAAACAGGACGTTCGACCCCACCTCCACTCTCACTTCATTACTCGTCCGGCGGCACATGGCTGTGCGACGATGAGGAGCGAGCTGCGGCCAGCAATCGCAGAGTCAGACCGACAGCCTCTGTAGCTCCGCGACGTCGCCATCGTGTTTGCTGCTGTTTCTTTGCTATCGTCCTCTTCCTCCACCATCTCATCACCCCTCGTGTGACGTCGTCGCTGTAGAGACCTTGATCGCGCCACCAGATTCACTCGCTTCACTTCACGCACGGTCGACGCGCGGCGCGCCCGGTGGTCTTTGGCATATTTCGATAGGGCGCCTGCGCTGCCGCTTTCTGCCAGCTTGTGCCACTCGACTGCACGCTTGAAACGACATGGCGACAGGGTATCGCGAGGCCGACCGTCTGCGCGATGGGGTGGACTGGAGCGTGCCCCATCGTTCACCTCCGCCCGTCCCTCACTCTCCCTCCGCAGCACCCTACCAACATCACCACTCTTACTCGACTGTCGCTGCAGGAAACCGTACCGTTGGTGGATACTCGGATCATCTGCCGGACCAGACATTGAGCAGCAACAACTCCACTGCCACGCGAGACAGAGGCCCGTTCACAGGCGCTGGTAGTGACGAGGCGGCGTCGCTCGACAGTCGATCACACAGCGGTCGCCGAAGGGGTTCGAGCTTCAGCAGCCTTTTGAAGCGCTCCACGAGCAATTCCTCGCAGCCCAACCTCGCCAACGGGGTCTATACCGCCGACGCCAGCGCTCCTCCTCTTCCTAAGACTCGCATAGCTCAGGCGCATTCAGAGGCCGCGGCCAGGAAGGAACAAGGACAGCATCGCAAGGGCAGCAACAGCTCGTCGCACAGCTTCACCATGCTGAGGAAGTCGTCGAAGCTCAAGGCCCAGCAGGCCGAGCAGCAGCGCCGTGAAGCGTCCCTACCGCGAGAGCCTCCTCACCTGCCCTCTCTCAACCCATTGCCTGGCATCGCGACCTTTGGAGGGGATGACGCTCGTCCTGATAGCGTCGCCATCTTCAACAACGCCTACACTCATTCGCAATCTGCCGCCACCAACTTCTCTCGCCCCCAAGCCATGGCACCCTCGAGCTCCTTCACCAGCTCCTCCTCACCCGCCTACGCTGCTCGCGGCGCCAATGGCATCCCTCGCGACTCCACCTCACCACCCGATTCGAAAGCAACCAAAACCAATGGAGAGTATGTTGCAAACCCAAGTACCGACCGCACTGAGAGCATTACCAATCGAGGACGATATTCCTATGCTAGCAGCACAGCCAATGTTAACTCGATAAACAGTCCTCGTAGGGTTCGCAGAAGGAAGGATCCGACTCCGTTCAAGTAAGATCTTCTCCCATCCACCACCTCCGAATCGATTGACTGACTGTTCAACAGCGTCCTAGTAATTGGTGCCAAGAACAGTGGCAAGACGTCGTTCATTTCGCTTCTTCGACATTCACTCGCTTTGCCTTCTCACAAGAAGGCTTCCGACCAACAGCCAGAACAGCAAGTCGCCGGCAACAGATCTTCCTTTACCTCGCAGTACCTCGAGACCGAGATGGACGGTGAACGTGTTGGCCTGACGCTGTGGGATTCCTCTGGCCTGGAGAAGAACATTGTTGACTTGCAGCTGCGGGAGATAACTGCTTTCGTCGAGGCCAAATTTGAGGATACATTCGTTGAAGAGCAGAAGGTCATGCGCAGTCCTGGTGTGAAGGACACACACATTCACTGCGTGTTCTTGATCCTAGATCCCGTTCGACTAGATTCGACGATCAATGCTTCAACGGCGTTCCAGAAGAATGGCTCGCACACTGGCAGTCTGGACGATGATCTTGATCTGCAGGTTATGCGTGCGCTGTGGGGCAAGACGACCGTCATTCCTGTCGTTTCAAAGGCTGACACACTCACTATCGGTCATATGGCGTTCTTGAAGCGTGCTGTCTGGGAGGCCCTGCGGGTCGCGAAGCTAGATCCATTGGAGGCCCTGGAGCTCGAAGATGACGGTCAAGACGAGGATGAGGAGGATGAAGAAGATGGCGAGGAGATCGACAGCGACGAAGGCGACGAGCTTCCCATACCCAAGACTCGCCGATCCCACAAACGCCAGTCCTCCCTCTCAGCCATCAGCGGCGCCCCCGCCGATGACGGCGAACCACCCTACATCCCCATGTCCATCATCTCGCCCGACCTCTACGACCTCCCACCCTACGCGCCAAAGTCGAAATCCTCAAAACAAGAAAAAGTCGGCCGCCGCTTCCCCTGGGGTTTCGCAGACCCTTACGACCCCAATCACTGCGACTTTGGCCGTCTTCGCGACAGCATCTTCTCCGAATGGCGCAGCGAGTTGCGAGAGCTCAGCCGCACAAAGTGGTACGAGAACTGGCGCACATCTCGTCTGAAGAACCTTCCAGGCTCGAGGCAGAGGATCAAGGGTGGCGTGACGCCTGTGGGAGCCGTGCCGAGGGAAGGGAGAATTGCGAGTCAGAACAGCAGGCAGTTCTTGCCGCCGACGGCACCCAGCTCGAGTACGCTTGGTGCGTCGGTGCCAAGGAGTGTGAGCACGACCAGTCAGTTGACTGCGGCGACGAGTGGCGGCGTGCGGAATGATAAGAGAGAGCTTTCTGGTGGGAGTGTGCGGTATTGAATGAGTTCCACGGATGCGACTTAATTGAGGACGAAACGCCGAACAGAATCGAACATAGCGAATACGACGATAACAAGTATGTCCTACATCAACTGAGAGAAGGAGTTGGAGTAATGAACGAAAGATGAACAGGAAGCAAGGAGACTGCATCGCAGACCTACGAAGGCATTGGAATGCTTCCTTTTCGAACAACAGACCTAAGACCAGCGTTTCGAGCGTGTTACAGCAATGGAGTCCTGAGTTTCCCCCGGTTTTCCATCAAGAACGGCATATGATTTTTTGCTTTGCGGCGACGAGTGCGTTTCTGGGTTTCGCTTCTGCTTTGTGTTGCTGCTTTTCGAGCTGTAGATATACCCCCCTGAACCCTTTTCTCTCAGCGAGTGAGCGAGAGGCAAAAAGACAGAGCGTGTCGAGATAGATCTGTATGTACTTTTTCCCCAGAGCTTTTCAATCGATAAGGAATACCCTCTGGCGGATCATGAAGAGAGAGAGCTGATGGGCTTGGGGCTGATCTCGTGGATCTCAATGGCAGAGTTGAGATTGTACAATTCCTGCTATGCTCACTCTAATGCCTCCGACCTCACAGAAGACATATGAAGCCGTGCCATGTCTCTTTTCCTTTTTTGACCCTCCACATGCAAATGCCAGTAATGCTCAATATGTACACGCTTCCCCTCTTTCCCCCTTCTAATACTGACTAGCCGCACTCTGACAAGCCTTCAACTGATCCAAATACCAGCCACAAATCGTCAAACTCCCACTGTTCTCATCCATGCACCTCCTGAAATCCGTCACCTGGTTCGCGCAGGCCGCGGGCGCGGATTGGTTCGTCATGGTGCTGTAGGCTTGTTCGGTTTGGGGTGCTTGGGATTCTGCTGGAGCAGCGGTGGAGGAACCGCCGCCGAAGAAGCCGCCGATTGCGTGGCCGATTGAGGAGCCGACTGCTACGCCGCTGTTGGAGGGATGATGGGTTAGTGGAGGGTGTTGGAAGGGGTTGAGGGATGAAGGACGTACGCAGCTGTGCTCGCCATCTGGCCGAACAGACCGGGACCCTGGCTACCCGCAGTAGGTGGTGCTTGTTGCTGAGCTGGTGGAGCGGCATGTTGTTGCGGCGCTGCGGCGGTCGATGCCTGGCGGGTTTGCTGTGGTGCTGGCTGGCGGGGCGGTGGTGCAGCGGCGGTTGGGCGACGGGGCGCTGGAGCTGGACCGCGGGATTGGCGAGGCATCTTTGCTGATGTATATTTGATGGAGGTGGTCGTTTGATGTTAGAGAGGTTGTGCTTTGTAGAAGAGGAGGAGGCGGGTGTCGGTTTGATGGCAAAGAAAGCTCCGGAAGTTCGGTTTAGCTTGCACGTTTGGCTCGTGCTTATGAAGAGCACATGATTGGTGGGGATGGGGTCGAGTCGAGTCGAGTATGGAAGTCTATTTGAGTCTCTCTTCACGTCAGTTACACACATGAAGTTTAGGGTGGTATCGACAAGTCGATGGAGATACGAGTCTCTTGCTCAATTTAACGATGCAGCAGACGATCGTCACTGCTGACGAGTCGAAGTGTTTGGCCTGCATTCCTTCAGCAAACCCCAATGCACGAAACACCCCTGAAACAAGTCCAGAACTCGAGTAGACGAATGGATTTCGCATTATCTACACAAAGGTGCGTTCCCATCTACAACTGACTGCTGCTCCCAATGCCAGTTCCGACCTTCGACGCAGCTCCTAGCGCAGATGAAGACACTCAAACGTGAGCGCATGGCGTCGATATAAAAGGGTATCGATCGCGCTCCATGCATGCCTGCCTGCCGGTCCGTCTCCCGAAAAACAAACGAATTCCCGAAACTGACACAAGAAAGACACGCGAGTACTCAAGATCGCCTCGCCCCCTCTTTCGGACGCCGTTGTTCGCTGAGAGAAAGGTAGAAGCTTCGCTGCGAGTCGCTGAAAACGAAACCGTGGGATTTGGTGAGGTGAATCATTCGGAGTCTCGCGATCTGTAGTGGTCTATGAGTTGCTCTCGTTGCTGGGGAGCGCTTGCTTGCTTTGCAATTGTTGATGACGTTGAGGAGAAAAGTTCTGATGATGCAGTTCGAATCGATCCCTTTGTTCTGGCTTTTTGTTTTCTACAAGCCAAAATGATGGTGTGAAGAAGCCAGCGAGACGACTGTCGAAATGCAAATGCTGGGTATCGTGTGGAAGAACTCATAGAATCGAGCATTTCGACTTCTTGACCTTCGTTGGGGGTCGCGGGCTGATGACGGCTCTGCGTGATGTGTTAGCTGTCAATCACAATCATATAGTATGACCAAGACCGACTTGATAGCTTCGTCAAACACGCTCTTCAGGTTCCGCTGTGTGAGAGCAGAGCACTCTAGGTATTTCACCGCCTTGATCTCCTTGGCCACCTGCACTGCCTGCTCGTACTGAATCGGTGCCATCTTTCTTTGTCGCAGTTGCTCGCGCACTTCGGGGTCGTCGCGAAGGTCGAGCTTGGTGCCTACGAGGATGATGGGGACGCCAGGCGCGTGGTGCTCGATTTCGGGGTACCACTTGTAATCATATGGTCAGCGAGGGCCCCATCGTTTCGAACTCAAATCATGTCATACCTTAGCTTTGACGTTGTCGAATGACGACGGGCTGACGATCGAGAAGCAGATGAGGAAGACGTCAGTCTGGGGGTATGAGAGCGGTCGCAATCGGTCGTAGTCTTCTTGTCCGGCAGTATCCCACAGTCCCAAGCTAATGGGCTTGTTGTCGACCATGACACTCGCCGAGTAGTTGTCGAAGCTTGCCTGTTGTCAGTCGATGCCCAGAATGCGAAGCTCTTCGAAGGTGCGCTTACACTGTCGGGATGTATTCGCCAGGGAAGGCATTGGTGGTGTATGATATCAGAAGACAGGTCTGTCGTCGGTCAGCCAACTCATCTCCCATGTCCGATGTCACTGCACTTACTTTGCCGACTGCACCATCTCCAGTGACCACGCACTACACGTCCCTATCAGTATCCCACAGATGTGACTGCGTGGAAGCTCGTGGCCCACCTTCAAGCTCTGCGTCGCTGGTTGTGCCATCTTCCTTGCTTCGCTCTGTCCGCTCTGCTGCTGCTGCCGCGAATACTCTGCTCGCGCCCGACACTACTCCTCACAATCCGCAATGGTCAAGCTAGACCCTCAACCGCCGTCTCTTACCTCACGTGTGGTGTCAGGGTTTCGATCGTATACCGCCTGTTCGGTGTGGGCCGCGGTGGCTGGTATTGTGGTGTCGCCACAGGCAGGGTGCTGGTCGCAGCGAAGGTATGGATGGTGTCGAGGGTGATGTGAATGTGCGATGGGGTTTGGGTGGAATGCAGTGAATGTGTCTCGGCCGCCAGATGGAGCTGGTCCCTCGCCGCTCCAGACGTGTGGACGGTTCACTTGGTGCCGATTGGAAGACGATGTTGAGAGCCAACGACGGGCCGGCGCGTGGGTGACGGCGTGCCGACGAGATCCTTTCTCTCCGCAGCCGGCAGTGGTGGAAGCGTCGCCCGGCAACGACAAAGACAGAACAAACACCGGCGATACAGAAGATATGTCAAAAGTGCGCAATGTGTGAGTTGATGGAGTGAGGTCAGGCAAAAGTCGGCCGGCTGTGCGACTTGGGCGAGGGTGCGGCTCTTGGAGCTTGTCCTTTAGTGCCGCTGTCGCAACTCAAAGGCCCATACCACATCCCTGTCGCTATCGCCGCAAAGGGTGTGGAGAAGAGCCCGACGGATTGTGCGCGCTTAACACTGCACCTTCCAATTCTACTCCTCGTCCAATACATACACCTCTTCCACATCACTCGCGGTCGCCACTGGCACACTGTTACAACGAGCATCGCACACTGCAACGCCGCTGGTTGACCCAAGCGCCTGTCAAGACCCACGCGGTTACCAGCACCACAGCCATGGGCCAGACATGCTTCGGTCCGCCATCGAGCACACAGGGTCGACCCAGAAGAAAACATATTGAGCGTGGCAGTGATCACAGAGTGGATTCTGATCTTGACGACAGTCTGCTCTACACCTTGTCGGATTACCGTGTCAGCAGCCTCGGTCGGCCCAAGATAGGACTTCGGAATCGGGCCTTTGTACTTCCTTCTACGTCAACAGCAAGACTTGCTGGACGGCGCGTATCACTCTACTGGGACTCTGGCTATGGTCTCCTACTTGCTTCTCCGTTGATGACTTATGTGCTCGCATACTTACTAACAGGAACAAGCAGCCTTGCCCAGGGTCTATGGAATGGGCCTCTCCAGAATAATCCTTTGGCAGGCGAATGGGTTACGGCTTCTCAGAGGCTGAGGTAATGCTACATGTTTCGCTTCCACTTCCTCCCGGGCTTTGTGTGAGAACTAATGCAAAGTACAGCAGGCGATACCCTAAACATAGGGCAGACCCTTAGTCGCACACGAAGAGCTGAAACTACGTTCTAGTGTACGAATGGTATTGGTAGTACATATTGCTGATAGCCCTCAAGACGCTCTATGAAGAAATGGCTGCCACGTCCACAACAGTGCTTCAATAATCTTCTCATTCTGCTCCACAGCTTTCGCAATCTGCACACTCACCCTTGTTGCAATGGCGTTACCTCACCTCATGGCATCATTGCCGAAGCTCAGCTTACATCCAGACATCGACAAGCGAGATATCGACCCGGAAGCGATCGTCGTTACATGGCTCTCTTCGCTGGGAGACCACCTGAGAAACAGGACAACTTTGTCAGCCAGTGATCTCTTTCTGCCATCGAATCTGCCATACTGGAGAGATATACTTGGCCTGTCATGGGAGTGGAGTACTAAGAAAACCTCGTCGTCGATCCTCTCGCTTCTTTCGACTTCGACCCAAGGATTTGGTCATTTGGAAGTCGTGAAGTCTGGAGGCTTGCAACCGAACGTGGTTGACTTACAAGGGGTCGTGTGGATTCAGTCTGGTTTCACATTTCGCAATCAATTCGGTCGCGGAAGAGGTTTGCTAACGCTGGTGAACGACGACGATGGGACCTGGAGGGCCTGGACAGTATTCACCCAATTGGAAAGATTGGATGACATACAAGGTAACGGGACACTGCTCAACGGAAGTGCTCCAAGAAACGACCAAGATGAATTACAGGCTCTAGTCATTGGTGCAGGTACATCTTAACATCTGAGCATCATTCGGTGGCGTCGCTGATCGTGACATCGCAGGACAATCCGGATTGAGCATCGGCGCCCACCTCAAACACCTCGGAGTGAACTACCTGATCGTAGACGAGCACCACAGGATCGGTGACTCCTGGCGTGCACGCTACGATTCCATCAGGACCCATACGCCAACGTACTCTGATCATTACCCCTTTCTGCCCTATCCTGAAGACTTTCCTCGATGGCTCGGAGGGAAGCAAATCGGCAACTGGCAGGAACACTACGCGAAGACCTTACAGCTCAACATCGAACTGGCAACTTCAGCCAAAGTGCTTGAGTACGAAGATTCCAGTAGAAAGTACACCATCGAGCTTCATGGCCCCGCCGGCGAGACACGAATCGTCCGTTGCAGACACCTCATCCTCGCTGCGGGCATGTTCAGCACCAAACCCATCATTCCCCATCTGCCCAACCGCGAAGCCTTCCAAGGTCAAATCTACCACACCGTCTCGCACAAGTCCGCCGCCAAGATTCCCAACATCTCAAACAAAAACATCGTCTGCATCGGCTCCGGAACCTCCTCCCACGACGTTGCCGAAGACTTCGTCCACGCAGGCGCCAAAACCGTCACCATGCTCCAGCGCCACCCCATCGTAACAGTCACGCGAGACTCCTATCTCGCGACCCAAATGTCCCTCTGGAACACCCCTGGAATCTCAACAGATGAAGCAGATATCATCGGCAACTCCTTCCCCTTCCCCGTCATACGTGCGCTGAACATCCCTGCCACGCAGAAGATGAACGAGATGGATCGACATTTGTTAGACCCGATGAAAGCAAACGGCTACCGAGTGCTGGAGAACGTCGGCCTCGTTGATCAGCAGTTCCTGAAAGGCGGACATTTCTACATCGATCAAGGGGCTTGCGAGATGATTGCGGATGGGAGGATTCGCGTGGTGAATTGCGAAGCTGGGATCAAGGAGTTCACGGAAAATGGGCTGGTGCTTGAGGATGGCAGGGCTGTGGATGCGGATGTTGTAGTGTTTGGGACTGGGTTTGAGAGGATGGCGAAGGTCGTGGAGAAGATTATGGGAGCGGAGGTTGCTGAGAGAGTTGGTGACATTGGACATTTGGATGAGGAGGGGGAGAGGATTGGGGTGAGTTGATGCGTGGTATCAGGTGTTGATCTTGTTGCCGAGCTGACGTGTCTCTTAGTGGTGGCGACCGACCGGTGTGCCCGGACTCTGGTACATGACAGGCTCTTTCTTGTGGACGCGAACGTTTTCTGCCGTTCTTGCTTTGCAGATTGCTGCTGTCGAGCGAGGCTTGAATCCTGGGTACTACGAGCAAGACACGGATGTACGATCGAGGAGGAAAGCGGATTGAGCCACAATCTACACACGACGACGTTCTGTGGAAGCACGCCGAAGGCACATAATCTGGAGTGTCACGCCTGGTCGGCGACAGGAACAGCATGGACTTCGGAGTCCGTTTGACCTTACCCTGGTGTTTTGTTGTAACGACCTGGTCCACATTCTGGTCACTAAGAGTCGAAGCAGCAATTCGCGTGTGGCCGTCGAACTTCAAAGGTCCAAGCTGTGACCGATCGTTTAGTGTTTGCAAAGCTCTTGATCTGAACGTTACGCGTATAGTCGATGATTTCTCACGGCTCTTAGTACGCTATGTGGAATTAATTGGTGTTCCTGGATGTTTGAGCCGACTGGCGTGCTTTTCAAGAGGCGCTTCTTCCAGAGTAGCAGAGGAACCCCAGACCTGGGCGCAGAGCTCGATATGTATGTGCGAATGGCCGGGAAGGCAGGCTGCAGTACCATCCTTCACTATCCATGCAGTATCGCTCCGGCAGATATTGAGCACCTAGGTAGGCTCGTCGCGGCCTGTAATACCCAGCAGAGGTCGTTGTAAAGCGGCTGGGTTCGCGTCTGTGTACCAACCCTCATTCCGCGCATCTCTATCATGCAGAACACTAAAGCTCCACCAACTTCTCTCGTCGTCGATGCTGATACGGGTCGGGCGCACGAGAACTGCCCAGACCTGCTCATTGCTTCGAGTCAGCTCGGTCGGTATCGCAGCCCCTGTTGTTCTACTAGACCGGGCACGCAGAAACCAGGATGTGTTATTCGCCCACTGGATCGGGGACATCAGAAGATTGCGACCCAAGCCTTCGAAGGAGTGTGAATGCTTGGCCACGGCCGATATGCTTGGACGTAAAGGGTCTTTCTGCGTGTGGACCAAACAGCACGGCTGTCCATCCCAGTCGAATGTAAGGTCTATGTAAAATGTTCTTCCGTTACTGAGATGGCATGTCATCGTTGCCATGGTCGGGCGTGTCACATCGCCTAGATCCCAGGCAGTTCCTACGCCGTGGTCGACAATATTCATTGGCGTGTGTTTGAAGTTACCGTATTCGTCTCTCACTCTGCCCTCAAGATCAGTCAACTGTACATCCTGCTGTGGTGGTAGGAAGAAACCGTGTGTTATTTCGTCATCGGCCGGGCCTGGTATACAGGTCCAACACACGTGAAAGTGTCTCTCTTCCCAATAGGATAATTGATAAGACCCAGGCACTGTTGTGATGCCTTCCCTGTAAAACATGTTGTTGGATTCTGCTTTGCGAAGCAAAATGACATACTCCGCCGAGCCCTTTGAAACGCGAACGCCCCATGTGTTAAGGCGCCATCGTACGGCAAATCTGGTCTTGATCTCCAGACCAATATTGGTTATGCCGAAATGGCACGTTCGACGAAAGGTGTCTGAGATCCACTCTAATCCCTTAAAATCCTCGAACTGCGCGAGACTACTTGCTAGCAGAACGCCTCTCGGGCGAAGTCTCTCCATCATGTTCCCGTGGCTCCAACATAGAATAGATGGGTCGTCGGAGCTTCGCAAGATCTCATGTTGAAGTCGAAGGAAGGCCTTTGGTCCCTCGCCATATAGCAGTGGCATGTTGACATCGAATATCCCCATGAGACTGTAAGCAACATCCTCTGTTCTACTAGCTTGACGTTGTGAAGCCCATGACATCCTCTCGGCCACTGAGCAGGCGGACACCGGCCGTCTGCCGTCCAACACGTTGATTTGGATGCCAGTGACTTCTTGAAGGATTTGCATGAAGTCACTTTTGCTCCCAAGCTTCCTCCAGTACAAATCAAAGAACTCGACAGACTTGGGTGCAAGCAATTCTTGTAACGTCCATGACCGTGTGAACCAGACACTCCCTCTAAACATCGTGTCCAAGAATGGGCCGTTATAGACATCTTCCAGATACGCCACACACACCTTGGCTTTCGCGTACCATGCGTACATAGAGTTAATGGACTCTGAAAGCTCCGCGCTGCTTCGTTTGTCGATGCAACAAGTATCGATCCAGACGTAGTCGAGGTAGTAGTCATAAGCGATGCGGCATGCGCCCACTAACTTCTTGTAGCCCTTGCTTTCGACGTTGGCCCGATTCTTTACAAGGTCTTTGAAAGTGAGCTCTTCGTCCGTCCATCTGTGAGACAGTATAGCGTAAGGCGGAATCGATCCTTCGAAGAACTCGTGGAGCTTCAGCGTGTGGATGTTGACAAGGCGCATGTTTGCCGCCCGGAGCTGGTGGTATCCGTCGCTGTCGTTTTTGTTGTCACGTCCTCAAGTCGCGGAAGTCCGTTTCTGAAGGTCTAAACCATGACATTTATGGCCGTTGTTGTCGCTGTCAGGTCTGCAAGCTGTGTAAGTCGTTTCTTGAAGTTCAGCCTTTCGTGATCTGCACTGTCATCTGCGGCCTCATGCACGCCCGTGTCAGTGGCGCTCGTGAGGTGCATGTACGTGCACTTGTCAAGCTCCAAGCCTTCATCAGCACACCAGCGGCAGATGAGTCGCAATCATGTCGTTGCTTCTGTCAAGGGAGACGTTGTGGTCCGCGAGCAGCTCGGGCTGTGAATTCGTACCAGTGAATGCCCATGGTGCAAACAAGTAGCAATGCAAGCAATCACACTGTACATCCGCCTCATCATTCCTTTGCTCGTTCGTGGGAGAGAAATGACACTCCACCGCTGGGGCGAAGGAGAAAAGATGATGTTGAGTGGGCGTTGCTGGAGACAAGTGCCAAGGCATGTGCTCTAATTTCATGCTCGTAGAAGGGAAAGATCGAACCGCCGCCCCTTTGCAACGCTCCTCCCTCTTGCAATGTTGTCGCACCCCAGTGGAAACGTCCACCTCACTCCAAACGTAATGGAGGGCCTAGAAGACAGAACGTTACGTTCATTAGGTCTCAACCAATAGACTACCCACAAATACAAGCATCCATAGCACAAGACCTCGTCTGGTTCAAGATTCCGCCGACCTGCTCGCACAAACATACAGCACAAACCCATGCTCTTCAATACAACCACCCAGCGCCAATGCCAAAGTACCAAGCAAAATAAGACTCGAAAACATCAAGACTTCTGCAAACCAGCAGGCAAGCCAACACCTTTCTCAACATCTGGTCCCGCCCGATAAGGCGCTTCATCGATCTTCTCGCTTCCGCTAGAACCGTCAAGATGTCCGCGGCTCGATGGAGCCCTACCTCCAACGCCGGGCACCTGCTGGCTATCCATACTTAGCGCGCCTCCCAAGCTGGTCGTCGCGGCAGGAGTTGGTCGGGCGACGTCTTTGCCGGTTGCGGCGTTCTCCTCGTCGAACTCGAAGTTCTCCGCCTGCAGAAGCGAAGGTCAGCGCATACATTTCGGATAGGAAAAGGTAACCGTACCTCGTGCTCGTTAAAGTCTTGGCCTGGATTTGCGGTCTCGTATTCTAGCACCTTGACGAAGCGGTAGAAGCCGACAGCGATGAGCGCACCGAGAGCTGGGCCTAGCCAGTAGACTGGGAGTAAAGTCAGTAGAAGCTTCGGGCGTCCAGAAAGGTGACTTACTCCAATGGTAGCCTGGGAAGTTTGCAAGGACCACGCAGGGCCCAAACGAACGGGCAGGGTTGAGAGAGCCACCGGTCTAGTTTGCAGATCAGTGCCATGTTCTCGAGTTCTTACGTTCTCTAGCACTCACAAAGAAGACACCAGCCAACTCGGCAATGAAAAGTGCCAAGCCAATACCGATGGGAGCAATGAATGTGCCTTTGTGCTTTTCTGCGGCAAGCATGAAGATCGTGAAGACGAGCTCAGCCGTGAGGAACATCTCAATGACTGGGCAAAGGTCAGCAGAGGTTTAAGTACCGGAAGTCACTCTTCAACGTACAGAGACCGCGAGTGATGCTGGTGCCGCTGGCCAGGGTGGTGGAAACCGCCATTGGGCCAGGAAACAGGGCCGAGACAACGCCTGAAGCTGCTATGCTACCGAGCAGCTGGGCGATGAAGACGAGCGCCGCGCGAGGCCAGGTGACGGCTCCAATGAGAGCCATACCAAGGGTGACAGCTGGATTGAAGAGGCCTAGATCACGCTGATCAGCATCCAGGGATCAACCTCTCAGCAAGATACTGCCTCACCTCCGCTGATCCTGAAGAACACCCAGGCATTGACTGCCAAGGAAAACCCAAAGGCCAAGCTGATGTAGAGGAGTACGCTCGTGTTGGGTATTTGTGTCAAGGAACCTGACGAGGTGCCAGCTCCAGCAGCGGCGGCATTGGCGACTTGAGTGGCCGAGAAGGCGAAGAACAAGAACAAGAATGTGCCAATGAACTCGCCGATCATAGCGATGAGGTGGTTGCGCGGTTTGTTTGGGATGAACCCGAGAAAAGGCAACCTCAACTCATTCTTTCCATCTGTCTTCTTCCTATGAAGTCCAGGAATGTTCAGGCCATTGTCTCTTGGCTTATTGATGTTCATGGTGAAGCCTGTATTGGTTCGCTGTCGAGGATTGTAGGTTGTAGGTTCTGAGGACGCGGTGTGGTAGGAGGATTGTGGAATGTTCGAATGTATGGATGGTGAAGCAATGGTTTCTGAGGTGAGCCGGATAGCTTATCCTCAGGATAGGTCGTTCGTTAGGAAGTGCGTTGTAGGTCTGGCAGGTGCTTGGATTGCTGAGTGGAGGCCGAAATACAGGCTGGATGGATGTTGGAGAGATGGTGAGATCGAGGAGGGAGGAGATCGGAAAACACTACCAACGCCAACGCTTGAACGCAGGAGCGGTGGAATGAGGTGAGGTCAAGCGCGATACGGCTTGCCGAGAGGGAGCTCGAGGAAGGGTGGAGCGCGAGTAAAGCATCGCGAGCGGCAGGTGGGGTCTTGTTTACTTATACCTGTGAAGTTCGGTAGCACTACTGAACGATGGCGGTATGGATGAAAGCCGACGCACTCAATTGCAATTTGTGACGCAAAAGTTCGGCACGTTTAGCTGTTGGTACTCGACGATCGGCGGCAGCCCCAAGCGTTTGCTGTCCCGAACGAGACTGGTACCGGGGAGGGATCGAGGCTGGGGGTGGAGATCAGTCCGCAGCATCGTATCGAAGACGCTCCCACGACGTGGCGGCCCGTCGTCTGACGAGAAGCATTACGCCAGAGAGTACGTAGTGGTGTAGCACAGCTGAGGCGGGTCGGCAGCTTCGTGTGGAGGGCAAGCAGCTGTCGTCGAGCTGGTGCATGTACCGTAGTGTGCAGAAATACGCCCCCACCCATTTCCTTTTCCACCGGCGTCATCGTCCGTGTGAACTCTCGCAGAGCCGCATGTGAGGAAAGTAGTCCAGAACTTGGAAGAAATAGGGGAGTCTGTTGTCCCTGCATCGGTTCATCTTGCACAACCATGTGTGAATAAGAGAACCATATGGGATGGAGAGAGAGGCGCCTCTCGACAACGCGAGGTGCCAAACATCCTGGTGATCATCTTCTTGCCTTGCATCCTTTGGGTCGCTTGTGGGAGCTCGGCTCGCATATTAACCCATGCTCGCCTTGAAGATCGCCGTCATTATCGACCTCGCTGCCGTCGTTGTAATTTCTGTGCTTCTTCAGCCGTCGTAGTGGTTCAATCGTAAGTCTCTGGTGTCACATGGCGAGATGGGGACTGCACACGACCAGGCATTCCGAGGAAGATGGGACGAAATTCACTCATGGAAACATAGGTGGGGCTTGCACGTGATTGACCTCGCGGCCCAAGGAGACAACAACATGTCAGTCCCTGGTCGAAACGAAACATGACTGTCATACAACTCTTCGCTGCACAGCCCACTTCTCAATCAGACAGTCATTCACTTCACTTTCGTTCTGCTACTCTCACCGACTCAGCTCAAACTTCCCACATCGCGTGAAGCTCTTCTGCATCCTCGGCGGCTTGGGCTCTTTCCCGCTGTGATCGTCATCCAAGCAAGTCTGGTGCCCTGAATCGATCCGCTCCAGCGCCACTTCACTCCATTCACCGCGCACCGCCTTCTCGACAAACCCGCTCACCCCTCCGCCGCTGAGTTATCCACCGCCAGCGGATGCCGACATAACAACACCTGCGGCTGTGGTCGCCGCCTGCACCACCGAGAACCCTTCGTTCCTGCGACCCGCCGCTTCTCTCCACACGCCTCACCAGGCCGCCAAGATGCGACCCCTTCGATTCCTCATAACAGTCCTCTCCTTCATATTAGCCTTCTTCCTGCTGTTATCCATTGGTCCTTGGAACAGCAGCGACGTCCAGAATGTGCAGGATCGCAGCAATGTTGGCACATACTTCAACTGGCGCACACCTTCCTCACTCTTCCCACCTTCTGCCATAATCAGCCTGACTGATGATAACTCTACGAACTTCCTTGCCCGCCCTGCCGCGTTTGGACCTCTATTGCCGGTCAAAAGTCTGAGCGGACAATTATGGATTGGAAGTGGGTTCGGAGACGATCATCTGGGAAGAGGGGAAGGCGAGCTGGGTTGCAGCGACGTACCGGGCTGGGATGATGGGAGCTGGACTATCGTGAGCGGCAACACCAAGAAGCCGTCCAGTGAAGGAAAGAGCGGCAATGCAGAGTCACCGACTGCATCGAACAAGAACAAGAGAAGCCTTGAGAAAGATGAAGATGAGGAAGAAGTGGACAGCAACGAGCATCCTTCTGAGGACGACGGAACCGACGATTATCTACACCATCCCTTACCAGCGAGCGATGGTCTCAAGACGAATGGAGAAGCTGCTGGGACTACCAAGAAGCCGACACACGCCGACATCCAGTCTCTACAGGAAAGTGCAGAGATCGCTGGGAAGATAGTACTGCTGAGCAGAGGTGGATGTGGCTTTCTGGAAAAAGTCAAGTGGGTACAGCGCAGGGGTGGCATTGCGCTCATTGTGGGGGACGACATTCGTGGTGGACCGCTGGTCACCATGTACGCTCGGGGAGACATCTCCAACATCACAATTCCTTCTCTTTTCACTTCGCATACCACGGCACAGCTCTTGTCAAGCCTGATGCCTTCTGGTACCTTGATAGGACACGCTGAAGAGGCCAACCGGCTTGGCCTGGGCGCAGGAGGCAGGGACAAAAGCCACAGCGAGAGCTCGGGAAGCCAAAAGAACGCTGATTCTGCTGACAAGCCCAACTTTACAACTACCACCGCTACAGCCAAAGCTACATCCACACCACCGGCCAGGCACAAGGTGAAGACTGAGAAGGCCGCTGCAAAACACGATGAAAGGCCAAAGCACCGTGGCTGGTTCGTCTCGCTCTTCGGCGGCAGCTCAGACAGCGCCGACAGCCGACGTCCACCGAGCAGTGGCAATATCGGCTGGGTGTTGCAGGAAGAGTTCGAAGACGACGAACCAGTTCATGCAAAAGCGGCAAAGACACCGCCCAGCTCGACTTCTTCATCGAAGACACCCACCGCCACTCCACGGCGAGGCGACAGCGATGGGTTCCAGATTGGGGTACAAGACTGGAGAGATCCAGACTTGGTCGCTGAACAAAAAGAGCAGAATCTCAGGGGCTCGAGTACGACAAGTTCAAGCTCGGCAGCTGTGCTCAAGAACAGCAAGCCAACGACATCTTCCTCGTTGAAGGGAGGCAGCATCACTCCTGGAAGCGGCGAGTATGCCAAAGCGAATCACGAAGCAGTCGATATCGCTAGCTCAAAAAAGTCCCAGTCGAAAGACAGCATGACTTCTCAGCAGACCAATGACCAGCAGGACAGCAGCTCACGCGGCTGGCTGGGTAGATTGTTCTCATCTGACCCTCCTGCAGAAGATGCCAAGACCGAGACCGCACCAAAAGCCGTCGCCAAAGCTCCCGAGCTTCAGTCGCATCATTCGAAAAGTGATAGCTACCATCGCCGCCCGCAGCTTGCGGATGGTCCTCAGATGCACGAAGGATTATGGGTGACGCTGTCGCCTACTTCCATGTCATCGTCGCCATTCTTTGATACATTGCTGGTACTGGTCGTCTCGCCTTTGGTAACCCTTACGGTCGTCTACGCTCTCTTATTGCTGCGATCTCGGATTCGACGCAGGAGATGGCGGGCGCCCAAGTCTGTGGTGGAACGCCTACCCGTCCGCACCTATCAGACTATGCCGAGCAGCACAACCAGCTCGACCTCATCGTCTATCACATCTCAAGCAAGCGCAACGACACCCCTGCTGCCAGCTTCGCGTCCGATCAACACGCGATCAAGACCCCGCGCGAGAACAGCTTCGGAAGTCCCACACGGCTCTTCACTACGTTCAGATGAAATGGCCAGCCCATCACTGGACCAGATCGAAGAGAAGCGCGCCGCAGGCCTAGCAGAGTGGCGAAGGCGCTACGGCGGCAAGCAGCGCGAGTGCGTGGTATGCTTGGAGGAATACGTCGATGGCGTAAGCAGGGTAATGAGTCTTCCCTGCGGCCACGAATTCCACGCCGAGTGCATGTAAGTTCATCAAGCTCCAACACGTGAAAGCACAAAAACTAACACCCGCTCCAGAACCCCCTGGCTAACCACACGCCGCCGCACTTGCCCCATCTGCAAAGGCGACGTCGTGCGCTCCCTCGCACGAAACGGCGGCTCCTCCTCCTCAACCTCACCACCCCTCCAGACTTCTTACCACGACGACGATGACACAGACGATCGTGAAGACGATGCGGACAATGTACAGGAGCAGGTGGTAGCGACTGTGAATGACGATCCGGCAGCACAGCAGCCTGTCAGTCGTGAGGATGAGGCTTTTGAGGATTTGGAACGAGGGGTCGCTACTGGGGCACCCGATCGGACGAGATGAGATGAACTGCTGATGACATGAACTGTTCTTATTATTGGGAATTGAATGCTAGCGTTCTTTCTTGTGATTATCCTCTCACTCTGCTTGGGTGTTGGTATGGCGTTTGGCATGAGAGGGCAGGACCGCGCATGGCGTTTGAAGGGGCCCACCGGTTATGATGGATGTTCATAGGTGGGTTCCTCACTCTCGATACCCTCAATCGTGAAACCCTCTATGCGAAAGAGGAGAACCCAACAGTTCAGTCCGACTCCCTTTCCCTACCATCTCCGTCTCCTGCCTTCTACATCAAACTCCTCCCACCATCAACCGGCAACTCCACCCCCGTAATAAACCCACTCTCCTCACTCGCCAAAAAACAAACCGCACTCCCCACATCCCCTGGCGTACAAATCCTCCCCAGCGGAATCTGCGTCCTCAGCCTCGCCCTGCCCTCTTCACTATCCTCTCCACCAAGCACACTAGCCACCATGCCCGTCTCCGCGACGACCGGCAAGATCGCATTGCAGCGAACATTGAAGGGGGCGAATTCTGCCGCCAACCCGCGGGTAATTGCCGAGACGGCGCCTTTGGAGCCGGCGTACCAGACGAGGTTGGGGCGTGGGCGGCGGGCGCTGATGGAGGAGATGTTGACGAAGACGCCACGGGGTGGGTTGAGGGAGCGGAAGTGGGGGAGAAGGGTTGAGGCGGAGTGGTGGAGGGGGGTGATGTTGGTGGTCATTATGCGGTTGTATTCTTCGAGGGGAACATCTGTACTCGGCTAGATGTTGTCGTTGTTTAGCCTGGTGCTCGGTGGCAATGGAGAGGAAGGAGGATGAGAGGCGTACCATCGCCCGGTGCACAACCCCAGCATTATTGACAACGATATCACACGCGCCGAAGGTCTCCAAACATACTTTCAATGCTTCCTTCCAGTCGTCCTCCTTCGTGACATCGCCTTCGAACACCGCTACGCTGCCCTTGGGGAGGGTATTTGCAAGCTCGAGGGCAGAGGGTTTGTTGATGTCGAAGATGAGGACGCGGGCGCCTTCGAGGATGAATTTCTGAACGATGCCGGCGCCGAGACCCATGGAGCCACCTGTTACTATGGCGGTCTTGTTGAGGAGTTTGCCATAAGGGTTAGGGTAAGGTGGAGGAGGAGCTGGGTTGGTGGTGGACATGTTTGGGAAGAGCAAGAGGCTGTCGTTTGAGGATAATGTCAAAAAGATAGATATGGAACTTGAAGGGATTATTTTTTGGACTTGTGTTGGAGACGAGGCTGGTCTTGAGAGTTGTGGGAACTGTAAGACACCAGAAGACCCAGTGATAGCTGTAAAGGGGTTCAGAACATTGACGATCGACTTTTGCTGATACGTGCACGAAAGGAAACGATGAAAAGGA
Source organism: Zasmidium angulare (assembly GCA_002786045.1). Lineage (NCBI taxonomy): Eukaryota > Fungi > Ascomycota > Dothideomycetes > Mycosphaerellales > Mycosphaerellaceae > Zasmidium > Zasmidium angulare. The sequence goes on from NHNX01000009.1 coordinate 57,330, forward strand.
GCAGCGAAGAAATGCCTCCAAAACTTTTACCTTGGTCCAACGCCCATCTACTCCTCACCACACGATGTTGTCGCCCAGCTGAAGTCGAAGCACAGCATGAGGTAGGCAGGCAAGCTCTCCCCGCCTCCATGCCCGCTTCCTCGTTGGTAGGCACAAGCAGACATCCTTATTTCCGCATGCATAGTAATGAGTCGCGCCACAGAGGCAAAAAAACTGAACGTCGATCGATTGTGTCGTGAAACGGTACTTTTGCTCGAGCTTCGATCGTCTTTCGGTCCCGATTTACACCACGATAGGTCCTCCCCTCCCAAGAACGCTCCCAAACGATAATAACAGAACTCAAGCCCAAGCAGGCTCCAGATGATGCCGCCGTCTGCTGCTCCTCCATGCTCGTGGCGATTCTTGCGTTCGAGGCTTGCCTTCTCCCGGTGTATCGCTTCCCTCTTCTTGCATCATTAATAACGCCGTCAAACGCCTTCGCCAATGTGTAAGAATAAGTCAATGCTGTATGGATAGTGTGTTGTCGCGGTCTTCAGAGGAAGACGGAGGGGTATATGCAGAAAAGGGTGGTGGGTGTTGTGGCGTATCATGCTCTTCGGTGTGCAGCGTACATTGCACGGGCGTAGCATCATGTTCCAGGCACAGCAGTCGTGCCAGTTCACATGATAGTGCAGCTCTTGCTCGACTTATCGCCCTTGGGGTTCTTGACCTGCAGTGCCACGCGTGCGGCTTCGGTAAAGGCCTCGTTGACGCCGCGGTTCTTCATGGCGGAACATTCTATTTTGAGACCTGTAAGTTCGTGATCCCACAGCTGAGCCAAGGAATGTGGCTGTACTCACCAAGATATCTCAATGCCTTGATCTTCTCAGCCACGGCCAGTCCTTGCTTGTAGTCGACCTTGGCCCGCTTGGGCTCATGTGATCCACCCATGTCGTCGTCCGGTTCGTGGTCCTCTCGCAAATCGCACTTCAGCGCCACGAGGACTAACCGCACGCCTGGGCAGTTCTCGGCGATCTCGCCCACCCACTTGCTCTCGACGTTCTCGAGCGAGTCTGGCGAGTCGACGCTGAAACAGAGCATGATGGCGTGGGTATCATCGTAGCTAAGGGATCGTAATCGGTCGAATTCTTCTTGGCCGGCGGTGTCCCAGAGTGAGAGCTCGACGTGAGTGTTGTCGATGAAGATGTCGTGGACGTAGTTCTCGAAAACGGTGGGTTCGCTGTTTCCTAGATATCAGAAACGGCGATCTGGTGAGCGAGTTGCGAATGTGCTTACTATACGGTGGGAAAGTAGCCTCGAGTGAAGACATTCAGCAATGAAGTCTTGCCGCAAGCACCGTCGCCTCTGCATTGAGCATGCCATGTCAGTATCCGTCTAGCCGTGCATGCGCGCGTCCATGTCCACGTACAGCAATACCAGCTTGCGCTGTACCGTCTTACTTCCACCACAGAGCGGCATGTTGGCGAAGTGCTTTGGAAATATAAACCTTTCCTTCTCTTGCTTTCAGGTGTGCGGTGACGACGAGGTGTGGGAAAGAGCGTTGGGTGGCCGGCGGTACAAGTGAATCGCGGGCGAGAGGCCGGGGAAAGACGTTGACGTTGGCGGAGCAGCTGGAGGCTATGTACAACCGTTGGCGCAGTCGCGCGCGACGATGATGTCGATGATGGTGCGATGAGGAGCCGGGTCACAGAAACGCGGAGGGTTGGACGGTCCGGTTGTGGTGGTGGAGTTGCAGCGAACAGGCAATGAGGTAATCCACAACCTGAGGTGCTTCCCAGTCCCACGCTTCGGCCAATCTCAATCTCACTCTCAATTTCTTTCGCAACTTGGCCTCGAGGTCTGGCGCGGGCGGGATGTGTCGGGTAGATGCGTGGCACAAGAGCCGCGGTCAAAGCCGACGGATGTCTCAGAGGTGAACGCGAAGAAGAAGAAGAAGTGGAGGTGGAGGACGGAAAGCGATGAGGTTGATGATGGATGGACTCGAGGCGCCAGTGGAGGCTGGACCGCAGCTCATCAAATGCAGCACGCGCAATCGGCTAACAGCCCTCAACTCAACTGCACTCCAGCTCGGGGCCAACACCTGCACCTGCAACCACCACGACCAACTCGCCGGGAGTTTCGCTAAGCCGAAAGTACGAACCTTCTTGCGCCTCCAGGCCTGCTGGAAGAATGCTAAACTTAGCCGACTCACGCCTCTCCAATGCTGGTCCTGTCCAATCGCATGCTTTGGAAGGACTACTTCGGATGCTGCTCCCAGGAACGCCAAATCTGCCGAAGTGTACTGTAGGTACTTGTCATGTGAACTCATCAGAGACCGAAAGGCGTTTGTTCATACTTATATACTTCGGCATATGCGATTGACACCAGCTTTTGAAGCTTTCAACGACCTGAAACGAGTGCACGTGGACCTCGTGATTCTGCAACGCTCAAGTGAAGGCTATTCAGATGCACCATGCCTGTCATTTCCACGCTGCCGGTGAACTTCTCACGAACAATGATGCCTTTGATTCAATCCTTCGACTGCTGGAAAACAGTTACAGAATGGTCTGCCTTTTGACACGAATATTTCAATCGTCATCCATCCTGCCACGAGGTCGGTCTGCCAGTCTTCTACCGAGATCTACCCCTTCGCCATCCCTTCTGACGCCGTCAATAAAACGTCCCTTGTCAGAACGTTTCCTGTCATCCTCCTCACGTTGCCTCGCCTCGCGCTCTTCCAGCGCCGTGAGTCGAGACTTGCGATCGGCCTCCAGATCCGAAGCGTTCGACTGCATGGCTGCAAGCTTCCTGGCACGCTCGGCTTCCTCCTCTGCGTCGTTCTTGTTATCTTCTGGAGGAGATACGTAGGGCTTTTCGCTGCGATTCCGAGAGTAGGATGGCGATCGTCTCCTGCGCTCATCACGCCGGGATGACTTATCATCTCTCCTTGACTGATATGGCGATCGCGAGCGGGAGTCGGAACGACGTGGGCTCGGATAGGACCTGCGTCGATCTTTGCGTTCGTCTTCGTCACGTCGCCTGGGGGGAGTCCGAGATCTCGAGACACTGTAATCGCGCCTCCTGTCCCGACGGTCATCGCGTTCACGGTCGTCGCGTCGTCGTGAGTGCGGGGATCTTGACCTTGACCGAGATCTGGACTCTGAAGGAGATCGTCGTCTATGCCTGTGCGATCGATGTCTATGCGACCGTCTCTCGTCGTCGTAGTCATCGCTATGCCGGCGACGTTTGCTTCGATGGCCGTCCTCGTCTCGGTGTCGGTGCCTATGCGAGCGGTGTTTGTGCTTCCTGTCTTTAGCCTTGTCGCGATCGTCCTCAACATCCTTTCCAGCAGCAGCCATCAGCTGTCTCCTCTTGGTGGGGTCGTTCATCATTGCCTCGTATGCGGCTTGTTCCTGCCTCTTGATGGCCAGCATAGGGTCGTTCGAAACCTTGGTAGCAATGTCTCTCGCATTGTTCGCATTCGAGTTCAGGGCCATGAAGCCTTCCTCGGGAGCATCCTTCTTCAGTGCCTCTCCTTCATTCCTCTTCACGAGTCCATCCAGCTTTCTCTTTCCTAGCAGATAACCCTCCATCTCCTCGGTCACCCCACCAGCGCCTGGACCACCCGAGCCAGGGCCATTGTACATCCAGTCCACACGATCAACTCTCTTCCTGCCGCCAGCAGCTTCCTGGAGCCTTTCAAGCTCTTGGATCGCACGTTCTTCGGCACGTTCTTTCAACACCTGATCGGTTTTCTTCCGCTCTTCCAGGGCCTTGAGTTCCTCGTTGTACACCCGGCGCTGGTTGGTCATAAGTGCCGGATGCCATGACTTCTTCAGGTTAAGGTCACCACCCATTTTGGCGGTGTTGACGGTGAGGTTTGTGGAGGTTGAAGTTGTTGAGAAAGAAGTGGCAAGTTCACGTTAGTGGAGGTAGATCGTCGCGCGAGTCAGAGTCTTGGCAGAATGTGGGGGCGGGCCGAGCTCCAGCATCACTTGAAGCTCTAGGCCACCAAACGGACGACCGTCAACTCTATCTCCATCGACACCTTCAATCACTTGTCGCAAGAGCCAACTATACAGTCAAAGTACATCCAGGCGACGAAGCCGCTATCAAAACCTCACTCTCATCACCAACGCCGCAACCATGTCTGACGACGACGACTTCATGCAGGCCTCTGACGAGGAGAAGTAAGTGGTTTGGGTTGATCGTCACAATGTCAGAGAGGAGCTTACCAAAATTTCTAGCTACGACTTCGAATATGAGGACGATGACGATGTTGATCAGGGCGGCGACGTCGATGTCGAGAACAAATACTACAATGCGAAACAGATGAAGGTGGACAACCCGGAAGAGGCGATCGATGAGTTCTTAGGTGTACCTGCGTTGGAGGAAGAGAAGGGAGACTGGGGATTCAAAGGCCTGAAGCAGGCTATCAAGCTGGAATTCAAGCTGGGTCGATACAAGCAGGTCAGTCCGAGGATAAGACACGGCGATGGGCAGCTCAACTGACCAACCGTCCAGGCAGTGGAACACTATACGGAACTCTTGACGTACGTCAAGTCTGCGGTGACTCGCAACTACTCAGAGAAGTCTATCAACAACATGCTGGATTTCATCGAGAAGAATGCAGAGGACGAAGCCGCCAACCAGTGCATGGAGCACTTCTACTCAAAGACGCTGGAATCCTTCCAGGCTACGAACAACGAGCGGTTATGGCTTTCCACCAACACCAAACTCGCACGTCTGTGGCTCGCGCAGAAGAACTACGACCGTTTGACCGACAAAGTCCGCGAGCTACACAAGGCATGTCAACTACCTGATGGCACTGATGACCCAAGCAAAGGCACATACTCCATGGAAGCATATGCGCTTGAGATTCAGATGTATGCTGAGACACGCAATAACAAGCGGCTAAAGGTATGACAAATTCATCGGCACGTAAAGCAGGAATGGGGCTCACAAGGACGGCAGGGACTGTATCAGCGCGCGCTTAGAGTGCGCTCCGCGGTTCCACATCCCAAGATCATGGGTATCATCCGCGAGTGTGGTGGCAAGATGCACATGAGCGAAGGTAAGCCGACAAGCAAGGGATACCACATGGAGTAGCTCACGAATGCTGATGTGTGTTTTCAGAGAACTGGAAGAGCGCCCAAAGCGACTTCTTCGAATCGTTCCGAAACTACGACGAGGCGGGCTCGTTGCAGCGCATACAGGTCCTCAAGTACCTGGTGCTGACGACCATGCTCATGGGATCGGACATCAACCCGTTCGACTCACAAGAAACCAAGCCATACAAGAACGATCCTCGCATCGCAGCTATGACTGAGTTGGTAGATGCATACCAGCGAGATGACATTCATCAATACGAGACGGTCCTTCAAAAGAACAAGGACCTCCTTGCCGATCCGTTTATTGCGGAGAATATCGACGAGGTGACTCGTAACATGCGCACCAAGGCGGTGGTCAAACTGGTGGCACCATACACCCGCTTCCGCCTCGACTTCATCGCGAAGCGGCTGAACATCTCGATACCCGAGGTCCAGGACATCGTGGGCTTCCTGATCATGGACAAGAGACTGCGTGGGAAGATCAACCAGGATGCCGGGACGGTCGAGATCGAGAGCCGCGCAGATCTAGATCGGATGGACGCTGTGGCGGATTGGACGGCGGCAATTCGTTCGCTGGCGTCGGTTGTGCTCAACGACGGCGACTTCAAGCAGGACGATGCCGGAATGGGACCGGGCGGGAGCTCGTCCCTTGCCGGCACGCCTGAAGCATTCGACAGCATGATGGCACCGTCCTCGCGGTCGACGCTCGCTGGGAAGCGGAAGCCGAACCGAGCAGCAGGGAAATGACTTGCATGACGATTGGCTTTGTCGTTCCCAGCAATGACTTGCACCAGTAACCATTCCACCAAGCGCCACACTGCAGGCGTAGCCGTCTGTGGGAGGCGAAACCAGCACCGGGAGCTAGAAAACATTTGGAAGCCAGCCCGGCTGTATCGCCTGGCGCCCACCACGCATCACGAGAGAAAGGGAGGGCAAGGGCAAGGAAAAGGGCGTCGGCTGCACGCATCACGGATACCAGAGAGATCCACGGAAACACGAGAAAGATAGTAGACCAAGGAGCCGGCAGGGGCGCACAAACACCACCCACTCTGACCATCACACCAAGGAGATTTCATGGCTTGCTTGCTTGCTTGTGGGTGTCGTGGTGTTGGGCAAGGACGCAACAGGCGCCGCACATCACTCATCTATTACCGTCGCACTGGGAATCTGGTCTCCACTTCTTTGTGCGGAACCATTGCACCGGACTTCTTCGGCTTGATTCGTGCGTCTCTGTTTCTTCTCTCAACTGCGCTGCGACTTTAGATACCCATGCTTTGTTACACATGCGAGGAGCTAGCTATCTTGCTAGTCTGGTGAATGCTGCGTGCACCCGCTCCCCATATTCCCTTGGAGCCTCACGCCCCGAAGATCGATGACCTCGCTATGGCTCTGCAGGCGGTGTGTTGTAGAGTAGAGATAGACGAGGCGAAACGAAAATACCGCATGGACCCTCGTGCCGTCATGGACTTCTCGAAGCTTGTCGTGTCGACGTGATCGTTCGTGCCCTTGCATCGGAAGGAATCCGGCATCCTTGTCACATGTGCTACGATGCAGGCTATGTGGAAGCGAGCGAGACGAACGGAAGCGAATCGTGCTTGCTGCTGCGGGAACCCTGGAGTTGACCCAGAGTGTCGGGTGCTGTGAGTCTGGTGTGTGCGTTCCGCTGGGCTGGATGTGTGATGTGATGGATCGGTTCAGTCTTGAAATGATAATATGTGTTTGAAAGGATCTGTTGTCTATGTGATTGCACCTCTTCTTCGTTCTCTATGTCGGCAATGGTTCAACGATCGATCATCAGGCAAGTGATTCAAGAAGATGGATGATTGACAAGGAGCATTCTTCACAATCTCTTGACTGTCGCAAGTTGACGATGATACCCATACGCTCATCGGTCAATCAATCGATTGGCAGATCTTCCGCCGGGGAGGAAGTGGAAGACGGAGCTAGTTCTGTAGTGGGAAGATGCACACAGAGAGAACCGACTGGCATGGACTCATAGAGTTGACGATATATGAGGCGTTGCAATTCCCTTCATCATCTTTGTCAGAGCTTCTTGGTCTGTCCATTCTCGATCTACCTGACTCGTGGTTGATAGATTGCGGTGTATTCCAGCTACGCGAGACTGCACTATCGAAAAGCAATGTCCTCAGCTGATGATGAGGCACCCTTTGGCACCGGCTGGAGGTTGCTCGATTGGGGTCGAGTGCGGTTGCACGGTGGCTTCAGTCATGCTCGCTGCTTTATGTACACGACACGAACGCGGCTGGGCCGGCGCCTGTGGACAGACACTTATCGGCGCGCGCCCGGTGGAGTGGTGGAGGGGAGGGGCTAGCACGATTTGTAAAGAGAGAGAGGAGGCAGTTGCAGGCGCCTCTTTTGGTGCGGTTCCCATCTGTGCGGGCATTTGCTCACTTTACTTTATCTGATTCCATGTGGGTAAAGAGCATGGACGCGTTTCGTTAGGCGTGCGGCATCTCGTGAGGCTTGACGACGATGATGACGATGGATTTAGATCTGGCTGATTCCGTTGCTACATGCGCCTGGGCCTGATTGCCGCCAGGCGACTACCCGTACGGTGTCTCCACGCCCTGGACGAGGAGGAGGATCCGTTGGTCTGGTCTCGTAGGGTCGAAGCTCATACCCTGTCTCACGGGAGGCTTGCATGTGGTCGATGCGCACTAGCAGGGCGCCTCGAGGAGTTGATCTGGGCATTGGATGGATTGGTGCTGCTTGATCTTTGCTGGGTTGCTCAGTCCCGCTGCTCGTCGTCCGCCCGGCGCGTTGCTTGGACACTTGTTGGTCCTCGCTGCTCTGGCCAGGGCGGGCATGATCTGATGGTGCGTGCCGAGATTTGGGGTTCGCAGCACGCGGCTTCTCTCAATGACTGGAGGAGAGTGTTGTTGCAGCTCCCTGGTCGGGAATGGGATTGCGCATTTGGTACCTGGCATGAGGAGCGCACCTGTGCGCGATGGCGGCGTTCGGTTTGGCGAATGGACCTGGACGAGATGTGGGTACGTTCGTTCGATAGTGGGCCAGTGCTGGAAGGAGGGATCTTGGGATCGCTCGGCGTGCATGGTCACGGTAGTATATGTGTATATCTGTCGACCAGTCTGCTGGTTGCTGGGCTTTTTGCTTGTTCGCTGGGAGCTGCGTCGTCTGGACCTGGACCTGGACTTGTCAATTCGTTTGTGTGCTGTTCACCTCACCTGCAGCAGCGCCGCGACCCCGGTTAGAGTAGTAGGGTTACTCTACAGCAAGGAAGCAGACGATTCGTTTCGTGCCCACAGCAGCGCAGCGCAGTCCGAGCCTCCGAGCAAGGCGAGCCAGGGCGCTGGGTCAGGACGTACTATACTGTGCGGACAGTGCCTATCTCTCGCGCGCAGGAGGCAGTGGCGGCCATTGTCGTCGTCGCCGTTGTCTATCTCGTCTGGACCCGATCGTCCTCTTCGTTCGTTACTCGACCGACCCATCCTCTCGCCTCTGCCGACCTCACCTCACACCTCACCTAAGCACCCTACTCGGCCGTCTTCCTTCCGCTGGCCCTCCTGCCGCAGGTGTTTGACGTAAAGCAGTCTTCCCTCGGGCGGGCGTGTGCGTGCATGCTGCGTGCGTCGAAGGCGTACGTGGACCATTCATCGGTTCGTGAGGTCGAGCGCGGGCTGCGAGCATATCACCCACCTGAGCTGGCCGGCGCGAGTGCATAGCGGGATCCAGCTGTTGCTTTCATTCCATCCCGCCATTGCACGCCGTCGCAACGACGACATCACCGTATTTGCTGCCATCGACGAGGATCCGCGCTTGCCAACGCAACAGCAGCACAAGCATCGTACAGAGCAGTGTCGACAAGTCGCATTTCCTGGAATCGCAGTTGGAGCCCCGCTTTGCTGCTGCTCTAGCTCGGGCAACGACGAAAAGCCAAAGAAGCTCCCGTCTCTGGTGCGGAAGCTGGGAGTTTGGACTTGGATCGGCACGGGAATCCCTCGCACCATGACCAGCCAGCGACAGCCCGTCGCCACGGCCTCGAGCTACTACCAACATCACCACCACCAAAACCATCATCCTCACCAGTACCCGCTGCCGCACCACCCCCATCTCCACCACCACCCCTCGCCGCATCCGGCCGCCTACTCCCCCGCGCCGCCGTCGAACTATCATGACCCAGCCCTTGCGTCGCTGGCGTATCGATCGCTGCAATTGCCGCTGCAGCACGCGACGCACCAGCAACAACAGCCCGCTTCTCACGAGCAAACACAGCTGCCTCTAGCCGCTCAAGCTCCCGGCCCGTACCAGCACCCATCTTTCCGCCAGCACCACCACTCAACCCACCATCACCAGCTCTCGCACCGCACCCGCGCCCAAGCCCGCCAGCGCCAGCATTCCGCCATGGCCTACCAGCAGTCCGCCGACGATGAGCTGGCCGAGCTGCAGAAGCTCAGCGACGCCTACGAGCCGGAGGCCAACGTAAGCCTGATCCCTCTCTCACATCTTCCGTTCCAGTCTTCTCTCGCTTTCCACGAGATGAGGTCCATGGCCGTTGCAAAATAGACTTCCGGCGCGGGGCGTCAACGGTGAACTTGGGAAACGAGCATCCGAGCGCTGACGGTTGATGATCTCCAACAGGGGCCGCTTGTTGGCCAGCGCCAACCGAGTACGGCCATCACCACCGAATACGCTTCAGCTGATCCTGTATACCAAGCGAAGACGGCTGTAAGTTCGAACATCATGTGACGCGTTGTTGATGTAGAAGGGGATTGACATGGGCAGGCCTTGCCTCAGAAGTACTCGCACTACCGGACTGTACGTGGCGATGGAAAGTGCGGTTGGCGAGGTGACTATTATCCAATCTGTATTCAATGTTCGATCTATACTGATTGAATGCACAGCTGTCGGCTTTGGCTACTTCGAGGCGCTCATTCACCATGGCGACACTGATCGACTTGCGATGGAGGAAGCCCGGTTGCGATCGATGAACAATGTCATGGTCGAAGCCGGCTTCGAGGCGATGCTCATTGAGGAGTTTGCTGAGGAGACAATCGGTCTGCTGCGCAAAGTCGCCGAAGCCATCCCTATCGGCACCGCTGAAGATGTGTTGGAGGAGACCTTCAACGACCAGATGACCCAAGACTACATCATCACCTACATTCGGGTGTGTAAATTTCATTGCCTGTGCGCTTCCCCATGTGGCTAACGCGCCTCACAGACCATCACTGCTGCTTGGATGAAGACCCATGATGAGAACTATGCCCCATGGCTATTGGACCAAACGATCGACCAGTACTGCCAGCAGTCAGTCTTGCCCATCGCTGCTGAGATTGACCACGTCGGCCTCGTCGCTCTCAAAGATGCTCTCCTATCACCAGCTGGCATGTCTCTCGAAGTCCTCTACCTAGATCGCAGCGAGGGCAGCGAAGTGACGATGCATCGCTTCGACCCCGTCCATGCTGGTGGTTACACCATTGGAAGTGTCAGACTGCTGTATCGACCGTAAGTCTCGTTGCCTCGTACCTTGATTGCAAATACTGACATCTGTCAAGTGGTCACTATGATCTGCTCTACAAGCCGGAAGACCTGCCCGCACCTCACCCACCGCCACAAGCTGCTGTGCCAACATATCTCCAGTATGGTAGCAGCCATGAGCCGGTGTACGACTTGGGTGTCTCGGACTTCATGACCTCCATCCCAGGCATGTCCTACGCCAATCTGTCTCAGTCGAGCTGGATGTCATCAAGTTATGGGTCTGGAGTAGACTTCCTCAACACGCCAGCTCCTGTCCAGACGTGTACGCAAGCACTGCCAACACCTTCGACGCCGGCCCCTCAGCCGCAGATCTCGGCTCAGCCAGTCTATGTTCCTGCCTCCACACCATCACAGCTGGTACCACCACCAACGCAAATGCCACATGAGCTAGCGATACGACCGTCGGTCGCGCAATCATCACTAGCTCACTCTGATTTCCAGCACCAACTCAACGTCGGTCCATTCAGACCATCGGCATGGCAGTATGAGCCGGACTTTGTGTCAGCGACCTCGCAAATGCCGTTTCAGACGTCCATCTTCAGGAAGTAAGTCACACTGACATTCGCCGCCATGACCTCGCACTGACCCACTACAGTTCACACTTCAACACGGCGCATTTCCTGAATCCAGAGTTCCAGCCGGAACAGTGGGATCCCGACGATGAGTACGCCACGGCAACCAGCAGCACAAGTAGCAAAAGCTCGCGGCACAAAGCCAGCGGATGACCTCCCCGCGTCGCCATCGATTGCAACGCTCCACAAAAGATCCGACTGACCACACATCATCACCACCACCTCAAAATGCCGTATCCGCTGGTGGGTCGTACCTAGGATCTGGGCCGCGTTGCACGAGCCGTCACACGAACGACACGGCAACGGCACTGTGCATTAGTCCCACTCGACCTCTCACTCTTGTCTCTCAACCGACCGACCCACGCCACTCCTTTCGCACCGATCGTCATCGTCACCTTCGGGTTCGACCACATATCTTATCTCACGACGCCGTAACGACCAAAGACTTATTCACCTCAGGGTACTCTACAATAGCAGCGTCTTATCCCACCTCGAGATTTCGAAAAGCATATCATCCTTTCCGTATCGGATACTCTTTGAACCTAATCAGCACGTGGTGGAGGCAGAGAGAGAAGGGAGGACGGAGATTGAGCCAGGAGAAAACTTGACTTGACTTTGTTTTGTTACAAGCATTTAGCGACGGCGATCTTTGGGGAAGACAAGGAAGGTGGCATTGAAGGTGGTGCTTCGGCGTATTTGAATCGCCATCCTTCCTTCGTCAGTCTTGCGACGTTGGACGAAGGCATGGAGAGAGAAAAAGGGCAAAAGAACGATTTCGGTTTGTTGTTTCTGTTGGCTTCTATACTGAATGACTTATCACCAAAATTATCTGAGTGGTATTGTCAAATTTGAACTCACTATTTGAGATGAGGTTGAACTTGATTCTTCTTGTCATGAGATAACATGCTCTGTGGGATCATGGAGAAAGGAGTAGGAGGATGAAGATGGTCCAATAATGTCTGGTTTGCTGCGAGGTTGTATGACTGTACAATGTGCCTGCCGTCTCACGTCGTCTCCCAGAGGTGAGAGGTCTAAGAGTCTAGCTCTATCCTTCGAACACGCCATGCTGTAACTCCACGCCCATGCTATAGGATAAACGTTAGCAACGTCCATCAACACATAACCAATGAACGAAAGGTTTTAAACTCACCTCTCAGCCATCTTCTTCATATTAGCCTCAATATCATCATCCATGCCCTTTCCAATCCCCACCGCCTGCCGAATTTTACTCCAGTAGAAGATAAAGTCAGTACTCAACAGCACGACCCTGAACAGCAAATGCTTGAAATACTCCCTCCACCTTTGCTGCACGCTCGCGCTACGATCCTCTGTCAACGCTCGACTGGCCCAGTATCCCGTGATCTTGACACGATTTACGGGACTTCCTAAGAACTGATTATTCCCCTGCACGATCCGTAGATTTCGACCGATGAAAATGAGTTCTTGCGGGAACTTCTCTTGATTCGCAAGGACGTCGCGAACGGACTTGCGCATATGTTGCTGCATTTCGAATTGTCGCTGGCGTTGCTCTTTCTTGCTCATCTTACGGATCTCATCCATAACTTTGTGGTCGCCGCCCTCGTAGGGACGCATCAGCGTCGCTGACGCAAACATATCTGGGGCGTTGATCCCCCATTCGTCACGGGTGATTTTGGCGATGGTGTCGTTGTCGAAGGTCATGAGGGAACGCCAGAAGAGTGCGTATTCCTTGCGGAACTTGGGGTCCATTTTTATGTAGAGACCGTGGTCGATTAGGACGAGTTCGGGCTTGCCGTTGGGGAGACGTCGGATGAAGATGTTTCCCGGGTGTGGATCGCAGTGGACGTGGCCCCAGAGGAACATTTGTGCGGAGAAGAGGTCGACCATGGTTTGCATTATGGGTTTGAAGGAGAGGCCTAGTCCACCTTGCTTGTTTGGGCCGCGCCAGTCGTCGCGAGTGGGCTTGAGCTTCTCATTCAGCGGGTTGTTGGAGGGAATGGAGGCTTTGATGGAGGGTGGTGGTGGGTCCAGACGAGCTCCTCCTGCGCCTGGCGAGCCTTTTCGCCATCCACCGTACCAGCTGCTTTCCACGCCTTCTTTGTCCCACAGCCTGATTCCTTCGATCCACTCTGCAGTCATGACCCTTTTGCTGCTGAGCTCGGGATACACGTCTGGGATGTATACCCGGTTCTTCAACCTCGACTCTCCCTGTATCAGCCGCCGCATGTTTCTCGAGTTCTCGGCCTCCAGCTCAAAGTTTGTCTCTGCCATCAGTCTATCGCAGACATACGGCACAAGATGATACAGTGGTAGATCGAACCACCACGAGTATATCCTGCTCACCACGCGAAACGCCCACAGATCCCATTTGACCTGATTGGCAATCTCCTTCTTCTGGATCTTGATAGCGACCTCCCGCCCATCTGCCAGCCTCGCCCAATGTACCTGCGCGACACTCGCGCTAGCTCTCGCCGTTCGCTCCATGACACCTTTGTCCTGCTCACCAGAGAAGCTCACACCGAAGACCTCTTCGACGCTCTTTCCACCGAACTCTTCTCGTATCACTTTCTCTACGGCTTTCCAATCATTCTGCGGAGCGTCATCAAACATCTTTGAGAACATCTTCTGAAACTCAGGTGGGAGGATAGCGCTCTGCATGGCAATCGCCTGTCCAATCTTCAAATACAATCCACCGTTCGCTCGTAGGAGATCATACACTCGCTGTGCACTACGTGCGTGTAGGTCTTGAACGCTGTCGCCGATCCAAGGATCAGGGCGGAAGTTGAGGTTGTAGTCGAGTGCGGTGATAAGGCCGGCGTAGAACGTGCGGACGCTTCGTGTGAGGCATGCATCGTAAAACTGGGTGTCTAGACCGTATACGACGCCAGTCACAATAGCGAGGCGAATCAGTCGGCGCAGCCATTTGCGCGATCGTGGGTATGTCTTCGCTCTAGTGGGGGCGCCGAGGGCTGAGGGCGATGGAGGTCTCAATGGTTCGAAGGCTGGAGCTGCGTATCGTCGTATAGAGGCGACACCATTACGTGCGTACACGCGAGATCTACTGATCTCTGCGATCCGTCTGGTCGGTCCTTGAGATCTAATCGTCCGAGTCGAGTAGGTCCTAAAGGCCGCCGGCAGGTCTGCTGCGGTAGCAGATGGAGACTTGAGGGTCTTGCTTGCGCATCGCCAGCATATTGGCGAGACGGCACGGAGCATGCCTCGTCAATAGGTCGCTGGGTGCAGCGATGGTGAAGATGGAGAGAAGCAAGTGCTCACACGACTCAAAGAAAGGTGAATGCAGTTCGCGGACCTTCCCCAAGTCATGACGGCATCGGAGTCGGCGTCTGTGCTTCTGCCGACCGACGAGGCTCCGCTCGACGACACTTCTTCGTCTTCACTACACGAAAATACATTTCTGGTTGACACTAAGAAATGCATGGTCTGCACAGGTCTCATGTTCATTGCTTGCATATTAAGTGAACGTTGAGTCCGGACACGAAAGGAAGCTGCGGACAGTCCGCGGTCTCATCCCTTGATCACCCCCTCTCCGCGAGAGCCAACACATGTCCTACTTGAACGCGGCAATGAGTAGGTGCCCAGCCTGCTGTTCCTCGCTCTCTTCAAGCTCTTGACTCGCAATATCCGCGAACAAATGTCGCGCGAGATAAGCTCTCTGCCATGTCTACAAGAGCGCGCAGGTTCTGTCGGCATTGCATCAACGCCTTGAAAGACTTCCGCTCCCATGACTCTAGGTATAGGCCAGAATGGGCCGCCTACCACTCCAATTTCATTGCCTTGAAGCAAGCATCAACTGAATGCCCGGTGTGTCTGTTCAACTGGCGAAATTGCTTACGAGAGACGAAAGATTACACCCTGGCGGAGCTTCGTCCCGATACTCATAGAAGAATTCTAGCCGCGGAAAACCTGCCGCAGGACGAACACTTTATACAGGAAGGCTTGACTGCCCACGCAGAACAGCAAGAATCCCCCTTAGTGATGAGGTGCAGCATTTCCTCCAGACTTGGCTGGTACTCTGGCAGCGAAGACCCAGTCGAGTTGAACGCCAGTGTGCCTAACTTCATGTCGGTCAGATTCGAAGTGCGAATACTGGACGACGACTCCAGATGGATCACGGCTTTCGACGCAGACTTCGAACAGCTCGCTTTTGTTACAGAGGATGGGCGTATTGGCCGCCACATTCTTCCTTTGCTCAAATTATGGATGGACAGATGCGTCAACGCCCACGAAGCTTGTAGGTCGGCAGCCATTGCGATGGCACCGTCTGGTGGCTGGAGTCCAACGCGGCTGCTCCAAATTTCTGACCTGCGTTATCCTCGCTCAGGCCTCAGACTTCGCGAGGCCGCCTGCAAAGACTATGGATCTGAAGTCGAGTACATTGCTTTGAGTCATCGATGGGCATCTGCGAAACAGTTGCTTTTACTACAGTCCAACCATGATGACTTCAGGGGAGACGTCCCTGCGAATCAGTTGAAAACGTCTATTCTTGAAGCCTTGTCAATCGCAGCCCAGTTGGGGGTCAACTATTTGTGGGTCGATACATTGTGTATCATTCAGGACGATGACAGTGACCGGACGTACGAAATCTCGCAGATGGACAAGACTTACAGCCTCTCAACTCTTACCATCGCAGCCGCAGACGCCAGCACAGATACAGAAGGGTGTTTCTTGACTAGCAAACCCGAAGTCACTGTAGAATGCTGCAAAGTGCGTCTCGATGAAGACCAGTCGAGCAACGTCTTGCATGATTTCTGTGTCTGGCCGGCCTGGTCGAGGACGAGCTCTGCGGTGCAAGATTCTGTTCTTGCACAAAGAGCTTGGGTGTTCCAAGAGCGCTTGCTATCACCTCGCACGTTGCACTGCTGCAAGCACCAGTTTCATTGGGAATGCCACACATTTGAAGCTTCAGAACTACAGCCGGAAGGTCCCAACGAGGGAAAAGAGTACTTGAGGCCGCCTTTCAAAACTCTCGTTTCGAATCAGCTTCACTCGTCTGGCGCACAAGACTCGGCTGAGGCAGCAATTGAGGCCCAAGATGGCTGGCGTCGTATTGTGTCAGAATACAGCAGAGGCCGTCTCACATTCCAGGAGGACAAGCTACATGCACTTGCAGGTGTGTGTGCTGTCTGGCAACGGATACATCCTGGTGATGAATATCTCTTCGGCATGTGGCGCTCAACGCTTCTTAGCGATCTTTGTTGGCTGCCGATACACGATCCAGAAGAAGACACCACGCCTTTGGTTGTGCAGTCCATCGCACCTTCGTGGTCGTGGGCGTCTGTTCCCCTACGCATTATTTTCCACCCGGGTATCAGCTTCTCAAAACTTGCCATCAAAGATGAGACATTGAGGCTTTGTGGCATCAAGCCTATCTCTCTGCCAGATAGCCAGGTGACATCTAGGCAGTATCACGTTCTTATGGCCCTCCATTTGTGTGGCCATCTCACAGAAGCTATATGCGGCCCGAGGATCTCAGGACAACCCAACAGGGCGCGCTGGAAACTGTTTAAAATGGGCGAAATTATAGAGGACCTCCAATCTCCTGATGACGATGATGACTATTTCGTACTTGACGACTTGCACCGCGCAATACCGCACCGAATCTTTTGCCTTCCTCTTGTTATAGATGATGAAACATACACTTTAGACCTGGAGTCAGAGGCCTCCTGGGGCCTTGTGCTTGTACCTGTTAGAGGCAAGACTGGTTACTTTCGACGGGTGGGCATCTTTAGAACACATTGCTCGAGACTCTTTAGTACGAGTTCGGAGGAGTTGTACCTCATTTGAGCTGATTGACCAGCTTGTGGATAGAGGCTCGCCCAGAAGACAGACGAGATAGGTATATCTAGGCCGAGACATTAGCTCTGGGTACAAAAGGAAGCTGCGGACAGTCCGCGGTCTTATTCCTTGACCAAATCCTCTTCGCGAAAGCAAACGAATGTCCTAATGGAATGCAGCAATGACTACGCTCGTCACTACAGGCACAAGTATGAGTATCGGCGACATCAGGCCCGTCTAGCAACAGGCGTTCACAATAGACGCCGAAACTTGACCTCGCTTCCCGCTTGGGCTTCAAGATCATCCTTACTCAGCCCCTGGATCCTCAAGACAGCCTTCCCGACATTCTCCCCCTTCAACATCCTCGCGAAAGCTTCATCACCATTCTCGATACCCAGTACCTCACTCATGACGACCTTCACTCTACCCTCCTGTATCCACTGTAACATATCTCTTTCAAAATTCTCTTCATACTTTGGTCCAAAATCTTTCATTCCCACCTGGAAGCCCCTCATACTCAACCCCTGGCTGACCAGCCGGAACAGATTATGGACACCATGTTCGGAACTACTTGTGTCAGACGAATTGGTGGAGTTATACTGGCTGACCATCCCGCAGATGATAATCCTGCCATCTTTCCGCATACACGCGAGTGTGTCTTCGAGCGTCTGGCCACCAACGTTGTCGAAGTAAATATCTATCCCATCCGGTGCGAAGCGACTCAATGCAGAGAGCGTCGATTCCTCTTTGTAGTTGAAGACGCAGTCGAAGCCAAGCTCTTCCTGAAGTAGAGCGCACTTCTCGGCTGAGCCTGCAGAGCCGATGACACGGAGGCCCTTGATGCGCGCGATTTGCCCTACGACTTGACCTACTGCGCCTGCAGCGGAGGAGACGAAGATCGTTTCGCCGGGTTTGGGTTTTCCGATTTCGAAGAGCGAGGAGTATGCTGTCAGGCCAGGCATTCCCAGAGGTCCCAGGAAGTAAGCAGGATGGACGTCTGCGCTTGTAGGAAGTACTTTAATCTTCGCACTGGACGAGCCTTCGAGTCTTGAGTCGATCTGTTCCGAGCTCAGAACCGAGTACTCTGAAACTTGTAGATTTGTTCGAAGCACAGTGCCAATCGAATACTCTTCGCGTGACGACTGGATGACTTCGGCTATGGCCAAGCTCGTTACTGGACTGCCGAGTGCAAAAGGCTTTCGATAGTGCTTTGTGTTCGGCTCAACGAGCATCAGCCGCATGTATGGGTCGAGGGAGCTGTAAACGTTGCGTAGGACGAGTCCATTGTTCGGCACATTTGCAAGGTCGATGGGACGGTCCTCAATCGCGAGGTGCTTGCAAGGTATAGGCAATCCTTTCGGCACGGCTTTGAAGATCAGGCTCAGATTCCTTGTCAGGGGCATGGTGAATGTGATCTGAAGAGGTCGTCCTTGCCAGAATTCTGGAGCACAAGCACAATCTATTTGTGTTATTCCTCAGCCTGCGTCTGCATCATGTTGCTCTCCATTCTATGACGCGTATCAAGATTCTCTTTTTCTCAGCACTTCTACTCGTCGAAGCAGGCACTGTATATCCCCTTTACCGGCGGGCCTTTTGCAGCTCGGCCGGCCTTGAGCTCAGCCCGACAGCGAGGGCCAGCGCCGAAGCCGGCACACCGAATGCACTGGGCACCACCTGTGATGCATCGATGCCCCTTTTAAATGACGCCCCAGGCTCCTTGATCTTCACACTTCTCTCTCCTCGTGAGTTACATTTGTACTAAATGTCAAAGTGCAGCTCAAACATCCTCGCCCCAGTCCGTGAAATCGTCGTTGCTTATCGTTTCAATGGTAGCCGCAGGTGTTTCAAACGCTCCCCATCTGCTGTCTGTGGTGTATAGCTTTCAGGAGCAGCTCAGTCCGACTGGTAGGAGTTTGCTGTGTGGACGAAGCTCCGCGTGATCTGGTGTTGGTCGCTCTTACCCGATCCCACCACCGCCAAAGAGGCGGTACATCAACGAAATACATTGTGATGATGATGACCAACAAGGTGAAGAAGGTTGCGGACGCCCAAAAAGCCCATTGATTCAGTTCCATGTTGCGGACGTCGAAGGTGTTCATCCCGAAGACGCTGGATACGAAGGACAGTGGTAGGAAGATGATAGTGATTGTGGTGAAGACCACCCCAGCATTATCGCGCCAATCTTGTACATTCGAGATTTGTGCGTGCGCCTGTGCATATTTCAGTCGGGAGGGCTGTGGTTGAGCTAGATGTGTACAGCGCACATACCTCTGCCGCGAGTTCATCGAGCATTCCACTGAGCTGCTGAATAAGAACGTTTTGAACTTTGGTGTGGTCGAGAAGTTCTTCAATCGCAAACCGTCGTGGATGTGGGTCTTGCGAATTGACATGCTTTGTAGCTTGTTCGTCCATGCCTGGTGGGAACAGAGTGGTCTTGAGTTGTTCGAGGACGTCGATCTGTTGCTGTTGAAGTTGGGAGACAGCATTCATCTCATACCGAAGAATCCTAATACGATCAAGGGGTTCCCGGCTTGCATCTCCGGTCAAAATGTTGGTCTCCTTGTAAAAGTCAGTGCCACCCATCAAAATGCATTTGGTATTCACACGTGCTTACCAAGTCTGTAACATATTGGTTGTACATGTCGGGAGCTTCGCAATTGGCAAGTATTGGTCGCCATAAAGCTTGGGGCAATGTCAGCGCAATGATGTCCACAGGAGATGCTGCTGCTTTCCATCTAATCTTCTTCGTGCGATCTGCTCGCAAGATCGCTCGAAAGCCCTTTAGCAGCAAATCAGCCGCCCCATCGGCGTGGTGCTTGACTCTTCTCCATCGATATCCGTTTCGAAGAACGGCACGAGCGGCCTCACGCCCCCAGCCCAGTGATTCCAGCCTGTCAATGCACTCGTTGAATGTCTTCGTGAGTGCCACTTGCTCATTCTCGGCATTTCCTTGATCTTCCAGATTGTCCGAAACGTGTACGCTGATTCTCGTGCAACAATCCTCGACCTTGTCGTATCCGAAAGGTTGCTCGGCCTTCGTCACCTTCCTTCGAGCCACTTCAGCCTCGATAACTGGCAGAGAAAGCTCCAGATCCGTGATCGCCTTGGCTGCGGATAGGAGAGCAATGGTGATGTGTTTCAATGTCGTGTGACGATCGTCCAACGAGACACCACCTTCACGAAAGAGCAAATCTGTGATTGCGTACAGTTCCAGTACCCTTAAAACATTGAACAGTCTCTGCATCGACTGCACTTGCTGTCTTAATACATAGATGCTGGTCTTCGATGGCAAGGGCCCCCAGAGTGTGTTTGCGAATATCTTGATGAGATTCATGGTCGCTGACAAGAGCTTCTCCCATGCGGTCTGAAGGCCCAAGTCCGTCGCAGCAGGAGCGAATATGCTCAATGTGTTTCTCAGGCCACTCAGAAGTTCGGCATACAGACAGCTGTCCATTAAGCTAATGTCAAAGGCTTCGGCATCCATACAGTGCCCCTTCTCGAATTCGTAGCCCAGTGCTTTGCACACTTCATCAATTTCGAAATGATCGAGGCCGTGTTCTCGAGCGATCGAACCTGCGATAGTTGTCGAGCTCCGTTCATTGCACCATCCGGACAGACTGCGGTTGTATGAATCCGTTGTTGATCCGCAGCAATCATCGTAGAGCAGAGCCTCGCGAAAGAGCTCTAATCCTGAGGGGGGCCCGCTGCTCTGGGTCCATTGAGTAACATGCTGATTACCTGCAGCTTGGCCGCTGCCACAGCTTATGAGGAGAGCGTCACGCGTGATGGTCCGGAACTCTTCTTGCGCCATGGGTGAGAGTAAGGCCTTTGCGCGTCTGTCTGGCTGCTCACCGGAGACAAAGTTAGGTGTCGCATGCTTGTCCTCTCTTTCTACTGGACGCACTCTTGGCCGTCGAGGCGACTTTGTATCGATCGTTGGCTTAATCAGTGTTGGCGTTTCATGACCTTCACTCGAGAAACCCGACTCACTTGTGCTTTCCCAGATACCCTCACTCCCCTCATCGTAGGGCTCCGCGGCATTTGCGGCCGTCTGGCTGCCCTGAGGTTCATCATGATGCGAACGGCGATGGTCCTGAGATGGAGTCGAACTGTTTTCTGCAAGAACCTTTCGTAGCTTGCCGTCACGCTCTTGAGCTTCCTGGAGTTGCTTCTTGACTTCATTAGGCAGGAGCTCGACGCGACCGACATGCTCGCCTTCATCGTCGACAACCTCGCCGTCATCGCCAATGGAGAATCCAGCTAAGTCTTTAGCATCGCCCTCAACGAGTTTGCCAGCAGGGCTGCCTTTCTTGTCATATACAGCGCCGTCCTTGTGAATTATAAGACCTTTCAGCACTGACAGGTCAACAGGGACAGCGTCTGAGACGTTGATCTCATTGCCGCTTGTATCTCCGGCTTCGTCTTTGACGCCGACAGTAGCATGCGCGTCGGACAGATCCCGCTTCATGCCCTTGCGACGGACGAGGAACTTGTGACCCAGCCTTTCAAAGATCGATGTCGTGGCTGGCGTCTCTTCGTACGCCAAATGTCGTTCTGACTGGTGTTTCCTCTCCACTCGTCTGGATGTAGCGTTAGCTAATAGTCAATCTCTTCGAATAGGGCCCATAGCTTGCCTATCCGCCAGGCGCACGTTCAGCCTAGAATGCTTGGCCTTTTTGACGACTTCCTGCCACTCGGACGGATAGATCTGCTTCTCGTCCGAAATCAAGATGAAGTCGTCCACAAAGTTGGTGGTGATGTCCGCAAAATGTGATGCGAGGTCCTTGGCATTTAGTCGGCCTGTTGGTCGCCCTCGCTTTTGTGTGATGCACTCACAAGAAAAGTAGAGCACTCTGCTGTATCCAGTAGCCAGATGTTCCCACCGGGTGTCTCGATGTGAACGTCTCCGCACCAAGGCAAGTCTGTCGCAACTGTAGTGACCAAGTCGCGGTATAATTCGCTCTCTGCAAGGGTCGAACATGTAAGGAGTAGTTCTGTAAAGTATTAGTGATAACTTCCTCGAAAGCCGTCTGCTTGATACCATCGTTGACAATCACTATCCACACCTGCGACACGTGCAGGCACCGTGGGTCTGCAGGTCCCAGCATTTGACACACTACCTGCTTCAAGTCTCTCCGACTACTGTGCCTAGGGTTGAGCGACTGGAACAAGGTGCGCGGCGGATGATTAGTGGTTGGACTCGCTTGAGCATCCCAAGAGGAATTGTCAGTTCCACGCCAATGGGCATAGATGTCATGTAAATGCAACTCTGTTTCGTTCTGATGGTCATGCTGCCGCAGCTCTAAAAAGGGCAGACAGATGCTCAAAGCACGTGTTTTGCCGTCATCGGAGGTTGTTTGGTGACAAAATGCTTCCATATACCGCATAGGGCTACCGTTCTGAGGCATCTTCTCATATTTCCGTTGCACGTCTTGCAAATGGGCCTCGACATCGGTTCGTACTTGGCACAGCTCTGGAACATCAAGAATCGCCGCCTAAGGAATGTGGATTAGTGTTCCATCTTCATGACAGCTCTGATCGTACCTTGAAAGCTTCGTAATCCATAGGCCTCTGTTGGATATGTCTGCAGTAGTTAGACGCGGTGTATGCCGGTTTCGGAACAACAGCACCTACTGATAGGAGAACAGCGCTTGGTCGTCAAGATCTGTACCGGCTCTGGGCGCCACTGTCAGCTTCGGTGTGCCGCTCTTGCGTCCTTTCGGCATTTCCCCATAAGTTGCGTGTACAACACGTTTGAGTGGTGTGCGCCAGGCTGTACGGGGCGTGGACTCGGGAACATCGAATACAAGCGAGCTGAACCGTCGTTCTGAGGACTCGGCGTGCGCAGTGACGCCCATGGACCTCTCCTCTCGTGCACTACTGCGTCTCTCGTACCAAGGCGTTTGAGACTGGCTGATGAAAGCACCCGCTTTCGAAGCCACGTCAGGATCGTCGTGGTCAACTTCCATAAGGGCCCATTGCGTCTTTCCCTCTGCACCGTCCGCGGCCGTGCTCAGTACCAGCAATTCGCGTGGCCGTCGGTTGGTGATGTCGTACCTCGACGATATATCCCGGCGAGGATGACGACCACTACGGAGCCGTGCTGTGTGCTCAAAAAGAAGTCTTATCTCTGGCGGGCTCAGGTTAACATCGACGCGGATGTAGTTCGGTATCTGTGAAGGCAAGGTCAATCGATGTGCATGGAGACCGCACATGAAAGCGCGTTAAGTGGTTCACTTACCCTAAAGTACCGCCACGGCAGCTTGTAGTACTGCAGTGTTCTCGCTTCGATGTCGTCTTCATGTATTAAGCAGTAAAGTGAAGGTCGTGAGGTGGGCACGCTACGGGCTAACCCTCGATGTACCGTTTCGTTTCGCGCTCTTGAGGAGCTTCTCTGTATGCTACGGTCCCTCCCTGTATCGCCCACATCACGAAAATGACTGTCGGTGAATACTTGTTTCCACTCATTATGCTCAAGTGTGTTATATTGCCGGGTAGCGCCTCGCCGCAAAGATGGGGGTAAATTGGATCCATACAGCTTCTGGAGCTCGGTTGGCCCAAGGCTGCTCTTGCGAAAGTCCATGTTAGCCTTCTTGTTCCAATGTTACCCTCGCGCTTTCTTTGCTAGGGGGAGTCTTTTCTCAGGTTGTCTGAAAATGCAATGAAGAGTGAACCATGGTGAATGGTGGTCAGGTTGCTCGCGAGATGATAAGCGCTGGTGCTGAGAATGGCCGTCACATGCAGTGTAACTAGGTCTGCATATAATTGGGGGCTATCACCGCAATTCCCACCCGACACCACCTGTGATAATTGTCAGCCGAGAAGCGACAATTTTGCGCCCGTTTCTACTTAAAAACTCGTAGCGTTGAAGTAAGAGGCGAGCCTGGCGTCGATAAGTCGCAGACGGACGGTCCACGAATATAGGTCTATTGCAAGGTCATCAAAGATTGCCTGCAGACCAACAGACTTGGCGCTACAATGACTGCTATGCTTACAGCCCCCTGACAGCCCTGTATATAGCGGATACGCGAGCGATTTCGGCCCAGGACAAGGGGACAGGTCTGGCGTATTCTTGCTCTGCCGTTGTCCCAGAGCTTCATTCGCTCGTCAGACTCAAGGCTGTTGCAAGCGAACTCGGGCTAGGCCTAAAGTTTCTTCTGGCCATATCGCCGCCTTCATTGTATCCATCGTACCCATCGATGGTTCTTGCTACACTTGGAGTGGAGATGTGGACAGCCGACGGTCCTCAAACGTGTCACCTCTTCTCAGACTCTGCTTCGACTGTCTTCCCGGCCTTCCTCTTCTCAATCTCATCCAGCTCCTTCAACTTCTCCGCAATCGTCCCCTGGAAATTCCATCCACCGTCCTCATCCTTCTTAGCCAGAACTCCAGCCACCCACTCCTCCATCTCCTTGTCTGCCTCAGCCTCGCCCCCATATATATCTTCGCCCATACCTTTCCTCACCAAGTCCCTCACGTCCTCAACGTCTGCGATATCAAAGAACTTCATCACAGCTCCCGCTCCTGTCATGAAGATCGCAGCGACGTTGACGGTAGCCAGAAAGAGGGCTTCAACAGCATCCAGACCGCCTTCGGCTCTAGCCTGGTTGTTCGAGGTCGTGAAATGAGGGACATCTATTTTGGGGTCCTTGGAACCTTTGGACATTTTGGCGAGGTGAGGATATATCGAGGTGATTCGCTGCTTGCGGGTCAAGGCGCGGCGTGTGACGATGATGGAGAAGAATGTGAAGGCCAGGCCGCCAAAGAGAAGCCCATTTTGTCGACGGGCTCGTTCTGCGGCGTTTATTCGATTAGGGATTATGGGAGCAGGCCGTTGCTCCTGAGGTGGAGGTTGAATTGGTTTCTGCTCTTCTTGGCGACGAGCTGCCCGGATATCACCGGGCGCAAGGTATCTGTCCCACCACGACGACATCCATGCAGATGGGCTGCTGGACATTGAATAGAGGCTTGAAGGAGTGAGTGTGTAGTAAAAGTAGAGTCCAAGATGGTATGAGATGCCCGAAGGAAGTCGGGCCGACCAATCGGGTGGTGTGGTTTTCGGAGCGGGTAAGTCGGCGTTAATCGGTTCCTTCTTCAACAAAGCACGACTTCGATGACCCTTTCGCTTTCGCGGACTTCATCTCAACACAAATGTTGCAATAACACCACACTCACAACCACGACCACCTCCCCTCTTCACCAGCGACAATGGCATCCCTACGAGCTCCCGCCAGACGCCTCGTGTCTTCCTCCCTTCTCGAATCCAGCAAACCCCTCCTCATCCCACAGAAACGCTCCTTCGCCACCACAATCGACAATCCACCACCACCCTCAACCACCAAATCAGAGCCTCGACGAGCGACCGCCTTCAGCGACCGCCTGAACTCCGGTCCTTCATTCACAGACTTTGTCTCCGGCAAGCCCAAAGACGAGCCACTCGAGAAGGAAGAAGACGCCTACGAACTCCGAACCGTCCAAATAGGCCCCGAAGGCAAGAAACGCACACACACCCGTCTCCCCGAATGGCTCAAGACACCTATACCCACCAACGACAACTACAAACGCATAAAGAACGATCTCCGTGGTCTTGGACTGCACACTGTCTGCGAGGAAGCTCGATGTCCGAATATTAGCGATTGCTGGGGCGGCTCGAACAAAAGCGCCGCGACCGCGACAATCATGCTGATGGGTGACACCTGCACACGAGGCTGTAGATTCTGCAGCGTCAAAACCTCCCGAGCACCTCCACCTCTCGATGTCCACGAACCAGAGAACACCGCCGAAGCATTGAAGAGATGGGGACTAGGCTACGTCGTGCTCACGGCCGTAGATCGCGATGACCTGGCAGATGGCGGCGGGCACCACTGGGCCGAAACAATCATGAAGATCAAGCAGAAGGCGCCGCAAATCCTCGTGGAGGCTTTAACGGGTGACTTCGACGGGAACATGGACATGGTCAAACTCGTTGCAGAGTCGGGACTAGATGTCTACGCGCACAACGTCGAAACGACCGAAGAACTCACACCTTTCGTCCGGGATCGACGTGCGAAGTTCAGACAATCGCTCGCCGTGCTGAAAGCTGCAAAGGAAGCAAAACCCACACTCATCACAAAGACCTCCATAATGCTCGGCCTCGGCGAGACCGAAGACCAGCTATACCGAACACTCAAAGAGCTACGGGCCGTCGATGTGGACGTCGTGACATTCGGGCAGTATATGAGGCCCACAAAGCGACACATGAAGGTCGAGGAGTACGTCACACCAGCTACGTTTGAGATGTGGAGGCAACGGGCGTTGGACATGGGATTCTTGTATGTGGCGAGTGGACCATTGGTGAGGAGCAGTTATAAAGCTGGCGAGGCGTTCATTGAGAATGTGCTCAAGAAGAGGGCGAAGCATAATACGCTGATGAGTGCGGAGAGGGTGGGCGATTTTAAGGATATGAAGAGTACGTGAGATGGCATGCGTAGGTCGCAGCAATGAGCAGAAATTCGGGCGATACACTTTATACAAAAACGTTCGAGGAGCGCACTTCAACGTGCTTGATGAGACGCGTCCAAATTGACCACACGCAAGGCTTGCGACACTTCTTCTTCTTCTTTCACATCGGTCTTTGATCCGGCGTTCCAGACCAAAGGTATTGAAAAGCACAAGTGTGTCCCTGCCACTTGAGCCAGCAATGAAGTCGACTTGACCGAACCACTAAGCATCCTTGTTGTTTACCATATTCACCGTCTATGTGGCACCTCGGCTATTGATCCGATCACACAGCTTCGAAACCCATTCGCGAGGGAAATACAGCTCGAGCCGGGATGACATGTTCGTCCATTCTCGACAACCGCGGTTGGGACGGAGAGGTAACATGGCGGTGTTGTTTGACGTCGATCCTACAGTGCCTCGCGTTGTCCCACCGCGATGACATTCGCGCACTTTTAGGCCCCAACTGATGAGATTTGCTAACGATCATGACAGCGGTCAGAATCCCTCCTGATCAGGGTATCATGACCGGGGAAGTCTGCGCGGCCTGATTTGTCTAAGTCGAATATATCTCGGTTTCCCTGGAGAAGCCGAGATAGAAAGTGTAGTGGCCTTACTTCGCCGCTCGCCTCAGCTATCATCTTGTCGAGATCTAGGACGTTCAGAAACATCGACTGGTCTGGATACCGCCTCGGGGTGAAAGCGCCACCATAGTGAAACTCCTGAAAACATCGATCCTGCATCTCTGTCGTAGTGTGCACGTACAAAGTTTCATCATGCCGCAGTATGTCGGGCGAATTGCGCTCTAGCTTGAAGATAGTGTGGGTCTTGGGCGAAAAGATGCGGTCGAAGTGTCCGCAAGGCCGGAGAAGTAAGAATAGCACCACAGAGGAGATAGGGTCTTCATCGGGGCAGCAGTTGAGAGGAACGATGAAGATAGAATAAGCTTCTCCCTTTTCGTATCGTGGGTCTCGGGTGGTGATCTTGTGTGCTGTCCCGGCCTTGAGTCGAAGCTCAAGGCCATGGTTAGTGATCGCGTATGGTAATCTTGAGTATGGTTTGCCCAGTACTGCGCCCTCAAAAACAGAATCTGCGGACACGGCGAGGATAGGCACACATCTACCGTCACGAATACTCAATTCGCCGACGCTCGGCATTGGAGCGGTGAACGCGAAGATACTCTCGTCGTTGGTCGTACGGATTATCTCCTCTTGGAGACGACTCCAGGCGCGCTTGCCTTCGCCGTACAGAAGCGGCATGTTGATGTTGAGTAAGCCCATGGCGCAATAGGCCATGTCCTCTTCGCGGGTGGTTGTCCTTCCGCGTAACCAATTGATCCGCTCAGCCAAGCTCCGGTTGTGGGCCCTCTTCGCTGATATGAGTATTTCGCGTGAGATTGACGTTATCTGGGAAATCAGGTCCTTCAGGTCTCTATAAGTGCCCTCGTCAAATTCACCGCAACATCCTATCTCCGTCCAGTCTCTGGTGTAGAACCGAACCAGTTGCGGTGCAACAAGTTCTTGCAGTGTCCAGCCTCGTGTGAACCAGACCGAGGAGCGCAACTCTGGATCAGAGGCTGCGTCGTGGACATCTGAGAGATACGCGTAGCATTCGATGGATCTTTCGTACCACCGGTACATCGAGTTAATAGCTTCGCTCAGCTCGCTGCTGCTCGTTTTGTCGATGCAGACGGTGTCGATCCAGACATGATCAACACCGCGCGACCGGGCAATTTTCCGAAAAGCCAGTATCTTCTTGAAGCCTAGAGTCTCTGTCCGACGACCCTTGGTATAGTCTTTGAAGGTAATCTCGTCATCGGTCCATCGGTGAGAGAGCGCCACATAGGGAGGTATGTTAGAACCTATATATTCTCTGAGCTCGCCCGTGTGCGTGTCAATCAGTCGCATGTTGATCAGGAAAGATGTGAAAAGAATAAGGGAATGGAATCGCTCTGTGAAGCGACTTTACGGTCGAAAGGCAGCGGGTGGCTTTGGCTGAGTGCAGGCGACTGCATCTAGACCAGTCCATGCCTCGACGTGTCTTCGAGAGACGTCGAGATGTTGACTTACCAGCCATGGAGGTAATGAGAATCAAGCTTGAAAGGCAGCCTGAACGCGATATACGCTTGACGGCGAAGAGTCGCAAATGTTGCGTAGTAAGACAGCTATGAAGAAGGTACAGCTGCGGGAGCTTCGGTACCGCTTCCCGGCGCAGAGCCAGGAGGAGGTGGCATGAACAAAGGCATGTATCCCTGCAAATTCAATCAGTGTTCAGCGGGATGTCAGGTACTGACTTGAACCTACGACACCCAACGAAAGAAGAGCCATGGCGATGGACAGATATGCTGGTGAAGCAGCGTTGGCCTTTTGCGCTGGCGTTTCCGACAGCCAGCCCTGGATGGAGAAGAGAACGGCAGTCCAGCCGAGCAACCTGCTTTGTTAGCTCCGGGGCATCTGCGATTCGGTGCATATCGTACTTGTTCCTCGTGAATATCTTTATTTCAGTCAGCAGACGTGCATACATGGTACCAGCATCCGATCACGTGTTTGGTAGAGGGGCGATGGGTGGTACAACTTACGGCAGCCATGGGTAAGGTGCTGGTCATTGTGCCTGCATGGCGATTAGAATTGGTTGGGGGCGACTATCGGTCAGACGACTGACTTGAGAAGTTTGAGTCCTGGTTTTCCTTGTCGGGATCTGAGTAGGGGACGACTGGGTAGGACAAAGGAGTGATCAGCCACTGATGCTTCATACGCTCATCCAGCGTTCATGCTGCGGAGATTGCCTTACTCAGGTCGTCGCGGCGCATGTCCTTCTTGGCCGCCATGATGGAAGGCGTGCGTGGTACAGAACGGTGGTGTGGTGTGCAGGCGCCGAATGTGATATGATGCAGCGATGCCGCGCCTCAGGTGACAATTGGCGAGATCTGGCACGTGTGGTTTTGATGAAGCTATTGGCGATCGGACCAGAGCAGTTCCGGTGGGTGATGTTTGGCGTGTCGGGCTATCGAGGGCGGATGCTCTCAGGCAAAGCAAAGCAAAGGCGAAAGCACACGAGGTGCAGGTGCGTTCAGCCAGCCGAAAGGGGAAGGCGGAAGGGACGGGGCCGAGAGTCTAATTCACAGGCGAGGGATGGATCTGAGATGAGCGACGGGAAGGTCAGCACAGCACAGCAAATGGCAGATTGGTGATTATGAACTGGCTATAGCTCTTTGCTGACGGCGAGGATTATGCTGATGCTCAATTCAACTCTCGTCGAGTGCAATCTGCTTCGTCGGAGATATTCGAAGTAATGGTGCACGGATATGGGTGGGCACCTCATGTGGCAAGCTGCGCTGCTGCTGGAGCGGCCCAGCGCCGTGGGTGCGTGCCCTGATTTGATTAAGGATGCAGGCCTGTGTAGCCGGGCGATGAAGTCTAACACTCCATCCATTTCATTAATCGCTGTTCGCAATCACCCTATATCTCGTCATCGCCCTCGGCGAGCCTGGGACCGTTGCGGCGGTGGCGTGGTGGGCGGTTTCGTGGATGACGGATCGGGAGGCAACGGTGATCTATGTATTACACATACAATCGGACATACAGTAGTCGTAGTAATGAGCGAACGGCGGAAAGGCGAAGGGCGGAAGTGTGGAAGGGGGCCCAGGCTTACCTTATCCTTCCTATCGCATGTGCTGGCGACAGAGAGAGGAAGCGATTGTCTCCGTGCGTGTCGGACGAATCGCGTGCAATTCGGAGCTTGTGAGGTGTTGGCTCGTCTTACGCCTGTCCTGCGCGTATCCGTTGATTCGGCTCCCGGTCTGCTGCCAGGGTGCGCCTTTGTTCGACTATCACCTGCGACATCCCCGACCCTGCCCACCTGCAGTCCACCACTCTTCCTCCTCCTGAACGCCGAGCACTCGCATATACTCTACAACAACTCGCATACACCATACACGACACACATTTCCCAATATGACGACCAGATAGCAGCCCCCTCGCGCCTGAAGATGCTCCGGCACCGCGTGTGGAGTGCTCCCGTGCTATGGATCGATCAGGCCTGGGTAGCACACAGAGACCACCACCTCCCCAGCGTGCCGTGAGCGGATCCTACACCCTCCAACATGGTCTTAAGAGGCCCCAGTTACCCTCGCGCCTCAGCAATTTGCGCTCCGTCTCGCAGCCGGTAAACGTCGTGGATCTTACGGCAGATGGGGCCAAATCCACCGACGTCAGAAACTCGGCTGCCTTTCTGAACAACCACAACACCGTCTACACCTCGCCGAATGTGATCAACCTGGACGATGACGAAAATGATAGGCCGGCGAAAAGAGCAAAGACGAACGGGCACGCGGTGGGAAAGGGACAGACTCGGGAGAGTACTTCCGAGGTTGACAAGGATGCCGCACACCAGATCACACCGGGCTCACCTCTACCTCAATTGCGCAAGCCTACTGCCGCAGCTAGCAAGCAGAATGTACAGCGAACGCGCAAGACGGTTGTGGAACGGGCAGCACGCCGTGCGAACGGTCTAGAGCCACCCAGTATGGCGACAAGGCTACCTGCCCCAAAGAACGTTGCCGACTTCGCGCCCTGGAACGGCCACCACCCGGAAGACATCATGAGCGAGACGGTTGTCAAGGCTGGGTACTTTGACAAACCGCCTGGTCCCAACTCGACAGAGTCCAATTCCGCGAAACCCTCCATTTGGCCGAACCTCAGCCAGAAGAACAACATGGGCTTGCAGACCCTGTCATACTTGTTCACCTCGGTTATGGAGAAGAGGCAGGCCATGGGTAGATGCACTGCACCGTCGACCTTCAAACCGCCACCACGAGTTACGGTCACAGATACGAAGCGTGAAGCATGGTTGCGAGATTTGTCCAATGCGGAGGTGCCGTTACGGAAGCAGAGCAGGACGATTCCACACGGTATCCGAGGCAAGTTGCTCATGGAGCAGTGTTTGAGCAAAGACATTGCAATGCCACGAGCGGTCTGGCTGGCCAAGTGCGTTGGAGCGAACGAACTGCGTGCGTTCCGGCGGAAAGGTGTTAGTGGCACTGCTGCAGCTAGTGGAGAAAGCAAATGGGTACGCGAGTGGACTGTACATGTCGAACAGTTTCTGGAAGGTGTCATCGCGATGTGTGGCCAGCCGGGTTGGCAAGCCAAGATGGACTATGCCGTCAAGCTTGCCACCAGCTTCTATGCTGAAAGACTACTGGAACGAGAGCACTACCTGGACTGGATCGTTGCATCGTTTGCCGAGGCACCTATGGACCGATTGCCCATCTGGATCATTCTGGTACAGCTGTACTGGAGGGACATCATAGCCTTCGGGAGGCGTGGAAGGCAGCTTTCCACGGCTATTCTGGAGAACCTTCACCAAATCGCCGCCGGCCAGGTAAAGACGTGCGATACGCTGAGGGATCGGCTGAAGAAGCTGTTGGTTGTCATGGCCGTCACCAATCGAGGCTGCCTCGTTCTTCCGCACACCTGGGAGAAGTACAAGCATCTTCTGGCTCCCAGACCTCTACCCAACACGGATGAAAGGCTAGATACCCCTGCCCAGAACATTAGCAAACGAAACGCGCGACTCAGCGGACCCCTCAACAAAACACCCAAGAACACATTTTGCCCTCTCCTCGGCCTGTATGCCACTCTGGACACCGTGGACCTGAACGTGGATGTCGAGAAGCTGACCGCTGTATGCCTCACGAGGATACCCGATGTCGCACAGCTAGTGCCTGCTCTCTTAAACTGGTCGGCATCTGTCTACCGTCTTGGTCCGAGTCGTATCTACCTAACGGCAAGAATCATCGTTGAACTGCACAGCCAGGGTCACCGCACCGACGACGCCGTCATGGAGTATATCAAGACCGCAAGTACGACTTCCATCGACGTGAACAACGTTCATCGCGTCATTGCAGAACTCGCACGCGCTGGCCGCTTCTCCACTGGTCGTTATCTGCAGTGCCTCATCGGCAGCGGTGCCTTAGCCCGGGGTGACAGTTCAAAGCTTTTGACCGGTCTCCTGACATCACTTCCAATCGACGCACTGCCAATGCACCTCGTCAACACTCGTCAGACGCTCATGAGACGTCTTGGCTATATGCAGGACGAAGGCAAAGCCATCAGTCGCTTGGTCGCAAGCATGGACCCCGTCACAGGAATGAGCTCTTCATCCCCTGAGAAGCTCTTCGCCGGGCTCGAGACTTTCAGTCAATCCGCCAAGCTCGAGTTTGCTCGTCGCATGTCATCCTACGCAGCGACTTGGGCAAAGGACGGTACGATGAGCTTGAACTGCTTCTGTACCATCAGAGGGCTTCTTGAACGATGCGGCGATCTGCAGGCACTGGCGACTTTGACTAGGGCGGCCATACTTACGGAAGACCTTGCGCTGCTGGCTACTCTCAGTGACACCACGAACCTATACGCACACACATTTGCGGCTCTTGGGTGCTTGCACAACATGTTGGAACAGATTCTACAAAGATATCGTGTGCTGCGCTCGACTCAACCTCTTGATCGCGCCTCTGTCCTCGCCTTGGCCTCTATGGTGAGACGTTTCCCCGAGAAGGCCCCTTATGGACGACTTCTGCAGAGCGACCTCGCATTGTGTGACCAGCAGAACTCCATGGCTGTGTGTTCGCCAGCTTCGGACAATCTGGTAAACATGCAAGCATCCAACCTCGACTCGGACGAAGACATCGATGCAGTCTTTGCTAGCGGCAACACCATGGACGAACAGCTCATGAAGAGGGTCTTTGTGCGTATTGTGCAACGGGCATCGAAGCCTGGGCGACCTGACACACACGCGCCCAGCAAGACATGCCGATGGCTGAACCAGTTGCGAGCAGTTGACGCGGGTGGCTTCCAGCATCTGGCGATCGGCCACATCAAAGCCTGCCTGAAAGACACCAACGCCGACAATGCCTACGGCAACATCATCAGCGCCCTTATCTCGAGTGGTTGCGTACATCTTGAGGCAGTCATCGAGTTGGCGAAAGACTTGAACATTCCCACTGCCGCATCGATGATTGTTCGATTGGTGGTGTCCGAGAATGTTGTTAATGACAGCTTGCATGCTTCGGAGGCCTTTCGATTCAAGACACAACAAGCGCAATGTCGTGTCGAGTGCGCCGCCAGCATCATACCCTCGGTGGTTGGTTCTCTCGAGAACCCCAACTGCGAGGCCGACGACGAGATCTTCCATGTGCTCGCGTTGGACTTTTCCATGGCTCATTACCAGGAAGCCCTCAAAGTTGCGACGAGTGCGGCACATTCACCGACTTACCTGATGAACAGCGCTCGGGCGGTCAAGAAGATGATAAACTTGCCAGCCAGCGAATCGAGTGGG
This sequence comes from Zasmidium angulare, assembly GCA_002786045.1. Taxonomy (NCBI): domain Eukaryota; kingdom Fungi; phylum Ascomycota; class Dothideomycetes; order Mycosphaerellales; family Mycosphaerellaceae; genus Zasmidium; species Zasmidium angulare. The sequence continues at coordinate 91,096 of NHNX01000009.1, forward strand.
CTGCCTTCGGCTCGAAGCATCATTGCACTTGCCGATCCTCTCTCGATAGTCTACTGCGCAGCTGCTCTCGCCTTCTACGCCAAGGTGCCAGCGTTCAACGAAGCTGAAGGGGAGAGTGGAGTACGCGAGGCTCTGCTTGAAGCTATTGCCAGCGGGTGCGAGGTATGGCCACAATTGCTCGAAAGCGCTGGACAGGCAACGGTTCGAAGCATATATCATTGGGCGAAAGAAAGAGTGCTGAGCAATGTGCTTCCCAGTGAGGGCCACACAAGCATAGGAGCAGACGACCTGGCTCGGTGCCTGGACATCCTGGATGTGGCCCACCATGCTGCCGAAGAGGACGATGCAGCAACTGTCATGGCGACCGTCACTGACAAGATGAGAGTGCTAGAGAACCAGCTGCTTGCCATGGGTAGCGACGGCGACCGAAGTGACGCATACAAGCAGCTGATAAGCTCACTGCAAGTGCTCTTACACCTCGCCATCCTCTACTCGGCGAGCTCAGACGCCGCCACCGACACTCTGCAGCAGAGTCGTTGCAGCCTCCTCGCCGGCCTGTGCGCCCTGCTTGTCCAACCCAGACTCCAAAGCCAGCGCGAAACGCTCGAATACATCTTCGACGTCGCCTCCGCCCTAGCCGACAAAGTGCCCGAGATCGGCCTACAAATGCTCGCCAAAGCCAACGCAACCATGGCCAAAGACGCCCGTCTGGCATGTATCCTCGGCCAGGTTCCCGCACCCGACGCCTGGCTTGGACTAGTGACGCACCCGCAACCGCACGGCTCACAACAGCAGCGTGCGTTGATGAAGCAGGCGGGTGGTAGTCAACAGCCACAGCCATCTAGTCAGGGACGTCCTTCCGCTATCCCTGCGTCACCACTTCAAGGAACGAATCTTTTCGCAAAGCCGGCTTTGGGACGAGTCGGGATGGCTGAGACGAAGACTGTGCCTTTCCCGTTGCGAAGATGGGAGATCATGAGTGATGCGACGCCGACGATGGGGGATAATGACACGAGTTTGAGCTTGACGCTTTTTGGGGCGAGGAAGGTATGATGTTTAGGATAGGAGAAAGATGGTGGCGCATGACAACTTCTTCTTTGTTGGATCATGATGGCGTTATCGCGGTGTTCAAAATGGATGGATTGGGTGGGTGGCATCTGGGTTTTTGCATTGGGGACTCTTGTTGATGATGCGTTCTAGCGGAGTGGAATATGTCATGGATGATTAGGGGGATGATGGAAACATGAAGGCATGGCGTTTTTGATGTAAACTCCTCGGTAAAAGAGGCTGGAGAAGATGAGGTGTATTGGTATCGATATTGATATGTTTATGCAATGAGTGAAGAGATGTGTCAGCTGCACATCTGAGGTTATGCCATCTCTCTTAGATGTCTGGTAAGGTAGTCCGACTACCTATGTCACGTGCACCAGGCGTTGAATCAATCAAATCGGTCAATCAATCCACCGAAGCAAGCCCGCCAGCCAACTCTGGGCACCCCCAAAGTTGTGAGGGCGGCTCCACAAGTCGGATGGGGAAAGTTTCCAGGTTCTTTGAAACATGCTGCCGCTTCGCCTGTCCGAACCTCACCTTGGCAACGTTACATTTCCCCTCGAATTGTGTGTGTAATCGAGTTTAGCCTATGGGAGGTTGATGATGCTGTGAATCCTTCACTCTTTTCGGTCTTTGTTGAGCAGTGCATTGGAAGAGTGAATCTGGAATGACTTGCGTGCCTCTTTCGTGAACAAGTCCACGCCGGCCCGACTTTGTTTGCTAAGAGCATAAAAGACGTGCTATTCACGAGAAACATAGAGTGGCGCCTGCAGTGACGTTTGAGGAGTTTGCGGTGACGCTTGAAGGGTTTGCGGTTTCCTGGTGGTATTTGGGTCGAGATCTTGCCTTCTCTACCGCACGACAGACAGAACCTCTCACCAGACCCATCAGGCCAACATGAAATCGCCTAGCATGCTTCTCGCCGCACTTCTGGCGACGGCCGTCTCGGCGACGAATCTCTTCGTGGCGGACTACAGCGGGCAGATCACGACGCTGGAACTCAGCGAGAAGAACGACTCATACAGCTTGGACAAGACCTTCTCGAGCCAAGGATGCGCTCCCAACCCCTCGTGGCTCACCATTGATGCCAACCGCGGCCTGCTATTCTGCATGAATGAGGGCTTGACCTCACCGAATGGCTCCTTGTCTTCCTTCACCATCAACACCGATGGCAGCTTGGAGCACGTGCAGAACACCACCACCCCCAACGGTCCCGTCAGCGGCATCATCTATGGCGACCCAGCCGGCCAGCGAGGCATCGCTCTAGCACACTACGGCGGAAGCGCAGTCAGCACGTGGAAGCTAGAAGGCAGTGGCAAGTTCAGCGCCAACGAGGAATTCTTCTACACCCTCTCGCAACCCGGTTCAGACGCCGCCCGCCAGGACGCTCCCCACGAACACGAAGCCATCACCGACCCAACAGGCCAATACATCCTCGTCCCCGACCTAGGCGCCGACCTCGTCCGCGTCTACTCCTGGTCCACCGACTCCCTCAAACTGAAATCCCTCGGCTCCCTTAAAGCCGCTCCAGGCTCAGGCCCTCGCCACGCCGCCTTCTACACCCCCTCAGGCCTCGCCGGCAGCACCACGTATATGTACCTCGTAGCCGAACTCGCCGCCACCGTCACAGCCTACGCCGTCACCTATCTACCGAACAACACCGGCCTCGCGTTCAAGGAACTCAGCACCCAACCCACGACGGGCATCTACACCCAACACCGCATCGTCGCCCCGGCTGAGGTGCACGTCTCACCCGACAATCGCTTCCTCCTCATCTCCAACCGCAACGACTCCTCCTTCTCCCTTCCGCAACCCAACGGCACTCTCATACCCTCCGACTCCCTCTCCACCTTCGCCCTCTCCCCCGAGACAGGAAACCTCACGTTCCATCAACTCTGGGCGGCAGGTGGAGCGTTCCCGAGACATTTCTCCATGTCCGCGACGGGCAATCTTGTGGCGGTGGGCTTGCAAAATGATCAGAGGGTTGTGGTGCTGAAGAGGGATGTGCAGAGTGGGCTGATTGGGGAGCCGGTGGCGAGGATTTCTGTCCCGGGGAATGTCACGAATGTTGCGTGGGATCAGGAGAGGGCGCTGGGTGGGCTTGGGGACTAGGGACTCGTGGGTCAGTACTGGCGCGCTCGACTGGAGGAGCTGGGTTTGCAGGAGGTTGTGGCTGAGGGCTGTGTAGGGGTTGCTGTAGGGTGTTTGAAGGTGGGCGTGAGGGAGATGTGATGACAGACTCTGGCGGATTGTAGATTGACGTTGCGAAGCTGCGAGTGCTATACAAAGCACCTTCCCGCACTGGTTCCATCTCACAGCCCTCTAATCAACCTCCATCCTACCCTCTAAACATACCCCTGCCCCCTCCTCTCCCTCCCAGCTTTACTACTCCTCCAAGCCCCGCTCTTCGCCGTCCGACCCCCATTCCTCACAACCCCACTCAAATGCTGCACGCCCGCAAGCACTCCATCCACAACCTCCACGCCCCTTCCCTCGACAGCCTTCTCCAAAGCCTCCTTCATCGCAGACATCCCAGCACAACCTAGTAATAACACCTCCGCGCCTTTATTATCGATGAGATCCGAAGCCGCAGCAGACATCTTCCCCAGCACGACGTCAGGCGGTAAACGTTCAAGATCCAAAACGCCGAGATCCACAGACGTAATCCCCGCGAGCGAAGTATCATGCGCGAGAGTCTGCGCATGCATCGCCTTACTCCTCGCACTCGTTGCTATAAGTCCATACTTCGACCCTATCGTCGTAGCATGAAGAATACTAGCCTGCATGATCCCCACCACCGGGACCGGCAACTCCTCCCTCAGCATCTTCGTCAGAGGATGATCGGAATAGCAAGCCACGAGAATCGCATCGTAGGAGTGTAGATTAGGGTCCTTGAGCAGGGCGCGAGCGCAGGCGGCTGCGGAGAGCACAGCGTCGAAGTGGGATTCTATCGCTGTGGGGGCGTCGTTGGCGGGACCTGTGAAGGTATGGAGGTGGACGTCGGGAGGCAGGGTGGGTTGGGCGGAAGCAAGGCAGGAGGCGGTCATCGAGGGGGTGGCGTTGGGGTTCAGGAGGAGGATGTTGATTTTTTTGTCCTTGGGGCGTGTGGTGAGAGCGCCGTTCGTCGTCGTCGTCGTCGTCACGTTCACATTCTCTGCTCCGAGCTTTGGCGGCTCCACGACGCCTGTCTGGCTCGCAATCCTCTTATAAGCTTCAACCCTCCTATGTCTCTCGAAATCAAACGTCCTCGTCTTCCCCTGCCGACAAGCATCTAAATCAATCTCCGCAAAAACCACCTCATCCCCCTTTCCCTTCGCCTCAGCCAAAATTTTCCCTTCTGGATCAATAATACAACTGCCCCCGATTAGATCATACTTCCCATCATCCAAGCCACACCTCGCAGCGCAGACGCTGAATGTGGCGTTCATGTAGCTGTTACTCTGCATGCTGAGCTTGTGGTGAAACAGGGCGTCTTGCTCCGCAGCTTCGGGTGATTGAGACACGTCAGCGCCCCAGAGGTGCGGTGCGAAGCCGGCGGTGTTGTAGCCGCAGAGGATCACCTCGACGCCTTGGAGGCCGTAGACCCGCCAGGCTTCGGGCCAGCGGCGGTCGTTGCAGATTAGCATGCCGAAGATGGGTTCGGTGGAGTTTGCGAGGGAGGGGATGCGGAAGGCTGGGAAGCCTAGGTTTCCGGGGAGGAAGTAGCGTTTTTCGAGCTGGAACATTATTAGAAAGGGAGGGTGATATGGCGGGTTGGGGTGGTGAGAAACGTACTTGATTCGTGGCGTTGGGGTCTTTGAAGGGTTCGAAGTCGCCTGGGAGGTGGATTTTGCGGTATTTGGAGAGGATGGAGCCGGTTTTGGCGTGGTAGTAGATGCTTGTGTTGAAGTGGTCGCCATTGTCGGTCGCTTCACCAAATCCTGTGGTTTGATGTTAGTGTTTTAGCTGAAGATGCAAGGTGAACATGGGTGTACGAGCTCAACGTAGAGCCGAATTCGTACGATGAGATCCAGTAGAGCTGGGAAGAATTGAGAGATGAAGTGCTCCTCTGTACATGGAACGGCAAGTAAAGATACACTCGTAACATACCTACTGAGATATCAACACCAAGCTCTCTTGCTTTATCGAACAGCGGCTTGGTGTTAGGAGCAGTCGTCACATCGCCATGCTCAAAGAACGACTCCAACTCCGCCTCATCTTCAATCAAATAGCGTGGAAAGAAAGTGGTAAAGGTCGTCTCAGGGAACAGCACAACTTCAGCACCAAGCGCAGCTGCATCTTGCAACAACTTCAGCATACGACCCAATGTCTCAGGTCGGGGTGATGTTCGGTGTACAGCGCCAACCTGGGCTGCGGCGATCTTGATCTTTCTGGCCATGGTACGAGGTAAAATGCGAGGAGTCTCGATCGAAGTAGTCTGGCTTAGATGTCTGGCTTAGACGCTTCGAGCTGGGTATTCTTTGATCCGGTCGACCCTGGATCCTGGCGGATGGAGCTTGATAATGCTTATCGATGGTACTGGGTGTCGATTGGGATGAATAGAAATGTCTGGTGTTGCGTCGGACGTTGGAGCAGGGGCATATAGAGCCAAGAGAAGAGATTGCGTGGTTACCTGCTAGTTTGGGACTGTGATCCCATGTGATATTTCAAGAACGAATGGCTTGTGATGCAGAGGTGAGGTCCTCGCACTTCGGCCAACGCTCCTCTTCGCCGGGCCGGTAGAGTCGGCCGGCGGCGCAGAGCAGACTATCAATGCTGCATCCATGGGCGATAAGGAGCTGTTCAACGTCAGGGTGCAGCGAAGCCGGCGCAGGGCGTACGAGCAGTCCCGCGTACAGGCTGGAGTGGTTCTCTGGCACAGTGTCGGCGTCTGGATGCAACGTCGAGACTGGGGTGAGGTGGTAATAAGATATACCGAGAGGGCGTGTGGCGCCTGCTAGCCATTGCCATTATCAATCCCGCCAGTTTGGCTCAAGTAAACAGACGCGGAGATGGACGCTCCCATTGGCTCCCGCGGTTTCTGCACCGCATGGCTGTGGGCCCGCACGTGGTATCTTATCAAAGTGCTTGGGCGGCCATTTGATGGGGTTGACGGCGGCATCCTGCATCGAGTCAAGCTGTCCGTCATGCTGCTGACGACCGAGGGCGACTTGAGACATGTCTGCGGAGTAGTGAGCAGACAGAGTGAGGCATAGAGGAGGAAGGGAATAAGTTGCGACGGCTACTACATCTGTCTGACTGCAGGTTACTAGCATAAGTGGAGTTCAGGTACCGCACTACTCTCCGCTACCACATCCTCCTCTCGCTCTGTTGCATCCTCTGCTCTTGGCTGCTGGTTCCGCGCGTAGGCATGCCCCAACTGGAGCTCGAGCTGCAGACCCATTGATTGCCGGTGCGTATCTCGCACTGCGGTGCTCGTCAATGCCGCTATCGGCACCGCGCCAGGTGGAGTCGCGTCCATTCACTCACTCTCTCACAGCTTCTCGGATAGGCCAGACCGTACCCTTTGTCCACTTTCCACTCCCAATTGCACGCAATCCATGCACTAGTCATTGCACACTGCGGGTCTTTGGGGGCGCGAGTGTTCCCCGCCAAGCCTGCTGTCCGAACGCCTTCATAACACCACCATGGCCCTCCCATCCCACCACTCCTACCCTCCTCCTCCGCCGCCTCCTGCCATTCACCACGCTCCCGTACACATGCCCTCCTTCCAGCAGCAACAAAGCGCAACCCCAGCCCCGACTGGCGGCGACTCCGCTACCGATCGTGCCAGAGCATACAAGTCCCGCAATAAGAGGCCATGTGACTTCTGCCGATACAAGAAAGCTGCCTGCCACTTGGAGAGCGCGCCGCCCTGCGAGCTGTGCATTCGCTATAACAAGGAATGCACCTTCGTAGAGTCGCCCGCCAAGCGTAGACGGCCCAACGAGCAGAATGGGGAGCCGCAGAAAGATGGGGTCTTCAAGCATTCTGGCAGCAACAGCGTGGATGCCACTCCATTCGGAAATGGCGGCATGGGCAGTATGGACATGCAGCAGGATCTCATGCCTTGGGAGAGCAACATGACTCCCTTCCAGATGCCTGGTATGGCTCTACAGAGCAGCATGGCCCCAGACTTTCCCTTCGATCCGCAGCTTTATCAGGATCCTGTCACGTTCGACACCTTCGAGCCTATGTCTGCTTCGACGACTGGCAACAATGCGTTTGGGGACTTTCGCCAGAATCACCCCAATCGATCGTCCATGGACACCACCTCCCCACAATCGCAATCCGCAGTCCTGCCCACGAACCTCCAGTTACCCTTCGATTCCACCAGCGGCGAGCCCTCTCTAGATCGCCAGAACTCCTCCAATGCTCAAATGGTCGGCCTGAGTGGGGAACAAGACCCATACTTACTTTCGAAGTACCGATTCGACGAATACAACGAAGCTTCCTTCCAATCCGTACGCATGCGCAAGATGAGCAGTGGTCCAGTCGACAACGACGGCAGCATTCCAACGTTCTTCATGATCCAGCACAACGCCTTGGCCTCCAAAGCGCAGCCGCAGGATAGATCTGAGACCAACGAAAGATGGCGGCGAGAACTCGAGGACATTGTCAGCGATGACATAGGAAAGCGCCTGATTCGACTGTTCTACAAATACGTGCAGCCATACTTTCCGATCTTGAGTCGCGAGGGTGGTGAAAGAGACGTGACAGGAGTCAAGGAGCCGCGAGAAGTGCCTCCATGTGTGTTGGCCGCAATATACGGGCATGCACTGCCATTCTGCGCTTGGGATGAGAAGCTGTGTGTGGAGGTGTACACTCCCCCATCTGCGGACGCTTTGTTCAAGATAGCTTGGCAGTCATGCCAGTCACTACTGCATACGCCAAACATCGCGGTCATGCAGACCTTGTTGCTCCTTGTTCAACGACGACCAACCAACAGGCACGTCAGCGACACCCCGTTCAAATGGGTCATGATGACCACGGCAGTCAGCATTGCGCAATCGCTTGGCCTTAACCGAGACCCTACAGATTGGCCGATTCCTTCGTGGGAAATCAAGCAGCGCAAACGATTGGCCTGGGCGACGTACATACAGGACAAATGGTTGGCCTTAAACTTTGGAAGAAGCAGTCACATCCAAGCTGATGATTGGGACGTGCCGCCGCTTACTGAAGACGACTTCCCCGAAGCCGATCGCAAGGTTGACGATTCTGGGGATGGTAAGGCTGACTTCACGGCTCATCACTTCATCAAGCTGTGTGAGCTTTCGGTCATTGTCGACGATATCTTGAAAGATCTGTTCAGCATTAAAGCTACGCGACAGCTACACGCCAGCCTAGAAGCTACCCTTGAGGTCGCGAAGCCTTTACGAATACGCCTTACCGAGTGGTATCAGATGCTGCCTCCAGGACTGTTACCGAACCAACCCAACGGCACGTCTTCCATCGGCTCACCCGACAGCGGTCGACGGCGATCCATGCAGCTCGAACTAGATGGCGGCGGATCGCTACAACTTGCATACATTACTGCAAAGATAGAGCTCTTCCGAGCAATGCTGAGACCTAGAGTCACGGATGCCAACGCTGCGGCAGTGACTGCATTGCGAACAGGTGCGCTCGCTGTCGCCAAGGAGATTTCAGAGTTCTTGGAAAGCTTGAACGCACGAGAGTTGGAGGCGTTTTGGGCTAGTTGTGAGTCAAGGCTGAAGTAATCGTCCCAACAGAGTACTAATTGTGTTTCCAGACGCCCGCACAAACTTCACGATCGCCTCATCCTTCATGCTCCAGCTCTTCGTCACATCGCCCGTCGTGACTGACGCCAAGGAGTGCCTTGCCCTCCTCACCGCCTGGCGAAGCTTGCTGCGGATCAAGAGCCGAAGCTGTGATTTGCTGAACCTTGCTCTGCTGCGTCTGGATGGCGTGTTTGTCTCTGGGATACAGAGCTTGATAGAACTGAGCCCTGCGGCTCAGCAGGCTTGTGCGGAGGCTGGACAAGTGAAGTAGATGGGGAATATAGGATTCGACGAGATCACGGAGGATGATGTCCATTATGAATGACGATTGAGCGGCTGTGTTCTGTTCTACTGTAAATAGGGTTGTGTACAGAGAGAAGTTGTCTATGAAGTGCAAGGAGCCAATCAAGGGTGGTGATGCTTACATAATAAGATTTTCCGACGAGCGACTTCACCTCGTGCTAGAAAAAGTCATCGGGACAATTTGTTTTGTTCATTAAAGACAATACGGTCTCTACACGAATAGACGCTCGCTACGAGAGATCACAATAGTCACTCTGTCACAATGGCTCAAGATAACGAGGTTGTCGTCACGATCTTTTCCAGAGAAGACCAACACCGCTCCTTCGAATCATGGCAAACAATCACATCTCACATCGAAACACAATTTCGGGGCACCAGCACAGCTGAAACCTCGTCAAACTCAAACCAACGACTAAGATTCCTAGACCAAAGGAACGAGGACACCCCCGGCCACATCGCCGAACTCACTATCCCTGTGCCAAAACCTTTGTCTCTCTCAGACTGCAAAGTCCACACCCAATCCCTCAACACCTTCGAACAGCAAAACGATATCCAACTCATCGCTCAACCTGGAGTTTTATATGCATGTCACAAAAAGCCTGGCCTCGCCATCTTCGACATGGACTCCACTCTAATCCAACAAGAAGTCATCGACGAGCTGGCCCGCGCCGTAGGCTGCTACGACCAAGTCTCGGCCATTACGGAAGCCGCCATGCGTGGCGAAGAACCTTACACGGACTTCGAAGCGAGTCTACGCGCGAGGGTTGCGTTTCTGAAGGGCGTGCCGACGAGTATTTGGGAGGATTTGAAGAACAAGGGAATCATCACTTTCACGCCTGGAGCGAAGGAGTTATTAAAAGTCCTGAAGAAACTAGGCTGGAAGAGTGCGGTGCTTAGTGGCGGGTTTACGCCTTTGGCCGAATGGGTGAAAGAAACTCTAGGACTGGACTACGCTTTCGCGAATCATCTCGTCGCCGACGAGGCACGGGGATGCTTGACTGGGGAGGTTGTGGAGGGGAAGCCTATTATCCATGGAGAGAAGAAGAGGCAGTTGTTGCTGGAGTTGGCGGAGAAGGAGGGGTTTGATAAGGGACGGGTTGTGGCTGTGGGCGATGGGAGCAATGATTTGCCTATGATGGGTGTTGCGGGGTTGGGGGTTGCGTTTAATGCGAAGCCTAAGGTGCAGGCTGTGGCGCCGACGAGATTGAATCGGGTGAGTTTGAGGGATTTGTTGTTTGTTTTTGGGTATACGGAGGGGGAGGTTAGGGGGTTGTTGGAGGCGCGAGTCTTGAAGAGCAGAGCAGGTTGGTGAAAGAGGTGGGGGTCTTCAGCGACGAATATGAGACGACCTATAAGCTCATTTCCACTCTTCCAGAGCCGAAACAACTTGGCTGAGATTTCATTTGGCGCTTCAACGACCCATATAGGACGATCTTCGATGTTCTCGTCAACTCATTGGAACTCCAGCCGACACAGTCACGATCTCCCTCCGCATTTCGACTATGAGCTGGTTTAGAATCGAATTGACAATCAACTGGCTTTACGAACTTCGTCCTATTCAGCGACTAGCTACTCTCCTCCCTTGCATGGCAGATGCTCTCAGAACATCAACGACACCGTCTTCATACTCCTTCAAGGGGACCTGCCCGATTTACGACTCCGATCCTTCTGCTTCGACATGAGAATGGGAAGAAAATGAATGTTCTCAACGGCACATACCCAGGCGGATCTCAAGAGACACTCTGGCCAAATAGCCAAGGCTAGGGACGAGAACAAGCTACATGCTCTCTGGTGTTACACAACAATGTCAATAACAATCGCCGAAAATATTGCCTACGCCGTCATGCGTCATGCATGATTGGCACGGATTCAAGACCTTCTTCACGAACGCTGGTTTCATCGACATAGCCGCCAATCCACTGAACGCTTCGGCGGTTAGCTGGTTGTAGGTTGATCTGATTGTCGTATGGCCAGACGAACGTCAATCTGTTCAACGACTAGCTGTTGCCCCCATTATACGACGATCGCTCCCAGAACATCGACGACACCCTTTTTGTACTCTTCCAGGATTTCAAACCCAACTCGCGCATCCGACTCTTCTGCTCCAATTTGCGACCCAAATTGCCCTCTTATGCACGCTTCCGCCGCTTGACAGTACAGGCCACCCAGAGCATTACGCACACCTTGTAGGATACTCGGCTCCGTCTCAACACGTCTCTTCACCGACGCTACATCCTTTGGACTGGGTGCTACCGATTTAGCCGGGCTTCGATTACGACCTGGTGACCCTAGTGCTCTGCCAATGCTGGGTGACTTGGATCGAGGATCGTTTGTTGGCCTGTCGACCGGACTGTCGAAGCCCATGATCGTAGCGATCGGCTTCCAGTGAGCGATCTCGATGAGCACTATTCCCAAGCTATACATGTCAAACGTCTTGCGAAAGCCGTTATCCCTTCCGGAACCCTGATACTGCGGATGGCTATAGAGGTCGTCTACTGGGCTGCGACCATGGACAGTCGAGGTGAAGCTTTGATCATCGAAACGAGCGTACTCAAACCCGGAAAGATAAGGCTCGTGAGTGGCGTTCGAAGAACTGGCTCTCATCAACACATTGGAGCTGTTAATGTCTTTGTGCAGCCACCCGACTGCATGAAGGTAAAGCAAAGACGATGTCAGTGACTGGGCGATCCTGATACGAACTGGCAGCGGTAGAGGTGACGCGCTGGTCATGGCAATCCTTTCAAGCCGGTCATAGAGAGATGTTGGGATCGCTGAGTCTGTGTTCTCGAACACAAACCCGAATCTCTCTCTGGCTGAGTCGTGTACGTAGCCGAGACAACGCGGGATGCGAATCTCGGCTGGTCTCTCCTTACTTTCCAGCATTGCTGTCAATTGCCGGACCATGTGGACCACTTCGGTATCGACGACTGGAGGAGCAGCTGGATCTGGATTATCGCTAGGCACTGGCCTGTACTTCTTCCACTCGAGCCAGACATTCTGAGACCCGAGTCGTGCAATGCTGCGCTTGTTCGATCTGACTTCGTCGCGGAAGTTGAATTTGGAGAAGTCGTGCCTGGTAACATCGGTGTCGGACAGTTGGGATTCGTACTGGTCTATGCCGTGACGAAACAGATGAAACCGCAAAAGCTGTTCCCAATCAACAGTCCCGCTCGAAGACTTGTTGGGTGTGGCAAACATGCCAGCATTCGCGATTAGTCTTGGTGCAGTTGATATGCTGACACTGAGCTGATGGTTCTGCTCCATCACAGTGCGGAGCATTTCAATCATCTGCTGCTGATTACGCATCGTCTCCTCTTGAGCTGCAGGAAGGCCGACGATGACTCTGCAGATCTCAGCGCTCGTTTCCAGAAGAGCATTCTGGACCGCTACATCGGACATCTTCTCAAGCATGTCTGTCCAGTTCTTGATGCGATTCAGGCCCTCTTCGAAACTGGCCTTGTCCTGGTATGCCCAGAGCAGGCGATTGGGGTGTCGCAAGATGTCCCGACCACCATGGATGATCTTCATGAAGATACGGATGCCCTTCGATTGCTTATGCTTGGGCGTGGGAACTGCCGACGAGCTCATGAGGTCCTGGAATCTGGCAAGATCAGTGGCGTCCAGGGTGTCCTTCTTGGAAATGTCGACCCTCGTCTCGGGCAGTCTTGCTGGACCATCACCAGCAGTTCTTTCAGCGGAACCAACTGTATCGCCCTTCTGCTTTCCAGACTCCAGATGGCGTTGCGTCAACGATGTGAGAGACAAGTACTCATCTCGCAAGCTGGACAGCACCTGATTCACGACCGGGCGGCTTCCTTTCACTTTGACAGAGTACGGGTTCGTGCTATGAGGATCCGCCAAAGCTACCATATCCGCCCAGTCGACAAGACGACAGTAATGCCATGTCAGCTGAAGCCTAGAAGTGTCGAGGTCTTCTGGCATGTTCGCTGCATCTGCGAGTAGCTCGCAGGCTTCATACAAATCAGGGCGCTGCTTAACTGGGATTGTTGTTCAGAAACTCACCTGCTTTAATGTCCTCATACAGCTCCTTCGACAGCGAATATGCTTCCATGGTAATCAAGCACGTTGGGAAATTCGTGATCGATCACCGAGCGGCCTGCCCTTGAAAGACATCTGAGGGATATATTCTCGAGCAGTACTCGGGCGCAGGCGTGGCTCAGACCGGTGAATGTCATCAGGCTGCAGGATGGGCAGTGTGGAAGCCACTTCTGCACCGGTGGTTGACTCGTCGGTCCAGCTTCTTCCAGCTCTGTGTCTTCGCAGCGGCCGACCCGATGGCGTGCATCGCCCGCATGCTGTGTAACTTCGCTTCACAGCAGCACAACGCAAAATCGGATCGCATGCGGGAGCAGCTGATCTTCTGAAGGCCGGGGCCCTTGTTCTTCGAGTACTAATCTGGGCATGCTTGTCGAATGTGGCTGGCACCGTTCCCGCTGTACTTCTTCTGCTACTGCGGCCGCAAAGCAACAGATACCGGCCAAGAAAATGCCAGAGGCTGCTTTCTTCAGCCTTTGGCTCTGCTATCCCGCTTTTTGAGGAGTGGCCTTGCTCTCTCCAAACCTGAAGTGGCATAAGGCATTAGTTTGCACCTGACTATCGGTCTTAGACATCGGCACAGCGACATTGGACCTTGAAAGGCATGAAGATCAAGCTCCTACAGGACGACACTTCTTATGGAGCGCGCAAAGTATGAGATCCATAAAGCGCGACGCGCGCAAAAGACATCGTCAAATCGAGTTGCACAAGATGAGATCCAGCGACTGCAGGCTCTTCATAGGCCCCCGCCAGGCATACAATCGCCTCTTTTGGGAATGCGCGTAGGAGACCTTTGTCTATCCTTTATTCGAGATATGTTGATAACGAGTCGCAACAGATAGCATCACCATCACCGAATCAGCCTCCGCGGCCGCTCGCTATTCCGCCTGCAGTGGTCCCTAAGGTCGTGGCCGATATTCGAAACTACAGCGGACTTGTTGATGACACACTGGTCTCCGAGATCCCTATGGCAGACTTCATGAAAACGAAATGTCTTTTCCGTTGGCCAGATAATGCTAATGCTCCGGACGCAGACCATCGAGACTTTCGAGACTCCCGCGAATTCCCATGCAAAAGCCTTGGTAACATCGGTAAAACTAGAAACTGCAAAGTCTTTGTCTGGAAGACTACACGGTCTCGCCACGGGGTCGACGTGCGTGTTGCAGTTAAGCAGATTCAGGGCTCGAATCTGGAAGGCGATCGCGAGATGCGCTTACGGCTTGGTCAGACTGAGCGAGAAGTCCTTAAACAAGTCTCTCACATACATGTGATAGCCTTTCTAGGAAGCTTCACCTGGATGGACAGTTACCATATCATCACGTACCCGGTGGCGAAATGGCATCTGTTGAGGTACATGAAGGTAGCTTCGGACACACAAGGGGACATCGATGGTCGACCGAATCCTAAAAGGCTTGCAATGCTAGAGAAAATGAGAGGATTTATGCCATGTCTTTGTGAAGGCGTGTCGTATCTGCACGTCGAAAGGGCAGTCAGGCATAAAGATATCAAGCCCACGAACATCCTTGTAGACGCCTTCGGCAACGTTCTTCTGACGGACTTCGGGATATCGACTCAGTACTCTAGCCCTTCCAATATGGAGTCGACAGGTATCAACCCTCCTCAGACCAGGCAGTACGCGGCTCCAGAAGTGTTAAACTCAGAAAGGCGAGGCGTCCAGTCCGATGTGTTCTCTCTGGCGTGCGTCTTCCTGGAGATATGCGCGGTCTTGTGCGGGATCAGCCTCGATGGGTTATGGCAGAAACTTGAGTTCAGGAGACTGAAAGGCAGGACGGACCGAGAGGGGACGTATGCAAAATCCTTGGAACAGGCTATGAACTTCATCGAAGACCTCAAACGTGGGATTCTGTCCTCAGAGCTGGCGGACGACACGGACTACAAGCCAACAGAGGCGATGATGACCACACTGTCAGGGATGCTTGATCGTACTCCTTCGAAGCGCCCGAGACTGGCGCTAGTGAGAGACAAGCTGGCGGTCTCTAGTCAAACATGCAAATGCATGGAGCAAAGGTCTGCTGTTGACCCCGAAGATCTGGTGGATTTGTCAAGAACAACCTCGCAAGGGTTTCATTCCCTCGCGTCAATCGACGAACGAACCTCAATGACTTCGACAGACGACCCAGCTCGACTGCCGGCAGAAATCGAAACAACGGATTGGGCGTCTGCAGAACGTGTGACGCATTCGCTAAAAGCCAATGGGGTCCAGCAAGAAAAGCCAAAGCCGGCGATTGATGCGAAGAGTGGTGATCCTCATGAGCGAAGCAAGCTTCAGCCAGGCGCAGAAGAGCGTCAAAATGTCCGGCAAAGAGCGCAAGATTCAATTAGCGCGGCGCATGAGTCAGCCCAGGGAAGAGCCTCGCCCGGTAAACAGAAACAGGAACTTTCAACTAATGTTCGCACCGATACGAGACCGGAGAAGGCCACCCAATCGAGGACGCTGTATCCCCTTTCCCCTCTGAGCTCGAAGCAGCGGATCTTCAACTACTACAGGAGAGAAGAAATCAGACGCCAAAGATCAGCCTTATTTGGACCAGCACTCCAGTACGACTGTATCAGCAAACAAGTCACGCACATACAGCTTGAGACTTTCAACTGTAAGTGGCATTGCATCACCCTAAACATGCTATGATACTGAACAGGAATGTACAGGGGAGCCTGCAGGCTTTCTTTTTAGGCTGCCAAAAGATTATTCAGGACAGTTCTATCTACCCGGCAAGACCGACGCGGGCCCTCCTGAGGTTATCGACTTGTGGCAGAAGACGTCGATATGGAGCAATTTGAGGAGACTGCCGTTGTGCCCGATGCCGCTAAAGTATATTTGGGTCACCGGGAGTGACTATACTGAAGCCCAGCTAGAGCAATTCGTTGAGCTCAGTTGAGAGTGCTGGCTCAAGAGTAGAAGCACAACTAGCATTAACGCTTGTCAGTTGTGACTCGATCACTACGCAGGCAGTTTCATCCTGGTACCTGGGACTTACCTCCTAGGTGGGAGCAACAGGAGGCTGTGCTGTCTGACACGATCGCGGCCGTGTTCTTCCAGACTCAGCGCACGAGTGCAGTTCACGGGAATCAGAGCGCCATGTGGCACCATTTAGCCGAGGACCTGACCAGCTGAAAGTCGCCAAACATGCATGAGTGGTTGGGAGGCGACTGCGTCAGAAGGCGCAGCTTGTCTGCCGTGTAACCACACCGTAAGACTAGTGCAACACAGCTGATAGTCAAAAGGCCGGCCGGGCCGAGTACAGCGGGCGGCCTCCTGGGTTCCTTCAAAGCACGAAGAGGCATTGTACAGACCACAAGCGCTTATACCAGACCGCTCGGACTATATCACATCTGGATTGTTCGAGCAAGCCCATTGAAAGCATCCAAGACTCCTCTTTAGTCCGAACGACTTTGCAGTTCGTATGGTACTGAGGCGGAGCGAGTCCATTCGTAGATGGACCAACAGATTCAGTTGTTGTACCGATGATGAGCAGACTAGAAACGCAAGACCTGCTCCTACGAATGCTCGGGTGGTGGCCAGACTGGAGGGAAGTCTGGGCTCCAGGCGGTCTCAAGACTATGCTGATGAGAAGAAGAAGGATGTGTGGCTAAGAAAGAGCGTACTCAGTTTTGGTAAGATCCCAGACTGACTCGAGCAGAACGTTGGCTGACCAAGGCTCAGAGGGCGATGGCATAGAAGTCCTAGCACAGGTTCTCGTGCTGGAGAAACTTATGCTCAAGATAACAGAGATCGAGACGAAGTCAGGGGCAGCGAACAGCGCTTCTTACACTTATCACGATGAAGATAAGGATCTGTTTCACGACATGCCGCAGGTGTATCAAATGTTGGAAGGACGAGCTTTTCTGCCTTGCCACTACTTTGATTATATTGGTGGTACAGGCGCTGGAGGGTACGAATTCTGACAATCAGGTATACCACTGGCTGACAAGCACTGTAGTATCGCCGCCATCCTGCTCGGAAGACTCCGATATGACATCAATACTGCTATATTCCATTTCCGGAATATCTGGCACGATGCGGTCGGTATGGCTTCGCGGTTGCACCTGAAGAAGGACAGACGGCCATCATCTAAGCGAGTCGGCACTTCAGTACAGCGCCTGATATCATACCACCGGAGCCAGCAATATCCATTGCAAGGTCCCGAGTTCTTCTCATCAGGCGATTCATACCTGAGTAGGACGTGAGTATTAGCAGGCAGAACAATACGACGTCGCTGACATCATTGAGTCTTGTCATCGCTCGCGATACACCAAGACTAGGACAGCACCGACGTTCACGCGATCGTGAGTATATCTGTTATGCGTCGTGGTCAGCAGACCAGGATCGACTCAGCGAGCACATTCGATACGATGGGCACAGTAGCCTTCTCATCTCGGATGTCGCAGTCAGAACTTCCGTTTCATCGTTCAGAAAGCTTGATGGCAATTCTGCAACTCGCTTGAACTCCAAGCCGAGCACAGGCTATCCCACGGCGGCGCTATGCGACGAGGTGAAAGCAACACACCCAGGTATCAAAGACCCCGTGAGCCTGCTCGTCAGTCTCGGCGCTGAGGACACCAGGAGCATGGTATGTTCAGTCTACCCTCAAGGCATGTACTAAAGCTAAGAGGATGAAAGCAGGCCAACTGCCGAATGGAGACGGATGAATCTATGTCGTACCCCTTATCGACACCAAGTCCAAAAATGCAGCCCAATCTCATCGATGACTGTTACCGTGCGCTAAGGGACGAGGATGCGTTCCTCCGACTACGGAAAGTCATGGACTTGCATTTCCAACAGCCGATGAACAACCTTATGCTATCCAAATGCGCGGCTGACCTAGTATCAGCCCGGACTTCACGCTCGATGACACCAGAATGGGAGCGACGTACCTTGGGGGTGTACTTCGACTGCAGCCTTTGTCACTATAACGTACAGCCTGCAAGAGACCCAATGTCGCCATCGGATGCTTTGCTGGCTTTCGAAACGCTGTCAGAGAATCTCCAACAGGAACATAAGCCTGACATCGCCGAAATAACACGTCAATTTCTCAACGCCGTGAGAGAAAGTCGATCAAGTCGGGCTTCTGTGATCACAAGCCAATTCACAGATCGTGAGAGACCCGATGCTCAGTTCTTCGGGTCACCATCAAAGTCGAGCTCGGAAGATTATCAGACGATGCACACAGTATCACCAACCTCGACGATGACCGAAGAACGTGAATGGCCCTCAAAGGTCCCGACGACGATACCAATATTTCATGCAGCTCCCCCGAAAGTGACAGAAAAGGGAACCTGGTCTTCTCAAACAGAAGAGCTAGACCCTGCTGCTCATGTCTTTCACTCACGGAAGGCTTTCATGCATCATCTATTCGATTGTCATGGCACACCATTGCCGGACGCTGAACACAAAGCAGCGATTGACCAGATAGTAAAATGTAGTGTCCGCACAAAGCTACTATAGAATTTCAGATGAGGACTTAGAGTCCTCTTCCGCCCAATTCCTGGACCTTCACGCTACACAGCAATCGAAAGAACATGAATCATGCGTTGGGGCGGGCGGAAGATGCAAGTCACGCCCCGACTGAGCAGGTCATCAGCGAGAAAACAAGCATACATTAATCGATGACCAAAGGCTTCTGATCTTGAGCCAAACAACTCGTGGCTGTGTGCCGAACAGCATAGTGTGTCCTGGAGCAAATGAGCCTTGGTCAGGCTGCAATAGCTACAAGTAATACAAGTAGCGTGCTGATGCTATTGCTTCGAAAGACATACCACGAACTCACATCGACTGACGGACTATTAGAAACTATTACTGCCGAGCACAATGTCAGGTCCAACTACGTCAAACCCTAGAGAGATCACCTACAACTACTACAAACTTGACACGCGGCGCCTGCCATCATCTTTTGAGGGATGGCGTTGCAGTACGACTGCAAAAGCAAGTCAGTCACGCACATTCACCTCAAAGGCTCCGACAGTAAGTAGTCTACCACGTTTCACATATTTCAGCTCGACCACCCTGCTGAACAAGCATACAAAGGAGAGCCAGCAGGTTTCCTGTTCCGCTTGCCGAAGGACTTCTCGGGAGAATTCTACCTACCTGGAAAGCGTTGCACGAACGAGGTCGAAGTCATCGATTTGTGGAAGCTCACGTCTTTGGGCACAAATTTGGGCAGGATGATGCCGCGCGTTTGGCCTGTCCCGTTGAGGTTCATCAGGATGGTTGGAAGTGACTTCACTCATGATCAGCTTGAGAGATTTGTGTTCCGGAACTGCAACTGCTTCACATGCTTGTCCTTTGACTAGCGCATTCTAGCGTCACTCCGGCGGCAGATGTGAAGGTCAAGCTGCACTACTCTCTTCACTTGTCTTTAGACTTCACTTTCTAGCTCCAGTCTTTATTTGACTCTCGCAGTCGCCGATTCCACCTTCCACGAACACACCAGCCAAAACTTCTTGCAAACATCGACCCAGCAAGGAGAAACACAATGGACTTCATCGCAGGCATCGCGGCCGGAGCCAGAGAGCTCGTTTGGGGCCCGCCGCCACCACCGCCGCCCTCTCTCCTACAGCAGATCACCAACTACGTCTCCGCCAATCCAATCATGACTACTTGGCGCGTTGTGCTTGTCACGATGCAACTTCTTCCATTCACAGCATGGATGCCCGTTGGCCTTGGTTTCATGGGCAGTTTCCTCGGACCTGCTGCTGGTAAGCTCGACTACAGATAGAACACCGAATGGTTCCCTGCTAATTAGATCTCGGTTCAGGATGGCTTGCATCGACTTATCAGTCTGTGTATGGTGCTACTGTCGGCTTTCGCACTGTGCAGAGCGCTGTGATGGGCGGGTACGGAGTGCCAGTCCTGAATGGAGCCGTTCGTTGGGGTGGGCTCTTCCTGGGAGGGGTGGTGGAGGCTTATCATTTAGTGAGAGCGGACTGAGTCAGAGACATGAGGAACTCGTTGGTTGCCGCGAGTGGTACACAATGAATCAATTCGACCACGGATGGGGCGAGAGTTGAGGTTTGGGCTTTGGGCCTTGATCAGGGCACAAGGATGCAGAAGGCTACTCCTTGAGTCTGTCGATGAGACCCATACAGATGACATGCATCTCATATCGTCTACCACGACCAACCATTAAGTCGCTAGATAGTGATATGAGCAGAAGCTTTTTGCTTGCAGTTGACGTCTCCATTTGCCCGTATGGAAGGGTAGCTTGAACCTTCGCTTCTGGTCAAGACACGATGGTCAAATGGTGGGCACTCGGAATTATCATTATGCACCCGTTTGATTGTCCATGCAAGTAGCCGACCGTCCCATAGACACAAACCAGACCCATCGTCATCTTGCATGTGATGCCAAGACTCACGCTAGCCACACAAGCTAATTTGTTCTCAGCTTTCGATTTTGTGGCTTCCAGCATTGGAGAAGCATCATAAGCTTACACACAGATCCGCACCATGGATGATTTTTGGTGTGGTCTCGAAGACGCAGGCAAGACCATCGGTGATGCATTCCAAGGAGCTCGACAAGCCTGCGAGGCAGCTGCGAGCCACACAGCAGAGGCAATCGAGGCAGCCATCAAAAGTGCACAAGAGCAAGGCATCGAGATTTCAGAGCACACCAAGGCACTGCTTGAGACTTGTATTGGCCACATCACAGAACAAGGACACGAAGGCTTTTACAAGATGAAGGAGGGTTTGGGTACCTTGGTTGATGGGCTTCAAGAGTTCGAGTGGGAGCAGATTCCCACTGCCATCATCGATCACCTCAAAGAGAACCCAGAGATGACCATGCTGGAACTGATCTGCCTACTGGTGGTCGTGTGTCCCAGTCTCATCGCAACACCGGCTCTCCTTAGCTTGGGATTCAGCGGTGGAGGACCTCTCGCTGGTAAGATGACATTGGACTCAATTACTGAAAAAGAAAACGTGGACTGACATATGATTCAGGAGGGCTTGCTGCCTCGTTCCAGTCTGCCTTTGGCACGCCATTAGCATTCTCGACTCTTCAGAGTGCCGCAATGGGTGGATGGGGCGCTGCTACTGTGAACGGCATCGTGCAGGCAAGCGCAGCGGGTGTTGCAGGAGCGGCTGAGGCTTCGAAGTGGCAGAACAAAGACCCCGAGAAGCAAGGCAAGACCGAATAGCCGCTCAAGCAGTCAGCTTGATATAGTGACAGAGCATTGGATGGTCAAGCAGGTATGAAAATCATGCTGCTTTCGAGAGTGGGACTTCCCTCAGGGGTTAAGCAGTAGACGACGTCTCTACATGCTCGTACGGAAGAATGGCTTGAACTTTGGCTTCAAGCCAAGTGTTAGAACTCAGACATAGAGTGCTCACACCTTCAGCTTCTCAACGTTTCAATGTTTTTTCGCTTGCGGGCCCTTGTGCAAACACTGATTATTCCCATAGTATCTTGCATGTGATGCCAAGACAAAACGCACTAGCTTCGCGCTAGTCCCCGCTTCGCTTTCTTCGCCAGGTCTTTTTCATTGCGCAAAAGTCCAAACATAGGCAAGGATGTGGTTCAACAGAGCCATCGCCAGAGGTCGCCTCTTCAATCAACCAAATTAACCCGGCTACTTCGCTAAGCCCGCGTTGTCGAAACTACCTCACCTTAGTGCAAGACATCCGGTTCATACGACTTCCAACAGCGTGGCCAAGCCACAACACGATACTAACGGCAGTGTTCGCTCGAAGCAAGCACCATATGTGTTCGATGTCATCGAAAGAGCAGGCAATACCGGTTTGCAGCCGGTCAAGAAGACCTTGACTCGCATCGACAACGGTGTCACGGACAATATCAAGCAGACCATCTCTCCTATTACCAAGTTGGTCAAGCGTAATTCGAAGAAGACGGCATTCTTACTGTTCTGTCTGTCACTTTGCATCTCAGTTCCCTGGTCGGCTAGGCCTGCTCTCCTTGCATTAGGCTTTAGCAACATCGGACCTGTTGCAGGTACGTTTCTACCTTTGCCGCTTGCGTCAGCAAAGGTCCTTCAACTGACTTTCATCTAGGCTCCGCTGCGGCAACCTTCCAGTCAGTTCATGGCACTCCAGCTGTGTTCAGTGCATTGCAGAGCGCCGCTATGGCAGGTTGGGGCCGGTCAACGTGAAATTGGTTCTCCAGGCCGGTGTGACCACAGTCGTAGCAATGTCTGCAGTCTACGCCTGGTAAGGAAAGAAGGCAATTAGAATGCGAAGGACGGGGGTCATCTCCCAAGTTCTCGCCAAGTCAGACTCTTTCTCTCCTTGCGAGAGGATAATACACTTGGGCTGGAGTGAGGGACCTTTATTTTTCGAGAAAGTCGATTCACTTCGATCGGTGGAAAGAACTAGAGCCCCCTTTACCCTTTTCACGGATGCCTGTGCCTTTGTTGAGCACAAAAACACGCAGAAACGTCTCGCAGCTTGGCAATATTACATATACTGTCACTCGCTCTCTTCATGTCTTGACCTTTCCTCTTCATCAAAC
Organism: Zasmidium angulare; assembly: GCA_002786045.1. Classification (NCBI taxonomy): domain Eukaryota; kingdom Fungi; phylum Ascomycota; class Dothideomycetes; order Mycosphaerellales; family Mycosphaerellaceae; genus Zasmidium; species Zasmidium angulare. The sequence continues at coordinate 113,704 of NHNX01000009.1, forward strand.
CAAAGATACCACGAGCTCCGACCGAAACCACGGCAGATTCAAAATGAACACCACTCAGCATGCAATCGAGCTCTGCGAGTCCGTCAAAGCCAACTTCAAACACATCATCACCGGCCTCGAGCACGTACAGTGTAACTCCCTCCCAACCGTCATGATGGACTACCTCAGAGCAAATCCCGGTACCACGGCCTTTCAACTCGCGTGGCTACTGGCCACTCTGCTTCCCACTGTGGTTGCTACGCCTGCCTTCCTCGCCCTTGGCTTCGGTGCAGCAGGTCCTATGGCTGGTAAGTTCAACTCACTCCAATACTTCCACAAGCTCTTCTGATATGCATTTCCTCACCAGGTGGACTTTCTGCTTTGTTGATGCGGTTCTTCCGTTGACTCATTTGACCTCTAGGTTGGCTGGCGGCCACCTTCCAATCGATGTTCGGCACGCCTCTTCCATTTCGAGTACTGCAGAGCGCTGCTATGGGCGGATGGGGAACTGCTATCGTCAATTCAATCATCCGCGGAGGCTCTTTTGCCTTCGGAGCGGTCAAGACGTGGCTCAATTGGAATGGTGGAAACGGGACTGGGCCGACTGGTATTGCTGAGCTTTGAGGAGATTACGATGTACTTTGAGTCGAGCGTACGAAAGGTTGGTTGGATCTGCCACAACTGTTGTCAATGTTGTGTCCTAGACCTGGTAGACTCGAGACAGACTCAAAAGCTGACCTTTTCACGACTCCCTCTGACCCGTACAAGCTGCATGTTGATAGCTGTCTCTCCCACATACCGTCTTGGGCTTCCTCTTCAACCGACTTGATGCACATACCTCAGCCAGCTGCGTAATTCGTCACTCTTTCTATTTCAGTTCTTCGCAGGCAGATCCGGTCCGTTCAACGTAGTATTGTAGGTTGCGTTCTCCAGCAGCGGCGAGAACTGCACCGTGCCATTGCCATTATGAAACTCGCTTCTCTTCGTTCCCACACTCCTGTAAACTGGACCGACGGCAGTCTTCCCTCCAGCGATATCGACTCGATTGATCGCACGCTCGAACAGTTCAAACGCTAGAAGAGGTTGATAAAACGGCACCTCACTGACCCGCCTCGTAGATTCGAGCGAAGACAAAATTGCCGGCATGCTTGACCTGGCCGTGCATGCGAGCCGTATCGGACGTCGAGACGTCCTGGTATCCAGCCTCATCGAAGCCAGGTGCGCTGATCTGATCGGCGACGAGTTCGCCTCCGAACCATGAGCACTCGTAGTCGGCATCGCCGTGGTACACAATGACATAGACGCTTTCACACACGAGTTTTCGAACATCTTCGATAGTGTTGTCCTCCTCGATGTCGTCACCAGTGGTGCTGAATGCTTGAGCGACGACTGTGCTGCCCACGGTCCGGTTGGTGTAAGCATCCAAAGCCTCGAGAACCTTCGCATCGTTAAGTTAGGTCTGGTAGATGTTGTACGGGAAAGGATCGGGGTCGAGTTCGCGGATGTCGTATGTGTTACGGTCGGTCACCATGCTCAATATTGGCCTTCATCAGCAAGAGACTGAAGCGCGCTCCATGGCTTTCGCGAGCCGTGGTATTACGCCACACGTGAGGAATGGCTTCCTCCATGGCCGAAACGCAAGCGAAGGGACACGGGGTCTACATGGTACAGGAAGTCATTCAACTGTTGGAGGCAGCCGAGCTCATCTGCTACGTGACTGGCGTCAAAGCTCTAAGGTATTACGGTGCTGGGCGTGTCTCAAGTGTAAGACCAATAAGAAATGGCGATACTCGAAGTAGATTCCTGATATGTTCTAGGACTGGCGGGTGGTGAATTCCCAAAGCCAACGCAAATAATTATAATGAACGTTTATCCGTCAACGTTCCCGAATGATGCTCTTCCATAAAAGCCTCAGGGTAATTTCAGTTCTACTGGTCTCCTCTTCTGGTATTAGTTGGAAGAACATCTCCTTGGACTTCAACAACGAGATACTGCGATGCTGTAGATCATAAAACTACTATGACATAAGGTCTAGTTCAACTCGATCTCTATGCAGCAATTCAGCAGAAAATTCGTCGAGACTACTTTCAGCGCTTCCGGTTCGTCTCTTGGCTTTGCATCATGCCACCCACTCTGATCATGGATGTGCGCATCACAACCAGACGCTGCCCCAGTCGAGCTCTCCTACTTTACCTCAAGCCTGTTCCAAAAGTCAGCCGTGATTCGGAAACATCACTTCAACACCGTCATTCATACCGCGCGACAGTAGTACAGCTTGTCGCAGCCCTTCGTATGGCCATAGCCATCGCTTTTGGTATAAAGAACGCCGTTATCCTTGAAGCACTGGAACTTCTTGTTGAACTTGTGGTTCACCAGCTGGTCGCCATCGCCGGCATACTGGCCTTGGGACAAGCTGGCTCCATTGGATTGGATATGGCTGTTGAAGCTGACCACTCCTGGAAACTGGAACTTGAACGTCTGGCCTTCGGGCGAGGGTGCCGGATCGGGATACGGAGAGTCGATCCGGTTGGATTCAGAGTCGGGTTGCTGCCCGTTTTGGCTGTTTTGGTATTCGGCGTAGTACTCAGCTGCCAGACCGCCGAAATCTTCGACCTGGCCCGAGGCGCAGTGAGCAATGTAGATGATTTCATCGGAGGAGAAGCGAGCGTTCAGGGTCGAGGTTGACGGGGCGGCTAGCGCGAGGGAGGCGATCGAAAGAAGGGTTGCGAGAGAGGAGTGCATGATGAAAGGATGTGTTCGAAGTTCCGGTGAAACAAGTACTGAGTTCGATAGTGGTCCTTGCAAAGATGGGCTGGAGTTGCTGCTGATCGACAAGAAGGCGATGTAGATACTTATACCTGTTCCGTTGGGTAGAAGCTCGTCAAGGAGATCTTTCTTACCATCCGGCGGCCGTAGAGGAAACGTTCAGCTACTGCCTCTCCATTGCATCTAGCACTTTTCTCCGATGCAAGTGCTTCAATAGTACAAATTATGACCCGAGGCTGGCTTCCAATCATGTTAAAAAAAATCCTGTTGTACTGATTCATGCGAGCTTACAGATGCCGATGCTATTTGCGATGCTGTTCTCAAATGAGTCTCATAGAAACTCCATCTGCAGTCACGAAGTCTGTTTACTTCGCTAGTGAAGTGCCATGGCAGTGTTGCACTCGGAAAGTCGTGGCCTCGGGGTAGATTGCCTGACCACTCTGGACCCGATGCTAGCCTTGTTGTGCGACATTCAAAATTTCTCAAAACGTTCTCTGGGTCACAGAGGGAGGAGACCATCAAGCTCGACTATGGATTCCAGTATCATCTTGCTCTTGACGGGAGCCCTCGTTGGCTATGCCTCAGCATCTTGTCCTACTGTTGACATTGGCTACGACCCCAACGCTGTCATGGGGGCCGGCAAAGACCTCTCATCGCACAGCTGGGAGTACGGAACAGCATCAGAAGCACTGCTCGAATTGTACAATCCCGAGTACGCCGTGTTCGCCTCCGGGGCGTTCCCCAACGGCGGTCTTCCAAAGGTCGACCAGAACATTCCCGCACTTTCATTCGCAAAATCGCACATTACAACCACAGGTGACACTCTAGCGGACGGAGACGGTGCGGCCGGAGATCCAGCTTCCTTGGGCGTCAGTGCGATCTTGCTAGGCGGCGAGTACTGGGGTGCAGCTACCCGACAGAAGAACCATCTCCTTGACAACGTGCCACGATTTGCAAATGGAGCCATCTCCCAGCGAGAGTCGAATCGGGAGGCCTGGTCAGACTTCTTGTACATGGTTCCTCCTTTTCTCGCGTACGTCGGCGTTCGAGACAACGACCTTGACCTCGTCCGTCAAGCCGTCCAGCAGTGTGGATACTATCACGACATCTTGCAAGTCAACAGTGGAGCTTACAGTCACATTGTGCCCGGGCCAACAGGGAACCAAGATCGTGGCCTCTGGAGCACAGGGAACGGCTGGGCGGCCATGGGTATGGCGCGGGTGCTGGCGACCATCGAGCACTGGTCTGGGGCCAGCAGCCTCACGAACGAACGCAGCGAGCTCACATCGTGGATCAAGCAAATCGTCGACGGGGCGCGCAACGCTGGACGAGATTCCAATGGCTTGGTACGCAACTACTTCAACGACGACAGTTGGTTCGGCGAGACCAGCGGCACGGCTCTGCTCGCTGCGGCGGTCTACAGAATGGCTGTTCTCGCGCCGAATACGTTCAATCGCAGCGGAGGGTACCTTCAGTGGGCGGATGACAGCCGTGGAGCCGTTGCAGCGCATGTGAACAATGGCATCTTGCAGCCGGCGGTTGACCCACTTGGATGGGGAAATCGGACGCCATATGAGAAGGGCTCCCCCGAGGGGCAGAGTTTTGGGGCTATGCTTTATGCTGCGTGGCGGGACTGCAAGTGCGTTGGGAAGTGCTAGGCTAGGGAGGGAAAAAGGGAGAGTCAGGCGAGGCTGAAACCCGCTGCAGGGCTCGGAAAGTCTGCTAACTTCTGAATGCAACGCTGATGCATCGATCGACATTGCTCTAGATAGACCGGTGAAATAGATTTCTAAGCACATGTGGGTTAATGCGAGCATCATATTGCTGGGCGTAGTGCTTACTTCTTCGGGTGGCGGTATTTCATTCCTCAATGAGCCCGCCGAGTTTAGCCGCGGTCAATGTTGCCCTTTCGAGCCAGCCTGGCCTGGAAACGGTGCAGGTGCATTAGGGCTGAGTCATCGATGTTTGAATGCGTCCCGCTGCGTCTTTCATCTTTACACCTTCGTCTCTCCAAGCAAACTAGGAGCAGACTCCCTCAAAAGGCAAGAGCAATGGCCGACCCATTTGCGTCCCCGCTCTTCGAGAAGACAACCCATTCCTTCACCGATCACACCGGCGCCCGCGCCCTGTCCGCCTACGACGGTCGGCGGCCGACTCCTGAGCGTCCTGTCTTGGTCCCACGCTGGTCTTTCCAAGTCTACATCACGACGGACATACAATCCGACTCGCTGCAGGAAGTCGCCTTGCGGCTGCTCGAAAGACTCTGGAGCGACACTCGTGACATATACCCGTTGCGCCTTGACTTCTACCACCTCGCAGGCGCGGGCCATGAATCGTGCATGTCGCACTACCGCCGCGAAAAGCAATCCCGTCAAGAAAGCAACACCGCCATTGTCCCGGCTTACACGAGATGGCTGCCTAACTTCCTGATCGTGCTGGACGACCCGCGGTGGCAGGAGCCCGGCCATGGTGTGACGACGCTACAGTTCGACCCTCCGCCGGAATTCCGTCGAGATCCCGCCAGCGAGGATTATGTTTTCAGAGATGTCTATATTCAAACTCACGTGCCTGTCGGGCATGGAATGGGCGAGGTTGAAGCGGCGAGTGGGAGACTCACCCAGAACATGGAGAGCGGCCAGTGGGAGGGCAGTTTGTTTCAGGTCTTAGATTCTTTGAAGTTGAACCAGTGGTTTGCGGAATGGGAGGAAGAGTATGACGAGGCCGTCGAAACTGAGCTAGATGCCGCTCGTTGACATGCTGATGGTTGGACAAATGAAATCGATGCGGTGGTTTATAGTAGATGGGAAGGCAGACATGTCACATGTGACATGCGCAAGGGTTGGAGAGTAATCTGAGGTATATAAAATACGTTCCATTTCGTGTTCCTCCTCGCCCACTACGCAGACGTTTCGACTGCTTCAATATGGCCCTGCTGGTGTCTCGCTGCCATCCCATACTCCGTATAAGCTTTGTGTGAGCGATACCCCCAGCGTCCCTGGGTCCCGAGCTCCTCTCCCTGCCCCTGGATGTAGAAACTGCATGTTCGTGCCGCTAGTAGGACCACTGTCCCCAAAGAAACCTGTAACCCAGTCCTGCGCCGTCGGTTGACTGTACTGTTCATTCGTCTCGAGTGCTTCACGCGCAGATATTCTCCAGGCCATCGCTTTCACTTCGATCTGCTGCAAGTATAGGTCCATGAACCTGCATTTCAAAAGGTCAATTCCGATCTCTCCATCCAAAAGTTGCAAACTCACCAACACCACAAGTCTCTCAAACCCGCGTTCGCACGGCTGGGTTTGCCTAGCTCGCCAGGCCTTGTTCCCCACGGATAGGCTGAATCAAAATTCTTGAGAGTGTTCTCTATTGTCAGGCTGCTGTCCAGAAATTTCTCCCAGATTTGTTGTTCTCGGATGTATAAAAAGGCTCCTAGGCTATTTGAGTCTGTTAGCTTGCAAGGCAAGTTTGATATGGCTACATGAGCTACTCACGCATCTCGCTGCTTGATCTTGGTCTCTCGCAAGGTCTTGCCAAGTGGACCCGGGTTGTTGAGGCCAAACCACTTCCCCTTAGCGTTATTTGCCCCTGTCTGGAGTATTGTCATTCTAAGCACACGCGAGTCAACTGTCAGCTCTAATTTGCATCGACTCGGATACTTTGGGATAATGCAGCACTTACAGTTTCAGTCTGTCGGTATTTTCTCGTCCAATTTTCCCTCCTAGCCCGAAGCTCATGGCTACTCTTAATGAGGGCCTTGTGACCCCGTCTTGAAATTCAAACGCTGGGTATGGGTACCCAGGGATATCAAGTCCGATCAAGACACTACCCACCCAGCCCGAGGAGGCCGTCGTGTATCCAGGCGGGAGGTAAAATTGAAATCCACCAGCCTCGCGTCCCCCGCGGAGCATGTTGAAAAATATCAAGATAGTCTACTGCGTGTTAGAGCCTTTCTCTTATAGCCGTACACTGAAACTCACCTGTGCCTCGAAAACGTGCTCCGTTTGATAAGGTCTGCCGGTTGTAATTCTTTGAGCATCGGAGAGCTGCCGTATTTCAAGAGGACAGGCGTCTTCATCTTGGCCGGCTTCATCGAATCCCCACCACTTGCTAATGACATCTATGCGGGAGGCATCGGTACACGATGGATAATTACCAAAGCTGACTACGAAGCTGTCCCATTTGCTGCTCACATCATTCGGTTAGATCTGGATTTAGCATTCCTGATCGGGTTTATGACGTACAGAGCCTTGGTGGTGCGCTTTTGAAGGTCAAGGTCCGAATCGTGAAGAAAACGATCGGCTGACAGAACATAATCCACCGTTTCATTTGCGAAATCGATGGAGTCGATGGAGCGAGAAATTAGGCCGGCCGGACAAGTGTCCTCATCGGGATTTGACTGGGGCTGTAGCAGATGAGCCGTGAGAGGAGGCCTTGGGCAGTCGTTTTATGACGGGGGACATGGAGCTGACTTACTACAATGCAAGAGTCTCCCGACTGACGTCTGCGTCGAGAATTGGCTGAGCCGTCATCGCCACCTGTGCCTGCGTCGGCTCCACAGATAGCACAATTTGTCAACTTGCCGTCGTTCTTGGCGCCTGGACAGGAGAGGGTGGGAATGTGGAAGATGGGGCCATACACCTGGGCCCGTTTGCTTAGCGCAAGGCTGTCTGCAAGAAATGGCTCGGAGGCACCCGCGAGGAGATGTTCGTGCGGGATGGAGTAGTTGAGACTGAGATCGCGACCGCCGACTGGACACGTGTAGGGCACAATCTGGATAGGCGGCGTGGATGCAATGGGGTACTCCTGCCCTCCTAGAGACCAGCCGGCGAACTGGGGCGCGGAGACGGAAGCCAGCAGGTCTGCGCCGGCGTCAATTCCATAGCAGAACCTATTGCCTGCGGTCCCAGTCGACGCATCGGCGTGGAAAGTGACATGCCCGTCGGCAATCAAGTTTACGGTGGCCTGAACACCGGCGACAACGGGCAGCTTATCATTGAACTGCAGGCCGAAGGACACGATGGGCCGCACGTGTGCCGAGAGCACGCCGCTAGCGGAGACCCCGTACTGGAACTGCGGCACACCCACTTCTTGCGTGCCGTCACGATTCGGGTCCTGTTTGGACTGCGGGTCCCAGTTGTCGTTGGCGACGGGGAAGGTCTGGCGGATGTCCCATTCGGCGACCTTGACGCTGGCCTTGAAGTTGCCGGCAAGGGTAATTGCGCCATCCACGCGGCCGTTGAGCTGGAAGTTGGGCCCGATAGTGACAATTCCAGGCACGCCAAACGTTGCACCGAACTGGTCGGCGGAGAAGAGCTTGATGTCGCCGCTGGTCCAGGTGCCCTGAGCGACGGCGTCGACGTTGAAGACGGCATCGACGCTGCCACGGTTGCGGAAGTAGAGATAAGAGTTCGAGAGCGAGAAGGCCTGCAGTGTAGTGACGAGCGTGAAGCCAAAGTTGGTGGCGAGGTCGACGCTCGTCGTCGCCGCTACGTTCAGCCGCCCGTTGACTGTCACTCCGCCGCCGACGGGGCAGTTGGGAAAGTTCTCGTCCAGCAGCACCACCGTGAAGTCCTCCTGATAGCGGTTGCTCACCACAGGTACGTCGACATCGTCGTCGCCCAGGAGCATGCGGACGAGCCACGAGATGGCATCGTCGGCGAACCAACGCTTGCGCAGCTCCTCGTGCGAGACGCTGTTCTTGTCCTCACGATATGACTCTTCCAGCCAGCGCCGATGACTGCCGCCGTGCGCGCTCAGGTCTCTCTTGACCTTGCGTTTGCTTGCCGAGTGGTCCACCACCGTGTCCCAGTAGCCCGGCTCGTTGGAGAAGTCGATCCGCAGCTGCGTGTCGCCCAGGTCGCGCGGCACGCGGCTGAAGTCGTAGTCGATTGTTAGCTCATACACCCTGGATAAGCCGAGTTGCCGTGTGCGCAGATGGGATGGCAGCTGCTGGTTCGCAGCCTCTTCCAACGTTTTCACTACGGCGTACTTGCCGGGCCCACAGCCTTGCGGCATCTCCACAATCGTGCCCGGCGCTCCATGGCCGAGGTGAATCTTGGCACAGTTGCTGTTCTCGCTGTCATCGGTGCATACCATGCGCACTGTGTGCTCGCCCTCGGTCTTGTCGTCGAAGCAGTCGAACACATCCCAGTGGCTGCCATCCCGCTTGTCGAGTGTGACTTGCAGCTCTTCGGGCGACGCTAGGATCACGAAGCCAAACTCGGCGTTTTGCGGGTCATCAGGCAGCACGATGCCGATGTTGGAACCACCGTTGCCGCCGCCGACACTGCCTCCGAACGTGGGATCAACTTTGAGGGTGTAATCAACGTCCACGTTGTCGCCCTCGGGCGGGTTCTCAAAGAGATAGTCCAGAGGCACTGGCGAGAACAAGCTCCGGCCAGCCGGGGGATCGCAGCAAAAAGTTCTGAGGCGAGAGATCTGGAAGCCGCAGCTCTGACCCTCGCTTTCATAGCGTGATGTCAGAGCTATCTGATTGACTGGGCAGGAGCCATCGAAGCACGAGCCGTCTTTGCCTTGCCTGAAAGCTGTTGGTCAACAAAGCTTCTCACGCCCACCAAAACGCACACTCACCAGTGACAGTTCTGCCACGGTTGGTCCTTAGAACAACAGAAGGTCTGTCTTAGGCCCTGAACGCGCTCGTCAGCTTGTGTGAACGATAGTCGATTCGAAGCGATTTGTGACGCACCCAACAAAACTGTTCCGACCACGTCAAACTATTCTCATCTGAAGAGCATGATTCGCCGCATCCCGTCCAGCGGCACTGTGGTAGCTCTGCGGTAGCCTGGCAGCAGTAGATTTTGTTCTAGGTCGTCTGTCAGCTATGCATTGCGAGGAGATGACAGTGACAACCCATACCCCATCGTTACAATGCCCGCCGTCTCCCCACTGATTTTGCTCCATCGATACCTCGCCCGGATGACAGAGTCCATTGCAGAGTAATGGATTGCCTCTCCATGTGCATTGGTTGGGGTCTGGAGCGTCCCCGATGGGACAACACAAAGAGCTGCGGCGACCCGAGCCATCGCACTGCTGGTCTGTCATCCGGACTTCTCCAGGGGCGCAGCCCGTGATACCACAGCTAGTCACTCGACAGGCCTCCTCACCTACATCTTGCCTGGGAGTTTCCTCATAGTAAGTGTTTGGACATCTTTGGTGAGGCTGCAAGTAAGTACTTACCAGTTGTCGGCGCCGTTTGTATCTTGCAGGCTTCCCAGTGTGTTGGGATAAAGCACGCCAGCCAAGGCATCGAGTTGAGGAGTATCCTGATCCAAAGACCAGATCAGTAGTCCCCCGAGACCGACATCGTTCGCATACGCAATTTTTGCTTGGAATGTATCTTGATCATCGAACGAGACCCATTGGTCACCGCCCCAGGTGATATACTTGACCTGATCGTCCACATCATAGAATGGTTCGAGATTGTACTGATCAATGATGGCCTACATCATGAGGTTAGTAATATGTCATCCTCGGTCGATAGGGAACTGAGTGTCTGTACCTGGATCTCGCGATACGAAAGAGTCCCGGAATTGTCTGTGCAGGGTCCAGGAGAGGCACCGCTTTTGAACAGACAGCCTGGCACGTAGCAGGATGGATCTGTCAGTGTAAATGATCGTCCGTAGAATCCTAGGCCGAGGTTTATCTTGTTCGGGGGGATCTGGTTTCGCCAGTACAAGTCCAACGCGAGTCGGATCTCGGTCAGGTTGGTGTGTGCGAGCACTTTTCATTCTCAGTCAGAATGGAATGTTGTTCTTGCGATGTGAGTCCACTCACCATGATTTCCAATAGGGTCTGAACTATCCCAAGTTCCATGGAGATCGTAGCCTGATTTCGAACATTAGACTCGGTCAGCACCAAAACAGCAAAGGTCCCTCAACTCACTGAGCACGTTCACCTGCGTACAACGTGTTAGCTAGATGATGCATTGTAAAGGGGAAATCGACGTACAAAATCAACCGTATCGACCATGTTTTTTAAATCAAAGTGTCGGAGGTACCAATACGAGGTAGGTGCTGTGAATGAAATGATTCCCGAGTAGGCCTCACGCAACGATCGCAACATTTGCGTATAGCCTGGTCCATCAGCAGGACTTCCGCCACGATCTCCCGCTCCTGGATATTCCTGCGCTTGCAGTCAGCGAAACGATTCCGTCAGCATGTCTCTCATAAAACTCACCCAGTCAAAGTCCACGCCGTCAAAGCCATAATTCTGTAAAAAGTTCATCAAATTGCTGATGAACGTCGCCTGCACCGACGTAGACCCAGCGATGGACGGAAACACTGGCTGCTGGGCAGTCCCATTATCACTGAACGTCCAGCCTCCCAGCGAGATGACGACCTTCAGACTTGGATTGATCTTTTTCAGATCCGTGATCTGCGAGAATAGGTTCGTCGGAATGGTACCATCCATCGTGGTGATTTCGTAGCTCTGAGGATCAATGAAACCGAAGGAGTAGTAAAGATGGGTGATGGAGCCGACGGGGATGTCCTGGAGTCTCATGCCTATGCAGTTCTTTTCCCAGTTCCAGATCTCATAGTACCCAATGATGCGTGATTGTACGTTGCCGTCGGAACCTCCGGAGCCTGGTTGGGCGCAGTCGCTTTGGCAGGTTGTGTTGTCGTTTCCTGTCTCGCTGCAGAAGTCGGAGGTGGTGCCACAGAAACTGGTTATTGATTTGTTAGCATTGAAATTCCTAACCGCTTTTTTGCAACTCACCCAAATTGACTACAGCAGACATTGAGAGGACATGTCGCTCCAGGCGTAGCTGCAAATCGGCCGCACTCAGCATGTGCATCGCAATTACTGTAGCATTTGTCGTTGGGCGTCGTGCCATCGCCGCAAGAGTCCGGACCATATCCGCAGTATCCTTTGTTGTGAATCTCAGTACTCTGAAGTCAATTGCGAAAGGGTATGAGACGGTACCTGAGACGGCACAGCAGGCGCCATTACTGCAAGGTTTAGAAGGACCACACGAGTAGTCGTCCAGTGTGCTCTCTGCTTGCCGTTTCAACAAATGATATTGGTCATTTGGACAAAAATCTGTTCGATCTCGCAATTTGGCGCGGATATCTTCGTGCGAATGGACAGATTCCGGGATGACTGCACAAGTATCGTGATGCGAGACTCCCTCATGGGCTTCCAGATGGGCGCCATTCGATTGTAATGCCAGACCCGGGACGAGCAGACCTTTCAGTACAAGCAAGTACGAGAGCTTCATGTCGGTTCTTCATACGGTGGACAATGAATAGCCAAAAGGGGTGTACACAAGTTCAACTTCATAGCGGAGGTCGTTAAAGGCCTTTCACTGCTGAGCAGTGATGGACCAGCTTTCCCAAACTGTAAGACCCCGTCGTCTCGCGGCTGCAGATCTTGGGGGTCGAGTCACCCATTCGCAATCGGCAATGGTCTCCGTCTTCTTGAGTCTGGTGGAAGAACTATCCAAGCAATTCGCAACGCTCATAGGGCTACACGATCAGAGGTACCAGTACTTCCGTCGTACAAAAGAGGTACACCTGCCCGATCAAGGAGGTGCGGCAAATGCTTGAGGTGAGCACTAATAGTCGAGAAAATGTGCCAGATTGCCCGTTATGGAGATTTCTGACATCCGCTGCAGCTAAAAGCCACAGGGACTTTGCAAGCACGATGCTAACAAAGTATGTCTTCCTTAGGCAAGGCAAGCCGTAGCCTCGATGTCAAACTACGCGAAGGCATCCCAGAGCCTTCATACATCTCGCTTTTCTCACATCCTACTCCAAGACCGCGAGAGCTGAACTCCGAACAATGGCGTTGTTGACTTGGGCCTGCGTGAGTGCGCTTGTTCTGGCGGCCACAGCCCAGTCCAACTCATCCGCTACGCTATCATTCAACAATTTCACCGCTCCAGCGAGCTCTGTCTCATTCCAATATATCACCAACTCTTCGCTTCCGGCAAATGTCACGACTTCTTGCGCAGCGGCATTGATGAATCAAATCGGATGCGATCCATGGGTTCGATACTGGTATGTCGAGGGACACTCGCTACTTCAAGAATTACACCCTGGCATGGCTTCTTACACTACTCAGGCGACAGGGGGAGTACTACGACGTTAAAGGCCTGCAGAGTGTTTGTTCCAGCAGCTGTGCAGCCGCTCTACAATCTTACGAATCGAATCTCGAGAAGAGCTGCGACGGCCAGGTCTTCAACTACACCGAAACCACATACCTGCCGATATCTGCCATCGGATCAAGTCTAAGCTTCGTGTTTAGCCTCATATGTTTGCAAGATTCTGGTCGATACTGCAACAACGTTGCTTACGGAGGGTCGCTGGCCAGCAATCCCGATGCCCCTGCTATCCTCGGTGAGTACGCTTTCTGGGAACTGACAACTTTGGTTGACGATGACAGGGCCTCCATCTGGAGGCAATGCGACTATCTCACCCTGCGACAACTGCCTGGTGAAGCAGCTGAACCTTCAAGCCGGCTCGCCGTTCGGAGGAGGAAGCGATCTTGCGTCCAGTTACAACAGCTTGACCAAAAGCTGCAGTAAGACCGGGATGCCCTTGAGCATGACGAGCATCTCGTCCTCTACAACGTCAGTATGGTGAGAGTATTCAATCAAGCACACAAGACTGACTCTGTGGACGCAGCACCGCGCCAGCTCCGTCGAGCACATGCAAGGGAACAACATATCAGGTGAAGTCCACCGACTCCTGCCGCTCCATTGCGAAAGCACAAGGAATCAGCGTTGGCTGGCTGGTCCTCGGTATGCCAATCATGAAACTCTGAGGAAGGCATCGAGCTGACCATTCAGACAATCCCAACACTTTGAGGGCATACTGCGCCAACTTCACCGCCACGGGTAGTCTTTGTGTGCAGAACAAGTGCGACACATATGTCGTCAACCAAAATGACACCTGCCATTCGGTCGCTGCCGCCCACAGCATTACCCAGGCCCAGCTTCTCAGCTGTAAGTTCTAAGGCGATTACCTCGCCAAAGGATCGTGGTGCTGACTCTGTGCCTTCGCAGGGAACCCAATCCTCAATCCGTCCTGTAACAATCTGAATAGCTCTATCGAGGATTCCATCTGCGTTGGAAAGCCCGGACAGCCTTTTGCGACCCCGACGGTCTCCAATCCCGTAGCAACGAGCTTTTCAACAGCTGCTTCTGTTCCCACGAACGTGGCGGATGGCACAAATGCCAAGTGCGGAGAGGTAGAAACGATGACTGACTGCGATTCAGGAAATGACTAACGAAAGTTCTTAGTACTACACAGTGGTGCCGAACGACTACTGTACATGCGACCAGTACGAGCTTGAGTAGACGCTGACAGCGGTACAGGCAACTTAGTATGCTTGAAATTTGGCATTACTTTGAACGACTTTGTTTTCCTCAACGTGAGTAGCGAACCCGCCTTTGGATTAAAACTGGCCAGCTAACACAGATTACATAGCCTGCTATCAACGAGAAGTCAGCTCTCCTTCTTCACACAGTGAACGACCTGCGTCTAACATCTCTCCAGTTGCACGAACCTCTTCGCCGAGGAGAGCTACTGCGTAGCACCCGTAGGCAGTAGTGAGACACGTACCAATCCTACTGAGCCAGTCCTTCTCCTGACCGTCTGACAGTCAACGACTATCCCAGCCACTCGGGCTACATTCCGCCAACTTCGTCTATCCCGTCTTCGGCTTACAGTAGCTTTCCAACGGCGACATACAGCATGCCGCCTTTGAACGTATCTACTCCTCTCCCTATCGCGAATGGTACTCGTAGCGATTGTGAGCTGTACGTGGACGGGAGCGACATTCAGCTGCAGCCGAATGGATCCTTCTTCCCCAGCGCCTGTGCGCTGTGGGCCAGTTCCTTTGAAGTCACTCTTGAGGAACTGCAGAACTGGTAACAGCCCTAGACATGTTGTACTTGAAAACGTTGCCTCTGACACGAACAGGAACCCATCGCTCGACACCAACAGCACTACCTGCTCGTTCAACCCTGATCTGCGGTACTGCTTGACCGCATACAACTCTTCGGAAGTTGTCGAGCCCGTCGAACAGCCTTCCGAGCCCTTGCCCATTCGAGATGGATCTTTGACCAATTGCACCGACTACGCCGAAGCAGACGAAGGCGTGGACTGTGCGACTATCTTGGAATGGAGCGGCATAACGCTCGCACAATTTTACTCGTGGAATCCAGAAGTCAAGTCTGACTGTTCGGCATTGTGGACTGGCTATAGCTATTGCGTATCTGTGACCAATGACGAGTCAGGCAATGATGGTCCGGGATCGAGCCTGCCCACAGCCTCGCCGACGACTGGTTCAACTTCAGGAACGCCGACCGCATTCCCATCAACCGGATCACCTCCGGGGCCAACGTGAGCACATGGTTCATGTTAAATGTCGCAGGACAGAATCACGCTGACTGAACATTTCACCCCAGGCAATCTGGTCAGCCTGCCAACTGTGTCCAATGGGCGTTGGTGCAGGCTGGCGACACCTGCGCCTCTATCGAGACAGAGTATCTGATTTCAGATGCACAATTCCACAAGGTGAGAGTCTAAACTCCTTTCATGCGCTTCGAATCAGATTCTAAGGCTCTTATCATCGCAGTGGAACCCTGCCGTCAGCGCCGACTGCACTCAAGGCTTCTGGGCTGGCGAGGCATACTGCGTGGGGACCTCTGACGACAACCCCTCCAGATCCACCACGACATCTTCCTCGATCGCTTCGACATCGACTCAAAACGCTCCGAGCCCCACAATCTCGAACAGTATCATTAACACTTGCAATAAATACTCACAAGCGAAATCCGGTAAGTCCATCCGATTCCCTTGAACATTGCTTGGGAGAATAGAAATGATGCTGATTGGAAACTATGTATAGGTGATTACTGTTATATCTTTGCTCAGAACAACGGCATTACAACTGATCAACTGTACATGTGGAATGCTGCTCTAGGAGCCAGTGGGGAGAATTGCGGGACGGAATTCTTCGCCGGGTACTATTATTGTGTCGGGATTTCTACGAAATGATTTTTCCCGTGCCGTGAGATACAGTGGCTGTTTGTAGGTAACAGCAGAAACCCCAATAAACAACGGAGGTGAATCTTTTGTTCTCCAGCTTCGGGTCGCTGAATGTCGTCCTTCCCCTAATCATGACCGGGACAAACAAGACTCGAGCAACGGCGAATCACGTTCGAAGCTTCAAGTAGTCATTTCGTGTCTAATGTATGCGAATTGACCTTCTGACGCAAAAAATGCCGAAAGATGCTCCATTCGTGCGGCAAACTGGAGTGCGCCAAAATCTTATGTACGTCGGAGTATGGTAAGGTTCTCCACAACGGGCAATGCACGGCTGGGTGTCATGCAATATCTCACTAAGAAGGCCCTGAAGAGTAGATCTTTCCATCAATACGAGCTGATCTTTGTGGCCTGGCGCCCAATAAGGGACATTCTGTTACGCAGGCCTGATTTGGTAAGTACGTTCGTGACAGCAAAACCATTTAAAAACATCGCCAATCCCTTCACTTAGGCTACTCAGGATCTTTGACCATTCCCTCACCAAGCTCATACATCAGAATGCTGCCCACATACTCTCTCGCCAGCCTGGCACTTCTAATCAACCTTTCCTTAGCCACACCCACCAACCTCACACCTCGATTCTCCTCTGACGAAATCGTCTACCTTTCCGACTGCACAATCGCCGCGTCGTCAGGCCTATACCAGACTGGCCTGGAAGCTGAATACTACACCGAAGTGTCCAACAGCCAGAACTACCAGCAGCCCAACGCCATGTCGAGGGTCATTGCTGTCGGTGGAGATCCTTCGTTCGCGGGACTCACTCACCACTTTTACTTCCCCTCGAGCGGCGTGACGTTCACTAGCGTCATCCAGGCCGGTGCTGATGGGTATTCGCCTGGCACTTATGCAGGTACCGGGAACAACGGAAAGGCTTTCAGCTGCTATCGCGATAATGGACAGCAGTTGTATCTGCGATATGGCTATCCCTGCAACAAGCAGTATTATTGCCGCCCTGTAAGTTATGCGCTGAGCCAATATGGAGGATACGGCTAATGGTTTTAGAACTGAGCACTGGTATTGTCAGCCCTTGGTCAGGCTTGCTATAGTCAGATGAGACTTACATTATCCGAACTCCTTCCAGTAGCCTATGACTAGGGACACATTCGTTAGTCTGAGTAATATGCTCGTATCGATAAGACTGAGGGCTTTTCTATCAATCATTGAATCTCGATACTGTCTGTCGACAATAACAAAGAACACGCGTGCACCTCCTGACGGGACAACAACAGTATATGCTTCGGTGGCTTTTCTCGTGTTGGGTGGCCCGCCGATGCTTCACATCCCCTGACCTAGGCTATCCAGACAATGCACGACCTATACCTGTGGGCTCTTCAACGTTTCAAACTGCATGGTAAACAGAAGATCGCTCAACTTTCGCTTCACAGTCCGCATCTTACAAGATCTGTCGGCCGCAGATATTCTTGCGCTCCGTAACGCCTGGGCGGCTATATCCCAATCTCAAGTTTCGACCACCTCGAAATACTTCAAGACCCAGAACTAATGTATGCTACTGCCCCCGAGCGGCACAGCAGCGCGCAGGACGTTTCGATATGTAGTCAACGAAAACAGGTGAGTTGCAGATGTGTGCGACATTCTTTTCTTTGACATTCCCGCTTCAGCATTCGCACGCCCGTAGCGGTCAATTGTGACAGCAAGTCTCCATACGCTGACGTGGCATCGATCTTGGACTACGCACCGGCTGATCCATATCAGGACTTTCTACCGTGCCGTCGTAATCAAGCTCTATGAAAGCTCGAATAAGGATGCCTAGTTCGTTCCGCGGCGTTAAAGGGATAGCAATTTTGTGACGGGACGTTCTCCCCACGGCATTATCTAGTGTACGCTCGTGAAGAATGCGTAGACCCATGTAGAGATGAGCCGCTGCTTTGGCGTTGTTGCAATACAGCAACTCGAAGCAAAGGAACAGCAGAGTGACAAGTAGTATTACCCCGACGTCGTGTTCTGAGTACTTCTGACATGCATCTAGGGCACCGATGTAGGATTTGATGTAAACGATACTTTTAGTATACTGGGCGAGCGCGAATTCATGCTGGTTGAGATCCACATGTGTTGCGCCTGGTTCTCGAAGTGATATCGCTCGATGTAAAGATGCCACGGCGATGGCTGCATGCCGAATGGCGGGTTCTTGTAGGGCGGACTGCAGAACGAGCTTGTCCCAGGTGAAGGACCACCCATTACAGGCAGGAAGCTGCTGGAATGTATGTAGCCGGAAGAAGTCGAAGGCGGAAGACTCGGTCGGTGACAAGGATGGAGCACATGTCGAGGGAGGGTACGCGAAGGACCACGGCACTGGTAAGAGTGTAGCCTTCGATTCCTGGCCTCCACGGCGCCCCACCGGCTGATATCCCCTACACACTTTATTGGCAAGGACACATTGTCGGCATATCGGACGGCCTTCATCGCATTTGATATGCCGAGCTCTGTCAATGATTAGTCGCATTGCTAGAACATGTCTCCACTGCGGCTTGGACACAAGTACCTGCACGTCAGACAACCTGTCTTGGTCTTGGGTCGTCTAGCTCGCTTTCTCACAACAGGGACCGTCATGTTGTCGTGCTCCTTTCAATTGCTGTCGCCGCTCTGTGCTTGAGCGACGAGTCGTCGGTGCTCTTCTGAACGCCGTGTGCTGGCTTAATGACGTCTGCCTATCGCTGGAGGATGATGTAGGCCTGAAGAGGTCGCACCTCATCACATGCGGGTTAGTAACAATCTTTCCTACTTCGGCCAATGGCAAGTATCGCGCGGGCGAGATATTGCCATTCCCGGTAACACGATTGCTGAGCTGTAAATTGTGAGCCTGTGTCTCAGCCGTGATGGTATTCCATGAGGTTAGTCAACAAGTCATGCTCGAGTAGTCATGAGCAAGAATCGTGGGACATGTTGGTTGACGTGAAGTCGAAGCATGATTTAGTTAGCGTAAGGTCAAATTTCAGTCACGTGGTGCGGTGAGATGGTGGTCATTTGCAGATGTTTTTGATTGTCAATTGCATGATTTGCAGACCATGCAAGGGTAGGACTCCTCGATGGGGGTATACCTGATCTTCGCCCTTAAAGCCATATGAATGTCAGAGCTCACAGCACCATGCCATCTCGCCTCCAATGCATTTTTCGCTACACCGGAAACGCCATTTCCCATCTTTCAAGAAGTCTTAGTAGCAGGAAACTGTGAGACCATTGATCGAAGTGTCCTTCAAGAGCAAGACCCGCCAGACGTAAATACTTCATACAAGTATCTACATCCAGTCGTGGTCTCCGTGTGTGTCGCCCTTAATCTTGCCATTCGCCGTATCCGCCACCTCCCATCTCATATCATCGTGGAAGCGAGTCGTCTACTTTCTCCGGAAAGAGCAGCCCTCGGTAAGACGGGCCTTGCCACCGGTGGGCTGGCAAAGGACCTGCGAGCAGCCGGCGCAGACGACGACGGTTTGTGCGTGCGAGAAGACGGTGGTGATGGTGAAGCAGCCGGGGCACTTGACGTCCATGAAGAATGAGCGTGGGCCTGGGACGAGGGTCTGGTGTCGAAGTCAGTGGGTTGTTTGATGGATTGTATGATTTCGGGTGATATGTACCTTCAGCTTGTGCTTGCGGGCCTCAGCCTGAGGCGTTGGGTTCAAAAGGTCGACTGCGAGAACCTGGAGACAAATTATCAGCCCGGAATTCATCTCTACTGTCTCGCAGATGCATTTGCCATGCGATTCGCCGGCCTCGAGGGCATCTTCATGCATTCGATGCAGTCGTGTGCCTCGAGACCGGGGTGGATCGCCACAGGGCATCTCGGTGGTGTCTGCGTACCATGTTGGCGGTGTTTTGATGCTAATCGGTGGTTTGTGGTATGTCTCGATGGAATCGGATGTGTTTGGTGACCTTTGGCGATGCCGTACGTGGTGGTTGCGGTTCAGTACGTCGGTGACGATTCGAAAGTGAGGAGACGGCTCGATTTTCAGCGTTTGGTGGGAGCACCCGTCGCCAAGAAATTTGATGGCACGTGCTCGAAAGTCTCTTTTTGCCGGTGACTTTCGACTTCCACATCCTCCTCTTCCTATGAATCACATCTTCAAGTCATAGATGACTGGCCTCTCGCCAAACACCAACTCAGCACTGCAATGCGAACGCGAGCGACATCTTCTCCAAGCGGGATTGCAGACTGAGAAGTCGTCTTCGGCACAATTGGAAGGCCACTCGATTCATACCACGAGAAGACAAGGGCCTCTTACATGCATCTCGAAGACGCGCAACGATCGCATCATGCAGCGCATGATCTGTTTAGAGGCATTGTGGTCACTACGCACCTTGACACGTTCCAAGTTCTGACTGCGCTCGACTTCGCGCATGTATCACTACGCCATCGAGGAGATCAACACTGTACCGCTAGGCTCCATTCGCAGTGCTATTTGACCACATGTCTGGAGGATCGGAATTGCTATTCAAATGGGACTGGTAACTGCCTGGTCGTAACTGCGGAGACTTGTGAGCCTGGTCTGCTGAGCGCATGGGTCACCGTTGTGTTGGAAGGGTAAGGCTTTTTCATTGCATTTCATGCCGTTCCCTTCCTTCCTCTTCAATGTTTAGCATCGTTCTCTGAAAGTTTCAATTGGCATTCATCCACTGAAAGTGGCATGCTGGCGAGGAGTCATTGCAGAGCATAAGGAGTGTTATGAATGACCACAACCCTGTGCTTGTGATGATCAAGTAGTCTGCTGGCAAGTGGGTTTCACGAGCGACGTGGTGAGGGTCTTTCATTAAAACCTCTGCCTCCACATTGGTGTATGAGTATGTGCTCAACTCTTTCTGTTGATCAGCCAGTACGTCGAAGCTGAGTGGTCGTGGGATGAGACATGCGGCAGTCTTCTGGTGACCAAGTGTTTCATCTTCACATTAAGAACGTTCCTCTCCAAACCATACATCACCTAACAGTCCCTCCCTCCCGTATCTCTCCAAGAATGTGTAGAGCAGTTACTTGTGGGTCGTGGTAACCGTTCGATGTGGTCCTTGTTTTAACGGATCTATCTCTTTGGGCGTGTCATTGCAGGGCAATGAATTCGAGCTATCTATTCATGGATACGATAGTCGAAGTTGCTAAGGACGGCAAACCCGGTGGCGACGCCGTCGCATGAGTCCGTGGAGGAAGTAGCTTTAAAAGTGTTCTGATCAAGGAAAATGGCAGATGGAAGATCTGTAAATTACGATAGGCGCATAGTGGCGAGGGCAAGTGAAGCATAAGGTACTCTGATTCATAGTGTCAACTCTTCTTCGCCATCTCATTCACTCTCACAATCTCCGCCCTAGCTCCCTCCCACGGCTTCCTCTTCCCCTCATCAAACAGCCTGAACAAATGAGGACTCAAAAGACCATCCATAACCAGCTTACACATCTTTCTATCTGTGAGCCAGAACTTCCAGCCTTGCAGACCATACCCGACTCTCTTGGCTATACCTAGCCCGGCAACCTCATCGCACCATTTGAACCATTCCCAGTTGTTCCTGAGATTGACGTTGGCCAACTCGCCGGTTCTGGCGACTTCGAGGACAGCGGCTTGCTGAGCGTCGACGTGCGCAGTCAACTCTGCCGACGAAGGGAGGGTCGAATTGCCTGACCAGAACTGCGAGACCGCGAGACTGGAGATGTCGTAGTTCAAGCATGCCATGAAGCTGAAGGGCGAAGTGCCTAGGAAGGCCAGACTCTCTGGGTAGTCGAGCGAGAAGATACCCTGGAACAGGCGTGGAAGTGGTCGACCATTTGAGCCGGGCAGCGATGGCCACTCTTTGGGACTGTTGCGTGTGGGATCCACGCTAGGGTCCATGTAGGAGTAATCTGCGCGGAAGCCTGTGGCGAAGATGATGGCGTCGATGTCGGTAAGTGTGCTGCCATCGGAGAAAGTCAGTGTGCTACCGTTGACTTCCTGGAGAGCGGTTTTGAGACCGATTTTGCCCTCGTGTAGGGCTGGGATGAAATAGTCGTTGGCGATGGGGACCTTTCTGGTTGGAGGTAGGATGTCGTCGAGTTTCCACTCAGGCTTGATCTCGAAGGTCCGTTTCTGTACGGCTTTGATGCCCAGTAGTCCCACCCGTGACGCAAGGCCAGGGAGGTACTTGTTGAAGACGCCCGCCAGCATCGTGAGGCGAACACTCATCATACGATCGCGGGGTTTGCCGGTCTTCTTGTTCAACCTGGAGAAGAACGCAGCGCCTGATCGGTGCGACATCCAGACAGAAGTCGCGTGGCTCATGAGATCGACGGCGGTATCGCAGCCTGTGTTTCCCAGCCCAACGACCACGACTCTTTGTCCATCAAAGTGGGAACCGTCTTTGTAGTTGTTCGAATGAGTCGCCTTGCCAGTGAAAGTCTCGATGCCTTTGATTTGAGGGACTTTAGGAGCTTGGACTTGTGCGCCGACACAAAGTAACACTTTGTCAACGTGGACCTGCTGTTCTTCTTTACTGTCGACATGGAACATTCTCACCAGCCAATGATCGTCTTTCCTCTCTACCTTCGACATCTTCACGCCGAGCTTCGCATACTGCATAAGCCCGAAATGCTCTGCGTAGTCCTTCAGATACTGCGCCGTTTGAGCCGCCGTCGCATAGTCAGGCACATCGTCCGGATATGGAAAGTCGGTATAGCATGACATATGCTTTGAGAGATTTGCTATGGTGGTTTTCAAGACGGACGTCTTGTCCGGCGCTTCGGTATGCTCCCAGAGACCACCAACATAGTTGTTCTCTTCGTATCCAGTAGCATCGAAGCCAGCTTCGCGTAGATTCTTGAGAGCCACCAGTCCACAAGCACCGAGACCAATGACAGCCACTTTGGGGGCGGGCTTCTCTGCCATCCTGTAGATTCGACGGAGTTTTGATAGGGAAATGCTGGAACTTGACAATGGCGGTGATAGTAGGGATTTGTACCCAATGCCTTTGAGCATGCGGACTCAATTCGCGAGGCTTCCAGTCATAAGAGAGTTCCAGTCACCAGGACCTTGTTCATGAACAGCTTCCAGTCATCGTGGTTATAAATGGCTCCCCGTGGGTGATTTCCTGCCCAGGGTGTTTTCGATGGTGTCCCTCACTGAGAGTAACTTGCAGCTATCGGCGCTTTCTGGTGGGTGGTGCAAGATGCATTTTCGCCGCTCCATGATTGATAAGGAAGTTGTCTTGTTGTTTTGAAGACCTATGTCAGCTGGAGCTGAGCTACAATCGGCACGAAATCCTTCAGCTGAAGACGCTACCAAACGACGAGCAATTTCGCTAAGCTGCCAGACCCACCGTTGTAAGTGAATGAATCCTGCCACGACTTTTGCCGTGCCAGGGACGACGGCGAATAGACGCCGTCTCGGTATATTGCCCAATTTTCTACGCATTAGTCTACATCATCCTTCTCGACCGTCGTGCATGCGTCCAGTTCTTTGATCCTCCAACACCAGACCCTGCCTTGAACAAGATGGCTATTGAGGCAGCCACGAGCGTCACGAAGACTCAAGAAGGACCGACCATCGACGATAAGCCTTCCAAGATAGTCACATTGAGCGCAGAGCAACTTCGAGCGTCGAGACTCCGACCGGGCCTTGTGAAGACCATCAATCTTGCATATCAAGCATCTGAACAGAAAACTTTTGGAGTGAGCACTGGCGATCGATTAGGATCTGTCCACGAGCTTATCCTTGTGCTGCGCGATGACCCCGAGTCCTTCATAATTATTCTGACGCGACCTCACGCGCCTGAAGAGATTATCTCGACCGCAACATGTCGAAGATACTTTGGGCCGCCGCCTGACGCCGCAACCAACCCTTGGGCCTGCTCTCACTCTCCAGCCGACGATACTGAAGAGTGGGAACTAAAGCTTTTGGCTACGCACCCTGATGCCCAAGGCAAGGGTATTGCAAGTTATATGCTTGCTCTTGCTGAGAAGGAAGTCACAGAGCGTTTCCTCGCAAAGTCTTCCGGTAAGGATCACGAGTCTGGTCAAGCGCATGGAGCTACAAGAAAGGCCAAGATGATACTTTACACGCCGAAGCCAATGTATGGAAAGTTCTACGCTGGAAGAGGCTATCAGGAAGACTACATCAAGGTCCGAGAGAGGCCCGATGTCAACTACGAAATCACCTTCATGTCCAAAATCCTGGTACCGCGATCAGAGAGGTAACACCACGCGAGGGAGTGAAAGGCATGGAACAACAATGAATACCTCTATTCAGGCTTTCGTCCGTATGTGACGTAAAGTCTTATATGGCTGCCATCGCCTGTCACGAACGCCTCATCGAATTCTCTCACCATCTGATCGATCTCGTCCTTGCTGGAGCCCGTCTTGGATAGGATCCGTTGGATGACCAGCGAGAGCACCTCTTTGGCATCCTTCGCCCAGAATTCGCCTGCTCGCTTCAGGAAAGGCTCCTGCTCATGATTCCCTCCCATGGGTAGTTGATACAGAACTACCTGGACGTCGACGAATCCTGCTTTTTCCATCCTGCGCGCCGCGTGCAAGCCCGCATGAGCATCCATGCCAAGCGCTTCCATACGCTCGGTGAGGCTCTTCTGCCACAATTCATTCACATACTTATCATGACCTTCTCGATCGTACATGATGAAGTCCGTCTCGTGGCACTCTGTCCAACCGCCAGGTTTCAGTAATTCGAACTCTCTCTTGAAGAGTCCAGGCCAGTCAGTCATCCCCATGATGAGAAGGCGCGACCAGCAATAATCGAAAAGACCCTCATTATGAGAGAACGTCGAGTCTCCATCGGCTGCTTTCCAGTCGGATGGCAGTTGTTCCAAGAAGTTGCCTTGGAAGAACTTCACGTTCTGCTCCCGTTGCCGTACGTTGGGAACAGGAGAAAGGTCCAGTCCTACGACTTCTGCCTCCGGGAACCTTCTGGCTATCGCATTGGTCACATAGCCAGTACCACAACCAATATCCAAACAACGACCGACTTGGGTGGCATCAAGCGGTGCGTGGATGACATTTCCACGCATCATTCCCTCTAGCATCTGCGCTTGCATCTCGAGTCGAGCGTGCTCTGGGGAGCTGTGATCATCTATGAGCAAGTGTTCATGCCTGCGAAAGGAAGTTACTCACTCATTGGGCAAAACGTACGCGGCCGAGCCTACGTTTTGATACGTGCGCTCATTTGTCGAGACGAGCTCGGGGGTCTGGAGAACAATGAGTATCTCGACAGAGCACGACAGGCAGGGTTCTTACGGTTTGGATTGCTGCCATGACTGCTGCAGAATGACTGTTGTCCAGACACGTATGTGGGCATTCTGCGCCTTTTTGTACGGCAACCGCGATTCATTCGCAAGATCCGAGACCGACAGTTGATACGCCAATACGGTCATCAACAGAGCCCACGACTGCCGGGGTCACTCGGTGACGGGCCTACACAAAACACCGTCGACCTTGCACATAGCTGTTCTCGCGATGGCTCAGCGAAGCCTGTAGGCTGGTCCTTGGAGCTGTGGCATCATGCGGTCTCGAACCTACTTGCTGCCGAGAATGCCGTTGTTTTGCAATAGGCTCTTTCTCGCAATCCTTGACCCCAGCAACCAACAGCTTGACCGCACCTACGACTGCCGGGGACAGCCATCCTGGTCACCGTCAGGCTCCTGGGCGTAGTGATCGACGCCGACTCTCTTATGGGTTGTGCCGCCCCGTAGTCAAATTCTACTTGGATCCTATACACGCCCGGCTCTTGCTTCAAGATAAACTCTGCTGACGGAGGGAAGGCATTCATGGATCTTGCTGACCACTCTGGAACTATGCTCTTGACTTGGTGTCCTGACTACACGAGTTCACGTCGTTCTCCCAGGCGCGGGAAACGGCATCGACGTAGTCCGAGCATAAACTCAAACGCAAGCATAGCGTGCACAGCTTACTATTTGCGGGACTAGGATGTGTTCTATTTCAAAAGCTATGAGGGCACGCATAACTATTCAATGCTGTCATTCAACACTCTGCAATCGAGCTTATAAGATGGTTCTTACTTGCTTTCGAACACCAGATACCGTCTGGCTGATCATATATCTTTGGAAAGTGGCCCTCAGTCGGAGAAGACAACGACAGCAGCAACAACGAGCAAGACGGCTGTAGCCTGCGCTTCTGACTGGGCATTACGAAGCCCATGGTCGATGGTCAATGACACAAGGCACTTCTGCTTCCGAGGATGTCTATCGAAGACATCGCTAGCTCTGTTCGTGAAGCCTTGGGAGAGAGCTGGAAGAACGAGATTCCGTCGAGACCTGAAGTGGTGTATCGAGAAGCTGGAGAGGCTCAGATCGATGTCAGATCGGAGTGCTATTGCGTACTCGCTCATATGCAAGATCATCGAAGACAACCAAAATCTCGGTTTCGAGTCCTTGGAAGAGGGAGCGTATTTCTGCTTGATGCTGACTGTTGGAGCTGCCGATACGAGTCAGATCTCGACGTGGTTGTTCATCGAGGCTATGCTAGAGTATCCTGACGTTCAGTCCAAGGCTCGAGCAGAGATTGAGAAGGTAGTCGGCGGTCAGATGCCGTAATTTGTGGACTATGACTGCATTCCCTTCGTACGTCAGCTCATAATATGTCATCACATCAACTTACCAATAAGCAGGTCTGGTGCATAGTAAAGGAGACCTGGCGCTGGCGACCACCAGTCGGTCTTGGCCATCCGCACGTAACGACAGAAGAGATCCGATACAACGGCGTGCGGATCCCCAAAGGGTCATATATCCATCTAAACGGCTACGCCCCACCACGATCCCAATCGTCATCCAGATCCAGACCGCTTCTGGCCTGAACGCTACGAAGCAGACGAGACGTCCGTCATGCAAAGCATCAACACTTCGGACGCTCGAGACCGAGATCACTTCGCCTTCGGTGCTGGCCTTAGGATATGTCCTGGATACAATGTCGCAGAGCGGTCCCTCGCCGTTGCCATCATGCGGATACTGTGGGCGTTCGAGATCAAACCGTCTTGCGATGCGAAGCTGCCGTTGAACATTGCTGACTGGAGAGAAGACTTCCCAGGCTTGCCTGGACCAAATATGCCGGTGTCGACGTCGCCTTTTAGCCAGAAGAGGGTCGATCTAATCAATACATCTTTCAAAGATGCCTCATCCCAGCGGACGAAAATAGTACGTCCTCATCAACCAATCTCACTCCAAGCGAAAGTCACTGACGGCAAGCTCATAGAAGCCGCTCGATGCCAAAACTTAGCCAGGAGCTTATGAATCACATAGATAGAAAGCCGCAACCACCGATGACCGCCTCGCAAGAAGCACCCTGGGATCACGCTGCTTATGTATCCGGCACAGCATTAGAAAGCTGCAGCCTCCCAGCCACACCCACAATCGCACACCTGATCACTAATCGTCCTCCAGCTCCTCACCTATCTCCACTCTCCTCTTCTTCTGCACCTTTCTCCCCACGTCATCAACATACGATGACATAACAAACTTCCCAAGCGCCCATAGATTCAACTCAAGTCATTGTCCGAAAGCAGTAATTCTGCAAGCCTCTTCGTCCAGCGAGCATCACCGTCGCTGCAGCATCGTTGCCGCAAAAAGGCAATAAGAGCCTCTTCGTTCCACCAAGACGTCTGCTAGCAGAGCAGCCACACACTAATGCTTCGTCGATAGGTGCCACACGACTGAGGACAAGGCACACAATGGTAGAGCAAACCGACCTCGTCTTCGTGACCTATACAGATGCGCCCAAGCGCGCAGCCCAGAGCCAAGCCGTCAAAGATCTTGTGCGCAAGCAGGCTCTCAAAGCTTACTATTCGCCGCAGGGGAGCGATCGCGTGGAGGAGCGGCGCAGGGAGAGCGATGCGCTAGACAAGCAGTCGAGGAAGAAGCATATGAACCGGTTCCGGATTCGGCGAGATCAAGAGCTTGACAGGGAGAAGAAGGAGGGGCGTGGGAAGAGTGCTGCAGGCTCTGCTTCTCCCGAGGTGGAGAGATCTGTAGAGCCGGTTCTGAGTCTTTCGAAGAAGGTTTATGCTTTTGAGCCGTACATTACTTCGTTGGGACCGGGGGCGTGGGAGTTGTTGGAGTATTGTAAGTTTCATACCTGTCATCTCCCTGGCTTACAATGTCGAGCTAATGCTGTGACGAACAGTCCGAAACTGCTTCCGCATGAAATCCATGTCCATCCACGGCGACAAAGAATGGTTCGCCTTCACCATGTCCGAAAACTCCATGGCTCAAGCAACCCTCTGCCTCGTCTCGCTGAACCGAGACTTCGCCCATGGCACAACCGTCTCCTCCGTGACCCTGCACCACCGTGCCGCCGCAATGGAACAGCTCAAGAGGGAGATCGAAGGGACCAAGGTCGTCGACCGCGAAACTGTAGCTGGCACTGTCGCCCTCCTAGCCATCGCGGAGGACATGGAAGGCAACTTCACGAATTCTTCAGCGCACTTCGAAGGGATGGCGCAAATTGCAAAGGTTTCCGGTGGGCTGAGGTGGTTCTCTGGGGAGCGATCGTGCATGATCCTCAAGATCATCGCCTGGGCTGATATCTGCCACGCCGCTGCTTGGCTGTCTGAGCCCCGGCTCCTGGGTTGGTTCGACAGTCCGCTTGACCTTAGCGCGACTTCGAGTGATGCAACTCAGGTCGCGTCTTCGCGGATCCATGACCCGCTGTTCCGTCTTGAGCTGGAGAGACTCACTTGTCCGCACCTGCGTAGCATGATGGATATTCTGCACCACTTCCCACAGCCGAGCACTATGCGAGAGTCTCCGGAAGCTGAGCAGGCGCATTGGCAGAGGCTGCTACACATGACTGAACTGATGGTCAGGCAGCTGAAGACGAGAATCCCCTTTGAGGGTAATATCCCTGCTCTGTCGAGAGCCTTCACGGCTGCCGCACAGCTCTATGTGCCCTCCGTGCTGCGGCAAACCCCTCTTCCGAACGATGTAGCGCATATCCTGACGGACGAAATTGTGAAAGAGGTGACAGAATTTGACATTCGCGCGAGTCCGCAGGACGGAAGATCACCCAGGAACCTGCTCATCCTTTGGACCCAAGTGAACGGTCTGGCCGCCCTGGGTGAGGGCCCTGAACGTGAAGCGCTGGCCCGCGACTTCCAAGAGACGTTAGCAGCTCTGGAGATCTACTCTGAAGACGATCTCGTCGAACAGCTCTCCAGCATAGCCTGGTCCGCCACCTCCATGGACGAGACCCTCGCCGATCTCATGGCGCCCCTGCGACTCACATAGACGCCAACACTCGATGAGCCTCTCGACGACCCGAGGCTTCAGTCCAGTGACGCTTCGCCTTCGAGCATCCACTCCACACGACGTTCCAGCAGCCGACAATCGAGCTGAGCCCAGTGAAGAGAATCAAAGCCCCGTATTTCGTACCGTAACCCCATCGCTCAGCGCCAGGAATCGGACCAGCTTTCAACAACTCGACGCCTGCGAATCCACTGACCACGTATCCCACTCCCCTCGCGCCGTTGAGGAGTCCGTAGAGCATGCCAGTGTTGATGGCCTCGTTCGCCTCCACAGCCTCCCGCTCAAGTTGCTTCACCCATCCACCCCACGTAGACGAATATCCACCAGCAAAGAACCCACACCCAAGCGAGAACGCAATCAAAAGTCCAGGAATTCGATTCGAAGCAAGTCCCCAGAGAAAGAAAGCACACGCACTCGTCCCAAAAGCCGAAAGAAACGTCGCAACAGGCGCCCATTTCCTCCTATCGCTCATAAACCCAAACCCCACACAGGACAGGATCCCCGGCACGTTGAAGAGCGTAATCGTCAAAGACCCGTAAGCAGTCGACTGATGCAGCACATCCCTCGCATAACCCGGGAGATATGTCTGTGGGATTCCATACCCACTGCTGAAGACCGCGTTGGCGATACAGTAGACGTAGAACGTCTTATGCCGGAGGAAACTCCAAGGGACTTTCGCGGGCGTTCTACGCACGAGAGAGGCCTTTGTCGGGATGACTGCGATGCCGAAGATGCCAGTGACCAGCAGCATGAGAGCCCAGATCCTCAACGTCCAGCGACTGCCTACCCGATCCAGTAAAGCAGTGAACATCAACGGACAACACGTCCCCACGATATTCTTGCTACTCAACGTCGCGCCATAAGCCGTCGCTTTCCCGCCGTGGAAATGCTCATCCAGATAGAGCGTCGTGGGAGAATATAGCATCGTGCTTCCCAACGCGGAAAGCACGCCTTGCGTGAGGACGAGGTGCCAGAGCTCGGTACTGAAGGAGCTGAGCAGGAAGCCTAGGCTGGAGAGCAGGACGCCGGTTATGGCGACGCTGCGGCGGTATTTGGACCAGGTCCCGCGGTCGAGAAGTGTGAAGAGGATGGGCATGGAGAGGTACATGACGCCGTTGAGGGTTGTACCGATGACGCCTGAGGCGGAGCTGGAGGTGGTTATGAGGTGGTCGTGGATGTAGGCGGACTGGAAGATGCCGAAGGTCATTGCTATGCCTGGAGTTTGCAGGAATGAAACGTTAGCGATTGCTATGTGTACTACCAGGGGAAGCAAACACACCCCAGATCGGAAGTTGCAGAATGCTACAACCCAAAAGTGCAAAGTACGCATGTTTTCTCGCAAGTTTGGCAGCAACTCGTTGTTCTTCAGTCTGGCTCGCAGACGGCGAGAGCTCGATATCTGGATCCATGATCATGCCAAATGTCTTTCGAGAAAGGAGCGATTGTAGATACACAGCAGCGAAGCAAAATATGGAAAGTGCTCGCGTGCTGCTTTTGATCTACGCCGACGTCAGTGAGTGAATGTCACATCGGTGTGAAAGCCGATGACTCCAAACTCTATATGCGCGTTCGCGCCGACAACATGCAGATGTACATGCAGGTGTTTCTTGCTTGTTCCTGAAAGTGTCAGCATTTGCGCAGATCGACGTCGAGTCATCTATACGGTATATGGTGAAGATCGACCGTACGCCGACGTCGGCCTCAAGTTGGACGTTCGAAGTGTCGTGCTCAATGAAGGGTTGGGCCATTCGTGTCGTGCAAAAAGCTCCCCGTTCGAGACATTTCATTCCTGGTCTGCCTTTTGTCCTGCGCGATACGCAGTAGAGAGCTCCACGCTGACCCGATGCAACGCCTCATTGCAAAGTCTTCAATGCCGACCTTTCAAAGTAGCTCGCTCTTCGTCGTCCTTTCATCCCGTTGCTTCATTTCATGTCTTCATCGTCTCGAACCTCATCTCACTTCATCTCCTCAAACCGCTTCCTCGCCGTATCCCACGTCTTCTCTCCAAAATCACCTCGATCGTTCCTAGTCTGACGTCCTGCTTCCTCAATCGCATCGCCCTTCTTACTACCGTCGTGGCCCAGACCCACTCCCATAGCGTAGACATTCTGCTCGATCGGCACAGTGATCCCGTCGCCTGTCCCCAGTCCCTGTCCATCCTGCCAACCCTGCTTCTCCAGCAGCTTCTTTCCAATTCCTCCGATCGAGGGGGCCGTGGCGGTTACCTGTTGATTGCCCGCCTTTCCTTTGCCGATGCCTTTCAGCGACATTGACTTGAACGCGCCTGCTCCAGTAGCTGCTCCTGCCTTTCTCTCTAGTTTCTCTTCTTTTCGACGCTCTGCTGCTCGATCACGATACTCGACTTGCTCTTCTTTCTTCTCCCGTTCGTCTTTCGTCTCGCTTATGCCCTTCATCAACACCTTGAGCGTCTCGTCCTCAGCAATGCGACGGTCTTTCAGTCTCTTCAAGCCTTGCTTGAACTTCTTATCGTCCTTATAGTTAGTCGCATGCGTCTCGGACAACTGCACATGCGCTTCCACCCCAGCGGTATCTTTGAACTGTGAGCCGCATAGAAAGCAGCAAATAAGGTGCTTGCCACCACGCTCTCCATCAAACGCAAAGCTTTGTTGTCCTCCTTCGCCTATTGCAGAATGCTCGTGATTAGCGCCTGAAACGGATTCGGGGTTCGGGTTCGGGTTCGCATCGTTCGTCTCGTCTTCGCCGTCCTCACCTCGAGCTTGGGCTTGAGCTCTGTTCAATATGTTGACCATTTCAGAGGCTTTCTTCACTTTCTTAGTCGGTCCTGAAGCAGTGTCGAGTGTGCCCAATGCGTCGGACTTGGAGCGCTTCTTGGCTTTCGTAGTCGTTTCTTTGGCGGGTGACTGCTCGCTTTGCGGCGGAGCTGGTGCACTTGCGTTGATCGTTAGAGGGGAGGCGTAGTAACGCTCGTCACGATACTTGAGAGATCGACCATTGAATTCGACGAGGTACTGCTCTCTGCCGCGGGAGGGGTCAAGCTCTGGGCAGAAGATTCCAAAATGCGGGTGATCGACGTCGATTTGCTTTGATGAAATGGTGCAGCTATTACCCATGTCCTTGGCCTTGGCCAAAGCCGCTTTTGCATCTGAAACGGAGTGATATTCAGCAAAACCGTATCCAAGACTCTTGTCAGTAGTGCGGTCGCGAATGAGGAAGACACGCTTGAGCGTATTAAGAGATGCTCCAAGTAGCGTTGGCTGGCGTGATGGCATTCCAGGCGGCATTGGCATGGCGGGCGGTGGCGGCTGGCTGGCCGTTGACTGATCCTTGTCCAGGTACAGCTTCTCCAGTCCTTTGGCCAACAGGTTCTCGTCTGTGCCCGGCTTGAGTCCACGGATCAGAAGAACTTGCCACACGAGGCCGTCAGTTGCCACATCCTCGTCACCGTTGGCGGCTGGTGGCTCCTCCGGCTCGTCGTAGAACGAGCGCTCCTCAGGAAAGCGAGGGCGAGAGGTCTCGCGGGGGGCCCAATCCCGCGAGGGGCGATAGTGGCGGTCATCCTGACAAGTCCGTTAGTTGCACAATCGTTCTTGACATGACGGAGAGAATGTGTGTTGATATAGGGAACTCACCTCGCGCCACCGGGAACGATCCGCACCGCCGCCGGGGGCATCTACGTCGTCGTAGACCCTCCGGCGACGAGGAGGTGAGCGCTCTCGCTCATAGTGCCCCCCTTGGCGGTGGGCGTCACCCCGGCTGGCCGCGCCACGGATGCTGAAGCCTTGGTCTTCTTGACGGCATGATGTTAGCACACGCGCCCCATTTCGACACCGAGTCTAGGTCTGATCTCTTCTCAAGGGTTACCGTTCGTACGCTGGGAGGACATCGTGGCTGCGCAGACGGCAGCAGATCGGTGGGGATGATGGTGGTTATATGTAAGAGGAAGAAGTTCAAGTGAGCGTTGTCAGGGCGAAGTCGAGCGCGCCTTGGACCCTGCAGCGGGAACTCCCTAGCGCACATTTCCACATGATCTCCCCTGTCAACTCGATCTTCTCCAAGCCAACCAGACGATCGACTAGGCAGTCCGGCAGCATATTGATACATTTGACAACGATCTAAAATTGGGGATATCAGCCAAATGGGAAGTCTCAACGTCTTCTCCTAGATGATAAGACGTCGAAGCTGGCGACGCAGCGACTAGTCCTCATATGTACCAGCAGCAGAGGAACAGAGAGAACACGCATCTTCGACATCTCAACCTCCACTTCGCATTACCATTATAGTCTACACTATCCAGTAGCAAGCACACAGCCCGGTATGCATGGACCGCATGGACTCCAACCGATGCCTTCTCAAAGGCGTATACCATATCACCCATGCAGCCACGCTCATCTTTTCAATCGGCCTGTCATACCATCCAGAGCAACCAAACCAATGCGCCAGAATGCACCAGAATGCAATCTTTCCCATGATATCTTACAAAAAATCCACACACTCACGCTTCGCTTCGCTTACACATCATGTATCATAAAAGTACAGTGTTCTCATGTATCCAGTGCCGTGGCTCAACTCTCTTTCTACTGTTGGCCCTCCATCGCTCGCACACGTGCGAGCACCGATGAGTTCTTACGCTCGTGGGAGGGCGGTTGCTCAACCGAGAGGGAGCTTCGGGCTGATTGGGGTTCTTGCTGGTCGGTGGTCGGGACTTGCAAGGACTCTTCCTTCTCAGCGATGGAGGCTTGGGGTTGTTCGGACTCGTCGACTGTGACGACTTGAGCCTCCACGTTGGATGTGTCTTCTGCAGCAGACTGATCCTCTTGTTGCTTGTCCGATTCGTCGACTCGTCTGTCACGATCGGCTTGTGCAGCAGCTTCCGCGAGCGATTCCTCCAACTGCTGATTCGCGTCCTCAAATGGCGTCTCTGGTTGTGATGGCGCAGCCCCAGCATCTGCCTCATCGCTCTCTTCGACGTCGAGTCCTCGGCTCACGGGCGGGGTGATGAAGCGCGGATCGTCTGCAGCGCCTTCGTGTGTGGGCTGTAGCTCCGGAGTCGACACAGCCGCCGCTCCAGCAGACATGTTAACGAAAGCCTGGCCGATCCTCTTGGGCTGCTCCTCAGCTGATAGCGAAGCATCGTCTCCGGACCCGTCCAGACGGATCGAAGACTCCGTGCCTTTGGCTTTGCGCTCTGGTATGCTTTCAAGGCTCTGTCGTGCACTCTTGGCACCTACCGCTGAGGATGGCGTGGGTGGTACATTCCTCTGCGCCAACTGCAAGCAGGGCACCACTCCTCCGCCCAGACGAGCCCAGAACATCCTCTCGCGAAGTCTGACAGCTTCTTCCCACGCACTCTTCTGCTCTTCATCGGTGTCGCACTTCCAATGCCCATCTCGAATCATCCGCAAGAATCCCACAAAGTCGCACGTGGACCTGACTCTTGACACGCAGTAATCGCACAAAGGCTTCGAGACGTTGTCATCTTCAGATGTGCGGAATCGAAACTTCCGCACGAACGGCTCACCCCTCTTGCTCTCTCCGCACAGCGTACAAGCAAAGTAGTGCTTGCTTTGTGGGTAGGGTTCGACTGCCAGCGAGCCACTCAGTAAAGAGCCAACGACCGTTCGTCTGCTGAGGAAGGAGAGCCCTGGTGCCAGATCGAGCCGAAGCGTGGGTTCGATGTCTTCCGCGAGTGCACGCTTGTAGAACTTGCTCTCCTTCAAAGATGGCATGTTCGGTGTGCTCGATGATGGACTCGAATTGGTAAAAGAAAAGGAACCCGGTAGGTTCGGCGACGAGGCGGATGCCGACATCATGTTGTACGTGCTCTGGCTCGAGGATTGTTGGTTGGCAGTGTTATTGCTACTATTCGTCCGAGAGTGTAAGCCCATACGTCGCCCAAGGAGTAGAAGATCTTGAAAGTCGGCGTATGCAGTGATGTCGTTTCTTAGCACCGGTGATATCAATTGTGAGAAGTGTAGAGGGTGTTCGGGAGGTAGCTCGGGCGGGCCAGAAGCGTTGGGTGATATCTGAAGCGCATCGAAGACCGCCGTGCTGTTCGTGACAGGTGTCGAGGGAATGCTGAGGTCTCGAGTTGGCGTTGTTTCCGCCTGCAGCTTTTCCATGCTCTCCATAGTCCCCTTGAGGTCCTGTAGTTGTTCCTGTTGCGAGGCCAGAAGCATCTCGGTATCCTGAAGCTGGCTCCTCAGCTGAGCATTCCTCTTCTCCACTGCTTCAGTATCTTTCCTCGCGGCCGCGACCATACTATTCGCCTCTTCAAACAATGCACTCGTCAAATTCTCCAACTCGCCTTCGGTCTGCTTCTTCGCCTTTTCTGCAGCATCACGCGCTGCACGCTCGCTGGCTAACTCGCCTCTGAGTTTAGCAATGGTCTTATCCACATCCGCCTTTTTCAACAGCAACCCAGCCGAGAGCATATCACCCAATCTCGAATTCTCTGCCTCCGCCGTCGTCCGTCGTTGCCGTTCCTGTTCGAGTTCATGTCGCGTGTGCTGCAATGAATCGTCGAGGTTCGTCTGATAGTTGATGGCATTGACGAGCTTCGTACTCAGCATGGCCACCTCGGCGCTCAGATCCGGTTTGTATGCATCGTCGTCTTTACTCTCGGCACTGATCGTACGCTGCACGGGGCTGGGTGTTCGTGTATCCATGACGATATCGTCCCGCATCGCATTCACTGGTTGCATGGGACCGGCCACTGCGGCCATTCTTTTATGGATATCAGGCGTGCTGTTCGACTTGATGAGCCGGTGGGGAAAGCCAAATCGCGATCTTGTAGGAGTGGCGGGCGTAGGGGTCTGCGAACGGGTAAGAGTCGGCGGGCGCTGGGAGGTAGGCGAGCTGGGAGTGCTCGTCAGGGAAGAGCCATGCCAGCTCGGGACGAAGAGGAAGCTGGAATGCGCGTGAGTATAGACTGAGCAACGGGTCGAGGGCGGTGGTGAGCAGCGTACTCCGCCAGCTTGCCGGCCTAGACTGCCTATCGGCTGCGTCTTTAGGGTGGGCGAGATGAATATAGGTGGGTGGCTGTCGGCGGAGAGCCTATGGTTGGAGGAGGTTGGTGCACCTGGTGGAGCGGCGGCAAGGAACTAAAGGGGCTGGATTGGTCGCACGATTCGTCCAAGTAGCGGCGATTTCACGAAGGCCTTTGCTCGACATGGACGTCTGCTCTCATGGTCGTAGCAGGACAGTTGCAGTGAATAGAGGACTATAGAAAGAGGAGCTTCTGACGCGGGAGGCTCAAATTACAGACGCCATCTCCTCGTCGCGCCATGTTAAGCTTCTCGGACGTTGCAACTCCCTTCGATACGCCAAGCCCAGAGCCTCAACGGCCAGCAAACGCCTCGTCGTCATCACGCGCTGGCGACATGCACGCGCCCGAGGCGAGCATCTACTTCATATCCGCACGAGATTGCTTGAAAGCAACGATTTCATCACTCGGCAGTCATAGAACTTTCGGAGAATAAAAAAAATACTCACAGAAAACGTGGTTACAAGCGGAGTCGCCGAACCAAACGAGTCAATCATGGTACACCAACGCCCTTGATCCCAGCAAACGCACGAACCGTAAAGGCATGTACCTGAACGAAGCATCCAAAGCGGGAAATAAAGGGTAATCGCATCGGCTACAAGGGTAGGTATCTCTGCTCACCAAAAACAACTGATCAAAGCAAGATCACGCTTTACGCCTTTTTCCCAAGCTCCATGCCAACCTTTTTCCATCTCGTCACCATCACCAATGCACCGCCCACAAGTAAAGTAGCACCACAG
The DNA here is from genome assembly GCA_002786045.1 of Zasmidium angulare. Classification (NCBI taxonomy): domain Eukaryota; kingdom Fungi; phylum Ascomycota; class Dothideomycetes; order Mycosphaerellales; family Mycosphaerellaceae; genus Zasmidium; species Zasmidium angulare. The sequence continues at coordinate 150,512 of NHNX01000009.1, forward strand.
AAGACCTGCAAACCAACCCAACCGCTGTCTCCCTCCAGTATCACACCCGCTATCGGCGTCCCAATAAGCAAACCCAAAGCTGCGCAGAAGGTGTTCATTCCCAACCGGCCCCCAACCGTACTCAAGTCATCTGTGATAGACACTACCGTCGATGGCTGCAAGCTCACGAATGCCCCACTGAAAGCACCGTATAGCAATGCCCACACGACCAGTCCGCCGACGCTCGCGTGAGTCGGAATCGCAATCCAGCATATCCCCAGTAGACCAGCGATAGCCGCGCAGATCGATAGGACATTCAATGGTCCTAGATAGTCTGCGATGAACGAGGGTAGGATTCTGCCGACGACGCTGCCCGCTGATAGTATCGGAAGCATGTAGAACGCCAGGGTATCGTTGAGCCCAGCTTTCGATGACGCGAAGGTCGAGATGTAGAAGAATGGGACGTAGAGACCGATCATTCCCACGAAACTCGCCAACGAGAATATCGTGAAAGGTCCCTCACGGAAGCCAGCGAAGTCGATGATCTTCTTTCGGGACGCTGTCGGTGCCGTACGAGGCTTGATGCACACGCACGGGATGAGAAGTGTACCCAAAGCCATGAATCCCATCACTCGCGTAGTCCAAGGGAAGCCGAGCTGCCCAACAAGTCGATGAAAAACAATCGTATACACCACACCGCCCAGAGAGCTTCCACTTGCTGCGAGACCGAGGGCAAAAGATCGCTTCGTGCTGAAGTACGAGGGCACGATGGCGATGCTCACAATGAACAGTGCTCCATGCCCGACTCCCATGCACAGTCCCTGAGCCAACATGAGCTGCCAGTACTGCGAGCATAAGCTCGTCATCATGAGACCAAAGACGACGAGTAGCGATCCCGAGATGACCAGTGTGCGTGCATAGCCGCGATCAAAGATCGGTCCCGCGAATATTGTTGTACAGCAGAGCAGAAACGCCTCGATACTACCGATCCAAGAGACAGCGCTGTCCGAGTATCCTGGTAAAAGCGTCGTGGTGTAATATGTCTGAAAGACTCCAAAAGCGTTGATCAGTCCCCATGAGTTGAAGAACAACACGAAGCCTGAGACGACTTGTAGCCACGCGGTGAGGCCTCCGTTGGGGATGAAAGGCGTCGGCGGCTGTGAGAGATGGGAGGGTGAGATTTCCAAAGGTGAGCCATCGGTGGTGTAGTCTCGGAGCGCGTCTGCGTTGGAGGGGATTTGCTTCTCGATGTCGTGTTGAGAGTGAGCGCGAGAGGTGTAGGGCGTGTTGTCCTTGCTATCCTCGATGGATTCTCTGGCACTGTGCGACTGTGACATGATGTAGTATAAGGACGCTCAAAAAGTACGAGAATTAAGTAGGCAATGAGAAGCGCACAAACCTCACCTTCTTACAGAATCATCCTACTCATATCTTCACAATACGAGTCACCATTAGAGGTACCGATATCCAGTCCCGGCAGCGCTTGTCGCACAAGTGAAAAATCGTACAATGGCGCGACAATCTGATAACGATACGACAAGGGCAGCAGGATCGGCACATGTAGACCACGCGGGAAGACAGTTCGCCAATCTTGCGTCTGTGGTCCATCGCTTTGGCGCTGGTGGTTTTCGGCTTTGAGACCCGGCTTCGAGGGAGGCTGGGCTGAATGTTGTTCCTGGGAATGGGAAGGGCGTTGCCTTGATCAAGTTAAAGATGCCCGGTGGTGATTGAGATGGTCTGGAGATATTGCTGCGTGATGTACTTGCACGTGTGAGGTTGTGTTATGGGCAAGAGAGAGAGGGTTTAATGTTCAAGGTTGTTGTGATGCTGATGCGATCGCGGTGAACCGCAGAACCGCCGGGCCGAAACTTTGAAGAGACAGGCACATGCAGTTCTGTTGACTTGAACATCACCGTAGACACATCACTGCAACTCTGCCTCTATCCACGGCTTCTCATCACAATCCAAGCATGGAACAATCATGCTCCGAGACCTCCCACCCCTGGGTCCACGCATCTCAGCCGACGAGCAGATCTTTATGAACACCACCGCAGCAAACGAGCCATCGAGCAATACCACGCCCATAGATCCCCTCGACGATGTCTTCGGTTCCGCACCGTCATCGCCGGTCCTTCCTGGTCAAGATGGGAATAGAGCAGAAGAATATGCACTTATGAACGGCGCTCAACACGCAGAGCACTCAGACATCCCCCGCCTTCGCAGCATCCACGTCACAAACGGCTACCGTGAAGGCATTGCCGTGAGCAAAGAGCAGCACATCCAAGCCGGTTTCGACGAGGGCTACAGTCTAGGCGGGGAAATAGGTGTCAAAGCCGGCTGGTGTCTGGGTGTGCTGGAAGGGATATTTCAAGCTGTCATGCGACTCGATGAAGAAAGACACTGCGAGATCAGGAACCAAGTCAAGAACGTCTTTGCAGATGCAAAAGAGGAGCTGAAGATGGAGAAACTGCTCAGCCCACAATTCTTCGGACAGGATGGGATTTGGCTGTATGAGGTGCCTGGGCAGGATGATGAGGAGGGGGAGTTGCAGGTTACGTTTGCTGATGTTGCGGCGAGGCACCCTGTGCTTGTGGAGTGGCAGAGCAGGATCGAGGATATTGCTGGAAAGGTCGGGCTTCAGTTGAAGTGAAGAGAACTTTTCTGCCTGTCGTCGTGCGCAAGTTGCGAGTGGACCTCTTCCATCACGCGGACGACCTTGACTCGAACCACGAGATATCGCCACAAGCGTCTTAGCCACACGACTTCCGAAATGCCACTTGCATACGTTCAAATTGCCTTCAACCCAAGAGAACATCAGCCACTGGAGCCACGCATCTTCACCTCTTCGCCCGTCTTTTCCGCCCATAGGATTCAAACGCCGCGTCCCTGGCAGCTCTCGGCGCCGAGCCAAGCAAACTTGGCAATGCCAGTTGTAGACTGTGTAGACTGTTGCATAGCCTCCTCTACCACGTGGACGCCTGAGCTACTTCCACCGCATTGGAGGGTTGACGTTGACTTGCAGATAGAGCCCACCTGAAACGAGTAGCTAGCATGGCTGAGTTGTCATTGGCATCTACCTTGCGTTTCAGCAGCTGTAGGTGTTTTGCTTGGCTTCGACTTCCACCACGGTTCAAGATATAAACAAGGTACTGTGGGAGGTAGTTGCAGTGGGAAGATCCCAGACAAGCCACGAGATCGCAGACGAACCACATTCGCTTCTTACATCCATTATACTTGTTCAGACTCGCAGCAACATGGTCGCCATCAAAGTCATCACCCTCAGCGCTCTCGCTACCCTCGTGTGCGCCAGAGTCTTTCCTCCATCGAACCAACTCTCAAGCAACGCCTTGTTCGCCAGACAGAGCGACGACGATGACGACGATAACAATTCCAGCTCCCAAACAAACACAGCCTGCAGTACGCATCCCCAATCCTAACCAATCATCCATCTCACTGACAACACTCCCTCTCAGACACCGCCATCGACGCCTCCCGCGCCAACACAAACTACTGCCAGGATGCCTCCATCGTTGCTCAACTCAACACCTGCCTCGCCACATTCTCCGGCGACGACGACGAAGACTGGGAGGAGACGTACGACGACGTCCTGGAGACCATCGGCAGGACTTGTGGACAGAACGCCAGACCAGGGGCTACTTTGACGGTGGTGAACCCGACGCAGGTTGCGACGGCTACTCCTGGTGCTTCGGCGACTGGAGTACTCGATGATGATGGTGGTAACGGGACTTCAACGACGACTTCGTTCAGCTCGACGACGACGAATAGTGCTGGCGCGCCGACTGGGACGGGAGTTGGCGATGACGATAACGATGATGATGGCAATAATACTTCACTTACGTCTGGGTCTTCTGCGCCGACGACGAGTGTTACTACGACTGTTAGTGGGTCTGCTGCGACGCCGACTGGTTCGCAGAGCAATGACAATGACGACGACGATGGAAATAGCGCTGGAGATACTAATGCTGGAAGTGTGATCCATGCTGGAGTGGGAGGGATGCTTGCTATCGTCTTGGTGGCTTTGGCGTTGTAACGCGACGAACTGCTGTTCGATTGACTTCTGCCTTCGCACGCTCCCTACCTTGCTTGCAGACCTTATGTCGGTCCCTTGGGGTGGCTCTCTGTCTTTAAGAGTTTGCGTACCTGTGTCATTTCAGTAAATTCAGTCGACAATTCCACACGACTGCCCATGGGTATCATATTTCACATCAACTCCATACAAACCTCAAACCCCTCAAAATCCACTCTCATTGACCGCCATACTCTTCCTCAGTTGCCTCTGCCGTTGACTCGCCTGCAACTCCAACCTCCCCACCGCATAACTCAACCGCTCCTTCTTCTGCCTCAGCTGCTGCATCTTCAACTCCTCCAGATTACTCGATGCACTCGTCCCGCCATGATGTCGCGCCGGACTCTTCGAGCCTTGACTCGCCCTTGACGGCTGCGTGAGCCGTCCCTCTTGTAATTCGGCTTTCGCTATCAGGGACTTCTCGCGGCGTTCGAGCTTGTCGAGGTACGTCTCTACGCGGGAGAGGAGGTTGCTGACTTCGGGCTGGATTTCGGAGAGGAGAGAGGATTGGGCGGTTGTTAGGTCGTGTTCGGAGACGAGTTCGAAGTGCTGTGTCTCATATCAGACTAGATGATCTCGTCGATGTGGAAGTGGCGCTTCTCACCCTCGTCGTCTGTAACACTTTCGACAGTCTTGGATAATCGCTCACTCCCGAGTCCAAGATGTTGATGCTGGACTCCAGCAATTGCATGCTCGATTGCAGCGACGAGACACAGCCCTGCAGGGCATTCTGTGTGCTCGAGTCCATCTTTGTTTGTTCGATCAACAAAGTCGTCGCGTGTGGTGAGGTTGAAGACGCGGTCGTCAGGCCCCCGGCCCGTTGATCCCCGCCAAAGCTTCCCTGTGCGTGCACGGTCTTCAATTTGGCACACGACACTTCAACTTGAGAAAACTGCTGCTTGTGACACCTGCATTGCAGCTGAACAGAACTGTCGCGGACGGGCATAGTGAGGTCGTAGGTCGTCAGAAAGTGTCTCGAACTATCAAAAGACGCCCAAGACACTCGAGAGCGGCACATGAGACATGTTGGCTCATAACAAGACACCTCCCAACATCACCTTTGCTCCAAACTGATCGCTACCGGCCGCTCTGCCCACCGCCTACCGCCCGACATGCTGAGCGACAAGGAGCTTGACCAGGCTGCGAATCAGCTTGCCCAGTTCCGCGTAAAGGACGATGAGTATCGCAGCAGCCATGCCGACATCCTTGACAAGTACGGTGCTTTGGTCGAGGACTTCAAGCGATTGAAAAGCGACTTCGAGGAGGCGAGGGATTCCAGAGAGCGCTATAAGCAAATGGCGAAGGGTGGAGAGCGGAATCCTTTTGTAAGTTTGGCTATCTCAGCTAGTGCTATACGTTATGCTCTCTGCAGGACGGGATATTTGTGGGGTTGACCTTGATGAGCTTCCTTGCCTCATGAGCAACAGTACTGTTTGACCCCTTGCCTGACAAAGCTAATGTTACCATAGGTGCTTGTCCTCGTAGACGGTGACGGCTATGTCTTCGATGATGATTTACTCGAGAGCAAGGCCGAGGGCGGCTCAAGGGCTGCCCAGCTCCTCAATGATACTGTCCAACGCAGTATGCGGAACCGACCAGGACTGGAGAACTGCAATGTCATGGTCCGAATCTACGCCAACCTCGCTGGTCTTTCGAAGGCTGTATCGAAAGTCGGGCTTACTGGAGCCGAGAAACGCTCGTTGGCACCGTTTGTGGCCAACTTCAACCGGTAAGTATCTCAGTGACCTCGATCAGAGACTTCTCTTGGGATTTTGAACGATTGAGCTAATGTTTACAGGACCAACGGACTCTTCGACTTCGTAGACGCCGGAGAGCTAAAGGAAAACGCAGACTTCAAGATTAGAGGTCTTTTCCGCCAATTCGTGGAAAACACCCAATGTCGACACATTTACTTTGCCGCCTGCCACGACGTGGGCTACCTCAGCGAGCTCACTTCATATACGAGTCAGCGCGACCGCATAACGCTGGTGCGCAACTATGCATTTCACAAGGAATATGCCAGATTGGGTCTTCGAACAGAAGAGTTTCCTGGCATATTCAGAGCGACTCCTCTTCCATCTCTGTCCTATACGGGTGGCTCCATGGAGATGCCACCACCGCCGACACCTTCGAAGTCTGTAACTTCACCTAGTCCAATAGCGGCACGCCACACCAGTTCTGCATCGATTGACTCAGGTAGGTCACATATACAATCGGACTGTGAGATCATGAGACCAAGCGCCTTAGCATTTTACGGTTACGAGGCCCGCTGCACCCTTGCTCTCCTTCCAGCAGGACTGTCGTTCAAGAGAATGCTTGCTGACTGACTGCTCCCAGAACCCGCAATCTGCACATTCTACCAGAAAGGAATGTGCAAATACGGCAAAGGCTGCAAATTCGCCCACATCAGAATGCCCTCAAATGGCAACTCACACGATTCCGCGGACTGGCGAAACCCGACCAAGCCCGATCCATTCCCGATGGCACCACTTGCAAAGTCGGACAACGACTTTATGACCGGCAACAGTAGAGTTGCCGCTGTAACGCCTGACTTCACTGTGCTACCGCCAGAAGGTAGCGTACCACCCAACAAGATACCAGTCAATGCTCGTGAGGAACGACTCGACTGCTATCTTCCACCGATTAGTGCCGAAGACCGAGCTCAATTCAGGGCCAGAATCACGAAGCAAAAGCTTTGTAACAGCCAGCACCTTAATGGGTACTGTCCACATGGGGCAACGTGTCAGGTAGGTGCACCATAAGCCAATACTTCAGCGAACCCGACAAGAGGTCGTACATGCGATTAACAGGAGCAGACTGTCGATGATTTTTGAGACGCATACTGACCGGACCACAGTACGACCACTCACCTATCACCGAGGGCATAAAGGCCTGTCTCCAAGAAGTCGCCCACCACTCCCCATGTCCACGTCGCCAAGCCTGCCGATCTCTCACCTGTCTCTATGGACACGTCTGTCAGCGACCAGACTGCCAAAAGCGCGGAGGTCGAACTTTTTGCAAGTTCCCTTTCCCTATGCATAACGTGGATCTGAACGTCGCGAACTACGTGCAAGGCACCAATGCTGTCCTCGAAGAGAACGGAAGTGTGAACGACGGTAGCGCGAAGGACTCGCCGCCAGCTTACTCTAGTGATGGGGAATCTGAGCAGCAGGCGGGCAAGCAGGAGGGAGCGTTGTTGGATGTTGTGGAGGTTCAGTCTGATGCTTCGGTCGACTAGAAGTCGCCGTGGTATCGGCGCTTCACGTCAGGATGCCATTAAAGGTCAGAGGACGCATTGCAAATGCTCGGTCGTGGGAATGCGGCCAACGGACTTCGCTAGCTCGGCTAGTATGATGTTGAGAGAGTGAGGTTCGAGGTCATCACAGAACAGTAAGACACGGTAATGCTGGGCAGTGGATGTCATTGAGCATTAGGTTGATCAAACTCTTTGCCAGGATTAGAGCCTACGAGTAAAAGACGAAAATTGAGAAAGGGGTCGAAATTAGATCAAAGGCTGATGCGTAAAGATGTTTGGGCGGGCGGATATAGCTACTGGACAGATTATATGGAAAGAAGAGGACCTGGCCATTCGAATGGGAGGACCTTAAGATCCGTTGGTCATCCCGCCTCGCTTCAAATGCTTTGCGTCGGCTGGGCGAACTGTGTAGTAAGTTCTCTTGTCCTGCCAATAATAGTGCTGAAGCTGTATAGGTGCCTGAGGTTTCGATCACATGCAAGCCACAAGGCGCTTGCTGCAAGCGTCCTGCGGAAGGAATCCTTCCCGCACGTATACAGGTCAGCGATTCGTCGCCACAGATTGACGCGGGAGCAAGTGTGCACATCGAGCTGTGACTTGTCTGCCTTGTTGCGAGAAACAGCACTTCGCGAAGTTGAGCCTCACTGACACTGATTCCGCCTGTCGTGAAAACGCCCGACACAGCATTCTGAACAGTTGCGCAGACCTCCTTGAGAACGTGGAATTCGCTCGGACTCATCTGAAATGCACTTCCTGCCTCTCGCTGAGGGTTTCTGAGGACCAAACTCGCAGGGCCGACATTTCAGCATTCTCCGAACCCTATCTTGGACGTGGCATCTCTTGCAGGTACGCCGGAAGACCCTACCAGAAGACTTCATGCTGATACCTACCAGTTGCCAGTAGCACCCGGCAGCTCGATCATTTCACCCGCTCCCTACGGCACAGAAATGCCCCTTTGACTGGGCTTTACTTTTTCTTCACAAGTTTACTCTCAAGATGCTTCGTACCTCTCCTGACAAGCGACCTTCTGACTTAGAGGATGCAGCGAAAGCAGTCGATCAAACAGCCGAACAACTTACGAAACGTCTGATCGAGTTGCAAGATGCGATCGCTCACGCTCGCAGTGTCAAACACCTCACAGTACTAGCAGTCGTGTTCATACCATTGTCATTTATGACATCAATTTTTGGCATGAACTTCCAAAGTCATGGGCAAGCAAAGCTTCTTGGTTGGAGTTTCCTCACCGTTGCGGCGCTCACCTTGGCAATTTTGGTCACTTGCCTGATACCTCGCCCAGGAGATGCTTTGTTTGCGTTTATACGCGCTCAGTTCCATGGGCATATGGCAAAGTCGCATGTCTCCGGCGACACTAGAACTGGTGTCATTGAGGACAAGGCTATGCTGGACATGAAATCGCCTGAAGGCTCTGCGGGCGTACCACGAGTCAGCTCCGATATGGCCAGGGATTCCACTCTTGGCTTGGATGCAAAAGACCTCCACAGTCCCGTTACTGTTGTGAATTTACGCAACGTTGAGACTCTGAATCTTTACCTGCCAGGTAAAGACGCGACCCCAGGACCTGAATCGGACCGCGTGGAAGATTTGTCCCGCCTTAAGCCTGGTCGAGCAAATCACCCTTTCACCGAGAAGACATCGCCACTTGGTCGTACTAGCACCGATTCTATTGTCGTAGGTGGTATGGCAGATCTCACAGATCGTGTGCGGCGACTGCTGCTTCTGACAGAGCCAACGACGCCCTCTGTGTCAGAAGGCAACGGCGGTGGAGAGCCCATGGTGCCCTTGACTTTCCAGAGCGCCGATGGAAGTTCTGGCGTACGTCAATGTCCTAGCGGTCATGAAGACTCCAGTGGTGGCTCGTCACAGCAGATCACGGCTTCGTCCGGGACGAGCAGACAATCCAGCCAGCACAACAGACCATTGTCTGCTGGCGGCAACGATGGTGAAGGAGGATTGGACGAACGCAGTACGCAACTTGGCAGAGGACGTACTTCCGAGGCTCAGAGCTCGAGATCGCAACGATACCCATGCGTATATCGTGTTGGCGAGCCTCGGATCTACGAATCGCACACCACACACTGGGAATACGTGTCGCAGATGCTGTGAGTTCTGAATCCCAGACATGTGAGTCTAATCTTCAGTCAACGCTAACAACACATCACAGCCGTCACTTGGAGTCGCATAACTTTTTCATGTGCTCGAAATGCGTGACCACCTTCAGCACCAAAGAGCAGAAGACCATGCATGACAATATGAGGGCCTGCGTCAAGGTCTGCACAAGCCGTGCTTGCAAAAGACATACGATAGACCTCGCTACGTCCAGCACGGATTGCAAATGTTTGCTTAGTTCTGACGACCTGTGGGCGGCAACCTTTCGTCAGGTATTCCCTCACCATGTGCTACCCTTACCTTGGTCGTCCAAAGTCCAGCGCTGGCTCGTCGATCCTGCTGATAGTGACTTACGACCAGTGCCGTTGATACAAGAACAGTGGCAAATGCCACCGCAACCCGAACTGCCGTTGGGAAATCTACAGCAGCAAGATGTGCTAGATCAGGACGCAATGGGCGACATTCACCACAGCTCTGCTGAGCCGCCATTCGCCGAAAACCAGATTGGCAGAACACCAGCGGGTGTACCCACAGGTCTCGAAGACACTCTCCCACAAGATAGCACCCGCATCCAGTCTGACCACCCAGCAACATACACACTGCCACACTACGAAGCTCAACCAGCGCAACCTGATTCATACGCAGATATGCAGGTGCTACGACAGCAGCTTGCAATTCTTGAACAGCGTATTGATCGGCCTCGTCATTCAGAGCAGAAAGAGAGGACCATGCTTCGCCTGGTATGGAATCGTCTTATGGAGATCGGAGACCTTCATGTGCAAGAAGGGGGCGTACTTAGAGATGCTGCAACATACTTGGCACCAGAGCTCATCAGGAAGACGCCTGAGGACGACTCGCCTCAACCAACGCCAGTGACAGATGAGCTGAACGCCATGGACTGGGATGTAGCAGGACTGGGCCCGCAGCATTTACCTGCTGCTGACAAAGGAAAGCAACGAGCCGTCTCGGGCAACGCGGACTCTGGATACTATTCTGGAATGCATATGGGCTGACGGGATGTGGATATCGCTGTCCCAGGCTACCTTTGATTGAAGCACGGGAGACGGAAGTCGCACCAATGCACTGTAGAAAAATGGTGAAAAAGACCGCGGACATTGCAGGCATGAGCCTCGCTTGGCAATTCAACAGAGCTCAGTGCTTTGAACTGTAAGACCTAGGGTTGCTGCTATATGTAATTTATCTATATGGGTATTCTTGGATTTGTCTGCGGCTACCACAAAGTGCGCAATATCTCTGGTTTGGGCAAAACTGTGACGTCCAGCAAAGGCCGAAGGATTCCAGCCTCCACATGGGAGTGATAAGACGGCGAGACATTGTACGTACGTAAACAAATTCTTTCGCTGTCATCGACACAATATACCAGGACTAACTAATGGACTAGCAATAGGGTTTCTTGCTGCTGTCAAACACCGCTCAGCAGGAAGCTGTGGTGAGCATGCAACAGGCTACCCCCTAGCCTGGTCGCACAGACCACTTGCTCAGCATGGGCCCGAAAATATAATCGTTCTGCACTAGTTGAGTTATCGGGGGCAGAGTGTGACTGCTGATCAGAGACTGCAGTGTTGCTTACTACACTGACAAGGCTTGTCTGCGACTTCTATTCGCATCAGTGCCTTGGCTTCCCTCTGTGATCTGAAGATGCTTCGTGGGTTTGAGCTCACAGGTTTGCTTTGGGTCTCCGCACATCTCAATGGGAAGGTCGTCCTTGATCATGAGAGTATTCCAGTCAAGAGGCTTTGGTGAGCGTTATTAGGGAGGTGCTTGGAGAGCCGGCGGCCGGTGAAGGGAGTGGCGCGACGAAGAGGGAGGAGGGGCTGAGGATATGAATGTTCCGTTTTGATGGCGCTGGGACGTCCAAACGACCGGTTCATAGAGTCAATGTCATACACGGAGAGTGAGGCCGAAGTTGGCATACCATGTGTCAAAAAGTTTGATTTATCGCTGCCTCAGGCCCGGGGCCAGTAGTTGAGAGAAGTGCCACGAACTCGGATGAAGCGGCTACTCTAAGGTGTTTTCACTGTCTCATGGCAGAACACACCGAGCTCCATCGGGCCTAGTTGCGTGCCACAGGCTGTGCCGCATTTGTGTAACCTGACACTTGGAGGCTGAGTACAATCGCAGGCCAAGTCTCTGCTCTGCTCTACTTGTTATGTTGCTTCTGGAGTTCAGATCCATCGCCCATGGGCTTCGCAACAGGCCACCAGTCTGCACCACGCAAAACATCATCTCCAGCCAGGATGAACCTCTATCAGTACTCGAGACTTGCCAAGGGCGAGATACGCACCTTATCCCTAGAGCCTGGGGAGCTTGACGATCCTATACGTGTAGCGATACAGTCTGCACCGCTGCTCTTCGACGCAACAGATCACGACAGCCAGGGACATATGGCGTTGAAATACGAGGCGGTCTCTTATGCCTGGGGAAGCTCTAACTTCACGCACAGCATCATCGCAAACGGCCAGTATCGGCTCTCGGTCACAAAGTCTGCTTCGGAAGCTTTGGTCCATTTTCGGCGTTCTCATGGCCGCAGGACGTTATGGATCGATGCTATATGCATCGATCAAAACAACCTTGCAGAGAAGTCGGTCCAGGTTGGCATGATGGGGGACATATATAAGCACGCCGATGCCGTGCTCATTTGGCTCGGACTTGGCGGACAACAGGTCTACATGGCATTTGCGATGCTGAAAGCTATAGCATACGACTATCGTTATAGCGGAGAAACTGATTCGGAGGAAGATATGGGTGCTTTCCTTCTGAGAGCACAAAACGACGAGGACTGGGAAGAAGACGGCACAGACTTGGAGCTTCCAACTGGAGATCTTCACTGCATATGTTGCCCGATAAAACGCCGACACAAGAATGCCAGAGAGGCATATGAGACAGCAACTGCCGCAATCGACGAACTGTTCCATCGAGACTGGTTTCGTCGACTTTGGGTGGCACAAGAGGCTGGACTCGCAGCAAAGGATAAATTATGGTACTACTGTGGGCTCCATATAGTGAACCATGATCAAGTCGAGTTACTCCCTCACTGGGTCAACTACGGGGATGGCCCGGCAGGAGCAAGCGTGCCTCGCCCATGGTTCATGAAGAGTTGCCGTGAGTCCGCATTGCGGAATGTGGCGATCATCGAAAGCATACGAAGCCATGTGATCAGAAAAGAGACGGACTTCACAAATATACTCTTCCAAAGCTGGCGTATGGTATGTAAAGAACCGCTCGACCGCATCTATGCCGTTCAATCGATCACCGATGTCGCACAATGGACTGCTGTTCCGATTGACTATTCCATGGAGCGCAGTGTTCTTTACGGCCAGGTTGTCTCTGAGTACATCAAGCACACCAAGCAACTTCAAGAGTATATGCGTTCGCCAGCTGTCCTATTATCGATTGCATCTCTGACTAGAAGCTCAACAAGTCATGCTTGGCCCTCTTGGATCCCAGATTTCAACGCACTCACTCAAAGATGCGCTGATAAAATTAAGTCGTATAATATCGGATACAGCTGCTTTCGATCAAGTGCCTTGATACTCGGGTTGCCCCTTTCTGTCTCACAGCTTTGCCCAGCCGGTCTTACCTTTGGAACACTGAAGAACATGGCCGGGAAAAGCGATGTGCGTGGATCATCCGGTTGCCTAGTGATCCAAGAAGCAGGCGAAGATTGCAAGATCAGCATGGATGTCGACAATAACAGACTCAATGCATGGGTTACCCGTTGTTCCTCCTTCCTGCGCTCGTGCAGCAATGGAGGTGACTTGTCGGCCCAATTGGACACCATGAGAGACCGCTCTCCATGTAGATTTGGCCGAAGCTGTACATTTACTGATAACCACGACATTTGCTGCACGTTCAAGCTGTTCAGCACAGCGGCGTGCATGGATACGAGACTTTGCTATGTGCGTGAGCACGAATGCTTGGCTGTTCTTCTAGCGTTATCATACGACGCTGATGCGAGCACTGCGTTGCTTTTGAGATGGCTGCAAGACGCAGACGGACCTTTGAGCCACATAGATCCAGACCGGGTGCTTGCCGCATTCGACGTGAGAGGCACCACATTCTTCGGCTGGGTTCCACAGGCTACGAGAGCTGGTGATCGCGTGTGCATCATTTTCGGTGCACCTTTTCCATTCGTGGTACGAGAATCTCCTGGTCATGAGATGTATACGTTGGTTGGCGACGCTCTCATACCAGGTATACGAGAAGCTGACACAGGTTGGGATGGCCACTCTGAGCACTTCATCACGCTATGCTAGACTTCTACATTGAGTCGTCGAGATCGGGGACGTTTATGACTTATAGCAGATGTTAAATTGCGGGATGGGACACTCCATGAGAATCAAGTGCCATGTGAAGTACACAGCCTTGCGGGGCTCCCTTGCGCGACCAGGCCGCTGATAGAAACCTATCGGCTATGAATGCATGCTGCCTGCCGGACTACGCTGTGACCAGATGACTTCGATCGTTGCACCCGGACCCCTCATCGAGCTTACTACCCGTAGTCCAAGGGTGGATGTTAACGGTCTGAAGACAGCAACTACCCTCCAATCGCCCGTTGAAAGGAACGAGACATTCAGATCCTTGAGCATACCTTACCCTTGATCCACATTCCAGATCAGGGCTGTCGATATAGTTCTGACCAGCAGCCTCCAGGCAGATCGTCAAGGCCTCCGACCAGGACATTCGGTACAACCGTACAGACGCGGCCCAGGCTTCTTGCTCGTCAGCCACACAGACGAATGGATGCTTGCTGGTACAATGTTGAACACAAATCCGCAAAGACTGCGCATGATCAAGGATTTGAATGTCCGAAAATACCTAGACGAGCAAGTGGAGCTGAAATGAAATACGCGAGATTAATCCAGCTTTACTTCATGCACTTCTCAGCCGTATTCCCGTGCTGCTCGGCTGCCCTCATGTCTGGCCGTGACGTTCTTGTACGACCATGCAGCTCAGCCATAGCGGGGATTTGGATGATAACTGAGGCACTGTTCCCTCGTCTCTCGCATTCCGCACACATCTTTGCATCTGCAGAAATGTTTAGTCCTGCGACCTGGAGTTTGACATTGCTCTTACCCCTTGCGATCGGACACTGGAAGCCACTTGTGAATCAGACTCCAGTAGTCAAGACGAATTGTGGAGAAGTACATGGCCTGTATCTGCCAAGTTTTGATCAAGATGCTTTCTTGGGAGTTCCCTTCGGGGTAGCACCTCGTCTGGAAAATCCACAACCGATCGACGCATACGAGGAAGAATCCCTTGATGCAACGAAGTACGGGACTACATGCTATGGATCTGGATCCAACCAAGTCCTCAACCTCACGCAAGGCGAAGACTGCTTGAACCTCAATATAGTCCGACCGAGCGGCTGTCACGACGATTTACCTGTCCTGGTCTGGATATACGGCGGTGGCTTCACGCAAGGCTCGAACGCTGACCCGATGTGGAACACGTCGTACATTGTCCAGACAAGCGTGGAGAACGAACAGCCCATCATAATGGTCAGCATCAACTATCGCCTTTCATTTCTGGGCTTCCCAGTCGGCAATGTCTCTTTGGAAGCTGGCATTTCCAACCTTGGACTCAAAGATCAACGACTGGCTTTGCAATGGCTGCAGGAGAACATCCATGCATTTGGAGGCGACCCGAGCAAGGTGACAGTATGGGGCGAAAGTGCAGGTGGGTGTAGTGTGGGCGTCCATCTGATATCCGAAGGCGGCACTGGAAGTCGCGGTCTGTTCAGAGCAGCGATGATGTCGAGTGGGACGATCCTTGGGACTTGCAACCCGAAGTTCTCAACGACTTTGAACTCGGAGTACGACCAGACTGTCAGTCATGCGAACTGTTCGAATGCTACAGACACACTTCAATGCCTGCGGGAAGCCCCTATCGAGGCCATATATCCTTTCGACCTTACCATTCCCAACGTGGGCCCTGTGATCGACGGAGATCTCATCAGGAGAGAGCCACTACTTGAGCTCGATGATGGAAATGTTCATCGAGTGCCTATTGTTGTCGGGGCCAATAGTGATGAAGGTCTTTTTGCAGTCAATACCATCGGAGGCGCTCCAGAAGATAGCATTGGCCTCCGGCAGCTGCTGTCTACCATTCTGCCTGCACTCCCCAACGCTACAATCGACTGCCTGCTCGCTGCATATCCTGAAGGAGCTCCAGCACCGCCACACTCGTTGTCACCAGACTACCCCTTCTGTGAGGCAATGCAGGCTGCGAAACTGTCGTGCACACCTCGATACCGCCGTACAGCAGCAATTCTGGGTGACTACTTCGCTGACACTGGACGTCGATATGTGGCCGAGAAGTGGTCTCATTTGGGCTTGCCAACCTACAGCTATCGATTCGCAGCCGATTCCACTGGGATACCAATCAGCGTCTGGACAGGGTTGGGTGCTGGCTTTGCGACTCATGGAGCCGATCTTGCCTATGAATTTATGCTGCCAGGGAACTTCACGACGTCGATTCATTACTATCCACCAGTCAAGCCAATCCCATCGCATGAGGAGCTGAGCCGGATCATGGTAAGCATGTACATCAACTTCGTGCACACGATGGACCCGAATGGCTTCCTACGTAAGTTAGTGCTTGGAACTCCGATGTTCGTCACTAACCGTTTCAGTAGCCCAGAGTCCAGTCTGGACAAAGTACAGCGAGGCACCGGTGAACTACATGTTCAATGCTTCGGACGACAAGATCGACGTTCATTGTGAGCGGGACAACTATCGTGCCGAAGGTATTGGCATTTGGAAAGCCAATGCCTTACAAGCATATTACGGCGAAGACACTCCTCATAAGGAGACGTTGACGTCGTAATCCAGGGGCTGACATCAGGCTTCGCCCACGCTTTAGTATATCCAACTAGCACATTGTACATCACATGATTCATCTGCGACGTTCTCGATACTCTGCACTGCCAAAATGATGATGCAACATCATGCAGTGCAGACATTGATCCTTCCCACCTCGCGTGCTGAAGGATCTCCACGGAGTTAGGACTTGTTGCTCCGCTGGGCTACTATTGCGCCGAACGTGGCGTTTCTGCCAATCGGTCCACGCTACAAATTGAGCCTGCTGACTACATATACATGTACTTTGTACCTTGAAAAGGTTCATTGGTAGACTCAGGGCACAGAATTGCTGACGTCTTTGGATACAGTTGCTTGGACTAACTCCTGAGAAATGATCTCCTCAGGCCAGTCTTTGCTCCGTCCAAGTGAGAGACCAACTGTAAAGATCACTTATCCACTTGTTGAGCTAATGATGGACTTGCGGAGATACGACGCTGTGACCGAAGAGCAATCGATGGCGTGTAACATACAAGAAGGGTCTTGATTCCGGGATGATCATGTATACATTTCCAAGACTCCCTCGAACAGCCAGCACTGTCATTAAGGTGTCTCTAAGCAATTTGAACACGGCCAGCAAGATGCCTTCCAATGCAGCGGCTTGGATCAAAGGCCCGAAGGAGCGTTTCGTTGTAGAAGACGCACCGTACACATCTCCTGAAGCCAAGGAGATAGTGGTGAAAGCAGCTGCTGTGGCGATCAATCCAATGGTACGTTTCGAGCACTTCTCTGGGTAATGTATAAAATGCGAGATCTGACTTCCAATCCAGGAGTTCAAAATCCAAGACTACAATCCACCTATCGGCGGCAACCCACTCAAGTACCCAACCATCCTAGGCAGTGACATGGCCGGCACCATCGTAGAGATCGGGTCAGAAGTATCCAAATGGAAAGTCGGCGATCGTGTCATGGCACACACATTTGGTGCAGCAATTGGACAACCTGCGAAAGGGGCCTTCCAGAACTATGTTGTTGTGCCAGATTGGGTCCCTACGCTCGTGCCTGACAGCATCGAGCTGGACCATGCAGTGGTGCTGCCTCTTGCCTGTGATACTGCCATGGCTGGGCTATTTATTCAACTGGGCTTGTCTATGCCTGGCCTTGGTAACAAGCCATCTGCTGGAGAAGTAGTGCTGATATGGGGAGGCAGCTCGAGTGTTGGATGTGCTGCTATACAGATCGCTCGAGCCGCGGGATATGAGGTCTATACAACCGCGAGTCCTCGGAACCATGACCTTTGCAAATCTCTAGGCGCTACACTTGTCTTTGACTATGGCAAGAGCGATATTGAAGCTGAGATATCGTCTGCTTTGTCAGGGAAGAAGATTGCTGGAACGTTCGACTGCATCGCCGACAATGAGAAGACTGTGCCTGCGCTAGGTCGAATTCTTAAGCAAGTCGAAGGCAAGAAGAAGATCGTGGCAGTGCTTCAGCCGACAGAGATTGATGGCGTTGAGACCCAACGAGGTGAGTGTGTTGTTCCTGCTTTCATGCAGAGGCTGACAGATGCAGTGAGTATACCAGATCTTCTTAGAGGTCAACAATACGGCCAAGTGCACCCATGGTTGGCGTCTGCGTTGGAAAATGGCTCGCTGCAATGCAAGCCCGATCCAACGGTCGTCGGAAACGGCTTGGAGAGCATCCAAAAGGGACTCGACGTACTGAGAAAAGGTGTGAGCGCCGCCAAGGTCGTGGTAAAGCTTTAGCAATGTCGTTACTCCGCCATTGACGACTTCATGACACCGATATCATGGGCGCAGCCATGTACAGGTCCTCAAATTGAGCCCACGCCAAAGGCACCTTCCCACCATCCACTCTCAAGTCATTCTTCAACGCCTTCGACCTGTCCCATCCAAGAGCCCCAGTCCACGCGGATATCGTCTCTTGTACAACATCGAAAGATGAGTCCGTCTCAGACTTTGGATCACTGACCATCTCCAATGCAGGCTGTTCCCACACCTTTAGCACATTCTTCCACTGGGCATCTGGGCTCGAAGTCGATGATAGCGACGGAGCCGCGGCCTCCCAAGACGTTGCCGAGAACGTTGTTGTACTCGGAAGTTGTGGATGGTCGTCTGTAATATCTCGTACAGCGACTGAAGCCGCATCGTAAGGAAGAATCTTGTCGAGCGAGATGACTGGTGGCGGTGCAGAAAATGAGGCTCCCACTAGCAGGGGCGCTGTCCCCTGGTCACTTGAGAGTAAGTCCTGAACGTTGTTGTTACCGCTCGCCACCGAAGGATTATCTGCACCTCGTTAGATCACCACATTGAGTTCATCATGGCAAAAGACTTACAAGAACCCCAGATCGAGAGAGGCATTTGCTTGATAACCTGGGCGGACACGTGGAAGTCTTTCGCTGGGCTGATGACTCCCGCCTCGCTCTCAAGTTTCGTGACTGTCACATGCATCACCGATGTCAGCTGCTTTGTCAGACGCATGATAGTACCGTAGAACGGCTGATATTTGTCCGCGGTAGTGGACGCTACCGGATCCTTAGACCAGTCAGGCTGATCGATAGCCTGCAATGGGATCCGGCTCTGCACCCTGAGGACGAATCCACCGCGCTTCACCTCCCAAACATCCCCTTGTTTCGTCTGGGTATCGCTCTGCTTCTCCGTGAAACGTCCAGCTTCGACCGAAAGAACGTGCAGTGGATCCACGGACGTGCTAGAGTTCTTCGGAGAATCTGCATCAGGCATCTGCATCAGGAGCGTGTCCAAATCAGAAAGATACATTTGGGGGACCTTGTCCGCATTATCTCCGAACGGCACCGTGAAGCCAAACACCCAGAAATCGATGTAAGCGTAGCCACCAAACGGAGGACCTTGGAGGTGCACATCAGCGCTGATGTGCACGGATATGTGTATCGTGACGAAGAGGAGCTCGAGATCGAATTCTACGCCCACTTCAACGCCGACGTCGGCAACGAAATGGAAAGGATGGAAAGTCATCAAGAAGTCGGCGTGGGCGAGGAAGTACGCGTGAAGAACGCCCTGCAAGTAGGAAAGTCAGCCTGATGAGGTGTTGTGAAGGCACGAACGACGACAAGCATACCAAGTCGAACACAGCATTCAATGCTCCTCCGCCCATGACAGCCTTGGGCGTGACTGCGAAATATGCCTCCCCTCGAATGAAGAGATGTTCGTCGATACCCCAAGTTATAGCTAAGCGGTCAGGATTGGGATAGTGACTCGGTCGGTCGAAAGCAGGATGGAAGCCACCAATGGTGAACACGAAATCGCCGGCATGTGCATTAGATCCAAACCAGTAGCAAAGAGCGAAGCCCCTACTCAATGTCAGCTATTGCGCTAGATATCCTCTTCTAATACTTATGAACTTACCCAGAAAGATGGCACAAGGGATTCATCACAAACGAATTAGGGGTCAGCTGCGCCTCCAATCTCAGTGCACCGCCATTGAAGTCGACTGTTGCGGCGACTTCGAGTTCCACAAACGTGAAGCAAGCGAGACGAGGCGCTTCGGGCGGCATCTGGGCAGTTGCAGTGGCAAAGATACCAAGGCTCACGTATGGGTTGAACTCGATGATGACGACCGCGCTAAGATCTAGTATTTCGCAAGCTTTGCCCTCCAGTCCGGCGGCGAGCCAGAACGAGCCATCCTTGGGTGTCACAATTCCAGTCTGTGGATCGGGCGAGGAGAGTTTCTGCATCACTGCCAATGGGTCAGAACTCGAACCTCCTGGGTTGGCAGATCCGCTCAGGAAAGGGAAGTCGGCGACTTGATCGATAGTAGGAAATTTGATGTCAGAATTGTAGCCGAATCCTAGGGTGATGCCACCGATTGTAGCGAACTCCAGTTCAATCAGTGGACCATTGAGCTTGGCGAAGATGAAGACGGTCTTGAAGGTCCTGCCCGCGTTGGATGCATCTGCGAGGGTCATCGTCGACGGTACGTCAGGCTTCTTGACCTCGCCGTAGGCGCCAACGGCCATGAACGAGTACGGCTCGAATGTCAAGGCCACGCCGCCGACATACATCTTCTGGAACTTGTCTGAGCGGTCGACGAACATGCCGGCGATCATTACCGGCGGCTGGTTGAACTCTATGGCCATTCCTGAAAGATGAAGCGATGGGATCAGTGTTGAAGGGTCGTTCAATCTGGCCTTGGAAAGGTCGAGTCCCATTCCGAATCCTAGCAGAGCGAACTCGATTGGGCCGAGATGTGCTATGATGTCCAGGAATAGGATCAGTTGACTGTCCTCATATCGAACTCCTACATTGGTGATTCGGAACGTAGACGTGGTCTTCTCGAGAGTGGATTTGGACGTCCCGGTACCATCTGGTGTGGTCTGAGGCACGCCCGCCGGCGTTGACGTCTCGTCGTCTGACTTTGTCACAGCGGGACTATCTGCTGCCTTCGGCTGATTGAAGGCATAGTCCAGCACTGCTTGGGGGACTCCATGGCCTCCAGAGTCGAGGATCACGAAGTGCCACCCGCCGACGAGCGCAATCATGTCCGGTTTCTGCGCGGCCTTCTGTTTGTACTGGATGTTGACAACATCGTTGATGGTTGCCATTTCTGCGACAGTGAAACCCTGAGAGCCAGCAGTACCAAGGGGATCTTGGACCCAATAGAAGCCAAGCTGGTCGAAAGCGGGCGAGACTTTATCGACGATGGGAGGTTTTGGTATCTGACTCCAAGGAAGGTCTTCTAGTACGACCTTGATCAGACGTTTTGTGCGAGCTTTGGTGTTCGTTGTTGTTGCCGGTGTTGTTGCCTGAGCAGGCTTATTGGTGAATTGCACGAAGGAGACTTCGAACTCTGTACCATCTGGTCCCGGAAGATCCAGCGTCAAGGCTGTTGTGAGAGAGCCGTCTTCGGGCTTATCGCCTGTCGTTATTGGGACGGATACAACATGCAGCTGGACTTTGGCCTTGCCATGTGAGAGATCGATGCTCGTGATGAACCTTGGCATTGCGTTGACCAAAAGCATAGCATCGACATCCCCAGTTTCGCCAAGTAGGGCGTGGAAGACATCCGCCACGGTGCACTTGTCGATACCATCTGCCACCTCAATCATAGCCAGAAAGTCATACGTCTTCGCATCACGTTTGAAAGACAGAGCCAGGTCGACGGGCCCTAGGTTCAGCACCGCCTGTATGGAGAAGCCAGAGGACAGACCAGTGCTATCGTAATCATACTCCAATCTCAGGTTTGAAACACCAAGATGACCGAGGGTATCGTTCACGATGGAGTGGTCCTCTGGGTGGAAAAATTGCACCAGCTGAGCGAGCGTGAGACTATTGCAGGATCCTATCATACGAAAGACTTTTGCGGTGCCGTCCGAGGTAAGCTCAATGGATGCATCGATAAGTGTAGGCTGATTGGCGTAGTCGCTGTCGTCGTCGGAGACGCCTGCTGGCGGTGGCAATTCGATCGATGTGATCAGCAAGAGGTCGTAGCTTGCCGGGTCTGGGGTTTTGCTGGAATCCCAGGTATAGGAGGCCTGAAGAGACACCTCGACTAAGATTATACCGAAGTCCGAAGACGGCTCTGCATAGAAAGCAAGTTTGCCTGAAAAGGACACCGTAGTTGCATCGACGCCGAGTTGCAGCTCGTAAAGCGATATGTCAAGCTCGGAAGGTGGTTTCTACAGGAAGTAAGCAAAACGTCGATTCGAAGGTGTCAAGAAGACGTACGTAAGTTCCAGGCATCAGTGTAAGGAGAGAGATCCTGGAAGATGGCGTGACGGATGGATACAAAGCTAGAGCTGGCTCGTAGTTGGCCAGTATGTTGGACGGCATCATCGGGTCCATGGGCGGCAAAAGCCAGACGCGGGCTAGGAAGCTGTGTGGTTGAGGTATTCCTTTGGTCCACGTGTACGTGCACTGTACGCAAGTTAGCCACTGGAGAACCATAGAAGATGTGGAACAACTTCAACACTTACCAAGAACACAATATCGTTTCCATCTTGATCAACCCAGGTACCATGATTCGAGAACTCGACGTCAATGCTGACCTTGCGTACGTCCACTGGTGAGCCTGCAACGCACCATATCTGAACTCTGCGTACAGCTGCTAGATGAATGCCAGGCATCCAGTCTGCTACGCCAAGATCTCCAGCAATGCCCAAAGCATTCAGCGCCCATGTCAACGTGTCGATGAAAGTTGCCGAGTGAGGACTCGTCAGGTCTTGATGAGGCGCCGAGAAGCTGGCGACAAAGAGAAAGATGTCTTGACCAGCGCTCATCTGGAAGTCGAGCGCCGCTGAGACCGCCTTGACACCATCTCCAATCTGAAGATCGATATCGAAGTTCGTCAGCAGCTCGATGTCTTGTATAACGACAAATCCCTTACGCAAAGGGAACCGATAGGTGGTGCTGCAGGACCCTGACGGTTGACTCGCTTCCCAATGAGCAGAGCGTTTGCGATTGATATGCTATGCGAGCCACTGGTCATGAACGAGAGCCAGCTATTGATCGTGCTGACATCAATCTGCCATGCCATCCGCTGCACGGCGAGATTACCCTCGTCTGGCTTGTACCACAGCATCCCCTGTCTCAGTGTGAAGGAAGAATGGCTTGCCTCGACCAAGTCATCGATGAGCGTCGCAACGCTTCCGACTTGTAGTCCCATGTAGCTCAAGATATCAGTGAGAGTCCAGAGAGAACCAGGGGTCGTGAGTCCCATTAGTAATGTCATGTCTTGAACCATGACGCCCGTCGGAGGGATTGCTGCAGCATCTACGGTCGTGGAGAAGTTGAACGCAAGGTTGGTGGTATCGAACGTGATAGTGACTGGCGTCGTGGTACTGGCTAGTGTGATACCGGCCGATAGGGACAAGTTGGAGACCCTTGCGGAGGGCAGCGAGCCAGTGCAAGTGACCGTAACATTTGAGTCTGGGCTGGCAGGATCAGCGCCGACGACGTTCAGTAGCCAATTTCGAAGAGTATCTTCTTGAGTGAGCGTGCTGTCTGGATTCACGAGCAGTGCTGAGAGATCCGTGAACAGCAACAGACCAGAATAGGGGTCGACATCTTCCAAAAGCACTTGGGGCACGGTGCGGGACGTGGCAGCTGCCCAGTCTGCCGCGATGCCGCTGGGTACAATGTCGAATGGCGTCGTTGGAGTGGTGAGAGGCGTGGACGCGGGCGCAGGCGTAGGCGCCGGGACTGCGTCTGCAACTCGCATAGCCAGTGGCCTGTTGGCAGCACGTACAGCAAACTTCCCGACGGGCTTTACGAGCAGGTCTTCGGTGTCAGTTCGTCGTCTCTTCTGCGCCTGAACGAGTGCGTCGTCGCTCGAAGAAGGGTCATAATCTCGCTGAGGGTAGTCGTCGAAATTCAATTTGAACTCTCTGGCCACTTGACTCCATGTGGTTCTCCGTTTCAGGTCGTTGCTCTTTGGATTTGTGCTGGCCAAGATCCAATTTTCGAGGGCAGCATCCTTCCTCGCCGAAGTTCCTGCCCCTGCCCATTTGTTGGCCGCTACGGCCGTGCTGACCGTCGCGGGTTTGATTTTGGCCCCAGTCACATCTGCAATGCCTCTAGTCAATGCCACGGAGTATCCGTCCAGTGTGTTGTCCAGATTTGCTCGGAGAGCGTCGCTAAACGGCCGGCAGCATACTTTGATGTAGTCAATTTGGTCAAGCGCAGAATAGACAATGTGGTTTCCTGCAACGGCATTGGGTGCTAGAAGGATGTCAGCGGCCTCGTCAAACCGGCTGGTCAAGTCTATTTGAAAGCCTTACAGCCATGTGGGCGGGCAGCCGCCAGCTGCCGGCTAATAAGTGGCCAGATCGGAGCAATCTGGGAGAACATCTGGTGCTGTCTCTTCAATTTGTCGGTCTGGGTCTTCGCAAAAGCTTCGTACGTTTTCAACAAGTCGTATCCAGCTCCAAGCACTGCAGCATTGGTCGTCAGCGACGTTTTGTAGTCCACCGATGCTTGGTCTGTCTCCTCAGGGTCGCTCCCAAACGTGAAGCTATTATCCCCTTTGGTGTAAGTCAAGCCTCCTGGCGCTGTATCGAGATAGTAAGGATAGGCTGTAGATTGGAGTAGACTGTGCCCGCCCACTTTGTCTGGAGCGTTGAGAACAACTCTGCCAGCCTGGGTGGCGTAGAACCACAGGTATAGCCACATGACCAGTTCCGGCCCTGTGAAGTCAGCCATATGTTACATCAAGAGGACGAGGTTGAGACTGACTTGGATGTAGAAAGGACGAAGTATCGGCAGACGCGATCATGGTGCGTGGTCGTAAGTACCTCACCATCTGAATCGGAGTAGAGTCGGCTGATCCATGGTGCTGCAACTTCATAGCACGAACCGTTTGGAAAGGATTGCCACCGAAGTGAATCCATGATACGACTACAAGTACGTGGTTTCAGTTGTGGATTGTTTTATACGTGGGCTCCGTGGAACTCACATTTCATTTCGTTTTCCCAATTCGCATCTCCCGCCGCATAATGGGAGATCTGTCCATCTGTCCAGACCACCATAGTCCCAATGGATGCCGCATTGGTGTACTTGGCTGCGTCCTTCTTCAGGGGGGTATTGACGACGCGGACTATTCCGTGTAGATGTACGGGATCGAAGACTGTCAAGTAACGGGTCAATGTGTTGTCTCCAAAGCTATGGGATGGACTTACGAGCTGCGAAGTGATCAGGCAGAATAGCATCACGGACGGGTACTGCAGTTCCGTGAGGCGTGATAATAGTGCCTGGAGGATTTGACTGGAGGATAGGCTTTGCAGGCGAGGGATTGCTCTGTGGTAGGTTATTGAACACAGGGTGGGCATGTTTCTCCTCGATTGGATTCAATGGTAGCTGTGTCACTTCGCGCGCTTTTTGGCCTAACTGCGGTGTGCCGGTGTTCTTAGGTGTTGGACCAGGGGTAGACGAGAATGATCCGAACGGTCTTGTCTCTTGCTGGCCTTGAGCCGGTCTCGGGAACGCTTTGTCAAACGCAGCATACGCAGCATTACAGGCGCCCGAGTCAATGATGACCTGTTCCAGCTCGTTTCGAGGGACGAGATCAGGATAAGCTCCAGGACCCGGCGCCGCTGCCATACCGGCGCGAATGACCTCGAACTCAGCCTTGGACTTGTCAAGCAGCTGAATATATTGATCATCCGTGAGGGCTTGTGTTGTGGGTAGTGTGCTCATAGGGCGTGCGATGGGAGGAGTTGCCGTTGTGTCGCTGTAGGCATCGCCGCAGCAGTAACCTTGCCCTTGGATCAAGATCAAGCGCGGTTGGGCGACCTCGTGAGTGAGACTCATTTTGTTCGCATCTGTGATCCATTGTGCTGCCACTGGATCAGTCGGAGACTGCAGTCTATACCAGTGAAGAATGGCCATGGCACAAGGATTCTTCATCTGCAGACACTGCTGGTAAGTCGGTCTCCAGTTGGTGAAGAGGTCCGCTCCTAGGATGTTGAAAGGTCCTGCCCTCAACCTGCACGCCTTCTCGACCATGCGTGGATCGCTGTACGTGGCACCTAGAGTGTTGTCATAGTTGATATTGAGCCAGCTAGGCACAGTCGGCGCATCTGCCCATGTGCCTTGATCTCCGTACTGATTGAGAGTCACCACTGGCGGTCCTCGACGGTTCACAGGAGTCCAGGGGNTCTTGCCCGCCATAGCAGCGATCAGGCCGTTGTAATTGCCATTTTTGCCCCAGTAAGGAAGATACATGAAAGTCACGGCTCGATCAACACGTGCCGTGCTACCGCTACCAGGATTTTGGTATTTCATATACGGGCTGAGATAATCCAACGCCGCTGCCCGCTGGGTCGTTAGAACAGCAGCTGCGCGACCACTCTCGGGTCCAGTGAAGGCGGTCGACGCCGCGTTGCCAACCGCATCCAGGGTTTGGACCATTGACAACTGGATGAGATCGATGACGCCTTGGGAAATTCTTAGCACTTCGCTCAATACAAAGCAATGGACATCCACCTACCGCCATAGTGATCTGTGGTGTTTGATCAGTACTAGTTCTCAAAAAGCGCCCAAGTCACTCCACTCACCATGATCGAAATGTGTAATAACCTAGCACAAACCGTCAGTATCTACTTTCAAAAAGTGGCAATACAAACTCACAATCGAATCGAAAGGGGGAAACTTCAGATCGTTACGGCCGCCTTGGGAAGTGCTAAAGTCGTACAGATTCTTCACCCTGTCAAGGAAATGCTGAATGGGCCGCGAACCGGCTTGATTCTCGAGTCCGCCGTCTATCAAGCAAGCTCGATGAATGTAGGGTTTGCCGACGGTACCTGGAGGCGGGTGCTCAACGAGGTAGTAGATGGCTGCATCTCCCGTGCCAATATTGATGTGGTACACATCAACATAAAGTCTGCGGTTGACTGTGTAGAGCTGTTTGTCGTCGATCACTGGCGTCGGTGGCCAGGTTGTGCCCGACATTGTTGACCACACTTGGTGGGATCGCACATTGGTGAGTGAAGTCGGAGTCCTGGTGTAGGTGGTTCACGCTGCCGAGTGGAGTTGAAGCCTTGGGTATCTCAGGTGGACTTCATGGCGTGTGCTCTACGCAGCACATTTCTCAACCAGTACGTGACCTTGCTGAAACGAGGGCTCAGTTCGCCGAAGCAGTGGTGCACTGTGCCCTCGCATGCCCATCAAGTGTCAAAGCGTCCTCGCATCGTCCGAACAGGTGATGTCGTCAATACCTGCCCGCTTTCTGCAGAGTTCGCTGGCAGCCCTAGCAAGGTAAGAGTCAGGCTTCAGCCAGCCAAGAAAAGCCAAGAAAGGTCCAGCCAGCAAGCCACAAAACGGCTGCATACCACCTTAGTCTCCTCTCCACCGCCTGCTCGCTTCGACGAGGATAGGAGCAGGCAGTGAAGGACACTCCACCTCAAGTCAATAAAGACGTCTACCCAGGCTCGTATCGACCAGGAAGAGCCACAGCTGGAACAGAAACAATGTCTCCAACAAAGTCAACCTCAAAGCTCCTCCCAACACTCTGCACTCTCCTCCCACTCCTCCTTCTAATTCCAGCATTTACTCTGGGCACCTACTCCGCATCCTCCAAACGTTGGTCCTACCACGAGAACTACGATGCAAACTCCAACACCAACACCCCAACGAACATAACCCATCGCTCTCCTTTCATCAGCTGCACCTTGCAAACCATTGTGCCCAACGACACATCCAGCTCTTGGACCAAGGAGGACTGTCCTAGCATCCGGAAACCCGGCGGACTATGTGACGCCAACGCTACGTCGACCAAGACCGACAACGCGCATTTCTGTCAGCAGCTCTCGTTGAGCGCGAGGTTACTTTATGCTGGATTGGCCTTGATGGGAGTGGCGCTGATTCTGGGACTTGGCTTAACGGGCGTGACGCTACCTCAGGTGATACAGACGGGCTTGTATCGCGATGGTCGAGAGAACTATGAGGGCAGACACCACCACCATCAGCACGACTTACCACCCCATCGTCCAGCAGCACAGTCCATCCTGGCCTACACGAACCTCCTCCTTCGTCTGACTTCCATCTTCGGCGGCGTTATCCTCTTCCTAGGCTCCATCCTCGCAGCGAACACATTACTCAACATCAACTTCCCCATTGGAGACTGGTATACGACTAGTGCTGACCCATCTTCGTCGAGCATCGGCGATGTTATAGCGAGTGACCATGTGGGTCCTTGGTTGATGGGCAGGGCTGTCGGGCTTAGTGTCGCAGGGGCGACGTTGGCGATTGTTGCAGGTGCTCTGGCTGGTATGGTGTGGGAGACGCCGAGGGTTGGTGTTGTTGGTGCTGCTGTAGAGAGGCATGCGGCGAGAGAGGCTGTGACGGCCAAGACGGACGAGTGAGCCGTGAAATGGCGTAGACTTAGGCGCATGAGCTGTGATCGAGAGACCAGAAATGAAACCATTTCATAGAGCCGAAGTGCTTGGGCCACGCCATTGATTTCAATCCCACATGTGATCAAAGTCTTCGTTATGGCGAAGGTAAGATCGACCTATCTCGTTTCAGGCGTCATAACAGGATGTCTCAACAACATAAACCCCTCCACAGCCGTATAAGGCCCCTTCTCAAACTTCGGCTTATTATCCGTCGGCGCAATATCAAAAGCATTCAAATGCGTCTCCTTGCCCGAAGGAGTGCTCGTAGCACTTTCCGCAAACGGCTGCAACCAGCTCCAATCAGCGCTCTTCATCGCTGGAATAGGGACACCCTTGAAGGGATTCGTCGTCGCAGTACTCGCATCAGCCACTGCAACAGGAGCCGAAGCAGGTAAGCCCATCTCCGGCGTGATATCGTTATTCGAATCGTATCGTGTCTGCAGATCGGGAGTCGTGATCAGCAGCGGACCGATGTGGAAGAAGGCCGTCATCTTCTGCATGGCTTTCTGTAGAGACCACTGTGGTAGTTGCAGACTGGCTATCGGCAGGATTCCTGAGTAGAGATGGACTTTCGAGAAGGGATCGACGAGAGCGCCGAGCATCTGGAGTTTGCTGTAGTGTGTGAGTTCTTTCTGCTTCGCCAATCTCACAACGGCATCAAAGTTCCCGTCACCAGCAAGAGTCTCAACCGCCAAGTTTGAGCCTGCTGACGATGCGTGATAGGGCTTTGTGCATGGGTAGTTGGCATCTGATATAGGTACCGTCGTGCCACTGGCTGGTTTGGTGGAAGGATAGTACGTGTAGATCTGACTGAGCTCCAGCTCGTTCCCAATGTTCTCGAAGTTTGATTTGGCTTTGAAGTATCCCACCAGCCCATCATAGACCCTGTCCTTGTCTCCAACCTTGACACTGAACGGATAGTCGGTGACTGCAAGAGGCTCTTGCTTGCTTGATTGTGTTGACTGATTGGCGAGTGGTGGAGCTGCCAATTCGACCGAGAAGCCCATGTTGACAAGCGCAAGTGGCCTTCCGATGATGGCGTTCAGGAAATCGGCATACGTATCCGGTGCATGCTGAATTGACTGTAGCGAATTGTTGATCATTTGCACAAAAGCACGGGTGTACTTCTCATCTTTCAGCTGAGTGAGGAGGTTGTCTAGCTGTGGATGGTCATTGCTCCAAGGACGCTTGTCAGGGATGTCGGCCGGCAGATGTGAGATGCTCGTCGTGCCATTCGGTCCTCCGAGCCTGATCTCACGGTAGAACTCGCCAGTAGGCAGGAATATCTGCACCGCATACTCGGCGTAGTTCACGAGGACGTAGCCCCAGACGGGGTTCTCCCACTCCGTACATGGCCTCCACATACTGATACCTGTGTCGAAGGACAGGAACGAAGCGTTGAGTCTCGCATCTTGGTTTATCGTTGGTGGAAACTGAGCATATTGACACTCGCCGTAAATATTCTTCCCGACGGTGATGGCTTGCTTTGGATCGGCGCTTTGGTGCTGAGGGTGGAAGTACTCGGATAAAGCTGGCAGCAGCCGTGGAATTTCTTTCGCTGGTGCTGGATCGATGGCCGAAATGGCTTGACCGAACTTATCGATTATATCGAGCCTGGTGAATTTGAACTGGCCATGTGTCACGGGCTTGAAAGGAGCGATGCTGTTGTCGAACTCCACAAAGTTGGCGAAGGGCAATTTGGCTGTTTCGATGTCCATCAGGTTGATCGTTCTTCAGTACTGAAACCACCGTTCTTGGCAGCATTGATCGCTGCTGCAAGAGGCGTCACTGGCTGGCCTGGTAGACGGACCGTTGGCCGAACGTGCGTTCCATTCATCTTCGTCACGAGATGATCGATCATGCCCGCCAGCGGCGCCGAGAGGTACTGGAGCTGTTGCACAGCTTTCACGAAGTCCTTTTGTTGCTGATCCGACTGCAAATTATCCGGTAGATCCGCAGCCTTGGTCGCCAGGAACAGATTCTGTATATTGATGCCAATGTTATACCCAGGTTGCGGGAGGATCAAGACTCGGCCGGTGATGATTCCCTCATCGCCCAACGACCCCTCGATCGACTTTCCTGCAGCTATGCCATAGCGTGTACGCAGCGGGTTTCCCGGGACGGGATCCAAAGCTATCTTGTCCTGAAACTTCCAGTCACTCCACGGCACATGGTAGTATCTCGCTTCCCACTCGAGAAATAGAGGAAACCAGGCTTGTGAATCACCCCATTGATCTCGGCCATCGTGATAGAGTGGTTTAACCAGCGGTTCTATTGCCTTCCACGTATCGGAGCCAGAGTCAGGAGGATGCAGAGAGAAAAACTCGCTGACAAGCCTTGATGCAGCGTCTTGCAACGTTGTCGGCAAATGTGCCACCATGCCTGTGAGTGAAGACCAACCTCCAGAAGGGGTGCTCCTGATAACGACCTTCGAGTCCTTTGGAGCAAGATGCGAGCTCAACCTTACTGCCAATGCATCAGACCAGTCATTCGGCCAAGGGTTGGGAATTCCAGGCACGAGTATAGTAGGGTCCTTCTGACTGTAGAAACGAGGCAAGCTTCCCATCGCTACGACCCTCTTGCCACTTGAGTCAACGGGAAAGTTGACATCCAAAGCGTGGTCGCGTTGCCCTCTCAGAACGGCGACTCTCTTTTCCAGAGTCTTGACTAGCTGCACGTTGTCCGACACCGCATTCTTGAAGTTGACAAGGTTTTTAGGCGTGTTGATATCTGCTTCATCTGCGACGTACGTCCACCACTTTGCGAACAGATTCCAACGTTCACTTTGCAGTTGGCGGCTGGTCGTGTCGTAGGCCTTTTGCAGCAGGTTGACGGTATTTAGCGCTGTTACTTGCGGCGCCGTTGGGACGAAGACATTCTTCGGTCCTTGGGCAGGTGCAGTGGACCCAAGGTTTGAGGCTGCAGAGAAGGACCAATGCCCTCCACTGTTCTGAACGGGCTTGAAGTTGTTGGCGCTCAGCATATCGGATGCTTCTTGCTGGGCGTCGATGCTTTCGTCCTGTGCCAACAAGAGGGTCTCCAGATGCAACAGATCTGCTTCTGTCACCCGCAACGACGATTGAGGTGATACCCCTGCGGCATCCTCCTCCACTTGATGAGCTCGAACGTAAGCCAACATAGCGTCCAAAGGGGTGGTGCCGACGGTGACGGGGTGGGAGTGCTGGTCAGAGAACTTAGACGCAGCTTGGTTTGCTTGTGACTGCGCCGGGTTGGGTGCTGGATATTTGACGCTGTACATCGCACCGTGAGTCAGGAGGCCAGACGGTTTCAATGTCGTGATATCGATGGCTTGCTTCGCGTCCGTCGGCTGCTGCAGGGTCATCTTCAACTCATTGAGTACGACACTGAAATTGCTATTGTCGGCCCCTCCAGCAAGTGGATCAGTACTCGATGAAGCGTGCCATCCAATCACATAGTAGCTCGCGGTTGCTCTGGAGAGATAGTTGACCGTCTTGTCAGGCAGTATGTAAGAAAAATTGTCCAGCATGCTGAAGACGTTGCTGTTATGTGGCGTATAGTCAGCGAACAATGGGTTGGCCGCTCCGGACACATCCAGGGGAATGAAGGCCTTCGAATCAGGTGATGCTTCTTCCTTCCATTGATCGAGAATGGTCTTCTTTCCAACGAACACTTCGGCTTGACCATCGAGCGTAGAAGTGTCAGCGCCACCAGTGATGTATGGTGCACATTCGAGTTCAATGTCGACATCGCGGTCAAAGTCTTCGATGTTTCGAAGACGATTCGATTCCACGACCCAGGCAGTCAACTCCTTGACCAAGCCCTTCTGCACGACATCGGCTGGCTGGAACGAACCCGGATGTAGTCTGCGTACGACAAGCCATCGATCTGGCGGAGTACGGAATCGCGGAGCTCGAAGATCTTGGCTATCGGTCTGCGTGTTTTGCGCAGAGCCAGTACGATAGAACTTTGGCAGCATCCAGTGAAGGTAGACGCCTTGCCTTTCCACTCTGGACTTTCCCGTAGCCAGATCGGTCACTCGTGGGTTCAAAGACGCTGGCGAGGCATTATGGAGGTCGTGCAATGGAATGACATCGGGCTGGACCAGGGCCGAGTCGAGGCGGAGAAAGGTGTAGTTGGGCTGGGATAGCGGAGCCAGAGTAGCTTGCGATGGAGGATTGCCACAGGAGTTGCCGTCGAGGACGAAGGCATCCAGCTTGACGGGCACACACACGATCGGAGCCTTCGCAGTGCTGGCCATGGTCGAGTAGACTGTTGGAGCAGCAAGGCACCATGGGATCGTAGTCTATGAGAGGAAGCCAAAGAGCATCACAATCCTCCTAGCAAGGCCGGAAAAATGTGTGATATCGCAGTGGCCTGGCGTGCGGGCCACTCTGTACCACGACAGAACCAGCGATACATGATGCACTGTCACATGTTCGGGGAGACATAGCGATGGTTTTCTCCAGCGGTGTAGTAGAGGGCGGTGGTGGTCAGGAAGCGAGGTGAGGTGAGGAAGAAGGGAAGGTCTTGGCGAGGCTAGGGGCTAGGTGCACGGTGTGGCGTGAGCTGAGACACAACAAGCCGCCAGCCACCTTCCGTCTCCTGACTTTTCCACAACATCAGCTACGCGCTAGGATGACCAGTACGCCACGAGCGACAATGGCGTGCGTCTGGCGTTCTGGGACCACGAGTAGCGACATGGCACCGCATTTACGATCTCACGTGGGTACGACGAGCTATGTACGTGTGGCGCGCGACCAGGACTTGGACAATAGCATGGACATGAGCAGCAACACACAGTCCATCCAGGCTCGCGCTTTTGACAGTAGCCATGAATCCGGCAACGCTTCATGCCCAAAGCCCACGTATACGGACGTTGAAGCAAATCCAGCGCAACATCGTCGCTCCTCTTGCTGCTGGCCAGGATGATGGAGCCGGCGGCGACGACGATGACCCCAATCGTCCAAAGGAGCTGCCGCTGGGCCAAGAGCAACTCTTTTCCTACTATGCCCCAGGATTGCAGGCGGGCATGTACAACATCCACGTCAAGCAACATGTGCAACAAGACGAACATGCATTAACAGTCAATGGCAAACCCGCTACTGATCAGATCAATCCGGAGTCCAACCAGAGATTCGACGTAAACGCACCTCGCTTTACTCTGCCACCGGGTATAGTCCACCAGACTTATCCTCCCCAAGGGCTTGGAGACCACAACAATGTGCTCCCTCACATGGTCTTCGAAGACGTTCACTTGCCGTGGGAACGAGAGGGTTCTCCGCTGCAGGAGTCGAAAGACGACGCATCGCTCGAGGCGGACCCAACCTTCCGTGCTCGTAACATGGTCCCCTGGCTTGCTCTGTTGACATTCACAGAAGACGAGTTGAAGCTGACTCCTGCGCAACTCATGTCGAGAACGAACAAAGGCTTCTTCCCGGAGGTTATTCAGGTCCCTGCCAAAAGTGACCCTCCTCCAAGCGGACGGGAGCAAGATCGATCGACTTTCGTCACGCACCTCACCATGGACGAGTATCTTGATATGGCAGGCGATGGCAAAGTACAAGCTGGTGCTGCGGCCCCAGCAGCTACAGTCATCGCGCCCGTCCGCGCCGGCCGTGCAGACAACCCTATAGATGATCAAACGCGCGCGCAACAAGTGGATGTAATTTTCGTACCTCGGAGTCAATTCGAGAAGCTGGTGACGCCCAACGATCCGATTACAGGGGTAGCGACTCCATCTACAACGGCCGACGTCTCTCGGTTCAAGTATCTTGCTCATGTGCGCAATGTCAATACCCGAAACATGGCCAACACTGGTCTCGATGACGATGGCTTATTCTCGGTCATCCATGCGCATCGAACAGGACCTCTGGATCTTTCTGCTCCGAAGCCTATAATTGTGCACTTGGTCACTCTGGAGGGTGTCGAAGGCATGACCTTACCTCTTGACAGCACCAAATCACACGTGGCGCTCATTTCACTTTACAGCTGGACATATCTGTGCCTTCCGCCGGATGAAGTCAATTTTGTCAACACCATGACTGCGATCGCAGATGAGATACGATCTGGCGAATGTTGGCTGCGTGCTCCCGACCATGTCTACCGCCCACTGCTGTCCTCAGCACCGGTGCAGCCAGGCGGTACTCTACCACCGAAGACCATGATGCAGGATCGTATGGCGAAGAGGATCCAGGACGGCTATACCCTAACACGCCATCTGTTACAAACTGGCGAGGAATCGGTCGCACTGTTCCGCGGACCACTGACTCCTACCTGCGTGCCTCAGATGTCCTACGATGCAAGCAGCACCTGGCCGTTCCAGTCCAACTTTTCAAGCGATTATCAAATCCTCGACAGCAAACTAGGCATCATGGATATCACATATTCCTGCGCCTGGCAACTGGGACGCACGCTCGGTATGGCTGATCAGGCTTTCAGCGCAGCGTTGGTCCGCTTGCGTGGTTCTGTTCAGAGGACTGCTAGGTGGCAGGCCAAGAAGGCAACGCAAGCTCCGGGTGTCAACAAGTCCAAGCAG
This sequence comes from Zasmidium angulare, assembly GCA_002786045.1. Classification (NCBI taxonomy): domain Eukaryota; kingdom Fungi; phylum Ascomycota; class Dothideomycetes; order Mycosphaerellales; family Mycosphaerellaceae; genus Zasmidium; species Zasmidium angulare. The sequence continues at coordinate 185,186 of NHNX01000009.1, forward strand.
GAGACGTTCGAGACTCTCGGTCGTTCTCTGGGGACGCTTTCAGAACTCGGATCGGCCAAAGCAGGTGCAATCAAATCCAGCCCAGCGAGCCGATTCTCGCGAAACCGAGCTGCTACGTCGGCGCCAGAAGTTGACAATACGCGTGCCTTGTTTGCAAGCAAGGCATTCGAGCATGCCACACAGCTCAGCTCTGGTACTCCCAAGGATGGCAGTCCGCAACCTCAGGACAATGCCTTCTCAGATGATGAACCTCAGGTCGTTCTACCCTTCAACGAAATCAACATTCCTCAATCGACTGACTGGCAGACCGTACAAACCTGGATCCTTGACAGTCTCTTCCTCAGGAACATTCCTGCACATTACCTTGTGCCTGATCCATCATTCCTTCCTCGTGAATCTATACGGTTCTTCTACATTGACCCGAGTTGGATGGACACTTTCATCGATGGCGCTTTGAGTATTGGAAATCATCTAGGTATGCATGGTGTTGAAAACTATCAAGCTCTCTGCTGATCATCCTTAGATCAAAGTGACGATGTCGTCCGCCAGGCATTCAAGCACAGCCTGAACAGCTACTTGGGAACCACATATCAGTCCGATCACCTGAAGCTGAACTACCACCCTCAAATCCCGAGTTTTGGCTTCCTACTTCGAAGCTCAGTAGTCAAGGCATTCCCGAATCTCGAAGTCCACGCGCCGTTCCCAGGACAAGAGGAGGAAGGGGAGACTCCTGCCGGTGAGCCCGAGCCAACTTTGCGCCTCGAGACGCTGAAGAAAGATGTTCTGCTGTGCCTCTTCGACCGCATGCCTGGATCTACGCATTGGAGTCCGGATCAGCAGATCACCATCCAGCAGCCGCCTCACCAGCAATGTTTCCGTCTGGGTCCAGGAGGTGGCGTCACTAGTAGCACCGTCGAGGTTGAGTTTGGCAGGATGCTCACCGAGAAGAATGATATATCCATCAATCTGAGCGATCCTGTCGAGCCTATCATCACGTGGACGAAAGGGCAGGGTCCGGCAGCCATGCTGCAGCCTTCTGGGCAGTCGACGGATATCATCAAGCAACTACCTAGAGACATCTTTGACTGGGACTCAAGAACCATTATTCCGAGCTCATTCGCCAATGCCTGCAACATCATGCTGAACCATGGCATGCAGCTTAACGGGAAGTCCTATTTCCAGGACGACACTCCCACATCCGCGGTCACCGGCTTCCAGCTGACCTCATACATCTCGAAGATGAAGATCATGGTTCCGGCTGCTTCAACCTTCAGTACTTCCAAGATTCCCCCTGATACAGTTGACACCCCACGGAGAATCCGCGTCCCGGCAGACTACACTGGACCACCAGTCTTCGTTCCTCCTGTTCCTCCAGTCAACCCAACCCCCAACCCAGCGCCCTCACCTTCCGACAGCCAATCTCTCTCTCCTCCCGCTCCAGCTCCCCGCCCCATTGGAATCCCCACCTTCTTCAACCCAGATCTCAACCCACCCATCCCGGCCTCCGAACAAACCCACATCCCCTCCAACAACCCAGGCAAAGCCCTCCCCAACGGCATAGGGCCCCAATTTGTCTGCAAGGTCTTTCCACTAGGCCAACCCGTCCCTCAAGGTCGTACTCTAGTTCAAATCCCTCAATACCCACCCTCCTCCGACAAACACATCCCCATGGACCTCGTCATAGCCCTCACGCCTATTGGTGGCGCTGGCCCAACGCAAGACACCCTCCACAACCTCCAGCTCTACTCCGTCACCATCGACATCCCCCTCGGTACAGGAGCGAACCACCTCACCGCCAAGTACACCGGCTCCGGCGGCAAGATGCTCTCGAACCTACGGTTCAACGTCCACGTCAGTCCTCTCGCGGATAAAGTGCGCTTCACGTTGATCCCGCGGACGACGTCGAAGTTGGTTCCTTTAAGGAAGATTCCGGATTTGAGTTTTGTTGTTTGGCAGATTGTGGGAAATGGGGTAACGGTGGGGCCTGGCGGAGGGATGGTGAGGATCGATGTGCAGGAGAATTATCGCAGGATGGACGATGGGAAGTATTTTGTGCACTTTGCGAAGAATGGGAGTTTGGTGAAGAAAGTCGCGGCGTCGTAGGGACGAAATGTGCTCTCTCTGTGATCTGGACACAGGTACCCTCCTGGCTTCAATGTTAAGCTCTGTGTAGACGTCTTGCGAACAACTGGCGCACTGCTTTTCAGCTTGGGTGGAGCATGAAGACATACTGAGTGGAGTACGTAGCTGCGTTCAAGTACATAATATGTACCTTCGCCGCAGTTCGCCCTATCTTATCGGGCTGCACCGCACCCGAGGTAGCCACCTCACGATCTGGGCCCACATACAAGCATCTCTCGACCTCACCACATGCGTCGCCGATAACCACTTAAATATACACAGCGCCAGGCAGTCCGTACCACCATGTCAATGCAGCCTGATCACCACACGCCTTCACAGCCGCCACGCCGCCCCTGTGCCCGCTGTACTTCCATCAAGCAGGCCTGCGACCAAGAAGTTCCTTGCGGACGGTGTTCCCGCTTGTCTTTGCCTTGTGCTGAGGCAGGTGCTGTTAGATCAGCACCGAAGATCAAAAGGGTGCACACGGGCTGCGAGGCTTGCAAGAAGAGGAAGCGCAAATGCGACGAAGGCAAGCCGAAATGTCAGAGTTGCGTTAAGTTGTGTTTGGAGTGTGTTTGGCCGAAGACGTGGAGGAAGAGGGATTCGCGAAGGCGTGAGGACAGGAGTTGGAGCGTGAGTACTGACGAAGCAGGATTGAGTCAGAATGATGCTGGAGGTTCTTCGCCGTGGTCGAGTACAGAAACTCCTTCTGAGGCCCCAACAACGCCACTAATATTTGCGACGGAAGGCTTTGTGTCGGACTGGTCTGAGACCGAATCCTCGGTGACAGCCTGCTCTGACACCAAGAACTCCTTGGTGGATCATTCAATCATGGTCTTACCAGCGACTCCATCTGCATTACCAGAGCTTAGTGGAGACGCCGAAAGAGACTTACTAGGCCACTTCATCGCCACTACCGCTTCCCACCTCGTGCGGTCAAGCTCTTCTGCAACAAACCCGTATCTCAAATATCTGCTGCCTTTGGCCTTCTCCGATCGCTCGGTCATGGACGCCATTCTGGCACTGAGTGCAAGTCAACGGGAAAGTCGACAGCTCGTATCGACGCATACGACTCTTCGCTATCAGACACAAGCTACAAAGCGTCTGAGAGGCATGCTGGGTTCCAAAGAGCAGACAAGCTCGATTGTGGCACTCGCAACATCACTCGTGCTGTGTATGACGGAGCTGTACGCCGGCTCGACGGATGCCTGGAAGCAGCATCTTCGCGGGGCCAAGCATATCATGGAGTTGTTCAAGGACACGAGCAAGCGAAGTCATACTGGCGACGAACTCCGCTTCTTGATGAGCCTGTACTGCTTCCTGGACTCCGCTACAACAATATCGACCTGTCGACCACCTTTAGCAGAACGTTTCAAAGACGACGACCTGGCACATGAAGACAGCCTACAGATCTACGGTACCCCGAAGTCACTTTTCCACTTACTCGATCGTGTCAACAGTCTAGCATACCAACGCCGGACTCGAGTCGACGAAGACTCCGACAGAGCATTTCGATATAGTGCTCAGAGCGTAGCGGACGCCATCGATCTTCACATCGACTTTGCCGACATACTGGATGGCGGACAACTTCATGACACAACACATGCCTCATCGGCATTTAAGTGGGCAATGCGACTGAGACTAGCACAAGTCGTTGAAGGCTATGATGCTACGAATCCTGTCATCACGAACTCACTACATCATGTTCTACAGGAGGTAGACCAAGTCCCAGAGACGAGCCCCTCTCAGGCAACGCTCTTGTTTCCACTGATCATGGCTGCTGGTGCATGCTTGCAAGAGGATCATCGTGCCATCATTCGTCAGCGACTGGACTCGATGAGAACTCAGCACGGCTTTGGTCGTATCGCAGCTGCCCAAAAGCTCGCCGAGAGGGTCTGGCTCTATCGAGACCTGGAACGATTCTCTCCTTCGAGAACTCCAGTCAACTGGGCACACGTGAGATACTACGAGATGCACGGACTGGCCGTATTCTGAAGCCTTTCATTGTACAGCTGGGACTACTGCGGGTGCCTCTGCAAAGAGATGAGCTACATGCTGCTTCATATCGTATCCGCAGACTTCCTCGATGGTCAGCTTCCCTGGTCGATCAGTACTACTGCTCCAACCTATCCTCTCGGAAAGGTCCGTCCGAGCTCTTGCACTCGCCTCTTGCACTCTGGTAGCACGGGGTTTTCGTTCTTGCTCATATAACTGCAACCTCTCTGCTACAGACAGATGATCATACTGCTCGCCGAAGATAATGCCCAGAGCCCCGGCGTCCTCAATAGTCTGGCATGCCCCCTGGCTTTGATCTGGCAGCATCGGATGGGCTGCATCTCCCAGCAATGCACATCGACCTCGGACCCAGTAAGAATACGGCTCATGAACGTACAACCGCCACATCTTGATATCATCGGCGTGAGCGAAAAGCTTGTGCACCCTCGGGTCCAACCCTGGGAACGTCGCTATCAGACTCTCCGGCGTCGTCGAGATATTCCAGCCGTCTTCGCGCAGATCATTGTGCTCGGCTGGATAAAAGCAGTAGCACGACACGACGCCATTGTCGCTACAGTTGGACATGACAATCTTGTTGATGCCATAGCCGCCCCAAAACTCGATTGCATCGTTTCCCACGAAGTCATCCAGTCCGAGCTCTAGCAGCCGCTGAGTCGGGATGATGCAGCGATAACAGCAGGAAGCAGACGGTGTAACCTGTGGCGTGATTCCCATCTGTCCCCTCATCTGCGATCTGATGCCGTCCGCGCAGATGACAACGTCCGCCTTCACCACCTGGCCGTTCTCGAATCGCAATTCTCCGGCCTCGGCGTCCAACGACATGGCTTTGTGCCAGCATTCCAGCTTGCAGCCTCGAGCGATCGCCGTCTCCTTGAGCAGGATATGCAGATCAATTCGATGGAAGTTGTTGTAGTCTGTGCCGAACTTCTCTCGATAGTCGCCAAGTCCGTACTTGTTCTGCACTTCGCCAGTCGTCCAGTCATGCATGATGAGGGACCTGAGGACGACGGGTTTAGCGGCGGCGATATCTACGCCCCATTCTTCGAGAAATCGGGAGCCATTCGAGGCGCAGGACAGGGATGCGCCTACTTCGCCGCCGAAGTCTCGACGTTCGTAGATTGTTACGTTGTGGTTTTGTTGACGGAGTGCGATCGCGGCAGAGAGACCACCAAGACCTGCTCCGACGATTGCAATGTCTAGAGTGCGTGTGCTTGATGAGGCGTTGCTGTTGTCTGCCATGGCGGATGATGAGGAATGTTGGTGCTCGACCAAGCTTCCGTGCTCTCAGGTGGCTCTCTGGCTTAACTTTCATACAGCATTTGTGGTCAAGTCGCCACTCGAGTCCAACGCACAATCGCCGTCGCAACACCACTTCACGGGCCGATGCAACTCGTCGATCGATAGTGTTTCCGACGGCGTGTGGTCAGTTGGAGATAGCTAGGCGATAGGCAAGGCTGTGGCGGCTTATCGCACCTCTCCGGCCAAGACAGTTTTCCGACGGCTGCAGGAGATAGCCAAGTCTTGACCACTCACATTGCGGGGGTAACGATCGCTCCGAACCGCCCTCTTCTGTCTGGATCTCGCACATCCGTGTGGCTTCCTCGGTGGCTGTTGGACACGATGATACGAAGTGCGAGTTTATCTTCGTGATGCTTGCCGCCTCTCGACCATAGCGAACGCCCTTGATCTACTTCTTCCGAATCACACGCCAGCTTGCGATTCAGAAGATGGATGCCAGCAGGGAAAAGACCATTTCTTCGAAAGATAGAAAACCAACCGATGCGATTCTTGAGAGGACGTCGACCATCTCCGCCGGTGAAGTCGAGAGCATACCCAATGCAGCGCTCTATCGACGAATCGACCGGCATATCATGCCCTTGGCCTTCTTGTGCTACTTTCTGCAATTTCTCGACAAAGTCGTAATCAACTATGCAAAGGTCATGGGGCTGGAGTCAAGTCTGGGCATGGAGGGCCAGGATTTCAGTTGGATGGCTACTGCCTTCTTTATTGCGTGAGCACGAAAGACAAAGTGATGCGCGATCTTGGCTAACACTCTTGTAGGTATGCCATCGCCGAGTTTCCGCAAGGCTTCTTGTTGCAGAAGCTGCCAGTCAGCAAGATTCTGGGATGCAACGTTTTGTGTTGGGGCATCTTGTTGGCATGCTCTGCGGGAGCTCAAAACTATGCTGGGATGGTATGTCTGCGCTCTCGCACGTCAAGACGGAGATTTCTCATCCGACAATAGGTAGCTCTCCGCGCACTTCTGGGCGCATTCGAGAGCATCATCACCCCTGCTCTCGTGCTGCTCACAAGCCAATGGTATACCAGACGACAAGCCTGCCCGCGAACTGGCATCTGGTACTGCGGTCTTGGAGCTGGCCAAATTGTGGGCGGCCTCATCTCATGGGCAAGTCAGCACGGCTCCAGGACATCGTCCTTCGAAGGCTGGCGCATCATGATGGTCGCAGTGGGTGCCTTTAACATCATAGTGGCACTGGCCGTGATAGTCTTCCTGCCCAACAGTGTCGAGTCTGCGTCGTTCCTTGCCGCGGGAGAGAAAGAGCAAGTCTTGCACAACCTGACACTCGACCAGGCTGGCAACGGGCGTCGTGTCTTCAACAAGGCTGCTGTATTTGAGGCTTTGAGTGACCCGGCTGTCTGGCTGCTGCTACTGGATACAATCCTTATTGTCATCCCATCGGGCGTCATCACTACTTTCAGTGCCACACTCGTTGCTGGCTTCGGATACAGCAGCAAGGAGGCGGCTCTCCTCAACATGCCGTCGGGCGTAATCTCCATCTTCGCCACATTATCCAGCACGTTTGCCATCCTGTTCAACTTCCCACGTTGGCTGGGCATCGTCCTGTTGCTCGTACCTACGCTGATCGGTGCCTGTTTGATGAGCTTCGCAGGTGACAATCAGGCTTCTGCGCTGGCTGGAATCTATCTCATCAACTTCTGCGTCGCCCCACTGGCCTTGATTTATGCTTTGGTGGGCAGCAACACTCAGGGCTATACTAAGAAGATTGTGACGAATGGTGTGGTTCAGATTGGATTCTCGATTGCAAACATCATTGGGCCGCAGACATTCCAGGCGAAGGAGGCGCCGGGCTATATCGGCGCGAAGATCACGATTCTGGCTGTCAATGCCGCGGCGATGGTGGTCGCCGTGTTGTTGAGGTGTCTGTATGGATGGAGGAACAGTAAGAGGGAGAAGGCTAGCGATGCTGGACAAGAGGATATTGATGGTGAGGCTCTGACGGATTTGACGAATGAGAGATTTCGATATGTATATTAGACCAGATGTTATGTTATGGAAGGACGCTCATCATCTATAGTTCGCACTGGTTGACCGGTTTGCCGTCTCGCTGTCCCTTGGTGGGCGTCTCAGCGCTTCACTCATGGATCTGGTGTCGGCGCAAGAAGTGCGGATAGAACCACGATCATTTCGAGCCTCTGCCGTGTCTGACACGGTCCGGGGCCTGATTATGCGACGGCTGCAGTAGCGCCTTCCTAAATGATCATCATAACTCTCCCCAGTCAGTATGTGACTTTGCTGCTGTGTAGCCCAGCACGAACATTGTGTCCGCCGCTTGAACAGGAGAAGAAGAGCACTTCGGCAGAGCTTCATGGACAACACTTTCATCCGACCTACCAGAACGCAGCAGTCGATATGCCTTCAAAGACCATCAACGAAATCCAGCCTCTGTGTGTCGTCCTCGTGACGGGCGCCAACGGCTTTATAGCCTCGCATGTCGTATCACAGCTACTCGACGCCGGCTACCAAGTATTGGGCACAGTACGCTCATCGAAGAAAGCAGAGAACGTGCTGAAAGTACACCGTAGCCACCAAAATCTTAATGTCATCGTCGTCGGCGATATCATACACAAGGAACAATACATCGACGCTATCAACGCCACCAGCCTTGCTACTCCGAATGCTATCATCCATCTGGCTGCCCCTTTCTCGTACGCCGTGACGGACTACGAGCGCGATCTCTTGCTACCTGCGGTCAAGGGTACTGAAGCTATTCTCGATGTCGCCCAACATTTCGATGTCAAGACTGTTGTGCATACCAACAGCTTCGCCTGCATCTATGACGCCGCTGCTGGACCAGCTCCAGAGAAGACTTACACTGCGGCAGACTGGTCGCCCTTGACGTACGAAGACGGTGTCAACGCCGCCAATGCACCGACTGCGTATCGGGCTGCGAAAGCTGTAGCAGAGAAAACAGCATGGAAGTACATGGAAAGCCGGCCGTCATTCAGCCTCATCAGTCTATGCCCTGCCATGGTCTTCGGAGCCTTCCTACCCGGCGCCGAACCTTCTTCTATCGCTCATCTGAACGAAAGCAACAAGCTCGTATGGGATGTCGTAAGGCAAAGTCGAGATGGCTGCGTCCCCCCCACCAAGGCTCCGGTTTGGATAGATGTGCGAGATGCTGCTAAGGCGCACGTCAAGGCGTTGGCGATGAGTGGCGAGCTCGCCGGACAGAGACTTCTGTTGGCAGCAGGAGTGTATTGCAATCAGGAGATTGCCGATGCAGCACGACGAGCATGCCCAGCGTTGGAGAAGATGGTGCCTGTGGGTGAGCCGGGTAAGAGTGAGGCAGATTCGCACTACAAGGTTGATTCTGTTATTGCGAGTGAGTTGCTTGGGATAGATTGGACGAGTTTGGAAGACAGTATGAAGAGTCTTGTCCCGCAGCTCTTCGATATTGCGAATATGGTAGAGCAGTGACGGTAAAGGGGCAGAACGCAGCAGTATATAGCACAGTCCGGGTCAAACGCTCGCAATCGCCCTCCGTCTCAGCACTGCCGAGTGCTCATTCAGTCCATGGAAGTCGTGGGCATCTAAGCAAGCTTCTCTGCTGAGCAATACGGCCGGCGCTGCACGCTCTCTCATCTTCACTTCGTAGCCGTCAATTGCTTCTTCGAGACTTGTTCTGCCTTCATTGGCCCGTTGAAGAGCCTCGAGTAGCTCAAACGCATCCAAGATGCCATGATTCGCCGCCTCTCCACGATACATGGTCATCGCATGCGCCGCGTCTCCAGCCAATGTAACCCGACCTCCTTGATTGTCCCATTCAGGGCAAGGCCAGTCCGCCAGCTTGATCTCCAAAACTTCTGTCTCGTCTGATATGCTATCAATGGCAGCCTTGAGGATGGGGTGAAAGCCGTGGGCTTTGCTCTTCATCTGCTGCAGTCGTTGGGTGTCATTCTCGGCCACTTCGTCTTTGGAACCTTTGACCTTCCAGGACAAATTGATCTGCACACGATAATTTTTGCTTTTTGGATCCCTATCTCCGTCGACCTGGGGTACATCCAGCATGGACACCCAGAGAAACACGCCAGTGTCCGGATGACTGCCCTGGAACAGCAGAGGATCGAGATCGCGAAGTGGCTTCACCTGCTCGTGTCTCATATTGATCGAGACGCCAACGAACCGTACCGGTAGTTGTGAGTTACGATACTCATTTGGGAGCAGGATTTGTCGTGTCTTAGAGTTGCTGCCTTCGGCTCCCACAACTACCGAGCCAACAGCTTTCGTTCCGTCTGCGAAATGAGCTGTCACGCCGTCGTCTGTCGACCCGATATCTACCAAACGCTTCGACCAGTGCACGTGCTCCTCGACTCCCTTCAAGAGAGCTCTTCTCATTTTCTCCCGGTTTACTCTCCTGCGCGCAGCTGGAGGGATCTTGAACTTGGCATCTAGGGTGGCTACGTTGAGGAATAGGAAGGTGCCTGTATCGTTGCGTCCAATCTCTGGATCCACTTCTGTTTCCAACACGGCTGCAAGTATTTCTAGCGAAAGGAGTTTCTTGAGATGTGGAAGAGCCCAGTGGATCGTTATCGCCCACCCCTGTCCTCGCGAATCGATTGCTGCATCGCGTTCGAACACTTCAAAGGGGATACCAGCCTGGCAAAGTTAGAGACATGAATATGTCCTGCGATTCGAGGGGGGCACCCACTTGCTTCAGTCCATTGGCAAGGCTGAGGCCAACAATCCCGGCTCCTACAATGATCACTGGGCTCTTCAACGCCATGAGCTGTGACAGGATCTTCGCGATGGCTGGGGAACGAGAGAAGCAGTGACTGATGGGATTTGTGATTGTGGGTATCCGAGCATGTCGCCCTCGATCTGTCGCCAAACTGCCTCGATGTCACATGCAAGAGGGACAGCCATGCTGAACATTGCCGAACTGCTTATCATGCTGCCAGATCGACACGTTTGCCATTGCATGCAGCCGTCGGAAATCTGGCTTGGTACTTCTCCACCTCGCACAGCTCCCTGCAGCAAGCTCGAATCCTACGGCGAAGACGGCGGATGTTCGGGCCCGGTCCTCACTCTTCAACTCGAAGTGAAACTGTGGCCAAAGCGATAGAGATGCTCATTCAATCTCGAGTTCGTCGAATAATTTGTCCAAGATACACACGTCGAAGCCATGGCTACCAGTGACAACCACCAAGACAAACATGAAGTTCTTCAGCCCATCCATCCCTCCATGGTCGACCGCCTGGATCCGGTCTTTGCGAAACTATACAACGACAATGTTGCAAACACACCCCTGAAACCCATCGATCTCGCCGCACTGCGAAAGAACTACTCAGTTCTCTACTCGTACGGAACAGCACCAGCACCAGATGTAGCCAACATCTACGACAAGGCCATTCAAATCGAGGCTGGCATCGATATCGACGTGCGAGTGTACGAGCCAGATACGGAAGGACCGTGGCCGGTCCATATCGACTTTCACGGCGGGGGATGGGGCTTAGGAGACCTCGATACCGAAGCCCACATCTGCAAACACATCTGCCACAAGGCCAGTGTGGCCGTGATCGATGTTGCGTACCGACTTGTTCCAGAGGTCGCTTTCCCTGCGGGCATTACGGACTCCTTCGCCGCTGTCCGATACATTCATCAGCATGGAGCCGAGAAATTCAACATTGACCCCAACAGAATCTCGCTGGGCGGCGTGTCTGCTGGTGCATGCATTGCTTTGGCTTGTGCCCATCTCGCACGAGATGCTGGGATTTCGATTCATTTGGTCGCTGCCGGGACACCGACGGTGGATGATATTTCGAAGTATGCCGCAGCCTCAGATTCACCTTTCCGATCGATGCAGGAGAACGAATTTGCTCCAACGCTCAACTGGCAGCGGCTGAGGTTCTTCGATGCGTTGAAGAACAGTTCTGTTCGTGAAGATCAGACGGAAAGTGTTGCTTGGTACAAGAATCTGTTTGATGCGCCGAACTTCAAGAACTTACCGAGGACGGTCGTATTCACCGCTGGTGCTGATCCGTTGAGGTACCCAAAGGCGATTGTGCATGTTTGGAGTGGAGTGGCTAACATGTAAATAGGGACGAAGGCGAGCGGTATGGCCACATGGTGGCAGAGAACGGCAATGAGGTTGTGCTGAAGAGATACCCCGGTGTACCTCATCCTTTCATGTAAGGAAATCCAGTAATGTTGTTAAAGAGATTTTGTGGCTGATCGTTCCAGGCATATGGACAAGGACCTCTGGCAAGCGAGAGACTTTATCGACAGCACCGCGCGGGAAATCAGATTCGCACTTCGAGAGGGTTGAGGTTGGAAGACGAAATGATTCGTTGCGCTTTACTTTAGTCGTCGAGATAGTTGAATCCAAAGGAGCGGCAGACAGGTCGACACTCGTGGTTTCGAGGAAGTCCACTCGGGTTGGATATCACGTTTGTTTCCCTGTAAACAAGGCCTGAGCCGTCCTGTCCCTGCCGCAGTGACATCTTCCAATATTCGCGCCCCTTTGCAGGACTCTCAACCTTTCAATTCCGTATTTGACATTGCTTCTCGCCTTGGCTGCGGCGTCTCGATATGTATCGGCACAGTCTCTCCTGCATCCCGGGCAGCAGTCTCCAGCTGTGGAGCATGAACCCAGAGTGTTTCCGAATGCTGCACGCCATCCTCCGAGACCCAATCTCTTCGTTGATTCCGTTCGACCATGATAGGTCTCACAGACTGCCGTGCTATCGCTCTCCTCTCTGCTGCAGCAGCCTCGAAAGCTTCTTTGACACGCTCTTGAATTCCGCGAGACGACTCGGGCGGTGGAATCTCGACATATCCCTTGCCAGAGCTGTGCGGCACGAAGTGTCGTGGTGGCAGGACTTCGATGAGGTCGATTGGCTGGATCCTGTGGAAGATATGGTAGTGGTGGATCTCCCGCGTGACTCGCTCATGCACAACTTCGTGGGTGTTGACGATACGGGTCTCGTGCGTGACCGCTGGTGCTTGCGTTACTATGGTCTCCGAATCTTCTGTCCTTCCCAGCGCATACTCCTCCACTTCCACTGGCCTGTGCCCATTCTCCTGGCTCTTTTCTGTCTGCTTCAAGGTAGTATCATGCGAAAGATCATGTTTCGAGGCAGGACTCCGACTTTCGTTGATTTCATCATGGTGAGCGAGGTTTCGATCTGCTGTAGCTTCTGAGTACGGATCATCAGTAGGTCCTACATGGATGGGTTGACTCTTGAGTAAGGATTGTTGTGTTGTTGGTCTGGACCAGTGTCCGGTTTGATCCAATGTCAGCCCTTGTAGGCCTGCAGTCAAGATAGGCTCGTGTGTGCCAACGTGCTCTTCCTCAGGCCTCGATTTAGCTCCATGCCGAGAAATGTGCTTCTTCAACGAGGCGATCGACATGAGTGTGATGTTGTTGTCAGGGTTTCCCTGTTTACGCCGTGAATGCCAAACTCCAGCCAGTAAATTGCGTCTCTGCACTCCACTATCATCAGCATTCTCGAGACCGAGAAACTACCTCACTGCGCAGCTGGAGCTCTGCTAGCCCATCGGATGCATGTGGAGAAGGGCTGCTCGAGACCCATGTCATCGTTCATGACGCGGAGATTTATCACCAGGCTGGGTTTAACCCGCGGCTGGCAAGACAACGTGTCTTTGGAACGTCTAGATCAGCCCACAGCCCACGTATTTGGGTCGTGGCACACATGTTGATCGATCTGGCTTCCCCGTCGTCATCGTGGCTTGACTCCTTTTTCCGATGAGATCGAGAACGTCATCCGGTGGACCCAACTCAAATCCCACCTCACTCCTCGCTCCTCACTGGCTGTGCCGTTTTCCTCTCCTCGTAGCCACAGACAGGCCTACGACAACTGCGCTGCCTCGCGGTTCCAGCCTTCGACGGTTCTTCGCCAATGATCCTCCCGTACCAGCTCCTCGGGATGGCTACGCTTGGCACAGTTTCATCAATATCAGATGCTTTCGACGAGTCGGCAATCGCGATGAAACCAAGACGTCAAGCTGCTTCCTCGCCCACGGAATTTGAACACCCGTTAATGATGGACCATGACCTTAACCAAGACCTTGTCTTTCCAGCCAACATGCCAGAGTACATCGCCCCCAATGACGCCAATGTGGAAGGAGTGCAAGCGAAAACGACTTCTCCGCAGCAGCACGCAGATTATCGTCGATTCTAGTAGGCCCGAAGCAGACTGCATTGGTCGCTCTCCTCACCATCACACCCTCTCGTGCTCCTCTGCCGTATACGCATCAGCCACGTCAGAGACCCTCGGAGGCTGCGCCGGTGTGTGGCGGTAGCTCTAGCTGTCATTCTTACACTGCTCTTCAGCCGACGATTCCTGGCTTCCAGATCAGCAATGCTGGTCAACAGTGGAGACAGTAGCTCGATTGGTAGGCAGTTGGTGTTTCTCGCGGCAAGACAGACGCCGCTTGGGTTGTCTCAACACTCTGGTGCCGCGGCGGCAGCATGACGTTGCTGCTTCCTGCAGAGGTTACATAGGTTATATTGTCCCTGCGTGCGAGAAAAGTGCTTGATCATTATTCCAGAGTTCACTTCCTGAGCAGCATCCCTCGAACACCAATCTCCCACACAATCAAATCAATCTACATCCAAAATGCAGGCCGCCAAAGACGCAGTTAAGAAGTTCACTTCCAAGGACGGGTACGCAAGGCCTCAGCAACTCTCGACCTCAACTGACTAGTGAGCAGAAAGCATGACACAACTGTCCACGAGAACGTGTCCCCTGCCGTCACGCAGGAGACCATAACTCAGCAGCAGGAGAACAGAGTCCAGACCGCTCTTGACAAGGAGGTCCACCAAGATCACTACCACACCTCAGTCCAGCCTGTGCACGACCAGCAGATCCTCCCAGAGCAGCACCACCACAGGATGGGTGAGGTTGAGCACCGCACCTTCGAGCACGACGACCACTCGAGAAACAAGGAGCGTCTCGCTGCTGAAGCTGCCCAGTTCAAGGACTCATCTACGAGAGTCCAGGGTGAGCAGCGCACCACCGCCGAGGCTGCAGTTGCAGGCGAGCACGTGCACCACCACGTACACGAGAACATCCAGGTATGTCACCGACATCATCCATGAAGATTCACTTGTACTGACAGTCGTACCCTAGCCCGTGGTCAACAAGCAGACCATCGAGCCTCACGTTGTGCACAACACCATTCCCGTCCACGAGGTCCACCACAACGCCGCACAGCATCACGGTACCTCTGCTCTCCCAGCCGTGAGCATGGATGAGTTCAAGACCCAAGGCGGCTCGCTCGGTGGCCGTGGTGAGCGATCTGATGCCTTCGCTGGAGAGCCAAAGAACGTTGGCGGCGCTCTGAGCAACGCACACTCCTCCTCCCAAGGCGGTCTCAGCGACCCGTCCAACCACTCCACCCACCACTCCAGCGGCAGCCACGCGACAGGCACCACCGGGGCCACTGGCGCCACTGGCACTACCGGCAGCCAAACTACCGGCAAGCCATCCATGATGCAGAAGCTCAACCCAAAGGTTGATGCCGACGGCGATGGCAAGGCCGGCATTATGGACTAAGCGCTTGAACATGCAAGAGCTCTCAACGTTGAATGATGGTTACGCTTTGGAGCATAACAGCGAGCGAACGATGATGAAAGTAATGTACAGTACGATTATTTAGCTATGAAAAAAATGTTCAAACCAAGCTCCTAGCGTTGTTTTCACAGGCCCATTTTGATCACTACTCAGCCACAGTTTCTCGTCGTGCAAGAATGCAGCAACGCCGTCAGGCCGGTCCAATCCCAGAACATCTCGATCAAAGCCCTTACCACCATGCTCAGCCAACCAATCGAGATGCCTGCAGGAGGGCCGTCGCTCAGGAATATCAACAACATCTACCAGCTCGGACGGCGTTGCCGGAGTGATGCGCGAGCGACGATATATGCCTTCCCTAGCAATGATCCGCCAGCCTTCGCTCGAATATTCGAGCCGAGTAACCATAACCACATCAGCACGCAATTCGTAACGACGTCGTTCCAGGTCAAACGAAGCGTTCACAGTTCCCAGAGATCTCACGAGAGCCTTGCCATTGTCGATGTCAATCACAGCTGGGTCAACTGTATGGAACGAATCGAAGAAATGGCCAGGGCTGTTCTTGGTCATTTCGATGAAGCCATCGATGTCACCTTGGTAGCTGTCGATGGTGAGTGACATTCTTCAGCTGAAGAGAAGGATTACGTACAGCGAAGTATGAACATGAGTCTTGCTGGCGTCCGGATGGAAGGTCTTGCGCCAGTCGTCCCACTCTTCGTGATCGCGGTGGAAGCGTTCTCGAATCATCACCGAGCGGATCTCGGATTCGTCAACGAATCTTTGCAGACGTTGGTCGTTCATATTTGATGTTGCTTGTCAAGTACGAGGCCTGCACTGGATGCTGTGACCTTTCGTATCTTCTGACTTGTTCCATTTATGGACCTGCCGTCGACATAGCCTTGCCGGCCCGACCTGGCGCGAACGATCCGAGACACGGGACACTCTGCCGACATCGCCGAAGTCGGTACCTTAGCCATTCTCTTACCGTGCCGGGCAGTGACGTCCCAAGTCGCCCCGTATTACAACCTCCCTGTCTACCTTGATTGACTCATTGCGGGTACAGTCGGTCGTCGAGGAGGTCTTCTCTGTACTACACATCGCTGAGAAGACGCCGAGCGGATTGCCTATTGTGGGAACTCGGGCAAAGCCTTGTCCACAAAAGCGTGTTGAGAGGTGTTTGGTTTTGTGTCTATGCCTTTCAGGATACTAACAGCATGTACGAGCATCTCGATGTAGCGCACTCAGAGGTAGGTAGCGCATGTCCTTTCGCATCGAAATGACTCAAGTGCGTCAAGGCTGACTATCGCCACTGGGACTTCCTACCGCATCATCAAGCTCCGCCTCAATCACACTCTCCGCACCAGGAAGTCCCGGCCAGATCTTGACGATCTTTAAGCCCGCGCTCGACAACAATCCTTCGAAGCCCGATCTCGTCCGCTCCATCCCCTCAGGCATGAAGAACATAATCATATCCAGACTCGCACCTCTTAGTCCCTCTCCCTTATCCTTCAGCAACATCTCATAGATCAGAATTCTCGAATAGCCAGGTACCATAGCAGCTACAGTTCTCTTCAAGATAGCAAGACAGCGAGCATCGCTCCAATCGTGTAAGATTGCGCTGAAGACGTAGTACTGGGCACCTATCTCGCAGCGTTAGTAAAGGCGTCGAAAGGGCTTCTTCTGGGAGTCAAGACCTCGAATCGGTTGCTCAGAGAACATATCATGAGCCATGAGCTCGACACCGTCCATCTGCGACTCGTCCACGTCGATGAACGTTTCCGCAAAATCCTGCAAGACAAAACGCCCCTGAAGCTGAGGAAACTTCCTTCTCAGAGTCAACAGATCATGTCCTTTCCCTCCACCTACATCCACCACGCGCACAGCGTCTCTGTCCGCATCCTTCCAGGTCCCTGGGTCAATCAACTCACACCAAGCCTTTCGCATGGAAGACTTCCTTGACGCCATGTACTGATCGAAAGCCCTTTTATGATCGGCATGGCTTTCCAGATACTGGAACATGGACTGGTTGCCGTATGTGGCTCTGAAGGGTGTTATGTCTCCGGGTTTGTCGGCGAATTCGCTCAGGCGACCTGGCGCGCGAAGCTGAGGCACCAGATTGCCAGCGATGGGAAACATTAGATCGGTCCTTGGGGAAGTCGATGTTCAGCTGGAAAGTCCGTAGCAAGAAATAAGAAGCGTACATGTTCCTCATTGCACCCTCCTCAGCAGGAGTGCTCAATCGTTTGGAGATCTCATTGGAGCGGTATGTCTCGACATCCGTCTCGTCCACGACACCATGAGCTGCCAAGAGGCGCAGTACTCGTGCTGCAAATGTAAGAGAACAACGTCGCCTGACCAGACGTCACAACTCGCATTCTCACCAATAAATCTGTGTTCCTGACCAGCCTGTTGCGCCAGTTCGGAGGCCGTCACAGAGCTCGGACTAGCAGCCACGATCGCACGGATGAGGCCGGTCTCAATAGCAATCAGCTGGCACATGTTGTTCAACGGCTAGCGAGTGTCAGAAGAGCCGACGAGAGACAGAGGATATATTTGACCTCGAAGCGGACCCTGGAGAGGTATCCTGCGGGCCCTTCGATTTCCTGTTGCGTATTCCTGAGTAACGCAAGGAACTGTTGACATCTTTCGGGGCGCTCGTGGTCGAAGGTGTCGATGGCGAGTCGAAGTCGCTCGAGGGCTTTCGTGGTGGAGTCTCTGCTTGCCATGTTATTGTCGTAGATAGATGATACACACGCTCTTTGACGCAAAAGCAAGTGAGAAACAGTGAAGTTGGAGACCGAACGAACGAGAATAATAGGTAGCACTCAGTGGTGAGTGACCAGCTTACATACTCCGTTGGCGCTCAGCCAGCTGTCTAAATGAGGACAACGCTCTCTTGCTTCAGCTCTGAAGGCAAGTCACGATCTGATCTGCCGAGTGTGACAATTACCAGTAAAGAACGAACGAGCCCAAAGGGGATGAGAAGACGGAACGTATCCATAGCTGCATCTACCAACCCATACTAAGGACCACCCCTTTACATAGTCTCCCCTCTCGACCTCCCCTTCCAACTCACCCCCTTCCCCTTATCTTCACTCAAAGCCTGCCGTCCAGGACAAATCTCCCAAGACTCCCTCCCCACATCCCCGCTCGCACGATAAACAAAACACTCCCTCTTGTTGTTGTTCGCATCATTCGTCGTCAGCCCCCTGGACCTCAACTTCTTCTCGAAACCGGCAGCGAGAACCCTCGGGTCTTTCGAGCAATCTTCCAGACCGATAGATTCGCCACGGCTGCGGATTGGGCGGAGGGCAGCCGAATTGCTGGACGTGCAATGGAGCATTGAGGCGCGAACGGTGTCCTCAGCGGTTCGGGATTTGACAGAAATGGCGACTTCGGTTTCTTCGCCTTCGTCGATGCTTGGAAGTGGCGTGCGCACGATTTCTTCCTCGAATAAGTCATCTTCCTCATCATCGGCGTCTTCGTCGAGTTCCACATCGGAGCTGTCATCCGAGAGATCAAAGAGACTCTGTCGCGGCTCTCTTCGTTCGTCGTCGGCGGCGTTAAGCGTGTCGGATGACGGCAGGGCAACTGTGAAGCGTGTCTGAGTCTCCTCCGGCAGTGACAGCATGACTCTTGGGGGTTTCACGGGCACCGGTGGAACTGTCCAGTCTTTGTCTGGATGTCTGTGAAGAAGTGATGCTTCTAGCGTGGTAGCTGAAGCTGGAGTGTTTGGCGGAGCCCGTGTTGTCTCAGTTGGCGATGAGATACTCGACCCAGCTGCCAACCCACCAACATCTTTCGGAATCGAAAAGTCATTCGTCGGGTCGACCTTCTCACACAAAGGTCCAATAGCAGGCTTTGGCGGCTGAATTTTCCGCTTCTGAGCACTACGTAGATTGAAGGCCGAGAGGTTCGAGAAGAGCTGACTGCGTTGTTGCCACTGCGAAGCTGTCAGTAAGTGCTGTTGAAATGCGCGCCATGGCACAGCCATACCTTTACGTCCCTCCCGGATTCATTCCAAGTATCGTGTCCGGGGTCACTTGGATCCCAATTCGTCGACGAAGTCTGCGGCTGTTCCTTTGCTACATCTTTGCCAGAGAAAGGGTCATCTTTCGGTCCCGGTGTCGAGATCTGCAGGTCTTTCAAGTCTTGAACCGGTATCTCTTCATTCTCCAAAGAGTCATCAGCTTCCACTCTGTTCAAAGAAGCGTCGAAGATCTTAGGCGAGCTTTCGCCATCAAGAGCCTTGCTACACCGTTTCATCAAGACAGTCTCGTCTTCCGACCCCTGCTGCCTTCCCATGGTGCTATAGTCACGCTCTTCCCATGTTACAACTTTTGTTTGGCTTTCAGGCACAGTGTGTATGACTGGGAAGTATGCTTTGCCTGGAGACGCGTCAGGGAGAATGCCAGGACGAATGTCGAAGTCAATCACACCTGCAGGGCCACTACCAGGAGTAGTGATTGCAGTATCTGCACTGCTTCCATTGCTCGAGGGTGGGGTGAAGGCTGAAAGGGGAGGGACAGAGGTTGGCGACAAGCTGGCGGCTGCTGTTGACCCTCTATGGGCATCTGATGGTGATGTTTTATTGGAGGCCTGTGCAAATAGAGCTCCAACGCCAGCCAATGCACTCGGCGTACTTGACCGGGTTGAAGGGGAGTCTTTTGAGTCTCTCCGTGAGCTTGTCAAACGTCGAAGACTGTTGGGTATCGCAAGAGGTGGTAGTTTGCTGAAGATGCTTCGCCTCTCATCGCCGCCGCTACGTCGGTGGAAGTTGCTGCCCCTATGATGTGATCAGCTTGAACATACCTCAAGCAAACGTAGCAAGTCTTACATCCTTGAGCTGACCATGTTGTTGACCTGTCCTTCAATCGCAGTCGCTGCTGTGAGCCTTCGAGACACCGGACTCATCAAATTCTCACCAGGTCAAGTACGTTTGCAGAGTCAATGCGCTGAGTGCCAGAATCCCGTGACCGAAGGTGCCCTCCAAAGCGGTGGCTTCTATTCCCCTCATGTCCATGATCGGAAGTCCACTTCAGGCATAGCGAGGACAAGGCCATTGGATCGAGATGGTCAATCTAGACCAGAAAGCTGAGGTCGGTGTCGAGTACGCAGCTCATCAATCGAAATCTCAATGCGTTGCATTGGATGTGATGTCTGGGTCAAAGCCTTGGCAGAGCCACTTTCTGTGTCGAGTGTTCCCTTCACACCCAGAGGTAAGCAAGCTTGGAATAGTGTTTCGGGTCTGATCGATATGGTTTCGTCCACATGTCAAAGTATATCGTAACAGCGTGTGAAGCATTACATCGTCCAGTAATAGTATAGGAGCCGCAGGGTTTGGGTAGAGGTGTTGTTTGGACCCCAAAGCAGGGTTAGAGCACCTTTCTTTCTCGAGACGCAAGTTGGCCGTCGTCGATCCGTGTGACATCTCTGACAGAAGAGTCACTCGAATGGATCTCTCAGTCAACATCCACCTCTTTAATCCTGACAACCTCATCCACCCCTTCCAATCTCTCCCGAAAATGCTTCACGAACAACTGTCCCACATACTCAACATCCAACCCAGCCGTAACGCCCTGCCACTCCAAACTCGTCGTGAACTTGCCCTCCAGCCCACAAGCCACAATCCTCTCAAACCAGCCCAGTTCCGTCGTAACATTCAGTCCAATCCCATGGCTACTCACATGCCGCCTCAGATGCACGCCCAACGCACATATCTTATGCATATCATCCACCCACACCCCGGGGTTCTCCGTGCTTATCGTATCGACTCCATATTCCTGTTTGCATAACGCTGCTACGGTCTTTTCGAGCAGGCAGACGTAGTCTCGAGGGCGGAGGTTGTGCCGTTTGAGGTCGATGATGGGGTATGCGACGAGTTGGCCGGGGCCGTGGAAGGTTGTTTGACCGCCTCGGAGGGCTGCTTCGAAGGATGCTTGGCCGAAGGAGGTGGGTTGGGTGAGGTATTGGATTTGTTCCGGAGCTACACTGCCTACTTCACGTCGGCCGCAGGTGTAGACTGGGTGGAATTGGGCTGTGATGATGGTCGGTGGTGGTGCGGGATTGGATTTCGGGTCGGCTTTGTGGGCGAGGAGATTCGCTACGAGGCGTTCTTGGAGTTTGGCGGCATGTGTGTACTTCGTGAGGCCTGGAAGATGGAGATGCCGGAGTATCATCTTTGTGTGTATCGTCGTCCAGAAGGTGAAGTTGATCTTGATCTTGAGTCGTGAGACCGGAGCGCGGGCCGATCGTGAGCGAGCTGCAACGGCGATCCTCGACGATCTTCACAAGCTTCAATGCACTGACTCGACAACGCTCCACAAGCAGGCCATTGTTCGATGGCATCGAATTTCCTATCATCATCATTAAACTGATTATGTCTAATGACTCAAAGCCCAAGTTGGGCCGGCTTCCCAAGGGTATGCGCGCCAAAAGCCTCGCAAGATATCCCGCTAAGACCTCCAACATAGATGCCAAAATCACGAAACGTCCACTCATGCGCCCTGCCGTCTCCTCCCCCTACGCCGGATCCCAATCGCAAAAGGTAGTCTACGTGTCAACCCGAAGCCCCTTCATGTCCGTGGTCAAGCGAGTAGAGAAGCTTCTTCGCCTCTCGGACAAGCGCCTGATCCAATCCGCAAAGACTATCGCACAAGACCGGCAGTATCGCAAGCGAAGACGAGGCTACGGGGATGGAGACGACATCGAAGCCATTGCCGAGGCGGCAGAAGAGCAGAAGAGGAATCATAAGCGCAGGAAGACAGGCGCAGAGAGCGAGAGTGCTGTGGGAGAAGAAGTGGTGGTGAAGGGCTCGGGCAAGGCAATACCGAGGGTTATGGAGTTGGGCGTGTGGTTCCAGCAGAGGGATCACACGTATGCCGTGAGGGTCGTAACGGGGAGTGCGAGTTCAATTGATGATGTGGAGTACGAGAAAGAAGAGGAGGCTGAGGCTGGCACTCAGGAGGATAAGATGGACGTGGCCAAGGCTGTCGACGCAGAGCCTGGAGGAAGTGTCGTGCAGAAGACGTTTGTCTCCGAGGCCAGGATCCGCAAGGTCAGTGTGCTCGAAGTCCACGTGAGCCTGCGGTGAGGCATTTCTTCCAGGTCATGTTATGTGCTTTATCGCTGAGATACCCCGACTGCCATAAGCGTAGTCATGCATGTTTCGAATGGAACAATTTCTGACAGACTGGAACCACTCAGAAACGTATCCTCGCCATGCATATCGTGATCGTGGAGTCTCCATGTAAGTGAATGAAACCCCAATCCAGACCCCGGTCGACGCCACGCGACCTGGAGCTGCATGAAGTCATGTGGGGCTGGCCCGAATGCGCCGCAAGTTTGCTCTCTCTTCACCTCGACAACCACAAACATCGTACAATCAACCACCTCATAGATCCGCAAACCGACACTCGAGCAACTCCCCGATCCCTCAAGAACCCGCACAAGAATTCGCAAACTCGTCAGGATGCAGCGCATCGACCCGCGCCCCGTCGAAACTCCCGCGCAACAACAGGCCCAGCAAGATGCCGCAGGCGGAGTAGGGAACAATGCCAGCGCGAGCCCGAGGACGCAGTTTGGACTACCGACGGGATTTGCGAGTACAGGGAGGGAGGCGCATACGCAGAGCTTTGAGGAGATTTATGGCGTGCCGGAGAACTTCTTGGAGATAGAGGTATGTACAGGCACTATTGGCTGACGATAAAGCAACATACGTACGAATGGGCAGACCATGCTGACGAGAATATGATCTACAGGTCACAGACCCGCAAACCCACCAACCAACCGCCTCCCCCTCCTCCCGCTACACAACCTACCTAATCCGCCTGTCCACCAACATCCCCGCCTTCAAGCTCCGCCGCAGCGAAGTCCGCCGCCGATACTCCGACTTCGAAGTCTTCCGTGACCTGCTCGAGCGAGAGTCCGCGCGTGTCTCGATCCCCGCTCTGCCCGGCAAGGTCTATTTGAACCGATTTGACGATGCGGTCATTGAGGAGCGAAGGAGAGGGCTGGAGAGGTTTTTGAAGATCGTGGTTGGACATCCGCTTTTGCAGACGGGGAGTCGGGTGTTGGGTGGCTTTGTGCAGGATCCGAATTGGGATCGGAATGCGTGGTGAAACGAGATGAGGTGGCTTGGACCTTGTTGAGGGGGTGAGGGTCTGGCTTGTGGATGTGTGGTGTGGTGATGGGACTTTTGTACGTATTCCAGCGATTCAGCGACTTCTTTACTTCTTATCGTTCTCTTGTCAGGTATCAGCGTATCACATCGGCAGACTTTGTTGCAGCAGCATTGAACAGTGTCTGTGAAGACTTACTCGGCCATTGGTTGAGCCAAAGTCACTAACCAGCACTATCTAGTCCACGCATGCCGCATAGGCGAATGCCACCGACTCGGCACAACAGGAACATCATGCCTCCTCTCATCCTCCTTATACTCATCCTTATCCTCATCCCTCCCCGGCATCAAAACCCTCCCCCTCCAAACCGCCTCAGCATGCATCACCATAACCCCCAACCAAACCACCACAAGCACAATCGTCATCCCACTAGTAACCCAAAGAACCCCCTGACTCTCCAACTGCCTCCCAATCTGAATCGTCGCAAGCGTAAACCCGACATTCGGAAAAATCATACCGTACCAGATCAGATGGAAACTCATATGACGGATTCCGTGGAGGGTTGAGACGAGGGCGATGCTGAAGAGCCAGAAGGCTAGACCCCAGAGGAATATTGCGATTAGGGTGGCGAGGGATTGGAGGGTGGGGAGGACGCTTGGGGGGCGGGTGGAGAAGTAGTGGGAGGAAGGAGGGAGGGCGGATGTTATGGTTACGAGGGCGATGGCGGTGAAGGAGGGGGGCCCGACGGCGATGAAGAGGCCGGGGCGGAGGTTGGGAGCTGGGAGGCCGTATTGCATTAGGCGGTGCATGAGGATGGCGAACATCTGTGTGGTGGTGGTTAGATGTGTCTACGGGGAGGGATGGAATCTTGGGGCACTTGCCATGAAGCTGACCATCCACCCTAGGCCTTGGAACAACAGACCGGCAACTACGATGGTCTCCGCGCTTTCTGTGGATTGATGCGGCGCAATGGAGCCGGCGAAGGTTCCGCAGAGCATGACTGTTGAAGAAACGTCAGTCGAGACGATAAACACACGAGAAGATGATCCTCAACCTACCAGGGAAAATCGGCAAAATCCACCCAGGAGTCATCGACTGCACCGTCAACCTCTGCGGCCTCGCCCGAAACAAGTTAAAATACATCCCCACGGCCACGAGAAACGTGACAGCACAATAAATCCAAAACAGCACTCGCTCCGCCGCGTTGAACCACGATCCCGTCGACGGTCCACCATACGCCTGAGCGCCTAGAAAGATGATGACGATGGCGAGGAAGAAGGTCGGGAAGAACAGCGCTTCGGTCGGATGCAAAAGTGAGCGGGAGAAACTGCCGGGTTTGATGATGAAGCGGGCGGTGATGCAGCCGGTGAGGAGGAGGAAGATGACGAGATCGTAGATGTAGATGATTTTGCCGATTGTGTTTAGGCCGGAGAAGCGGTGGGGGGTGTTGGCGAGGAGGAGGGCGATGCCGCCGGTGGACATTGGGCTGTGGAGGGTGTTGGTTAGATGGGTGGATCTGGAGTTGTGGTTGGGGGCCTTACAAGGTGAACCAGGCCCATGTGAAGTGGGTGATACGTTCGTTCCAGGATACATGGTTGCTACTGTTACTTGGTGTTTGGTTGCTTGCATCGCTATCGGGTGTTTGGCCTTTCTCTGCGTCTTCGCGTTCAGATGATCGGAATCGTCTTGAGAGGAAGCTTCGTTCGGGAGGCATTGTGACGATAATGTGGACTAACCGGCATCCAAGACCTTGACCGTAGTGTCGTAGATTCACCTATGCATAAATCTCCCAGAGATTGTTCTCGAAGTCGAAACAGAGTAGATAAATCAATGGGTGTGGTCGAAATAGAGTTTGGCAGACGTCACGACAAAACTGAGGCCCTCCGGCCCAACGCCCCTCCAACTCTTGCTGAACCAGTAGGAGAACGGCGACAGCCTTACGCCTTCGTGATTACGCTGGATGCGACGTAAGGAATGATAGAGACGATGGGATCTTTTCCACAGATTCCATATGGCGGCGGCGGCGGCCATGATCGGGTGCTGATGAAGCGGCGGATCGACATGGCCCGAATGGGAAAAGGGTTGCGCGAGTCGCAAGGGAAAGAGGAGCGCCATGTGCGATCCATGGCGGACTATATCAGTTGCTGAGAAGTATATCTTGCTGACGGGTCTTAGTTGTGCCTTTGCTGATCTTGCAATCTTTCGACCTTCACTTTCGTTGTCGGGTTGGCAATGGACATTCTCCACGGGATGGGGCGACGCGTGGGGAGACTGTGCCACCCCCTATGCATTATCGAACGCCTACGATCGACAATGCTGTGCCGCAGGCTGGCTACCAGACGAGACCTGAGAGAGTAGGCGTTGGACAACTCAATGGTCAAGCAGAATCACATCTCCTCGTGTCTGCTTTCTTTCATCATACTTCGATCGTCCCAACATCCCGTTGATGTTGATGAAAGATGACAAGATCTGGACAAGACTGCTCTTGGGTCCAGCGCAATGCATTTGGGTGTACCTCTCTATTCGACTTCAGCTTGAGGTTTGAGCAGCTCATTCTGTCTATCCTTCCTTCGGCGGTCTTCCTTGTGGCTGCGTTCTGGAGGATCTTTGTACTGTCAAAGTCAAGCACAAAGACGAGAGGAAGGTATCTTCGAGCTTTCAAGTTGGTATGTGTCTACGACAACCCTCGAGAGTTATCTTGCTGATCACCATTCGCCTGCATAGACCACCGCCACTTTGTATGCTGCTACACAGGTCGTGCTACTGGTACTCTGCAGCAGCGATGCCCGACACACAGGCTCGTCCATTGCAGCTACGATACTATCACTCGTCCTGGCACTGGGCCTCTTAGCCCTTGCCACCCTCGAACATGACCGTTCTGTTCGCCCATCGACAGTCATCATTACTTATTTGCTGCTCTCTGTGTTGTTTGACGCCGCTCAACTACGAACGCTAGTGTTGTTGGGGTCTGAGGCGGCGAAGGTCTCAGTGTTATCAACGGCTATCCTGCTGAAAGCTATCATGCTCGCTCTTGAGTCGAAGAGCAAAGCTAGAATCTTGAAAGACTCTTCCACTCACCTGCCGCCAGAGAGTCTCAGCAGTATCATTAGCAGAGCTTTGTTCTGGTGGACTCTTCCACTGTTCAATGCTGGCTACCGGCGGTTGCTTTCGCCAGTCGACATCTATCCAGTAGACTCTAGCATGCGTTCCGACGTTCTAGGAAGCAAATTAAGCAGTCTCGTTGCCACCCAGGGTACGGTAACAATGCTGGTTCGTTTCGTGGTGCCTTTTGCAAGCTAATACTTCTATAGACATGTCGAAACGCCATGCATTCCTTTGGACCTGCCTGAGGTGCTTTACTCGGGAGATTGTTCTCATGATCCCGACTCGCTTGGCCATGATCGGCTTCACATATTCACAGACATTTCTGCTCGAGAGAGCAATTGATCTGCTCTCGACGCCTACTTCTGAGAGGCCCGAAGATGATGGCTATGGGCTCATTGGCGCAACTTCCCTCATCTACTTGGGAATAGCAGTAAGTCCAGCAGGCCTCTACATTTTGTCACCGTGGCTTCGGGCTGACTTGGATGTGCAGGTATCGACCGCTCTCTACGAGAGACATGTGGGCCGCTTGATGGTCAAGATGAGAGCTGCCATTGTTGCATCAATCTTCAGTAGATCATTGCTGATTGCAGATGGCTCTGACACGGAAAGCGCTGCGGTCACACTCATGTCTACAGGTACTCGTCCAGCCTTCTCTCACACGCACTCAAAGTCTGACAGTGTGCAGATGTCGACACCCTAACGCGGGTCTTCAGCGAGCTGAACGAAAGCTGGGCTCGTCTCATCGAAGTCGTCATTGGCATTGCGCTCTTGTCGAGGCAGGTCGGTGCAATCAGCCTTGTACCCATTGTTCTTGCGGTCTTATCTACGCAGGCGCAGACTTGGGTATCAAACCATATTGGGAACCGCAGAAGACTGTGGAACGAAGGGACACAAAAGCGCGTAGGGACGACAGCGTCCGTTCTTGGATCTATCCAGTCCGTCCGGATATCTGGCCTCATGGGCACTGCAACAGACTACCTGCAGAGTCTTCGAATGCTGGAGCTGGGAGCTGCTTCTTCGTTCTTGAAGTTTGTCGTCGGCCTGAATGCAATCGGTAAGAGAGGCCAGTGACAGCAATGACAAACCCTAGCTGACTATGTTCCTACAGCCGTCGTCCCATCGATCTGGGCACCGGTCTTTACCTGGATCACATACGCCGTAAAGGCGAAGCTTGAGCACAAAGCAGAGATCGATACGGCGCAAGCCTTTACATCTCTCGCTCTCCTGTATCTGATCACGACACCGACTAGCCGACTGTTAACCATCATGCCACGCTGGGCACAGGCATCTGCATGCTTCGAGAGACTACAGCGCTACTTCACTCTCCCAACATTCAGTGATGGTCGTCAAATCTCCGCAGGGATCACAGCAAATCCTACGGCGGACGAGCAAATGCACCACAAAGGAGACATTGCTCTTTCGACATGGCCAAGATACTATGATGGGCCTGCTATATCTCTTCGCAACATCAGTCTGCCCTTGATTAACTCGCAGGGACCATTAATTGACAATGCATGTCTGGAAGTACCCAAACGGTCACTTGTGGTCATTGTGGGTCCACCTGGCTCTGGCAAAACGACCTTGTTGAAGGCAGTCCTTGGAGAGCTACGCTGCACTACTGGGCGCATCCAACTCGCAACCAGAAGTATCGCATACTGCTCGCAGAAACCATGGGTCACAGACGTACCAATCGCCCAATATATCAAAGGCCCTAGCGGTTCAGGCGACGATTTATGGTACGACCAGGTCATCCAAGCTTGCGATTTGGCTCAAGATCTAGAAGCTCTGCCGGATGGCGATGCTACTCGATGCGGGAGTAGTGGGATGACTCTCTCCGGTGGTCAGAAAGCACGTCTTGCTCTTGCAAGAGCGCTCTATGCACGAAAGGAGATTCTGCTACTGGATGATGTCCTCAGTGCTGTTGACACCCGCACAGAGGCCAGGATCGTCTCCAGTCTCGGATCGGCCGATTCTCCTTTTCGGAGCGGACAGAAGACCATTGTTGCGGTCTCTCACTCGACGAAACTGATCGACGTCGCGGACAAAGTTTTCTGCCTGGCGGACGGAAGGTTAACAGAAGTTGACAAGACTCTTGGAACCCGTCTGGCTATCAGGGACGACTACGCCACACCGGGATCTCAACAGACAGAAGGCGATCAAACAACAAGGCCAACGAAGAAGCCCATGCCCAAGCCACCATCCGCAGAGGAAAAGCAGGACATGCTCCGTCAGACTGGAGAATGGTCAACTTACCGCTACTACTTTCGCACCGTCAGTCGGTGGTCGTTGATCCTTTTCGTGGTGTGCTCGGTGGCGATTGCTTTTTGCTCTTCATTCACACGTAAGCACTTGTTGATCAAGCAAGCCGATGCTCACTAACAGCTCGATAGAGGTGTGGCTGCAGTGGTGGACTGAAGCCGGCTCCAGAAATTTGCCACTGTTCCTCACAATGTTTGCAGCGCTTGCGTGCTTGTCTCTCGTCTTCACAAGCGCGAACATGGTGTAAGTACTCCGACTGTACGATCGCGGAGTAATCTGAACACTGACCGTCCTCATTAGGATCGTCTTCTTGAACATCATGCCCGCCTCTGCTTCCAAGATGCACTTCGTATTGCTTGACACGATTGCAAGGTACGTTAGATCAGCCACCCGAGTCGAGAATGCCAGTATGCTGATCAAATCAGGTCACCGTACTCCTTGTTCTACAGGGGCAGTGACACAGGTACCATCCTGAACAGGCAAGCCACGTCTGACCTCGAGAACCCAACGGAAGCGATACTGATATCATTCTAGATTCAGCCAAGACATGTCGCTTATATGCAACAACCTGCCGACTTCCTTAATCTCAACGGGAAATAGTGGGTATCAGCCAACAGAAGCTCAGCAAGCAGCAATTTGCTAATCCTTCTACGCAGTGCTCTGCGAGACTCTCGCATCCCTAGTCCTCATCTCTGTCGGCGCCTCGTACATGGGTCTAGCCATACCTCTGGTTCTCTTGGCACTCTTCATTGTCCAGAAAGTCTACCTCACAACATCTCGTCAGCTCCGGTACCTCGACCTTGAGCGTCGCAGTCCACTCTATACTCACTTCCTCGAGACTCTCGAAGGCGTAGTGACGATCCGCTCATTCGGCTGGTCTGACCATATGGAGAAAGTCAATTGCCACCTCCTTGACGACTCTCAGGCACCACTTTATCTACTGTACTGTGTTCAGCGCTGGCTGCGTCTTGTGCTTGACTTGACGACGATGGGACTCGCTGTCGTCGTTGTGGCGCTGGCGTTGTCGATGCGTCAGACGACCTCGGCGGGTCGTCTGGGTCTCGCTTTGACGAACATCCTCAGCTTCAGCCAGTCACTTTCGCGGTTGATCACCGAGTGGACGACTATGGAGACCTCGATTGGGAGTGTGGCCAGGATTCGATCGTTCGCTTCGCATGTTGAGTCTTCGGGTCTAGATCACCAACGTCTCGAAGACACACTTCCATCGGACTCTCGTTGGCCTTCCCAAGGCTCTATCACTTTCAAGAGAGTCTACGCCAAGTACGAGACCGCAGACGTACAAGACAAATCTTGTCTGGAAGACATAAGCCTGAACATCGAACCAGGACAGAAAGTCAGCATCTGCGGCCGGACAGGCAGTGGCAAGACCAGTCTCATGCTGGCGCTGTTCCAAGTCCTACCTCTGTCGTCTGGTAAAATCCTCATCGACGGCATCGACATTTCGACTCTACCGCAGGGCCACGTCCAGAAGAGCTTAATCGGAGTGCCACAGCAAGCATTCATCATGCCAGCTACGGTTCGTTACAACCTCGATCCATCGGGCAGTTTAGCAGACGAGCATCTGCTCCAGGCCTTAGCGAAAGTCGGCTTGCAAGACTTGATCGACGAAAGAGGCGGTCTCGATGCACTTCTTGACCACGCATCTCTGAGCCAAGGTCAACAACAGCTCTTCTGCCTAGCAAGAGCCCTGTGCAGAAAAGCTGACGGCAGCGCTGTTGTGGTACTGGACGAACCTACGAGCAATCTGGATCCCGAAACTCAACGACTTGTTGCAGATCTCA
Organism: Zasmidium angulare; assembly: GCA_002786045.1. Taxonomy (NCBI): domain Eukaryota; kingdom Fungi; phylum Ascomycota; class Dothideomycetes; order Mycosphaerellales; family Mycosphaerellaceae; genus Zasmidium; species Zasmidium angulare. The sequence continues at coordinate 215,466 of NHNX01000009.1, forward strand.
TAGCAGACGAGTTCAAAGACTCTACAGTCGTTACGATTGCACATAGGGTATGCGCTCTCCATCTGAATACGATGAACGCTGCAACATTCACTGACTCCTAGCCTTCCCTTCCACAGGTCGACACTATCTTATCTGCCGATATGGTGGTATTCATGAATCAAGGTCGTTTGGCTGATTTCGGTCCTCCTGACCGTCTTCTCCAGGAGAATGCTGGCTTCCGAGAGCTGTGTCAGCAGTAGACGCATCTGAACTTGTCAGACGGGCTTCGACAGATTCGCTGCGATAGCTCGAAGGTGCAGAATCGAGGACCAGGCTGATCTGCGATTCCTTAGGCAGCATAACAGCAATAAGATATCGGCTCCGTATGCGTTCCTCCCAAGGCGCAGCTCAGTGGGGCTTGTAATACTTAGGGCGCTGTTCTGAAAAGCTTACCGAACGATAATCGTACTTATCTTTATACTCAGGTAGAAGCTGACGGCCATCTGACTTTTGAAGCATTCGTTCTCTTCGAAGCTCAACCACCTTTTCGCTCCACCATAGGGGAGGCTCAGACGCTGACAACATGGCCCAACTTCCAGAGAAAGGTCCACAGATAGAGGACGGTCCCAACATCGACGGATTGCCAACTAGACTCTTGACATACTCAGCACAACAACTGAAATCCTCGCCACAGCTCCCAAGCCTTTTCAAAACAGTCAACCTCGCATACGCGATCTCCGATGAGCAGACCTTTGGCCGCAGCACCGGTGACCGACTCGAGTCTATCAAAGATCTCCTCTTCGTTCTGCGCGACGATCCTGAAGCTTTCATCATCGTCCTGAGCTTTCTTCACCTGCCAGACGAAGTTCTGTCGACGGCAAGCGGCAGACGATACCACGGGCCACCGCCTAACACTACGCTACCCTGGGCTTGCACACATACGCCACTCCCCGACACCGACGAGTGGGAGATCAAACTGGTAGCAACTCAGCCATCTGCGCAAGGAAAAGGGGTAGCGAGTTCCATGCTTGGAGCTGTAGAGAAGCAAGTTGTGGAGCGGACCAGGGCGAAGACTGTTGATTGGGAGACTGAGAAGAGGTCTAAGATGACCATTTGCACGCCTACTTATGCAGGGTTTTATGCCAGAAGGGGATATAGGAAGGACTACTCGAGACCGTATCGGGACGACAATATGGCTTTTGAGATTCAGTTTATGTCGAAGATGCTTGATTGATTGGGTATGACTTGTGCTGAAGTCTTCATGATTTGAGCAAGCCTGTTCAGGTCGTCGATAGCTCGAGGAATACACCATGTCGGGCACTTTGAGACAAGGTTTCCTCTCCCGCTGAAAAGGGGCTCCCAGGACTCGGCGCTACGTGACGAGGCTGCGTTTTACCGCGTTCGGACGCGATAGAAATCAGTAACCTCACTGGAATCACACGTTCTGTACTCGTTTGCCGCCCTCTTTGGTCTCAGTCAACAGAATATAGGTTTTGTGCCAGAGTAGGCATCAGAGCGACTGCCTTCCCCCCGGTAACGGGGCCGAAGTCAAAAGCCAAGGCCAAGGCCCAAAACATTCACTTACCGATCCTCCCCCAAAGTAGTAAAGAGTTAGCACATGGTATTTCTCACTGAGCACTCGTTGTAACTCTGGATAGTTCATTTCACCGTCATACCTTCCAGGCACGGCATTTTCGCCGCACTCACTATCTCGCGACATCTTCAGGCGCTCGTCCAAAGTGTAGCAGCGGCCGCAGTCGCAACAGCCCACATAAACGACCCGGCCCTCGTGAAAGCAGCATCGGAAGATGGCCGAACACAAACTGGAACGGCAGGCCTGCTCCCGTCCCGGAACAGGGCAAAATACATCTGTTGAGCAGCTTCATGATACTGGCTCTCGCTGTCTTTCGCAGACAAGATGCTCGAGTCCCATGCGTAGATGTCTAGAGGCTCGGTCCCATTCTTGCCGCTCATTTCCACTACGGTGCACTTTGTCAGTATCTGCAAATTTCAACAATCTGGACGAGAAAACGGAACAACTTACGCCCGAAGAGGCTCCCAACATCCTTGAATACGTCCTCGCACTGGCTTGGAATGTTGAAGGTCGTATTGCAGTCTGGGACGGATCCCTTCAGAGCACTCATGCAATCCTCACCAAAGGCATCACTGCAGTCCCCGTTGGACGCAGCCTTATTGGTGACACTATCACGGAATGCATCCGAAACCGTCGAGAAACATGCAGGTCCGGGATTCTCGAACGTGTCGTTATACGAAGATCCTTGAGGATATGTCACGTCGAAAGTGGTCAGGACGGCTCGTGGGTCCGAGATGGCTGTGTCCGCTCCAGCTACTGAGAGCTCCGTTACGTTGACTCGGAAGGTGAAGTTGTGGCCGCCAGGAAGTGTGACCGGGACTGCAGAGGTCACGTTGGGACTTGCACTGGCATTTCCGAACACTTGCGCTTGCTGAGGGTATTCGTTGTACAGAAGTCCGCCACTGGCTCCTGTGTAATATGACCATGAGCTGACTGTGGAAGCGAAGCTCGAGAGCAGCAGTGTCGCCTTGGTCGTCATGATTGATTGGCGACTTCTAAAAGCTTTTCAACAATATAAAGTGGAGCAATATGGAGTGAAAAGCAGAGGTAGAGAGCTTTAGAATATAACTTTGAATAGCAAGTGGCTAACAGACATCCCTTGCTCTCGTGTGGTGGCACAGCAGACTAGTTTGCAGCGTCCATTCGGCTCAGCTGAGCATCGTCAACAACCGAAGTTACAACGCACGACTAATATGCTTGGAGGCCTGATGTGCAACTTGGCATAGGCTCCGCCGCATCCTTCAGGCATCATGTGTCTGTGACTAGCGGCCGCGGAAGCCCACTAACACAAGTAGCCTAAGCCTTAGCGCGGCACCCGTTTAGGCAATAGTTTCGAAGCTCGGCTAAGGCGAAAGCGTATAGCAGTGCGACTCATCCTCTCAGCCCAGAGGTGGATATTTATAAGATGAAAGGATTAAATCAACATCCTAGCTACTGCAGGAAGAGTTTGGCCTCATTCCAAGCACATGCCTGAGGTATCAAGACACCACACACGGAACACTGCTCTCTCTACCTCTCGTCTGGAATAGGTACGAACAAAGGCTGATTTTTGACGCAGAACTATCCGACTTCTGGAATTCTCCTGGGCCTAGTCGAAGCAACAAGCTCGCGCAAGACATATGTTGAGCATCAGGCTGGGAAGCTGACAGAATAGTGGAGCTCAGCAATAGTAAAAATGGTTTCAGGCTTCCGCTTGATTGCAACAAAGACTGATGCTCATAGACATGTACTAATCCCTCCTGAGCGAGTGCAAGGATGTCGGATTCGTGCGGCTTGTACTTCGATCCATCGCTCACAAGTTCTTCCTGACGACCTCCTCCAACTCCCCCTTGCTCAGCTCTTTCACGCCAAGCAACGCATTGTCATTATTCTCACTCCAATCGCTGCCATGACTCTTGTTGAAGACACTGACCTTAATAAAGTCAAGCATCGCAGCGCTCACGTCCTCGCCCTTCTCCAATGAAGCATAGCTGGCCTTCAACAACTCTTTGTTATCGACAGTCTCCGTTGGGAACTCCACACCAGGCTTGATCTTCTTCGCGATCGCCAAGAGGTCGTTCTGCGAGATGAAAGTGCTCTGCACGTACACGACCTTGTTCTTGGTCTCTGCCGGGTGCTTCAAGACGCCAACAACGGCTCTGCCAACATCTGCGAGTGTCGTGGTGCTGATTTTGGTGTTTGGGTCATCGTAAAGCGCTGTGGGGCCGCCATGCTTGTTGATCAGGAAGCCGACTTTTAGACCCCAATCAAAGAACAGACCGTTGACGATGACGGTCCAGTCAAGATGGTCTTGCTTTTTCTTGAGGTAATCCTGCACGAACAGCTTGCCTTGAAATACTGGCAGCTTGGCGGCATTGGCGTTGCCGGGAGTATCAGAACCGAAGTCTGCTGGGAAGAATCTCTTCACGCCCGCTTCGATCGCGGCGTCGATCAGAGGGGGTTGTTCCTCGTGCTTGGGAAGATTGGAGACAACGACGTCCACGCCATTCGATTTGAGGGCATTGGCGAGGGATGTCGTCGAGGTGTAATCTACTTGGACAGTCTTGACGCTGGAGGGGAGGCCTTCGACTTCGCTGCGGCGAGAGAGGGCGATGACCTCAAAGTTTGCATCGAGTAGGGCTTGAACGATTGCAGGTCCAAGATTGCCTGTTGCACCGGCCACGGCAACTTTGTTGAAGGTTGTCATGATGCTGAATGTCGACGTGAAGGTCTGTGTAGGGTTCTGTGGCTCTCTTTGTGGATTGTTCGAAAGGCTGTGTTGTCCCGAACGTTTGGAGCAGTCGTCCTCATACTTATAACTTTTTAATCATCTCAAGGAGTACCCACCGTAGGCCGTGCCCATCTGTAATGCACCCGATACATTTCACATCGAGATGCACATATGTCATCCTTCACCGGAAGCTTATTGGTCAAAGTCCCCCATTCCACTTGGTCACTACCATGTCGTTATGTCCGGAAGATTGGATTGCAAGGAATGTAGTGTTTCTGGGCTCGGCGTAGCACGGTCATGTAGTGCAGGCATGGACTATATCCGGTCTGTGTTGTCGGATTTCTCAGATGCAGTAGCTGAGTGGAGTCCAAGCTGGGCCCCATTTTTCGTTCGGCCGAATCGACGGCGGAAGGGCCAGTCAGGGGAAGGGGCGGATGGCCTGAGATCCGAATCCGAGCTGACCTGTAGTTTGCCTGCTTTTCGTCTTGGGACAGGATTTCTTGTCTTGTGGGTTCTATGTTTGAGAGAGATCTTTCATGGTTAGCGTTCACGAACACTATTCTGTCAAGAGGCCATTGCTCCGGAGTGGTTGCAGCACAAAGCATGTGTATGGATGTTTGGTTGTTTAAAGATGGGTTGGATTGGATTGCACAAGACGCAGAACTGTTTGCTACCTGTATGCTCAGTCGACGCGGCCATTGCAAGAAGTTCCTAGGAGCATCGGGCCCTTCGAGCAAACACCGCAACGTCTTCGCTGTATGAGACAGCCTTCTTGGCGTTTCACATGCTCCCTCATGCTTTCTCCTAGTTCCAAGGAGTATACGCACCTTGTGTCGGACACAGAGCCTCCATGCAGTTTCAATTCTGGTATTGTCTGCCTTGCAACCGCCCGCTACTTCAGCGAAACGCAGCACGAGCAATGAATTCGGTGTCGAAATTCGTTGTGACCTGATCTACGTGCGTCAGCCGCCGCACTGCACTGTCGAATCGCTCTCCCCAGAGCGCGACAGACAAGAACGACGAACGATTCGTCATGATGTTCCACAAGATCAAGCTCTCAAGAGTCTTGTGCCGCTTGACGAAGGACAGAAGACTCCCAAAGCGGATCTCGACCCCATAAAGCATGAGAGTCTTCAGCGAGGGAAGTGTCTCTTGCACAAGTGCCGCAAACATGGGAGAATTCTCGAGAGTACTGATAGCGACCCTGTGCCGCTCAACCACCAGTCTCAAGTGGAGTATTTCCAGGTCGGGGGATGCTGTCAAGACTTTCGCCAACAACTTGGCGTCCATAGGACTGACATCGATGTCCCTCACGTAGATACTGAGATACTTCAGTCGTGTGAAGACAGATCCGTACCTCTCGATCTTGGGCGAGAATAATTCTTGCAGATGAATCGCCCGCTTAGTCTCCACATTGACGGACTCGACCGACATGCCGCTTTCGGAAAGGGCTTCCAGAACGACACCCACTGCCTTATTCGCGGAAAGGGGCTCCAAGAGGATGTCTTTGAGCACGGTAGAGACGATGGACTTGGGAAACGCATGCCGGGCCTCGCCTTCGTCAAAGATCGGAACTTTCGTCGTGTAATGAACTTGTCGGAAGTTGATACGCTCGAGTTTGCCATGACGCTTGAGCGCATGAAACAGCGTATCCAGTGCCAGTCGCTGTGTGTCGACATTCCAGAACAGTTGATAGTCATTCCAGAGCCGATGGTGTAGCCATCGCGTCAGCATCAGTCGCTCGTTGGACTCGACGTGGGAAGGCTCGACAGTAGTGGTGCTTGGATCAGGAACCTTGTTGATGAAGAAGCTGATTTCGCGCAAAGCGGGGCCGACCGTGGGATGTTGGGCGAAGTCGATGGCCAGTTTGATGCTGCTTGGGCTATCGATGAGAAAGCCTGCATGCCGGTAGTAGGTGCGCACGAAGTAATGTTCAATCTTCCTGGCGATCACAGAGCAGGTGAATCGAAGTGCAAAGAGGTCTGAGGATGGCAAATTGCGGGCGATCTCCTCGAGCAGCTCCGCTGGCAGCGTGGCCAGGGGTGTCGGCCTGGCGAGTCGCATGCAGGACCGACAATGCATTGCTGCGGTGGTGTTTCGAGGTCGCGGTGTCTGTGGGCTTGGGGAGAACTGACGAGCATTTTTGAGCTGGCGCCGAATCCCGCATGAGCCGCGCGCTAGTCGCAAGCTTCGGAAGCTTCCGAGCGTTCACATGACAACGCCCGCGAGTGAATGAAAGGAAGGTGCAGGAGGCACAACACTGCATCAAAGCTCTTTCGGATCCCTTGCGACTCGTTTGCTGCAGCTCCACATTCTCGAGTCGTGGACTGAAGCTGCAGCGCTTCATGCGTGTTACTGGAGTAAGGCCTTGTTCCGACAGTCGACAAGTTTTAATCAGCTCACGCGCTGAACGGAGGTAAATACTGTAGACATATGGCGAGTTTCGTTGTTCGCCGATCCCTGGAAAGCGCAGTCCGGAATGATCAAGCACTGGCATTCCCTTCCATAGCCTCCTGGGCCATGTAGTCACAAACCCTGGGTAAAGCGCGTCACTGGCCGCTTGATGCCGAATTAGCCTTGTATGTGCAATGGGCGAGCGTGACTCGCTGCGTCGCCTTTACCTTCGAGGTGATTCTTTGTGGTCTCGACGCTCGACGTCTGAGTCGAAGTAGATTCGTCGGTGCCACCCTGCCATCGCATTCCTGAATACCCTTAACACGGACTTCTCCATAAGGGTTCCCCTGGTCTCATTTCCATTCGAAAGTGATCGATCACGCACTCGATCAGCATGTCTCACCCATCCGCCACAGTGGTCGCTTCAGCAACTCGCAAGGTCTTCGAACGCTTCGCCAGCCAAGGAGTTCCATCACCAGCCGCCAGCCGTATTGGCAATATCGTGAGGACGGCGACCTCAGAGGTACGCTCAACGCCACAGAGCAGTCAGACCGGACGCTAACGAGTCTTTTAGATAAAGAAGAAGTATTTGTTCGACGACGTCCGTGTCCGCAGGTAAGTCCATGATCATATCGCGAGATCATTGCCCCAGCCAATACATATCAGCAACTTCGAATCTCACCCACCCAACCCGTATCCCTTCGAGATGCGCGCTTCTGCAACCCTCGAGCTCATCAACGCCAGCCAGCCTTCGAAGCTGATCCACGTACTGGAAGACGGTAAGATCAAGACTTCTTCGCAGATCCTCTCAAACTCCACCGCCTTCAAAGAGCGCGAAGAGCGTCTGACCGCTCAAGAGAACTGGTACCCCCAGCTTGAGCAGACGAGCGTGCGCGAGAAGGCGCGTTCCGACATGTTCGAAGAGTTGAAATACCTGAAGGCTGCCAAGACGATCACGCTAGAGGACAGGTTGTTGGGCAAGTTCAATGCGGTGACGCGGTATGACCAGCTCTTGAGGGATCAAGAGAAGGCGAGAGAGGTTGCAAAGGCTGAGCTGTATGGTTGTGCGAAGCGCTAAGATGTTGGCAGTGCTGTTCGTTCGAAGCAGGATGTATGAAGTCGGAGCGAAGGCGGCTGCACAACAAAGACGAGATCTTCAATGGTCGCCTTTGTTGTGGAAGACTCGTACGTATTGGATGCGTGCTGGCTCCGAAGACTTTGAGCCTAGTTCAATGAGGCAAGCGAAACTCGTGCTTGGTTGTGGAAGATTATACCATGCTGTTGGATCAACTTGAGGATCGTTGATGTGCATTCGATACACGTAGCTCCAGAACGTGACTACCACCATATGGTGTCATCGCCATAGTCTTTGAGTCTCTCGGCAGATACAGCAGGAGGGCTAAGCGTCCATGCCGATCACTCCAAGGCTGTACGCTGATCCTGCAGAAGGCTGTACGAGGGTTGCGCAGTCGGAAGCGTTGAGATGGGAAGAAGGAGACTGTCAGAATGTCAGGGGCCTAGCATGCTGAGCCGCAAAGGATATCGATTTCATGGGCTTTGCATCGTATTGAATGTGGTAGAAAGATGAGCCTACACCGTATCAGACCATCGAGATTGCATTTACACAGCGGATGGAAAGGCGGCGTGTCCTAATCATGTGTCTCGAGTTGGTTGATGTCAAAGTGAAAGATGAAAGACAACATGAAGTCGCCGCGTGGTTTGCCACGACTTTAGGCAACATAAGCGAAACCTCGGGATGGAATCATGGAGATAAGCACAATCGGCGAGCTGGTAGCTCCAGAGCATCCCGTCGCCAAACACTTGACGATTACTCACCATTGTCTCTTCTACAATCGCGACATCTTAGATTCAGTCAATCGATCAACGAACTGTACCTAGCTCATCTCGATAGCGATCTGATCGCAATGTCTGCATCAAGAGATGCCTTTTCCCCAGCAGCATCATGGCAGACCGAAACGGACGATGACGACATGGACTTCGAGGTGAGATTCCATATCAAGACATCAAACAGCAACATGTGCGTCCTTGTGATCAGGAGCTGATACTAGTGCAGCTCGCCGGCAGTGAAGTAACGCCATCGGTCGAAGAGAACGACGAGGACGAAGACGACGATGCCGAAGCCGAGACGACCTTATATTTCGACGCCGAGGAAGGGACGTTTCGAGATGCCGATGGCGATGAGGTGACACTCGAGATGGACGCCGAAGACATTGAAGAGGAAGAAGAGCAAGAAGGAGGGCAAGAGGAAGGAAGCCAGACACCACAGGCACAGAGGCCGCAGACAATCACCAGTACGTCCAACACACCGCAAAGACCAGCCAGCCGGCTAAGGCGACTGAGCTCGGCTACACAATCTCGCGTGAGTGGCAATGACTCGAAGGACGTCAGGCTGATATGTGGTAGTAACCCAACAGCAGATCCTGCAACTGCTTTCCCACGCCGGTATTCGCGGCATCTTTCCATCGGGCGTCACCACACGGTCACAAACGAGACGACAACATGTGCAGCTTGATGAAGACGCCGAGGAAGAAGATGACGAGGAATCATATCTGGGCTATGGCGCGAGTAGATCAAGGCGACGAGCGAGAAGAACTGCGGCCGGAGATCGATATCCTCCTATTCCTTCGGAGGTGGGCAAGGCTTTAATGGAGAATGGTACATTCGGACGGAACGATCGATGTCAGCATACCGCTTGTGGCGCTCCATATTCGCAAGAGAACCAACGCAAGAGGCGAAAGCTGGCCAGGCGAATGTTCGACCGCGAGATGGGCGTAGAGAATCGTGGCCGCCAGAAGGCTCTCACCAGTCTGGCCTCGCAAGACCTCATCCCCGGCTCGAAAGCAGACCTGATCATCAATCTTAACGCAAGGTGTTACTCTGGCCAGTTCTCTGAAGACGGAAGCTTCTTCTTCGCATGTGGGCAGGATTTCAAGGTGCGCATGTACGACACGAGCAACCCCTACGACTGGAAGTACTATAAGACTGCCAACTACTACGGCGGTCAATGGACCATCACAGACGCCTCTCTTTCACCAGACAACCGCCTCCTGGCATACAGCAGTATACGAAGTCAGATCTGTTTGGCAAACACTGAACAGGGCGACATGAGCGAGCCGCAGATGCTGGACTTCAGCGACATGGGCTCGGGCGGTCTCGGCGGTGGTGGTGGTCGAGGATGGGGAAGGCACCATGGCCACTTTGGTATATGGTCTTTGCGCTTCTCAGGAGACGGTGGCGAGATCGTTGCAGGAACCTCAGACCAGAGCGTATACGTCTACGATCTCGAAGCCCGCCGCAGCATTCTTCGCATTCCGGGACACGGTGACGATGTGAACGCAGTGTGTTTCGGCGACAAGCTGAGCCCGCATATCCTCTACTCCGGATCGGATGATACTACGCTGAAAGTCTGGGACCGCAGATCGCTGTCCAGCATGAGGCCGGCGGGCATGTTTTTGGGGCATACCGAAGGTTTGACATATATCGACAGCAAAGGCGACGGCAGATATGTCATCAGTAACGCCAAGGATCAGACGTGTAAGCTTTGGGATCTACGGAAGATGATTAGCACAGATGTTGGAGAGAGGATCAACCCGCAGGTATGTACAGGATCTATTCCCTGGCATATACTATGCTAACATTCGCCACAGGACTACACCACCAACTTCGACTACCGCTTCTCACCCTACGACACCGACGACCACACACCACATCCTCACGACTGTTCCCTCGTTACTTTCCGCGGCCACCGCGTACTGAAGACCCTCATCCGTTGCCACTTCTCCCCAGAAGGCTCGACCGACGGCCGCTACATCTACAGCGGCTCGCACGATGGCAAGATCTACGTCTGGAATCTTGACGGCACCCAAGCTGCGGAACCGATCAATGTCCTCGCCGCCACAAAGAACTCCCGTCCAGCAAGCGATGAGCGCTTCGTCGATCGTTACGACTACTACGGTCACGGGGGCGTGTGGAAGACAATCGTACGAGACTGCTCATGGCATCCTTCTGCACCAGTCATCGCGGCCACGTCTTGGAATGGCTGGGACCATGGCCTGGGAACGTGTACGGTGCACAGCTGGAACGACGGCGCGGACAATGACGAGGTTGCGGCGGATGATGAAGAGGAGTGCGCAAATGGCGACGCGTATGCCAAGGCTGGCAGTTTGGGAAGCAGTCCTATGGGTGCGAGGGTAACGGCACAGCTACAACACGACTCACGATACTACGGCCGACATGAAAGCGGGACGAGTGCGAGACGCACGAGGTTGAGGGATCGTATGGGGCTGGGTGCACTCTGGGGAGAGGATGACGAGTGACTAGATGATGGAGAATTCAGTGAGGCGCAGTATGATGATATGAGCGATGAGACCGGGAGTGAGGGCGATGCGTGAGTGCGAGTGTGGGGAGGGCACACAATCTACGACAGATTATGAGGGGTTGGCGTTGGGGTATCGAGCCGTAGACTGGAACGCTCGGGCGGGAGCCTGTATATAGGACTGATGGCTCGCATGAATAGGATATGACTTGACGACTGGTCGCCTGTGCTTTCTCTTCTCGCCGCCGTGCGTTGGGCGAATCGTACATATACCCTGAAGTACTCGATGTGAAGCTGGCTTTTCTGGAGAGACTATCTCCCTGTCCCGACCCCGTTTCGCGAACGCCACGCTATGCCGTGTTTCGTGCCAAGTACAGTATGCCTGCCGCGAGCATCGCCAGCTCCGTGATTCCAATTGCTCCTCTGGTTCCCCTTTCGCAGTATCTCATCCTCCCCACAAGCCATGCATCTCTTATTGACAATCCTCGCTCTCCATCTCGCTGTTCTCGTCTATGCGCCACCGACCAGAATGTTGTTTACGGGAATATGGACTATGGCGCGCGCATCGTGTCAGCCTCTCTCCCCTCTGCTCGCCCGTGAAAGGGCGGCGTGGTGAATACGTACTCAGCTTGACAATATATCCAATAACGCCCATGATGAGGAAGCCCATGCCGACGGCTTGGCTGATGCGGAGGAATTCGCGGCGATCGGCTGTATATCACCTTGGTATTAGTTCTCGCTCTTCGTGGTGGAAGAGGGTATTGGAGACGTACGCTTGCTGCAGCGAGTGAGGAAACCCCGGCCGTCCTTGAGGAACTCGCGGGGCATTTCGAGGAGGTCTTTGGCTTGGTCCATTGTTGGCGACTGGTTGTATTGGAGATGTGGGTGGATATCGGGTTTGTTGTGAGGGTCGTGGTGGTTCTGTCAATTGGTGGTTTGGAGATTCGATGGGGACAGCTGTCGGAGCGGAGGACGGAGGACAGGGATTTGGATTTGGTCTTGCTAGCGTCGAGCTTATCTGGCTGCACGTGATGGCGTTGAGGACTTCACTTCTTGAGGTGGGAATCTTCAGGCAAAGCATAACAAAATTCTCGACCAATTCGTGAGAGATACAGTACTTGCTCTAATTGTGAAGTGAATGCCATATGCCGCTCACTTGGTTCGCACAAGTACTGACAGATCGAGCATCGTTCAACGCCTCGCCACGATGACCACAACCAACGGAAATGCTCCTGACCGGAAGTTGAAGATTCTCATGCTCCATGGCTACACACAGTCAGGACATATGTTCGAGATCAAGACCAAAGCTCTGAAGAAATCCCTCGAAAAACACTTCCCTCCCGCACCAAAACCCGGCCATCTCGGACAATTTCCGGGCGGCATCGAACTCGTCTACCCCACGGCTCCCATCCGTCTAAACCCGTCAGACGTCCCAGGCCACGATGGCGATGGTCCCTCAGATATGATCGAAGCGTACGGCTGGTGGAAGCGCAAGGGCGACGACGAGCCGTACACCTACGAGGGCATGGAGGTCGGTCTTGACGCAATCGCCACCGTATTGAAAGAACAAGGCCCCTTCGACGGCGTCCTCGGCTTCTCGCAAGGCGGCGCAGCAGCGGGTATGGTCGCAGCACTGCTAGAGCCCGGCCGACGAGAGAGTTTCGAGAGCCATCAAGCGAAAGGCGGGATGCGGTATCCGGATTCTTTCACCCAGGACTCCGGCTTCATCGAAGAGTGTATACATCCTCCTATGAAACTTGCCGTATCGTATTCGGGATTCGGTGCGAGTACTCATGAGCTTTATAAGGCGTATTATGAGCCGAAGATTCAGACGCCTATGATGCATTTTATTGGGAGTGTGGATACTGTGGTTTCGGAAGAGAGGAGTTTGAGGTTGGTGGAGGCTTGCGTGGAAGGCAAAGGCAAAGTTGGAGGCGTGCAGAGAGTGGTGTATCATCCTGGTGGCCACTTCTTACCAAGCAGTCAGAAACAGTATGTTGCTGCTTTGGTGGGATTCATCAGAGAGGTGATTGGAGAGCCTGCGGATGGGTCTGGTACTGCGACACCGAAGAAGGACGAGAGGGCCGAGGATATGGATGTTCCGTTTTGACGCGAGTCGGTGGCTCGTGTGGCTGAAGTTGACGCCCCTTACGGCTACCCAAGATATACACTCTAGATGTGATACACTAAGACAAGGCAACGAGTTGAGGGAGTTGAGCTCTAGTTGGAGCCATCTTGACCAAAATGATCGCACTTGTTGGATCATGGCCAATACTTACAGTGATATACATACCCTTGCCCCAGCTTCTTACCACTCAAAGGGAACGACGAGAAGAGATCCAGCACGACAAGTCCTTTGAGACAGCGTCGTGAGCTGGCATGATGCATAGACGGTGCCATTCTCACCAACCAGGCATCCAGTGCAAGGCCAGCAGAACTTCGATCGTACTGGATCTCCAGACACATTGAGACCGTCCTTGCACACTTGCATACCATGCTAGCCCAGACGAGTCAATTTTAGGCTGTGAGGAGTGTGTAAGCTAGACGTGCACAATGCATGTTTACACAGCCTTCGCAGCCACCCTAAACAACAATCGTCGCACTCCCCTTCAAATCCCTCGAACTAGCCCCAACATGCAAAGTATACGTCCCCTCGGCGATCGCCCACTTCTGCGCCTCGACATCCCAAAAGCTCAAATCCCTCCTCCTCAGCGCAAAACTAACATCCTTCTCCTCCCCAGGTTGCAAAGTAACCTTCTCGAACCCTCTAAGCTGCCTCGGGGGCTGGGCAGCGACGGCAGGATAGCTGACATACAGCTGCGCGACCTCCGCACCGGCGACGTCGCCGGTGTTCTTGATGGACGATGTGACGGTGACGATGTCGTCGAAGAGGTCCTTTTGGCCGCCGAGAGAGAGGGCGCCGGTGGGGTATTTGGAGTCGAGGGCGGTTTGGTTGGTAATTCGGACGTTTACGTCGCCGTGGGAGAAGGTCGTGTAGGAGAGGCCGTGGCCGAAGGGGTAGCGCACGGTCAGATTGTTGGCGTCGAAGTAACGGTAGTCGATGTGGATGCCTTCGCTGAAGTCGCATTGTGCTGTATAGCAAATGCTGACGGGGTAGTCGGTTTCGTTTTTGGCGATGGTGTAGGTGAGCTTACCGCTGGGGTTGATGTCGCCGTATAAGATGTCGGTGATAGCGTTGCCGCTTTCCTGGCCGAGGAGGGAGCCGTAGACGACGGCGGTGATGTTTTCGTTCTCGATCCAGTTGTCGACGAGACGGGCTGCGGGAGTGTTGATGACGACAACGGTGTTGTTGCAGTTGGCAGCTACAGTCGTGATCATGGTGTCTTGGTCAGTGTGGTAGAGCACAGTGCGGTCAGCACCCTCTCCTGAAGCCGAGTTGATGAAGACGAGGCAAACGTCGGAGTCTGTGGCGTAGTTCTCGAAGGAAGGTTCCAAGGCAGTGCCAGAGCCGCTGATGCTCACGCCGCCGCCGCCTCCACCACCGCCCATGCTCATGGATGAGTTGGAGCTGGCACCGTCAGGAGCGTCTCCGCCTGCAGACGTGCCACCCGGACTAGCGGAGCTTGAGTTTCCGCTCATAGTGGGCATACCACCTCCGCTCGTGCTAGAGCTTGAGCTAGTAGAAGTATAGGTATCGTTCATAAGGTAACGTATCATGCTTCCATCCGAACGAGCCCGAGCAGCGATTGCTTCGTACGGGCTGACAGCGTACGTCAGTGAGCCCTGTCCACTACCACCGCCAGTGGTGAGGTGTCCGTCGTAAGGGTCTGTCACGCCCTGAACACTGAAGGGGTAGTTGGGACCAGCCATTCCTGGGCCGGCGTGAGCGCCGAACAAAGCGATGACACGAGGCTTCTGTAGCGGCAGACCACGGCTGCTAGAGTCATCGTTCTTCAACAAGACGAGAGATTCCTGAGCGACGCTACGGATCAGCTTGGCGTGATCAGCCCGCACGTCGCGGTACTCGGTCGTAGCAGCTTCAGAAGGCTGCTTGCCATCGTCGAGGCCGGCATAGTAGTAGCCGATAACGTTACGGACAGCCATGTCGTCGAGACGAGCTTGCGTGAAGGATCCATTGGCGATACCGGCTTCGAGGATGGTGGAGCTCCAGTATGAGCTTGAGCCGTAGTCAAGACCAGCATTAGCCGAGCCGTAAGATGTTGACTGAGATCCAACGTCAGGCAGGACAAGACCTGGAAACCCGAGCTCTTCCTTCAAAAGACCGCTGAGGACCTTATTACTCTCACAGGATCCTGTGCCATTGACAGAATTCATGGCACACATGACAGCGCCCATGCCGGCATGGACACCATCAGCAAAGGGCCAGAGGTACAGTTCGTGAATGGTCTTGTCGTTGGCGTTGCTGGAATATACCGATGTCGTGGATGATGAAAGACTGGCAGAACGGTTCGTCTCCTGTTCGTTGAGGATGAAATGACGTCCGATGGTGACAACGCCCGCAGAGTTCATGCCCTTGACCGCCTTTTCCATCGCAATGCCGTTGAGGTAAGGGTCGGGGGCGAATCCTTCAGCGTCTCGTCCGCCGTAAGGAGTGCGGCCGAATGGTCCAGCCACTGGACCGTTGATAACTGTGTGCGAGTGTCAGTCAATTTCCAATCCTTAGTATGGAGTTCGAGACGAACGATTATAACCCATGAGATAGAACTCTCGCCCACTTGCTTTCGCCTCGGCTTCGAAATGCTCACGGTTCCAGGTCATGGCGAGAGCTCCACCAATAGGGAAAGCTGAGACGTAGTATTGTTCATTGATACCGGCGAAGCCATCTTTGTTGGTGAGGGCAGTCCAGGACACACTGCTGTTCGATGAGGAGTTCGATGTGATGCTACCGCCTGTAATGATGGAGATCTTTTGGGCGTTCGTGAGCTGTGCGACGAAGGCTGTTGCTTTCTCGTATGCGACTTGGTAGTCCCCAAGATCAACGGCTCCAGATGAGAGAAGAGAAGACGAAGAAGATTTCGTCGCTGATGACACGCCAGGTAAGATCAAGGCGGTTGCCCATTGATAAGCCTTCATCTTGAAGACGTTCAAGGAGATGGAACGAAGGGACGGAAAGAGTGACGATTGAGACTGAAGGAAAG
Organism: Zasmidium angulare; assembly: GCA_002786045.1. Classification (NCBI taxonomy): domain Eukaryota; kingdom Fungi; phylum Ascomycota; class Dothideomycetes; order Mycosphaerellales; family Mycosphaerellaceae; genus Zasmidium; species Zasmidium angulare. The sequence goes on from NHNX01000009.1 coordinate 231,599, forward strand.
CCCGGCATTCTAGATCAGACCTTGCCTGACATTTATATATGGTCCTCTCACGCCGGTCCACAGCCGCGTGGTCTGTCGTACAGCGAAGCCGCAGAGCTGGTCCCATTCCCTTCTGAAACACAGCAAAGAGACCTGAAGTCTGACGATTGTCTTCTAGTCCTTGTGGAGATGGTCAATCCCGGTATGCTGCCGGTAGTGACTAGCAAGATCGTGCCTGGCTTCCCGAACAGCGGGAGGCGAAGACCACATCTGCCGAACAGAACGTTGTGAGCTTTTGGCTGTTTTTCGAATCCCAGTTTGCTTCTCGCACGGAAAGCGTGTCTGATGGACATTGTGGTCGTTGTCGCAACAGGGGAAGAAAGAAGTGTGCTCTGCCTTACCCTGTTGGCGCTGAAGTGTACTGTATAGAAGTAGTCTGAAGTATTGCTGGGGTATTGATGAAGTATTGATGCTGACGACGCCAGGAAAGCGAAGATTGAAGCGATGTCGTCGTCGGCGGTGACGCACGCACCGTTTTCGGGACTCGGTACGGAAATTGCCAACCGAGATAAGTAATTCATCACATTTGCTGTCATCGCCAATGTGGTCTGAACCTTCTACTCTCTCCTTTCTTTCGTCTCATCAATTACCCATCCGCGACCATCCAACCCTACAAAGCATTACCAGCAGTGATGTATACACGACGTGGGTGGACCGGCCCGCGTTGCAACCCGAGTAGCCAAGCTGGGCAGCAAAAGAAGTGAGACGCACGCGATCCTCTTCTCTACCTTTTACCAAGCAACCACGCTCGCCATGGCAGTAACAGCTGCATAGACACTTGAAGGACCGCGGGGATGTCTCGCACTCTTTCTCGCCAGGGTTTTGTTTCTTCGCCGCGGTCCAGAGTACTGACATACCGACGGTTCAGTACTCAACGTGTCTCACCTCTTTTGCTACCCAGCCTGGTAGCACAGCCTCAAGAGGCTTGCTAAGCCACGTCTCCGGTCACAGATGAGCCCTTCATCTATTCAAGCCCAAGAAAGCGACGTTGGTGTCTCCCTTCCTGCTTCGTCCATCTCGAGAGCATCATGTCCGCCATTCCGGATCATTGTGGACAACCACACGTTCGAAGGTCAATAATCGAGCGAGCCGCGAGCAAGTTCGGCGCTGTCAAAGGCAGCCTAACAACGCATATCGGCAGGGACCAGACGAGTCGGAAGTACGTATATCGTCCGCTCGCTGTCAAAAGGCGCAAGATCAGACTACTCGAAGTTCTACCGACTCGTGGATTGTCGGAAACACCTCTTTTGTGCCGTATCAATCACATCTCCCTGGACGACACTCCGTTGCCACAATATGAAGCAGTTTCGTACGTTTGGGGCGACCCGGATCCTTGTGAGTACATTCTCGCCGACGGCAAAGAACTCCACGTGCCACGAAACACACACTCGGCGCTTCGAAATCTGGCTCTTGTGGATGAGACTCGCAGACTCTGGATCGATGCCGTTTGCATCAACCAAGCCGACGTTGTAGAACGCTCTCAGCAGGTTGTGCTGATGCGTGATATCTACCGAAACGCGACGCAAGGTCTGATATTTCTGGGTGCAGAGTCAAAGTGGAGCCGCTTGGCCTTTGACACAGTTACAGCGTTGTTGCCGGAAGTTAAACAAGATATGGGTCACGCGAACAATGTTCGCGATGCTTTTTCGGACGGGAGTCTTTGGAAAAAGAATAGAACAGCAATACGCACTGTGTTTGAAGAGCGTCCGTTGCAAGAGCTGTTTTCTGCGACTTGGTTCTAGTACGTGTGCCACTTTCAATGCAAGGCTCTGCTGACCCCAAGGAAGTCGAGTGTGGGTCGTCCAGGAAGCCTCACTCACACCACGAAATCTCTGCGTGTGGGGTGCCTCGGCCATCGACCTGGACAGTATACTTATGACCGCGTTCTGGTTGTATTCGACGCATGTTCAACATATTTCATCCGCGTTGTATGGCGTGAGGGGTCTCCCATGCGCCATGCTTCTGTGTCTCGCACGACTAGATGTCCAACAATGGGGTGGCAGAACCATCGTCAATGTTCTTGACCAAGCTCGAGATCTCGATGCCTCTGATCTGAGAGACAAAGTCTACGGAACACTCGGTCTTTTGCGCGGGGATCGCGAAAGTCTGCAGACTGGACTTCTTGCTCCTGACTACACCAAAACACTAGCACAAGTGCTCCAAGATGCCACTAAATATGCTATAATGGGACCTGGCCTAGACGATTCATGGCGGTGCGATCTAAGCATACTGAGCCTGGTACACCACCAAAGTAGCCTCGACATGGCCTCTGCCGGCTTCCCGTCTTGGACTTACAGGATCGACCGCGCATGGGACTTCAATTACGAACCAGAATCTCTGCCTGAGCACCCAGATAGCGGCGTCGACGTGACTGCCGTAGAAAGACAAGTGGATCTGGGCTTACTTACGTCTCGAGGTCTGCCACACCTTCTTTCGCTACGGGGTTTCGAAGTTGGTACGATCTCCGAGGTGACCTCAAGTATGCCCTTGGATCCTGATACGTACGACCTATTGGCATGGATCGCCGAAGTCGGGTCTCTGGTCGTCGAGGGCTCAGCACTAAACCTGCGGGAAGACTATTTGTTACGTCTTCTGATTTGCGGTGTGAACAAATGGGGAGAGCAGAGTTCGCGCGCTGATGTACATGGCTTTTCGTTGATGCTCGCTCGTTCTAGGCGCGATCCAGAGATCTCTGCTGATTCCTTAGAAAAAGACGAGATCCAGGCCTTGGACACTTGGCATGCCATCAGAACGAGGTGCAGCCATCGCAAAGCTGCCGCCTCCAAGACTGGACATCTCCTACTCGTGCCGAAAGTCACGGAACCGGGTGATCTCATCGTAGATTTGAGTGGCGGCCGTTATCCATTCATTCTGCGACCTCACCAAGCTACTGAATACCTCTTCATTGGAGCATGTTACATCGATGGTGCAATGCCATGGCAGGGGCAAGAGTACGATGAGTTTCAGGAGGCTATGAAAGACAAACCGGAAAGGGTGTTTGACATCGTGTAGGTAGAAGAACATTCAGGCTCGAGACCGTATCGCGTCCTGAAAAAGGAAGAGGAAGAACCGCCACTCTCATTTGGTGTCTGCCTCAACGTCTCCGAGGTATGTATGTCTCTCTTCCTGGACAGCACTTCATCTTATGCCACATGACGCATCAGTGCCTCTACTATTACCAGCGCAAGGAGGCCGTCCTGCAGCGTCCGATTGTTGATCGGCCACGGCTTGAGAAGGCCGGTGCATGCTGTACAACCTGTCCAACCAGACATCGCCTATTCAATGACTTGAGATACTCGGGGCGCTTCGAACCTCGCTACAATATGCGATATAGGCAATACCATAGCCGGATGCAGCATCCTGCAGGAGCTCAGGAACATTAAGTCCTCGGGTCCGCACCGAACCGAGGAAGGCGGGTGAGCTTAAAAGAAGGCCAGCCCGCGCCGCTGAATCTTAATCGCCTTTCCTCCTTCTTCTCTGCCACCTCACCTCCTCCGCAGGCCAACATGGATATCCTGTTTCCGGAGAAGACTACCAAATCGTCCGCGTCTTCGTTTCAAAATGACTCTCCAGCGTCGGCGTTCGACAAGAACATCTCCATCTGGTTATCATCCAACGACTCGTCCGCGTCATCGTCAGCAACATCGCCTTCATCTGGCTCACAAACACCAACCACCGCCGACACCCTCATCTCCATGCTGATGGACTACGTCGCCGCAGCCAACAACAGAAAATGGGACGACTATAACGCATTGGCGCCATACTTCCACCCATCGTACACCACCGAATGCCGCTTCACTTCCAAGTTGCAAGACTTCTCCGAGACCATTCAGACCCTGCAGGATCTCGTGGAGATCTCGCCGACGTTTCAGATCAAGCTGCATGAAGCTTCGGCTAAGATTGATGATGCACAGAAGACTGCGTTTGTCTTTCTGCATTCTGATTGGATTGGTGCTCCGCCGGGTACTACTACTCAGAGCATGCAGGTGTTTGAGTGGAGGTTTGTTGATGGCATGTGGCTTTGCTATCGGTCGAATGTTATGAGGGGGCTTGATGAGTTGGTCTGAGCTACAGAGGATGGCCACCATGTCGGCTTTCTCGGTGTTGTGAGGGTGCTGCAAGTGGCGAGAGAGCGAGCGAGAGGCTTCTTGGAAGTCAGTGTCTCTCGACGTGATACTCACCCACAACAAGTTCCTATCGAAACATGGCAGCGAAGGAACAACCCTCGGACCTTTCGTTACCGAATAGTATGCACCTATCCCAGAGCCGTCAAATCTACGACCGCATCCGTCGCGATGGAGCCAGGCCACCACTATTAGCGTGAGAGTAGAGGCCAGCGTCAAACTGGCAAGCAGTCTGGTCATTCACCTGCTTTCGAGTCACCCGTTGCCCAGGCAACCAGAGCCACGCTTCTGCCTCCCGTCACCTCACCTCGTCACGCAGCGTCATGCGTCGCTGCAACACCTCTGCACTCTTCTTCTTCTCGCACACAGCGGCTACAAGACCACTCCGATCTCCGCCTCGTCCGCTGATACCAGACTCGACAGCCACAACCTTTGCTCAAGATGTCTCCCAACCCAAGAAACCTCGCATCGCTCCTGACCGAGATGTTGGAACTCATCACCGACTCACTCGAACCGCACGATATTCTGGCATTCCGACTAGTGAGCAGCTTGACCCAAGAAGCGGCCTTCAAGGCTTTCACTCGCAATTGGTTCGAGCACCGCAGCCTACAAATCTACTCGCAAGACAGTATGCGCCGCAGTCTTGCAGTTGCCTGCTCTGCAAACTTCGGCCCTGTCGTCAGAAGCATCACTATCTTCATCGACGATTATCAGCCGGAGGCTACCAGTCGAGCAGATAAGAGGGCGACGATTCTCAGACACTTCGGACTCGACCTCAAGCTCTTGACCAGACTCTTTCAGAAGTTTTGCAAACTCCATACTCGGCCCACCATCATAATGACCACCCATGCAGAAAGGCAGGCGCACGACTCAGGCCACGCAACAACGGAGCCGATGACCGCTCCATCTCGAATCGACTGCCATGCCTTCAAGACAATCATGGCCTCGATCAAAGATGCTGGGTTTACACCTCGAGAGTTTGCCTTTGGGTCCGGAACTCCTTTCGGGCAGACCTGGTTTCTACCAGTCCACGCCTGGTTGCAGCATCCTGACACTTTGAACGCAAGACCTGAAAATGTTCGCCTCTTCCAGCACGCGTTCACTTGCGTCGAATCTCTGACACTGGATCTCTGGCTTGAGAATGATTCTGAAAAGGGCGTCGCGGCACTCTGCCGATGCATTGCGTCGTTCCCGAACCTGCAGTCACTGACCATATATGGACGGGACAAGGACTTCGATACAAAGCAGGAGGGGTGGTGGTACCCCACCGATCCCTTTGTCATAGCTGAAACGCTTCTACGCCATGACTTCTCCACCTTGAGGACTCTCAAGCTTTGGGGATGCAAATTGATCGTCAGAGACATCGTAGACTTTTTGCGCCGTCATCAGAAGTACAAACTGCAAGAATTCCACGTGAGCTGTCCGTATTGGACATGGGGGCCCGAGATCGGTCGAGCCGACTTCGACGAAGACGTTCCTGGTGACGACGATGACGCAGAGACTGTACCACGAGAACGTCTGGAAGGCGGTTACGAGCAAAGCTGCAAAGCGTTGCAGAAGCTGACTGGGGTGCAAGTCCACAAATTCTACACGCCGGATGATGCACAAATCCTATGGTATCTACACTAGCAAGGGGTCCGTGAAGATGATCGACCTGGAGCAGGGGCCCGCGATGTTGATCGGAGCAGGTGCTCCTATGGGCGAAAGGTATGGACAATGAAGAAGCTTTTGTATTGCCACGGTTCGGTCCCTTAGGGTAGCTTCTGTCGGCTCGTCAGCGATCAGGGATCTGGAGCAGTGTCGTGCGCGTGACCCTGAGGAGCGCAAGCTATTTGTATCCAGCCCAAGCGTATCACCCCAGACGATTGGGCGGCCTTTGACTTCATGCGACAAGTGGACGCGACATCAAGGTCAAGACATCATTTGAAACGAGGTGTAAGCTTGGTAGCCACATCCAATGTTCAATCTCTCTCTATCAACTAACCCTAACTCCCACCGTCGACATGTTGAATTCAACGTCACTTGGTAAACATCAAGATGGTCGTCTGCGCAACCACCACTGGAGTATGTGCTAGCGTGTTACTTCCTCAACTTCTCGCGTCATCTTATGGGGCCGGCCCAATGTCCATATAGTTCTGAGGCGCGTCTCCTGGCAACGTACATGGGGAACCATCCCCAAAACAGTGGTAGACGTATCCGACCAAAATATTGTTCTCATCCATGACATTCCACTGAGAACTGGGTCTACCAGAACTAGCGCCACAAGTGTAATCATTCTGCACAGAAACATCAGTAAAGTCGTTCACGAGCACAAACTGTCGTCGCAACGATAGGACTTACCCCGGCGATCGCAGCGAGCACGCCATCTACACACCATGGAGCACTCGGATCTGTACCATCCACGTACGAGCACGCCCACGATTTGTAAAAGTCCCCCGTTGTCTGGCGGCCCTCCACAGAAGCCATTGGAGTCTTGTAGTGGGCGCCGGGTTGTTGATTGTTTTGGGGATTGTCGAGCTCGATCGCAACACCGTCGCCACCAGCTTGGACAGCTATGACTCCAAACGCCCGCAGATCACGAAGCAGAGTTTGGCGGCAGTTCTGACGACAGAAACAAAGGAGACCAGCCGCGGTAACAGTGACGGCGGCTGCTGCAGCGCCATTCAAAAAGTCTCCTTTAACAGTTACATTTCCCACTGTTACTGTTATGCCCTGACGTTTTTCCAGCACCAGCTCTGAGGTGTTCGGGCGGCGGATCTCGAGGTCTTGGGGGATGTATGTTGCTGAGCAGATGGACGTGCCGACGCACGTGAGCGAGAGGAGTTTGAGAATGGAGAGCATTGTTCCGCCTGTGGATATGAATTGTCGCGTGCAAAGCAAAGTCTGGAATGGTAAAGAACTGTGACTTCGAGTCCAACACGGTCGATGCCCTCTTCTCTTATATATTCATACGCCTCCAGTACTGTGCGCTCTGGGTGGTTCCGGCATAGCACCATGCTCGACGACATCGTCGATGAATGGCCATCCGATATGCGGGCAATCGTGTTCCCAGTGCTGCTCGTGCAACGGTACGTAGATTTAGCTTGCTGTTTACGAATGGTTACATTCAGGAGTCTGCCAAGCATTTCGGTAGTTGACCAAGACGGCAGGCTCTGCAACAGCAAGTCCTCCATGAGCTTCATGACCTTCGCTTGGATGAGGGATCTCCACTTGGTTGCATTTGCTGCAGGCATCGTCTCTATGGTAGTGGTCTAGGGCCGAGAAGCATTGACAATGTCATGGAGTGGCAGCCGGTCGAGAATTAGGCTTTGATTGACATGAACTGGATGACATCGCTGTTGTCCACCGGTGACACGTGCTTAATGGAAACATGTCCTAGGTCTTAGGGGTTCTTCTCAAGTTTTGACTTTGGCAGTCGTCGGTCTATACGGACGTCGAAGCCAGATTTTGAGTTTGGCAATTGTGACTCTAACGCTATGGATCTAGTTTGGCAATTGTGACCCTAACGCTATGGATCTCCAAGTAGCGTTTGAGGGCTGGACAGCTTCGGTGAGGGTCCACGCCCAACACGATTCAAGTGCGTATGGGTCTTTCAGAATGTGCTTAGAGTATCTGTCAATGACACGTGATGACAAATAACACCTGCCACTTCGATGCCAGGTAGCTCGCAAGCGGCAGTGTTACGTCGGTGACCCCCGAGTGTCGGTAACGGTGGATACAACGAAGCATTACACGCTTGCTAACACACGAAAGCCTCTAAGGTCCAAGAAAGGTTTTAGATTCAAAGTGCTCGCAATATGTTGAGGCAGAGAGTCCAGTCAAGAGGTCATATTCTCCGTTTAGCGAGGTTGAGAAGCTGTGCAACTGCGAAAATAGTCATGATCGTGTATCCTCGATGTTCCGCGGCGAAAGTGGTAGACTGACGTGTTTGATTACTTGATTGTGGTCATATCAACACTCGAACAGCCATGTGTTAATCGCGATGCCCGAGGTCACTCTGTAGTGCCGCTGGTATGGGTCTTGTATTCATTGGCAGCGAAACTGGTGCATTTGCGCAACTCTCCACTTTCGCTTGTACAAGGCTACGGTAAAGACTGTGAGGTTCGATCTTCCACTTTCGATGTACCCGCTCCAAGGATTGTGCACTGGCAAGCAAGTGGCAATCAACCAATCATATCTACCAAACATTGATGTTGTGGCACATATCCATCCTAACCCGCCGACGACCCCTTGCGATCTAGCCCGAGAGTGTGGATTTGACGATCTGGGAAAGCCGTTACGCAGCTGACTGAGAAGCCTTGCTCGCCGCAAATGGCCAGACCCGCCGTCCCAACTTGAACCATGAAGGTGCAGAGGCTGTCGTCATTGCCATTCATTTGAACACATTGCTCCGTGCCAGCCTTGGCCTGCAACATCGCGATGGCTGAAAGCGCTTTCAGATACAATACAGAGTAGTTGTCTGATCTTGAATTACACACCTTGTTGAGCATCGGTGGCGAGCGGAGAGTTGGAGCTCGTATCGCAACTGACGAATTCGGATTGGCCCACAACGGCCTCAGTGAAAAGAGCAGCCGCGAAAGCGACAAGAGCGTAGTATTGCATGGCTTTGTCTGGTAGTGAGTCGCGACGTAATAAGTTAAGATGTTGAGAGAATCACGGTTGTCGCGTTTTCACACAAGTCCTTATATAGGCGCTGCATGTTGTTGTGCATTGGCGGCTACTGCGAGATATTCGATGGCACAGCATTAGGCTCCTGCCCTACTAGAGCTAAACTTTTTCGCCGACTATGCTACTTCTCTTCACCGCTGGCTAGCGTACAATGTAAGCTCTTGACATGCACTACGTCATAGTCAGGTCTGGTCGGTCAAATACGAGAAGAGTGGAATGTGGAATACAAGCCTCGTTGTGGTATGGCGGAGCCCTGTGAGCTGAATGGATTAGGGCTAATGTGCTCTGCTAGCAAGGCTACTACGGATTCGCCTCGTATTTGGGCCAAGGCTAGTGTGGGTGAGTGTGGCCTTCGTAGCGTGCTTTCACTCGGATGATGCGATTTACTCGAACGCCCTTGCTAGAACAACATATTTTGTGGCTGAGCATGCTGCGCTCTACCCTGCTATGATGGCAAACTGTTGCAGCACCTAGCATTGTCAACAGCAAGGTCTGTGAAGAAAAGATGCATTAGCTTCAAAAAGTTCTCTTTCCGATTATAAACACTAGTGTGTCTTTGTCATTCAGCAATCCCCGCATATGAATCGAGATGTATGACAACATGCATGTGGAATGCTCTTTTCCTGCGCATGCGGATTGAGATGTATGACAACATACATGTGGAACATCCACAGGTTGCAACTAAGTAGCGCGAGAGTCGAATGCAAGTCTTCGTACACGTGGTCATGGTCAATCAACCATTGGCTAGCAGGTTTTATGCCACCGGCTCTTGCAATGCTACCTTCGTACGTTTTACGCATGGTTTGGACGTTGGCACTCCGCAATGTCACGATAGGTGTGGAATCCGCTGTTGCTTGAAGAAGAATCGCCACTTTCCACAACTCATATATGTAGTGCCCCAAGGCACCTTTGATTCTAAGAACCATTCCTCTCCAATTCTGCGCCACGGGTTGAACTGATTGCAACCAGTCCACACCATGTTCAACCGAGTCCAAGTCGCTCTGATCTCCCTAGCCTCGCTCGGAGCCGTTTCAGCTCAAAGCGTTGGCGCTATCTCCTGCGACACCTCCGACAACAGCCCGTACTTGTCGGATGTGGAACAGGGTAAGTAAAGCCTGTGTGTTCACCCGAACTGCGTTTAGCACTCTAACATCTGGCTGCAGCCCTTGCCGGTCTTCAATCCCGTGGAAACGTGTACTTCGTCCAGACAGACAGATCCGATTCCTTGTGCAGCGGTGCCGCTACGGTGGGCTCGACGAATCTTGCCCTGTGCGGAGACACTGGACTCAGCATTTACGTGCCGGATATGGTCCTCGACATTCAGGACATCATCAACGCGTGTCAACAGGATGGAGTGAACAAGATCGGAGGCACATACGTCGCTGGCCCGAAGGGATATGACCGTGTTCAGGTAGGTGGTCGTTGCCATCGTATTGGAAGGTTACATGAGACCCACGGGCTGACTATGTACGTCTCCAACAGATCTCCAAGCCGGCGCCAACCTAGACAATATCTGTACCTGAAACCGGACGGTTTGCAAGTGAGCTGGCTAGTGAGGAGTAGCGGGTGCAAAGAATAAATACGTGTGTCCGTAAACGATGTGTGCGGTCCGCATCTATTCAGTAGTGTACCGCGGCTCATAACCAAGCTCGAACCAATGTCATCCGCTCCTGTTCGGCTTTCTCTAAGCGCACCTTTCATCATCGAAGCATGGGGTCAAAAAGCCCGGATTTCTATCGAGTATTTCGTGCAGGTCCGCCGACGCTGTCTGAAACTCGGTGTGTGCGCACGGCGTCAGCTCACCAAAGCGTCGAGGGCAGAAGGCTAGGGCAGAAGCTCACTTGGGCAGTACTTGCCTTCAGCGAAGCTCGGAGCCTGTCCATTTGAGAACGATGAAAAGCTCTACGATACGGAGGTCTAGGCACGCATTGAGGTCCGAGAAGCAGCGATACGGCCATGCGGTCGCGGTGAAGCTTGGAGCGCTCTCCTTTGTAACGGTATTGTATGAAACATGACGAAGTCCTCAACTTCGCTCTCCAAGTTCGCTGCTCGTCAGAGGATCCATACAAAGGACAAGCTGTTGTAGTCACGACCAAAAGTGACGACAAGGTGCTTACGTGATAGTACATTGTGGTGATTGGGATACGTTTTTCCGACTCTCTCATTGTTACGTCCCACTTCTTTGTTCAGTGTCTTTCGTGTACAAACTCATATCGTTGCTTTGTCTCAGTAGGCTGCTATCAGGCAGGCTCATGTTTGCCTTCAGCTCCGTTTTCAGCTCAAGAGAGCGCACTCTCAGCTGTCCTTGGAAAAGAACCTCTCAATGAGCTTCTGACATGTGTCATATTTAGGCACAGCAGTGTTCGTTGCCCGTTACACTATATCTCGGAGATCCCGAGTATATCGATTGCATCGTTTGATGTAGTCTTTTTCGACCGGACGGACTTGGGTCCAGCAGATATCAGTAACAAGGCATTCCTCTGCCGTGATTCTGGTTGAATACATGCGCAGCATGATCGCGTCCAGCGTCCGTACTGCTCGGTGTATGCTCTACAAAGGATGAACGTGACTTACAACAGCTATGTTACTGGACGAATAGCACGAGGTGGTTAACACTAAGGGCTTGCACAGCCTTGCTATTGTTCAGACGCAAACGTCGACTACTGCTTTTGTGGAAGTTCTTTGGTATCTTGGCGACAGTAACCTCAGAGGTATTCTCCTGTGGCGAGAGATCATCAAGACTACAGCCGCCCACCTTTACGCAACGACATAATCGAACTTGTCCAACAAGTTTCAAAAAATGCCCGCGGTGAGGATACGTGATGCTCCGGTGTTCGTCATCGAGCACAACGGGTCATTCACCTCGCGTCGAGTCACGGGTCGGCTAGGCAACGTCGCGCTAGCAGCGTTTGCGCCGCCTCTTCGAATTCCAGACATGTCGTCCAAGAACAACTTCCGCTTCAACACAACTACTGCAAAGTCTGTCACCTCCACACGACCATCCCACACGCACTTGTCCAGCACTTCAGTCCCGATCTCAAAATGTCGACCAGCCGCATTACCCCGATCGTTGGCCACACGTCAAACGACTCGAAAACCAACCTCCTCACTCTTCCCGACGAGATGCTAGAGCTCATCGCCGACCAGGTCGAAGCCTTCGACGACCGCGATTTGCTAGCACTCCGCCTCACATGCCGACAACTCCAAGCCACCTCATTCAAACCATTCGTGCGTGCATGGTTCCGGGATCGCTCGCTACAACTCTCGTCGGAGAGAAGCCTCCGACAGGCCCTCGAGGTTGCCAACACTGCCACCTTTGGGCCAGCGGCTCGCACCATCACCATACTCGTCGCCGGGCACCAACAAGAAGGAGGAACGATAAGTCCTGCAGCGCGCAAGGAAGCTCAGTTCCGGACAAGCAGACTCGATCTCACGCTCTTGACGAGGTTTTTCTGCAGACTCCGCAGTCTCAACACTCAAACCAAAATCATCGTGACTGTGGATCCCTGCGCTTTGCTCTCTGATGATCTGGGCATTCCACGGCCGGATGACTGCTCGCCATTCAACACGATTGTCGAAGCTCTCACGTCCGCTCACTATACTCCGCGAGCGTTCACCCTTGGCAGCGAATGGTTCGAGTGTGAGACCTATCTGTTACCTATCCACTTGCTGGTGGAGACTCAAGGCCTCCAAGACTTCGAGCTGGCGTTCGGAGCAGTCGAGTCCCTCACTCTAGACGCATGGGTCCACGAAGCGGCTCTCGACGATATTACCCTAAGTTCGGCCTTCGCCAAATGCCTTTCCACTTTGCCACGCCTCCAAGCTCTGACAATTTACGGACACGATATGGGTGACAAGCAGCTGAGAGTCATCGAAGCAGATGGCTTTGCCATCGCTGAAGCTCTGCTGGAAGAGAGCTTCTCCTCTCTGAAGGTCTTGAAGCTCTGGGGCTGCGGTGTGTCCTTTGATGCGCTCGTGACGTTTCTTCGTCGGCACAAGGAAGAACATCAGCTAGAGATGCTGTATCTGGGTCGTCTGGATCTCACGTGGAACGACTTCAACGTGAGCTACTATGACGAAATAGCGACGCAGTGGACTGGTGACTCTTTGTTTAGAGACTTGTTCGAGGGAAAGTCAATGTGGCAGGCATTGAAGGCGCTGACGGGAGTGGGGGTCGCGCCTTTTGACAAGAGGCGATAAAGGGTTGAAGAACAGTCGGGAATCTAGGAGTGCTCGCAATCACGCGAGGGTCATGCGGCTCGCCTGTGTGTCATCGAGCTAGTTGGGCAAGCAGAGCATGGACTCTGGACATGATTTGCGAAGCAGTTGAGATGTTGAACAGAGAAAGGAATACAGAGACCGAAAACCTGTTCCCATCTGACCTCGAGTTCTGTCTTTGCTATAGGGTCTGACGACTTCCTCTAGTAATGTAAACTCCTCCGATCCTCGCTGTAGAAGTCTCGCACCGACGGCCCATCCGCAGATGAAGATCGTTGTCTGTTGGTCTTGCCGTATCTGATGAGACAGAAGGGTTTTGAGCCGCAAAGTGACCCACGAACGCGAGAAGTGTACTCGCCCAGCCAAACCCGAGGTGCTCGAATACTACGGAGTATAGTTAGCTCCAAGCAATACCTGAGGCGGGAACCGACTGACATTGGATGCCAGACAAAGGGAAAGAACCCGTGAAGACGAGTCCAACAAAGGCGTTCGCACCAAGCGCCAAGGCTGCATAAAGGGTGTAGGGCTCGATCAGACAAAGGCAGACGCTCATGACAGAGGAGTGTTGGTTCTGGTGTTAACAACAAGAATGGCCGATAGCAGCTGGCCCCGACGCTTGAGAGTCGTCTTTGCGAGTATCCATCCTGATCGAATGTAGGAGGCTACGATAGTGCTCACGTCCTCTGTGATCGAAGCCTTGTTGACATTTCGCTCACGTCCAACTTCTAGAGGCCTCTGCGTTTTTTCACGTGCCGCTCAATGTCAAGAGGCACGATGCTGTCAGTGTCAGGCTATCGTAAGAACATCCCGATTACCTAAATATCGGGAAACATCGTATACCGCCGACGTATGTTTCGTCACGGAAAACTCTCTCCAATGCCTATGGCAGCTTCGCCTTCTTCATCTACACAGCCACGTGCAAGGCATGTCCTATCACAGTCATCAAGAGCTGAAGACTGACTTTCGGCGGCGCAGCCATCTCTGTCACATCTTGCGGCCGTGCTTCCAAGACCTTGGCCTATGATTTAACATCTGGCCCCCACGCGGCAACCACACGGCTCGGGATCCCTTCATTTCCAGATCGAGGCAATGTTGATGCAAGACGGCCGCCTAGTTACGGCCGCTACTTGAGGCGGTGCGATTCACGCAGCTACACGCGCTGCGGCTGAAAATCTGGTCGCACGTTAATTGCTGCGGTGAAGAAGTGCTATCTTTGGCTGAGTTGGTGGCATTGGGGCCAGATCTCTGCCGGTGGGTGTCAACCCTCGATGATACTTCCTTTCTTTCTTTCTCCTTCCCCCTGTCTTTCCTCGTTACTGTCGTCGGTTTGCGGACAACATGCTGAGCCCACGCCTTGTCTCCTTCATCTACATTCTAAGCCTATCATGCCTGACGACTTTTGCACAAAACAACTATTTCATCACTCCACCTACGCCAGGCCCCACGGGTCAGTTCAGTGACAACAATGTATACGCTCTTGGGTCCACCATCAACCTCGAATGGAAGACGAATTACTCCACTATATCTTTAGCCCTTTGGCAGAACGACAACAACAGCTACGCCTTACTGCTCGACACGGTACCCGGCACTCAGCAGACACTTCGCTGGGATATCGACCTACAGGATTATCAATTCAACATCACAAGCGCTAGCTTGGCTACTCCGAATGGTGAGTTATGTGCAATGATCGATTCGGCATTCCTAACGACGTCTTGCAGTATTCTTCTTCCAAATGTGGGAGATCGTGGACGGCGGCAACATCGGCGATCGCTTCTCTGCGCACTACTTCAATATCACGGGCGATCAATCCAGCCCTGCGGCTACCACCTCATCGACCTCTTCGTCAGCTACCATAACGTCGACTAGCTCAACGACATCAGCAACTAGCTCCACGGCACCTTCTACAACCTCATCATCCTCATCATCATCGTCTGGCGGTCTTTCGAGCGGTGCAACGATAGGCATCGGTGTAGGCGTTGGCGTTGGAGTAGCTTGTCTCCTGGCAGCAGCCGCGATCGCGTTTTTCTTCTGGAGAAAGAGGAAGAGAAGCCAGGCCACCGCCCAGCATGACCAGTCACAAGCAGGCCGCAACATGGAACAGGCTGTGCCCTCGTATTTCAGTGGCAGTACAGGAGGCTATGCACCCGTGCAGCAGAATGGATCACCGTACTACGACAGAGATCACATGGTAAAGTCTCAGTTGTCGCCGCCAATGGAACCCAGTGAGCTCTCTGGAGAAGGTCAAACGCATGAGCTGTCATCTACACAAGCACAAAGCCACGAACTACCTGGAGGTAGATGATCGGGCAAGGAGTGTTCGGCGTTGATTTTATTTGCTGATGCATCACAGACGATAGAACAGAAAGTCAGTATCTATTGCTTATGCTTTCGAGAAAGCCATCGTCCTTTTCAACTGTAGACGACAACGCAGCGCCGTCCATTCGGCATTCTCAAAAAAGTGTTTAACAAGCTGCCGATGACTGTAAGCTTGCGAGCATTGCATGTACGAGTACGCTTACAGGACGAACGGACTCGGCTAGTCTTAGTCAATAGCTGTATAAAGAGCTCCACCGAAGTCTGACGATAGGCCAGCCTACATACAAAAGCCGGCCGCGCCTCACGCCCTACCGAGATCTTGCCGCGACGACTCGATTTTAATATTCCGTTGGCAGCCGAAGTCGGCTACAAAAGGCATATCCTGCGACTGACGACTGCTCAAAAGAAGACGACGAAGCTTTAAGACGTGTGCTGCAACAGATTCCTCAGTCTCGACAAATCGCCATGGCCACCGAAACCCCAGCATATCTACAAAAGCTGCGAAGCATCCCCAAGGAGAATTTCCTCTTCGGTCCTTCGCCTATTCAATTTCTCCCAAGGCTCTCAAAGGAGCTCTCGCCGAATGGCGACGTCAAGGTGTACGCCAAACGAGATGACTGCAATAGCGGCCTCGCCTACGGCGGCAACAAAGTCCGCAAGCTCGAGTTCCTCGTCGCGGATGCCCTCGCCCAGGGCTGTGATACTTTGGTCTCCGTCGGCGGAGTGCAGTCCAACCACACTCGTGCAGTCACAGCCGTCGCTACTGCATCCGGTCTTAAAGCTGTAACAGTGCAGGAGAAGTGGGTACCGATCCATCCACCTCTTTACGACAAAGTGGGCAACATCCTGCTCTCTCGTCTGATGGGCGGTGACGTGCGACTGAACCAGGAAGGTTTCCATATCGGTCACAAGGAGGCTACGAAGCAAGCCGTGGAAGACGTCAAGGCGAGGGGCGGCAAGCCTTACTATGTTCCAGCGGGGGCTTCGGATCATGAATTGGGAGGTCTAGGATTCACGAACTTCGTGGTGGAGTTGGCAGAGCAGGAGAAGTCGCTGGGCGTGTTCTTCGATACGCTTGTCGTTTGCAGCGTTACTGGCTCTTCGCATGCTGGGTTGATCACTGGTGCAGTTGCAGAAGGCAAAGGAAGGAAAGTCATCGGTATCGATGCATCCGGCAAGCCAGAGGCAACGAAAGCACAAGTCGTTCGGATCGCCAGGAACACAGCGAAGTTACTCGACCCCGAGTTGGAGATTCCAGATGAGGCCATCGTCCTGGACGAGCGATTCCACGAAGGTATCTACGGAATCCCAGGACCCAGTACGATCGAGGCGATGAAGACGGCTGCGAGGACAGATGCTTTGATCACGGATCCAGTATACGAGGGCAAGTCGATGGCGGGTATGATTCAGCTGATCAAGGAGGGAAGTATCAAGCCGGGTAGTAATGTGCTGTATGTGCACCTGGGTGGACAGCCTGCTCTGAATGCATATTCAAGTTACTTCGAGGAGGATGCTAAGCAATAGAGAGCAATATGATGTCGAAAACGTTTCCACATACGCTGAAATGACACGGAGCCACAACGAATCGCAATAGAATCGATGAGTGTGATTCACAGGCTCCTTCAACGCCCTCAGCACCTTTTCACCACGGCAATCTAATTGTGGTACTCGGTCTCGTGGACACCCAGCCAACTGCTGGACTCACTGGCCCTCGTCTGCATCATAAGCCCTCAACTCAAGTCCACACCCCAAGCCGCTACACCCACAGCGATAATCGGCGGCAAGAGGCTGTAGGCGCGGAACCAAAGGCCAGACGTCGGGCCTCCGAAGCGATCCATCACAAGCCTTGCTCCCCAGGTCGTTAATTGAGACACCACCACGATGGAGGCTAAGCTGGCCGCAGCACACCACGTGGGAACGCTAACTTCGATCTCCTCTGCATGAAGATCCACGTCTGCATATGAGCCGAAGTGGATCCCGGTAGCGACTATGGCTTCGCAGATGAGGCGCCACAAGAGGATTTCTGGAGTTTGATCAGCGTTCGTGAGAATTCCATCGCAGAGTTGAGAGTGAAGACTCACGAAGTGCGAAATAGAGTGTTGCTGCGTATATGAGTGTACTTGTCTCCATCTTGCCGCTACAATGTTCGTGTGCGTTCGATACGGGGGTGATCGTGTTGTGTTCGACATCGGTCTTTTCCTGACACTTCTCCAGGTCCGTTGGCATCTCGCGGTCAAGCAAGTGCTCAGTTCCGAGTTCTCGACGTAAGAGGAATTCGGTGTCGAGGATCTGGGACCAGCCTTGGTGGTCAGCTTGAATTTCGTGTTCCATGCCATCAAGTTCGTTGTAACTTCTTGCGTGGTTTGAGCGGTGATTGCTTACCATATCTGATATAAGAAAGAAGAAGAACATTGTATAGCGTGGACAGCTACAAAAGCCTTGCAGCGATTGTAGTGTGATATAAGTATCGACATTCTCTAGATGTGCGAGAATCCGCTGCTGCTTACCATCGCGAGGCTGCGATAGGTGGCGGCGCTGAAGACGGAGCCATGGCGTTGGGAAATGATGATACACCGCTGGTCCAATTACAACACGTCAAGATTGCTTATATTCGTCGAGAGGGACCACGGCATACCATGGGCACCCATCTATGCGGATGGAGACCGATGCGACCCCTCATTCGTGCAGTGCCGTGGATTGGCACCCGGAGACCTCCCAAATGCTTCTTCACACTAGCACCAAGTCTTTCAGCTCATCCAGATCCTCAGGCCACATTTCACCGTCCAGCATGCCATAGACCCGTGCTGGGCCAACAAACAGGTACTGACCAGCTGTTCCAGCATCTCGCAGTACAACAGGATATGGCGAGCCCATAAGCAGAGCGATAACGTCTCCTTCCTGCATCTCTTCACAGATGCACCTTCCCACCCGGCCTGCTTCAGTCATGAAAAGAGCCTCGCTCTTCAAACGGTCGTGCAGTGTAAACATTGTTTCCTCAATATAAATCATATTCTGAAGCGCCACAGGCATGGTGTCATCCAAGGATACAAAATGATTCCAGTCTAGCGCAGAGTGTTTGTCTTCGTCGAAAGGTATCGAGATCAGTTTGCGATCGACCAGCGATGCTTTGTGCAGAATTATGCCTTCCGCGATGTGATCCGGAACCGTTTCTAAGCTATACCATTCGCCGCCGATCGAGACGAGAAGTTGTCGCACAGCGGTAGGCAAGGATGCAGGAGTCTGGGCGTCGGACAGGAGCTGAAGCCAGGTGAGCATAGCATACGATATGTGCGTCTTATTGGTGAAGCCCCGGGCACTGGCAGCGAAGACCGATACCTTGTCAACGATCACTCCGCGCACTCCGAGATGCAACGCCGATAAGTTTTGAGGCCGCTCATCGTGTTTTCCTCCAGAATTCCTAGCGAGCAACATCCAATCCGATATTTCCCCGTCGAGGTGTACACTGATACGATGGTCCCAGTCGATTGCCCAGGACGGCAGACCTTCCGTGGAGCGTCCCGTTGCTGCAAAATACATCAGCACTAATGAGTTGCTACGACGAAGCCACATCTTTGTCGCTGTGCTGTATATCTCCGGAACGGTCATTGTATAATCTAAACGTGGTAGATGACAGCCCATGCGAGATAAGAGAGACATCGTGCCTATCACCTTGTCTCTCGCGTCGAAGGCCTGTAGACTTTTGACGTTGATTATAATTTGGCCACAATGGTGGACAGGTGAACGGTCGCCAGTGGTTGACACAAGGGTTGTGAAAGCGCGGGCACAAGATTCGCGATTTCCAAAGACTGTAGCACCTCTAGTGTAGTAGTGGACATCGGAAAGGTAAGCCCATCGTACTGAGCGAGCGCCACACACGAGTAACGGGTCTGAACTCAAAAGAAGCTCCTGGAGGGTCCCTATTGCCACCCCAGTTGGAAGTCAGTTAGCCATATGAAGATCAAGACATTGTGATCAAGCAGCCTTACACAGACGATCAAACCACGGACGTGACAGAATTTCGTCCATAAGATCCCGGCAATGGTGACCGTACTTCTCTGCCAGTTAGTGAGCAAGATGCACCAACACAAAGGGAAGAAATGAATGTACCCTTGGCCACCCTGATTGCGGAGCGGTAGTAACGATCTCTAGCGTACGACGATACGTTGTCGAGGAAGTGTTGCCTCTGAACCATTTGGAATAGCCAGTCAGTATGTTCATTACTGGCACCCAGCCAAATGAGTGTCTGCGAGGCCTTTGAATATATTTGTGCCATTAGCGAGATCTGCTGGAGTTTCTCGTCGCAGTCGTGCTGATTAATGCACAAAGCGTCTATCCAGATCGTTCGGGCGCGCCACTGCCGTCGAAGGGCGCGAAGAGCCTCGTCAAGGTTTCGAGTGATATTCAATTTCCCATACTGATTCTTCTGGGGATCTGGACAATAAATTGGCCGCTTCTCAGTCGCAATCCCCCAAACGTAGGAAAGTGCTTCGTGTCCAAACTTGGTGAAAGGGCGTTCTACCAGATAGCAGATCAGAGGATCCGTGGCAGACTGAGCCGGCAAGAGGATGACGAGCCGGATGCTTTCTTTCCCGTCGCCTTTGAGCGACTCATATTGGTAGTCGTGATGAGGTGTCTTCTCCACTGGGTGTGTTCTGACCCACCACCAGCGCTTCGGTAGAGACTCCGGTAAGCGTCCTGGCCAAGGCATACTGTGATCATGTCTTCGAGTCAAGAAAGGAGCTTCTAGAGATCAGATTGGGCAAACTCTTTGGTCGAAAAGCAAGCCTGCAGACTCGTCGATGCCAGAGCCTAGGTGAGTGATAGTGCATAGTTAAGAGATGGGAAAGTGAACAGAAGGTAATCAGAGACATGTTGTCAAGGCTGAGCACAGCGATTGTGGAGGCTGAGCATATGATGCCTGTTGGCCTGGCGCGAAGTCGAAATGGCATCCTCGGTCTCGGTCCCGCTAGCTGCAACCTTACTCATCCTCCGCGAACCTCACTCCATCTTCCTCTCCGCTTCTCCACCAGATTCCAACCATGGCCACCATCGCGTAATTAATGCCACCCACCGCACCCTCCACCGCCTTCTCCTCCCGCGCCAGCAGCGTCCAATCCCGCCGACCCCTCTCGCGCCACGAATCAACACAACTCCTGCACCCCGAAGATGCAATCTACCACTCCCCACCGCGCCAACGCGGCGCCTCTCCCCTCGGCCGCAGCGACACCGTAAGAGCCTCCAGCACCCGACGCTCGAACCGCGACAAACGCCGTGGGAGAAGCAGTTCCCGGCGACGAAATGCCGCAACGAACCCGAAAGTCGGCAATGGACAGTGGAAGAAGCTGCTTTGGGTGAAGCAATCGTATCCGGATAACTACACGGATGAAGAGACGTTCCTCGATCATTTGCAAAGGAATCCAAGGCTAAGACCATACGAGTTCTGGCCCTTGGTGGCGGATAGCACGATCATCGTGCAGCATGTGTGTTCGGTGGTGATTTTCGTGTGCTGCTTCACGGCCATCTTTCAGGAACGAGTCAGTCCGCAGACGGTGGTGGGATGGGCGACGCTGTGCACTGTGGCTGGGTGGGTATTCAGAGACTACTGGCAGAGTCAGAGCCACGGCGAAGAACCGACTGCAGAGGACGAGACCGATAGCCCACGCAGCATCGAACTCGAAGCAGACTTCGGCGTGCCCTTCAAGGAGCAAAGCAACGGACTGACCGGCTCCGCGGCCCCAACAACCCGCCATCACTCCCGCAACCCCAGCGCCTCCTCAATCACCACCAACTCTCCCATCGATCCCATCGCCTTGCCCCCAAACGGTGCCTCCTTCATCCAACCCTACGGCAGCCCACCCTCAGCCCTCTCCCCTCGCATGCAAGACCGCCTCACGACCGCCAAATCCGCTATCCTCATCTACTGCTCGCTCCTAGGCCTTTCCCCAATCCTCAAATCACTCACGCTGTCCACTTCCTCCGACAGCATCTGGGCTCTATCCTCTTGGCTCATGGGAATCAACGTCTTCACCTTTGACTACGGCGCCGGGCCCGAGGCGAAATTTCCCGCGTCACTATCTACCAACGCCGCGCTGATGGCCAGCACGGTGCTAGCCAGTCGCTTACCCAGCACGACACACGTGTTCAGTCTCACGCTCTTCAGCATCGAAGTCTTCGGCTTGTTTCCTGTCTTCAGACGACATTTGAGACATTACTCCTGGACGGGACATCTCTGGTTGACGATTTCACTCATCGTGCTGGCGAGCGGCGGGCTGAGCATGACGATCAGTGGTGGAGGATGGGGCATGGGATGCATTGGGGTGATTTTGGGTGGCATCATCTGTGCGTTGAGCATGGGGTTGACGAGTTGGTGGTTGATTGGGTTGCAGCGATATAAGAATGAGATTCATGGGCCGTGGGATCCTGCGAGGCCGGTCATTAGACGGCATTGGGATTGAATGAATGCGAAGCGTAAAGTTTTACGGGAAGGTTTGCTGCTATCATGGCCAACGAATACATGTAGTACTGCGATCGTCATGCTACTGGCCTTCATGAAGCCAATCAGCATGGATCCATCTCACGACATCGGGACCGGATTGAAGAGTACTACGGCCGAATGTTGGCGGTGGCATCGAAGATGGATGCTGCGATGTCCTCAGCAAAAGAACGCAACGCTGCGCTTTGATTGTGCTACTGAAATGCCCGGCGGAGTAGAGATATTGTTTTCTCCAAGGACGCCGCGAAGAGTGGAATCCAAATGTAATGGTAAACAAGGGGACTTCCCCATGGAAAGACGCAGGACTACAATTCGATCATGCAACTGGACTGCCTGGTTCACCATCAATTGACTGGAAAACGTTGGAAATAGAGTGTCAGTGAAGCTCTTCTCCTGAAGAGAGAGCTTTTCATTCAAGCATCTGCAATCTCGCATCTGTGGCGAACTATCCTGAAGACTCGCCTGCTCGAACGCTCAAAGTCATGTCCTAATGACTCCTCATCATCTCGTGAAGCCTCCTTCTCATGAAAGAGCAAAGAAGATATCCAATCAACCTCCACCTCCCGGCTGGCCGAGTTGGAATGTGATCAAATCGTTCATCAGCTGCTGCAACCACTCATCCTTTGACAGCTCAGGCCCGTCGAGAGTCATCGCATGGCAGTGACGCATCATGGCGAGTTCGTCGCCCTGGAAGCTCGCCTCCAACTCGGCACACTCCTGCTCCTCCTGCTTCTCAATCTCCGCGCGGGTCGTCATGTGCTTCCAGTAGAAGCCGAGGACGCGGTTCATGATGTTGGGCATGATGAGCTCCGTCTTGTTGTGGTGATTGCCGGCGCTGTAGGTGCGCAGGGTTACTTCTTGAATCTCGTCTACGGCTTCGTCGGGCTCGACGTCGGTGGTCTCGATCTTCTCGTCGCTGTTGTTGAGCACGGAGTCGTGGCGACCGGCGCTGTCTTCCACTTCACTGGAGGAGTCCGAATCGGAGTCTTCGGTGTTGTTGTAGTCGACCTTGATCCATCCCTTGTCGGAGCTCATGGTGTCCTTCGCCTTCGTGTCGCCTGGTGAAGCGATGAGTCTGCCGACTGGAGAGGTCTCGGAGTTGACGTAGGCGATGCCGTTGTTGAGGAGGAAATCGCGAAACTTGGGCGACTGGATGTCCTCGGGGGCGTGGTTGGGCTCGATGAAGACGATAGAGGCCATCTTGGCGACGAGATCCTTGTCGTCTGGGGTGTGGTAGAACAGCGAGTCGAGGTACTCGACCGTGTCCTTGACGCTGTCACCAATGCAGAGCATGTGGACGCGAGCGTTCTTGTTGAGGTACTTCGGAAGGATGTGAGCCAGCACGTTGCGGATGTGGCGGTTGGCGGTGCTGTGCACTGTAGTGGTGAAAATGAAGTCAGCAGTCTCAACCAAGGGGGTGTGGGATAGAGGTGTACTCACTCGGCACCGTGTTCCAATCCTCCTCGACTTCATAGAAGGCGCTGAGCGAAGTCTTCTTCTCGCGGCCCTGCCACGTGGTCTGTGACATAGGCTTCTGGTGCTGGTGAGAGTAAAACAGCTGGCCTGGGTTAAGAACGACGAGGCCGGCCTCGGCCTTGCTGCCGTCATGGTCGAGTTCCAACTTGACCTCCTCGCCCAAGCGACGCAGCATCATAGCCACGCCGACGGCACTGCCCTTCTTCAGGCCACCACTGCGCATCAAAGAGCGATAGCCCCAGATTGCAGCGTCCTGTCCGCTGCTGCCGCCGCCCGTCTCGCCCACCACCACCACCACGTCCTTCTTCGCGCGCAACTTACCGAGGTTAGTAGCCACAAGCGTGACGTGGGCGCCCTTGGGCTTGTCGTTGAACGTGTCGGTGCCGACCACGTAGGTGGGCATGATGTTGTAGCGGCGAAGCTCCTCGAGGACGACGTCGCGTGCGGCCTCGTGGACGGCCTCCTTGCGACGGTCGTTGAGCTCCTCGCTCTCGCTGTGGAAGTAGTCGAAGTGCTTGCCGGTGTGGATGTTGCGGATCTGTAGGTCGTCGGTGAGCTGGAAGCCGAGCTCGCCCAGAGTTTGCGAGTAGGAGTCCATCTTGGGTGGTGCGACGAGTTTGAACATTGTCGGTGGTGTGGAGAGGAAGCTTTGGAGGTTCATGGATGGCAAACAGAAGAAGATGAACAGGTGGAAACTTGAAACGCGCTAGTGCATTGGACCCTGGAAGGCGCGCTGCTTTTGGAAGGCACGAGCTAGTGGAAATTCACATGTGAGCCTGCCTTCCATTTCACCACACCTAACACTGCTCCCATCACCGTAGCCTTCACAGCACCATTCATCGCAACTGCCACTGCTCTTTCCACTTGCACGACCCTTATGCTTCAAAGTGTCATTCACTTTTACATACATGCGCTAGCTCACTCTATCGCCTAAAGGGTAAGGGACGCAGTAAGCTAGCATCTCACTACCTCTATACCACAGCCTTTGGGACCAGACTCTAGTACATCTTGCTATAGTGCTCGAGCTTCACTTTCACGCTTACTTTCTGGCCAGACTTCCTTTACTGTCCAGCTTAGATACGCAATCAGTCTCTAGCTTATCCTTACATTCACTCTCCAGCTTACTCCCACGGTCGAGCTCTAGCTCAGTTGAGCCTCCAATATCTAATCCACTTTGAATTTGTTTCGCATATGACCTTCAGGGCTCGTGCTGTCCGAAAGGATCTTCAACGAGAGAAGGCGAGGAGCACAAAGACAGCCTTGCGAGGTCACAACTCTATAGCGAATGAACCCCAAGTAGATCAACTTTCGCGAGAGGCACCATTGATCTGAGCTGGTAGCAAGTCATCGCACAAGCTAAGGTACGTCCCTGAATTTGACGGAAACCCTCTTCTGGTCAGGCTGTCCACGCAACAAACCAGGCAAGGCTCCCGCCGCCCTTCTTGCTGTATCTCTATTACTTCTATAGCCAAATACCGCTAATCGGTATTCATCACTCATGATCCATCCATCCGTCTATCTATGCATGCATAATGCCCATTCATGACGCATCCTAAAGCCCCTGAACATACCTTGTAATGGCCTGCCCTCCAGCCTCCAGATCCACTTCACCTACCCTACTTCCCCCCACCAACAACCAACAACTTCCGCAACTCCCCAAACTTAACCGGCTTCGGTAGAAATACATCCACGCCCGCAACCTCCGCATCCGCCTGCGCCTGCGCGCTCGCCAGCCCCGTCAAAGCGATCACATTCGTCCTCTTCAGTCCGTTCTCACTCTCAAACTCTCGGATTCTCCTCGTGGCTTCCATGCCATCTAGCAGCGGCATGGAGATGTCCATGAGGACGAAGTCGAAACGTCGAGTAGGGAGGTTGGAGTGCGGGCCGGGGAGGCAGGAGGCTTTGTACTCGTCGACGGCTTCGAGGCCGTTTTCGGCTTCGCGGTAGGAGAAGGAGTTCTTCTTCATGAACATTACGAGCAGTTGGCGGTTGATTTTGTTGTCGTCGACGAGGAGGATGTGGAGGGCAGGCTCTGCTGGACTGGTGGTGGTTGTGTCGGTGGTGTGTAATTGGGTCGAGGTGTTGTCAGGATATGTCGATTTTTGGAGAGAAGGCGTTGTTGGGTCGAAGGGTGGAGGGGCGGGATAGGAGATTGCGGCGCTCATGTTCTTTCCCAGGTCTTTGCTGTGCGTGGGCTGAATGTCGTCCATGGTGTCTGGTGAGCTTTTGCTATGCTCCATTGGTGTGTCGGTCGGTTCTGTGCCACCCGCATCTGGCGTTGTTGGGGTGTTTCGGACTTCTTCGATTCGTTGAAGGCAGTGGTTGAACACTTTGGCAAGTTTTCGCGGTCCACATCTACCTCAAGAGTCAGCATATGCATAGAAGACACAAACCGCGACCAAGTCAAGCTCATCGAGATAGCACTGGCTGTGACATCCCGTGCGTTGCAGTGTCGTGACTTACGGTTGTGGTACAACCTCCACCACCCTCCCCAGCTCTCGCAATGTGTTCTGATGCCTACGGCATATCGAGATGGCCTCCTCGTCATTGAGACAGACAATCACCACAGGCACCTCTCCATGCACTGCCTGTCCTTGAACCCCAGCAGGTGACTGTCTGTTGCGTTCAATGAGCATCTCAACAGGAGGTGGTTCGCAGAACAGATAGAAGTCGGCATGATGGTCTTTGTCAATGTCGCTGGACCGAGTGACCCGCATTCCAAACCACCGTGTACAAGCCTCCCGCACCGTCTGTTCGAGCCTTGCCACAGGATCTGTAGGGGGTCGAGATTCCAGACCATCACGCGGAACGTCCAGCAGCACAAGGTGCTTGCCGCGTGTCCTGCTCTCCATAGCCAGCATTTCAGGATCAGGTGCTTGATCTGCTTGAGCCGACACTGGCGTCAAGCTGAGGCGAACATCAATCTCCGTGCCGACATTCTGCTGAGACGTCACTTCGATAGATCCGCCAAGCGAGTCGACGATTTGCTTGACGATGCTCAGGCCGAGTCCAGTGCCTGGTTGAAAAGGATCTTCCTGGCTGAATGGGACGAACAGCTTGTCCTTTTGAAAGGTATCAGACATGCCTTTGCCAGAGTCGACCACGCGGATCAGTGCATCGATCTTCGAGGTGCTGCTTTCCTGTGCTCGGAGGGAGACTGCAACGAAACCAGTTTCGGTGTACTTCAGAGCGTTTCCGAGGAGGTTCATGATGACTCTTCGCAAAGCTCCGGGTTGTACTCGTACAAGCCAAGATCTTCGTGGACTGATGTCTAGTAACACGAGTGGGTGTGAGGCCAAGCGCTCTTCGCCTGCCTTTGTGTTGCCCATGGCGTCTCTCTTCCCAGACGTCAATGCATCGAATGAAGCCACAGTACCAGCGCCTGGGAGGCGCTTGAACGAGTGGCCCGCAGTGACGGCTTCGGCAACTTCTTCGACGAGCACGCCCAGGTCGATCTCAGCCGTCATGTTCAAGCTATCCAGAGATGAATCAGAGGCAAGATTGATGAGTTTGTTCTGGCGTGCATGTTTCCTCATCTGCGCTCTGCCCAACTTGTTGATCTTGCTGTAATCCAGTACATGGTTGAGAGTGTCGAGAAGAGTCTTTCCGCAGGTGACGATCGAGGTAATGAGGCCAGACTGATAAGCGTCGGTCATGGTGTCCGTCAGGAACTCTGCCGCCCCAAGGATACCATGTAGCGGGGATCTCAGCTCGTGAGACATTGAAGCGATAAATGTCGTCTTCGAAGCTTCATTTTTTTGCATGTTCATTCTAACGACTTCACTTACTATGCAATTGCTGAACGCTCTGAGGAATGCAAGGTCCGCATCGATCATCATGCGGCCGGTGACCGAGGTCCAGAGAAAGCATCCTGCAATCAGTCTTTCCTCACCGTGGTCGAATAAAGGCAGGAAGATGACAGTTTTGGCACCAGGAATCTTCTTAAGCAACTCTTTGTGGTCCATTCGACGCTTGCGAGGTCGGGGTCTGTCTTTGCCATCGCCAGCCGTTGAGGAAGCGCGGTGCCGCACTTCTCTGTCACTTGAGCTTTCATCTTCGGATGATACACCAGCGCCCTCGGCCGTAAAGGTGAATGTGCGCCCCTGCGGGAAGAGAGCGAAGTATCTGCAAGATCGTGGTCAGTATCGGAAATGAAAGATCTTTGACACGACGTACTTGTCGAGAGTGCCCAGGGTCAAAGCAGTGCCAGTTTCGATGTCACCTCGAGCTTCTTCGTCGGCGAGAGAGTAAGCCAGGATCTTGCACGGCCTAGCTGCCGGAGAACTATCTGAATCTGAGGTATTGGTATCATGTTTGTCAGAGTCCGAGGCTGGAGATGGCTGAGCCGCTGCTGAACCCGAGCCAAAGTGCGAATTTATGCTATTCACTCGACCTGAGCTGGGCGAAGCACCGAATATGGCGCATCCATCGGCCAACGTCGCATCGCGAAGGATGTCGGCCGCTCGAGTGTACATGTGGGCCATACTATCGACCGATTTCTGCGGACCAGGGTGAGGCACACGGCGAGACGATTTCCTGCTAGTCAGCCGTGGTCGCAGAGGTCTCCCCATGTTATCATCCTTTGGGTTGGAAGTAGCACCATCTTGCTCGCGGTCTGGCTCTTCCATGAGAGACCCATCTCTGATAGAGGAACAGTCCTCGATGAACGACGCCACTGAAAGGTGTCAACAAAACGAGCTGGTTGAAACTTGCACATACGACTTACTCGAACGTACGATGCGCTCTCCTTTAAAGCGGTCGACACGATCACGAGCCCACTCCAGATGCTCCATAACCGACTGGGCGGTCTCTTGCATGAGTCTCAACTCACTCGCGCGCAGTCCATCTCGAGGCTCGTCATGAGAGACAGCCAGAATGCCAATCATGTAGTTATGCCTGGAGAATAGTGGCACGCCAGCGTAGAAGCGCACGCCCGGTTCCTCCTGAACATACGACCGGTCCTTGAATCGCTCATCCAGTCGGCAATCGCTCACGATGAGACCTTTGGCGGCGTACAACTTGCCATCTGCCTCAAGACCTGTACAAGAGCTGTAGAAACAATGCTCACAGATTGCGTCTGCTCTCTTGAGAATGGTACTCCCAAGCCAGAGATCATCTTCGGGGTCCACGTCGCCGCTGGCACCAGACAGAGTGTTGGACTGCGTTGCTTCGGCCAAGATGTACTGGTTGGAAGAGTCCACGAGCGAGACCATGCACCGTTTCACGTCGAGGCGCAGAGCAATGACCTGGGCGAAGCTGGTTAGGGCCTTATCGCGGGAGGTGCGAGGAGTATAGCCTTTGCCCTTGAGATCGTACTCGGCGATGCTGTCGACATTGTTGGCAACGTTGAGGGAAGATCCATGGGCGGCTAGCCAGGGCTGGTAGTATCGATGCACCTCCCTCTCCTCGAGCGACATGGTGGATGTGATGGTGGTGGCGGGGAATGCCCGGCTGCCAAGGGTCTCTCTCTCGCGCGCATCCAGCAGGGCCTGATAATGAAGTGTACCTATTGTCGGTGATGAATAAGTAGGACGAGCACGTGTTGAAGGATGAGGCGCAGGAAGTGGTGCAAAGTTCCTACCAAATTGCAGTCGACGCCACGCACTCTGTGTCCTGCTGCCGGCCGCGCAAGCGAGGTTGACAAGGAATGGGAGTCTCGCCGCCACTCGCCCAATCTGCAAGGGCGACCGTTTCCACCTCGACCCGGAGCTCACTCCGCGGGATAGTCGCAGAACATGTGCTCTATGGCGGGTGAGTGAATGAACGAAGGAGTAGCAGTACCGCCGGGTGACAAGTGACCGTCTGTTGAAGACGACCACGGCGGCAGCCCAAGGACGTTGGACCGTGTTGTGCCTGCATCTCGCATCTCGTTTGGCGACATCATCGATCTGGGGTTGATGGAGATTCTTCGGGTTACACAGAGATTTCCAGACGAGACATCGACATTCACCCCAATCTCAAGCACATGATAGTGGAAGAAGAGAACGAGGAAAAAGAGAGCAGGTATACCATTGGCAGAGATCTGCCAGGTGCCTACCGTTCACAGCGTAGTCGTTCCTTACTCATACCCGGACTCCGGGTGAACTCTGTCTGCAAGCGCTCTCGTCCTTTGGCCGTCGCTGCAAGAGTAGTTCCAGTCGAACACAGAAATCTGCTTCTCTGGGTGAGGATGCATACAATTGCATTCATTCGCTCCAACATTGGCTGATATGTAGTACAGCAAAGGTTACAAGACCATCAGAACATTGATCTTGAGATCGGCATTTCGGGCACAGAAACTCCGCGACGCTATTCTTAGTCACATCGGGCTTCATATTTACCACCGACACAGCTCTCTAACTTCACTCTACCACGTGCAAGACAACATCACCCTCCGGATCGCAGAGTATCCTTCCCGACACACCGTGTCGTTGTCAGCTATATACAGCCCAGATGCCTGTTTGTGCTTTCTTTGCCCTCTCCCCAGCCTCGTCTCCCTTTCTCGCCGTCAGCTGTGCCGCATTGAAGCCATCAGCCTCGGAGCTGAACATTTGAACATCTCCCAATTCTTTCATATCTCTTCCCTTTGACTGGCCACTTGACAACGATATACAACTCCAATCTTTACACTGACGACGACTCATGATGGCCAGCCTTTTCTCGCGGTCCTCGCGAGCGCTCCCCTATTTAACCGGAGCTGCAGTGCTGGGAGCAGCAGGAACCACATACTATGCGACTCGAAGACCTTTCTTACTCGACTCGCCGTCCAACCCGCCCACCAAAACCCTCAACTTCCCCAGCTCCATGCTCTTCAGTAAACAGCTCACCGTAACCGACACCGAGCAAATCAACCACGACACGAAACGCATCACCTTCCGATTACCTGGTGGTGATGGAGAGATCAGCGGAGTACCAGCTGGTGGTATGAAGATCTCAACAAAGCCGAACGTAGGCGAAAAGAACTGATGTCAGTCGCAGCCGCCATCCTGACCCAACACACTCCCAAATCCGCTTGGCTCCCCGTCCTCCGACCTTACACTCCCATCTCCGATCCCACCGAACGCGGCACCCTCCAACTTATCGTAAAACATTACCCCAACGGCCGTGCTTCAACCTACATGCACTCCCTCATCCCAGGCGACAAACTCTCCATTCGCGGTCCCATTCCTGGCTACACCTGGGTCGTTCCCAAAGAACCGCCCAAAGACGCCCGCAGCGTTCTTCTTGTTGCCGGCGGCGCAGGAATAACACCCATCTATAGCCTCGCAAAGGGCATTCTCTCGGCGAGCAAGGAGCAAACACGCATCCAGCTCGTTTGGGGTGTGAACGGCACTCGGGACATTGTGCTGAAGCAAGAGCTGGAGGAGCTGGAATCGCGATATCCGGAGCGCTTGCAGGTCACTTACTGTGTGTCGGGTCCCGAAGCGAAGGCCGAGGCACCGAGTTTAGGGGACGTAAAAAAGTGGAAGAAGGGGTATGTCGACGCCGCGGTGCTAAAAGAGGCGATTGCGAGGTGTGAGGGTGGACAGTGGGGTGACGAGAAGGGCACGAAAGTCTTTCTCTGTGGACCACCGGCGATGGAGAGGGCTATTGGGGGAAAGGGCGGTGTTCTGGCAGAATTGGGGGTCACAGGAAAGCAGGTGCATAAGTTTTGAGTGGCAAACGGAGAGGAGAGGAACTGGAAGGCGATATACCCAGTTCGTGCCTGAACATGATTCATCACCCTCACCGACCGGCTAGTCTCACTTCGACTACGTGGTCAACTGACAGACAACACTTCACCCTTTCGAAGCTCTGTGGCACGTCCATCATCCTGCCTCGTCACTTCCGAGATTCTGCATGCGGCAGAAGGGCATCGACTATCGCACGGCTTACTACTTCTGAAGATCACATCGAGCACGAACATTTCAGACCAAGATTTTCCCATGGCAATGGGGGTGGTGACTATGGCCGTAGCCTTTGTATTGTCGTGGGCACAATAACGAGACGCAAACTCCGGACTGTCATTTATCATATCTGCAGCAGCATCTCAACGCACAGCCCAACTCGAGAGAGGAATCGCTGTCCTCTTATGCCTCTCGTATTGCCAAACGTCTAGAGATCGATTATCTTGCAAACCGATGATAATGGCGTCTGCATATACCCGAGCAAGAGGTTTGTCGTAGTCGGGCTGTAGAGTCAGCGCGGGTTCCTCAGGACAAAAACCAGCCGGATATCCACAGCCTCGACAGTCCTGGAATCGGCAGACTAACGCCTCGCAGCCTGACCGATAGACGTCACTTGAGCCCGAATCCAATCTTCGCAGCATCGGAACTTGCGCTTCGTAGGCTCTATCAGACTGCTACCTCTTACCTGACCTCACCGACGACTTCTAGTCGTGGACGGCGCCGTCCAATCCAGCGGACATGAGGAATTTGGTTCCGATCTCTCGCTCTTCGATTCACAGGAGGTAACAAGCAGAAGCTTTCCGTCATTCGTCGACACGCCTTTCGCATGTCATTAAAGACTTTTCGGAGGCCGTCAGGTTCCAGTGCAGCAATTAAGCGCTCGGTCTTGCATATTGGAGTGCTGAACTCAACGTCCGGGTCTTTTACAGGGCACTTGCCAAGGCCCAGCAACACTTCATCGCCTTTGAGATGCTCATGTCCCTCAATGACCGCATGGCCTCACGGATCAACTCATGCCTGGATAGAGCTGCTCCTGAAGTCAGTCAAGACCAGACTGCATATAACGTACAAGCATCCATGGCATGTCACAGTGGTGCGTCTGCAGCTAGCCATGCTCTGGCTTGCCCACATGGGCCCCCGGGTATGTCACATTGCCTTACACAAGACATTGTAACCTAAGTAGTGTCGCAATGGCACCATGCAGCTCTACTTCTCGTCCGTCACCCGACCGTTGAGGCTGTCCTGGATCTCGTTGCATACTACTCCGAGCATGGCTTAGAGGACAAGGCCTTTACTCGGACACAGAGTGGATCCGTCTCTGTGTCGAGAACCATTACCATCTGAATAGCAAGACTGTGCTTTTGCGCCTAGGAATGTGTCAGAAATACGATGAGGACATGGAGATCGGACATCCAACATGCAGGACTGAGCACTTTGTTCGTGCCTCAAGCGGAGTGTGCTCGTGCCATCCTCGAGGCTTTAATGTAATTTCATGAATTTCGAGGCAATTAGGGCCTCGGGATCGATCTGTCGCTTTTGAGAGAGGAGAAACGGCGGCAGACATCGCGGCGGTGATGGTCGCAGAGATGATGGAGGTTGCGGTCGAGCACATGCTATGCAAATGGCGTGATATCCCCGTTCTTCGCAGGGTGTCCATTCCGCTGGTACTGCGATCATTCACATGGTCGTTTTGCGAATTCGAGGGACAGTGGAGAGTGGAGAGAGAGCGCAAAGAATCCCCCAGCATCGTGCTGGAGTAAGCCTTCTTCACATGCCACAGACGGAGCAAAGAGAGATACCCAACACAATCGTGCAACGACGAAACTCGATCTCAATGTGTTCATACAACATCCTCCTCCTTAGTTACAAACTTCCTCACGACACACACCGCCTCCACTACGGTACGTCCTCTCTTTCCCTCTTCCCATTACCAAGCAACCACTAAGAAGACATGTGAAGAAGGGGAAAGCCGGCCGTCAATGATATGCCGACCGTATACACAATGACAGTCCTCCGTTAAAAGCCGTCCATCTGCCGCCGCTGCTGGGAACATCGCGCTCGCTTCAAAGGGTATCTCACGACCTCCCATTCGCATTGAGCCAAAAAAGAAAATCATACACAGACCCAAGTAGAAGAGAGGAAGCGCCACCGCTATGCCAAGGAGAAAAAAAAAGCAAAATGCATTGCCATGCAACCCAGACTGACTCCCTCGCGTGTTCTTTCTCCAATGCTTCATTCTCCTCTCCATTTCCCTCGCTTTTGTGCTGGTGCTGTCGATACCTCAATGCATCTTCCTTTCCACGATCTTGTGCGGAAAGCCATATCCGCCTCATTAATCGGCAGTACGCCGACTGCTTCTCTCTTCCTCTTCTTCCAGCACATCGCTCAGTCTCGTAGGATGATGATGTCTGGGGACATACTGCTGATAGCCTTCATATCCCTCGCCCTCATAATCCGGCGCGCCACTACCCGTTGCTTCCTCGCCCGTGGTGGGCGTGAATGTCGCCATGGCCTGCGCTGACGTGCTAGGTACAGATGGTGCTTCGGGTATGAGCTGGCTCCCATATCGAGCGGCAAGCTCGCGTTCTCGGCGGACTGCTTCCTCGGTATCGAAGTCATCTTCGCTCTCTGATGAACGTGCGGGACCACGTCGGCGGAAAACGATGGGGCGTCCTTGTTCGTCATGCCGTATGTTGCCTCCAGCGTCAATGGCGTACTCTGTGTCACCTTCGCTGAGCGTGTCCACGTAGCTGACTTCTGAGCGAGCTTCAGATCGCACGTCTTCCCTCGCGACAGGTGCTGTCTGCGCTGCTTGTTGCGGTAGGAGTTGGGTGCCTTGGCCGCCGTGCTGGTAGAAGCGTTGCGCTTCTGAGCTGCTGACTGAAGGCTGGCCAGCTCTAGTCTGGCTAGGTGAACCCGCGGTTTGCTGGAACTGGCTGGGGGCCGGTATTACAGTTGACGCTGTTGCTGCAGAAGCCGGCGTGCCACCTTGAGAGTAGTTCTGTGGGTAATATGTGCCTTGCGCCAATGACTGCGGTTGCTGCTGCTGACGGCCGCTGTCCGTGAAGGGATCAGTGTTGGTGGGTGATGCCGCCTCCCCTCGGTAGTACTGCCGCTCGTCGCCAGGGCTTTGCAACCCAGCCGCCGCAGCCGCAGAAGCCATCCCTGTTCCACCGTATCCTGTGGTGCCATCTCTCGTGACAGGCCTTTGCTGTCCTTGACTGATGCTGCCAGTGCCTCGACTGGCCGGCCCGCCAAAGTATGGCACCACCTGCACGCCACTGACCACCGTGACTCTGCCTTCTTTGAGACTCTGAGCTGTATCGAGTGATTCCTGATTACGTCGACCGAGCTCTTCCCATGCACGCCTGGCTTCGTCCTTGGATATCATAAGTTCACGCCGCATTTCGCTGACCTCGCGTTTGGCGTTCTCAATGGCAATGGCGTTGTCGCCATGTGTTCGTGCTGATTCTTCCCTTGCCTGCCTTTCTGTTTTGAGCTGCCTCTCAAGTCCAGCCTGCACTTCGCGATTGCGCTCATTATCGGCTCTCGTCTCGAAGAACCAGCGCTGGAACTTGCGTTCGCTGCTGGCACGTAGTCGCTGCAGCTCGACGACGGCGTGGAACAGGTTCGCACCTGCTGCAGATAGATCCGTAATCTGTCTGTTGAGTGTGGATGCATTTGGTACGGTTTCTCGGATCTCTTCCGTATTTTGCTCCAGCTTGTGCAGCCAATAGGATGTGAGGCCCTCCCAGTGCGATGATAGGGTTTCCCATCTCTCGAATGCATGAGGAAAGGAAGATGATGTGCCCCGCTGAGAGCCATCTCCGGCTGGGGTGGTTGCAGCAGCAGATGGAGGCGGCGGTGCCGATGCGCCGGGTTGGGCTGATGTTGACGCTGATGGCTGAGGCTGTCGTGGAGCTTGTTGGCTGGGCTGGGTCCGGCGTGGACCGGCAGCCGTTGCAGCGGCAGATGCAGGTGCAGGTGCAGGACGTGGTTGTTGCTGTGGTTGGGAAACGCTGGGCCCTCTTGTTCGGGGCGGCTCCTGCGACGCCCTGCCGGTTGGGTCGCCCAAGACATTGCTCCCCGCGACTTCACCAGCCCTGCGACTATCTCTACGCTCCACACCCGCACCTTCAAAGCCAGCCTGTGGTGCGGATACATCAGGGCTGTACTGCGACGAAGACTGGCTGAACCTAGGCGCAGCTCCTTGTACTGCGGCAGCTCTTCTCTCTGCACTTCGTCTCCTCTCTTCTGCTACGCGTCTCTGCTCTTCCTCTTGCTTTTTACGCTCTCGATCGTTACGCTCCCTCATGATATCTCGTGGGGTCCTGATACCTCCTGAACCTCCACCCACTGGCACTGGGCCCCCGGCTCGTGCACCGCCATTGGACGGTCGCCCGCCAAGATCGGACATCTGGGCGTTCTCCTCGATCTCGTCAGGCGTAAAAGGATGTGGTTTGCGGATAGCCTCTTCAAGCGCGTAGAGGATGGCCGAATGGGTGCGGCGTGAGATGCGAAGGGCTGGATGGGGAGTGGTGGTGCTGTAGTGAGCGCTGGCAGCTCGACGGTGGTAGGTGGGTTTCGCGACGGCTGCTCGCGGCGGTGACGAGGATTGGAGGTTGTTGGAGTCAAGAGAGGAGGATCGTAAACGTGAGGGACCTGGTTGCTCAAGGCCTTGGATGCGCGGGACGCGGCGAAGGCTGCGGGTGCTGCCAGAGGAGGATGATGGGCGTGAGGAGATGTGCAGAGGTTGTTGCTGGCGGAGGGATGCGTGAGCCTGCTCCTGGCGGCGGATTAAAGAGGAGGTATATTGGGGATCGTTGTTGCTGAAATCGTGGGTCTCGTCTCGGTCGTTAAGCCCGCCGCGGATTGGGACTGACACGGCTGCTGTGTGCGATGCGCAACAGCAATGGGTGGTAGAAGAGTGCTACCGGACCAAGGCAGGCCAATGGCGGATGCTTGCTGGACGACGACGCTACGATGGACGGGTGCGGCGCGTGAGACCGGGGTGGTGGAGCTGGATCTGAGACTGAGTGAGCTTCGACTTCTTAGACGATGGCGGCGATGTCAACGAGGGTGCGGCGGCGGTGGCAGGCAAAGCCATTCTCGTCGCACAAGCAAGCAGATTGTCAAACGAAGGAGGACAGCAGCAAGCAGGCAAGCAAGCAAGGAGCGACGACGCGAGGTGGTGGTTTGGTGAGTGAAGCGCGGGTTTTGAAGGTGGCAGGGAAGCGACGTGACGTGGTGATCTCGCAGCGACTGCTAATTCCGATGGCTGGGGAAGCTGCGACCGGGAGGCTGGGGACGGCGAATCACAGACAATGCATCTCTACTCACCTGTCTATTTCAGTCCAACTTGCCCGTCATACGCATGCACCAGCTATCAATCGATGGATGTCGTCGTCGTTCCTGTCGTAGTCGCGGCAGCTGCTCTTCAATGCTGTTTGCGGGTGATGCGCTGTCACTGGAGCTGTGGCTGAGCTTCAGCTTCACCGGCCCTTGCAGCTGCTGCTAGGCCCAATGCCTTGGACAACTGCAGTGGTGTTGATGGTGTTAATCGTGCTCGCCTACGTGAATGCTGCGACGTCGTCTCGCCTGTGTTCGTCGGCGCCAAGTTGCGCTGGGTGTGTATGCAGTGGTGCACTCTCACTGAGCCTTCGCCGCTGTAGCCCGTCGTGCTCATGATAGTGGCCTCTGCGGTCCAGGGAGATTGAGAGATGCTGAGTCGCCGTGCGCCGTCGCGTGCGTACGTGCGTGGTTGGTGCAGTAGTGACAGGATGAAGATGGGGAGTAAGTTGGATGGAGGACAGGACAACAGCATCAAACACAGCATCAACAAACGCGCGCGACGGGGCAGAACTTGTCACTGTTCGCGTGTTCCATCCTCATCCCGGCGCCCTCATCTCTGCTGTCCCTCCCGAGAAGGCTTGCCTCGCGAGTCGGAGCCTCTTCCCTGCTTCCTGTCATGGCCACGGGGCATCCGTGCCACCAGCCGATCCTCCAAACGCGATGCCGCGATTGCGTGGGGGGTAGCGGGCAAGCGAGAGTGGGCAGTTGGGCGTGAAGAAGGCATCGTCCATCCTGGCCGTTTGGGCACGAGTAATGCAAGGTGAGGAGGAGGTGAGGTGGAAGAGGAAGAGCAGGACTGCTAAATAAGATTGATTTGGGCATTCTTCACTGCTCGAAGACAGTGGTTGGGTTGTCGTCGCACAGGAGCTCCGCAGCCAATGATGTCCCGTAGAGCTGCCTTGCTCGAGCTCTCTCTGCTCACGCGGCACGTCCATCTGCAAGGAACAAGCATGGCGTCACGGGAAGACGATCGAGGGAGTCATGTCGACGACAACATCCACCTGTTCGCAGCTTGCACCTGCATACATGTCCATCAACTGCCGGCTGTACCTGACGATGATATCCCGGCTGTTGCTGTACAGGGCATGTACGACTTCGCGCGGCAACAAACGATCAGCACATGCGACGACGAACAGACTTCACGCGTATCATGCCACACGCCATGCCGTCTCTCATCAAACCTTGGCCCGACACGGGTGAGACGCTGGTCTATCTCACAGGGCTCTCACTTTGCTGCCGCTGCAACACTTTCGTCCCGTCCCCCAAAGTCTCCGAACCTGCCATATGTGCCCTACCTAGTATCAACTCAGAATACCGAGCAACGCCTTATCCGGGAAGCTCACTACTGTCTAGCGAGAATCGCACACCTCAGCTATGTAGGTGGTTTGGTAAGCCGTAGCGACGAAGGAAGCAGCTCTCGCAGTAGCATATCATGCGACAGTCTGTCTGCCCATCACTTCACCCAACACCTCGACAGACACTCTAGCTGCACCAGGCAAGATGAGCTTTCTCTTGTCCTTGCTAGGCTTAGCTGTAGCAGCCTCGTTCCTCATGTACAGATACCTCATTTACCCATACTTCTTCTCCCCACTAGCTCGAATCCCATCGCCATCCCTACTATGCACTATCACCGACTATGTCACCCAGTTCCTCTCGTGGCGCGAGCAAGAGTTCGACTGGCTGCTCAAGCACCATCGCCGTCATGGGCCTCTCATACGGATTGGACCAACGACAGTGAACTTCAACTCCGTCGAAGGCTTGCGACAAGTCTACACCTCTCTAGAGAAACCCGACTTCTATGCCAAATTTGCCAACTATGGGGGCGTACCCAATATGTTCTCCACTCTCGATCACCAGCGACATTCCATCCAGAAAAGGGCCCTTTCCGGAGTCTTCGCCAAGTCGTACCTGCAGCGGTCCGAGGACCTTCGCAAGGTATCAGAAAATGTCTTCGGCGAAAAATTGGCCCCAGTCCTACAGCATTTGGCCGATACCCAGCGGCCTGTAAACGTCACCCAGCTTTTCCAATACCTCGGTCTTGATCTCTTTTCCGCATATGCATTCGGCCTCGACAATGCCACCAACTTTGTCCGGAACCAAGGCCACGAGAACCGCCCATATCACGATGGTGACCCTCAATCAATCTATGAGAGCAAAGACCCCAGAGACCACGGCTGGTATTCCGAAGAAGAATGTCTAGCTTTATGCAAAGCAGCCGCCAAGTGCATCGACGAAAAGCAAACTTCCCTCACCTCAACCCCCGTCGTTTTCGAGAAGCTATACTCGTCTCTGTCCGCCCAGAAGCCGCCATTACCACGAGACTCCATCATTCTCAGCTGCGCGAGCGAAATGCGCGATCAAATCGTGGCTTCCCAAGAAGCAACTGCCATAGTCCTCACCTACGCCATGTACCATGTGTCCAAGATGCCGGACCTCCAATCTCGCCTCCACAAGGAAGTCGCCACCTCTGACATCAACCAACTCGACTCCCTCCCGCTGCTCAACGCTCTCATCCTCGAAACCCTGCGCCTCCACGCCCCAAGCCCAGCCCGACAGCCCCGACTCTCACCACCGCAAGGCATGACACTACACGGCAACTACCTCCCACCCGGAACCTCCATCTCTTCATCCAGCTATGTCTTGCACCGTACCGAATCCGTCTTTCCCGAGCCCGAGACGTTCATGCCCGATCGCTGGTTGAACGCAAGCGATGAGATGAGGCGTTGGTGGTGGGGCTTTGGGTCTGGAGGGCGGATGTGTATTGGGAATCACTTTGCGATGATGGCTTTGCAGAGGTCTCTGCTGGAGGTCTATGGGAAGTTTGAGACTAGAATTGTGGATGAGAGGGGGAGTGAGCAGGTGAAGACGTTTCTTGCGGGGCCGAGGGAGCGGAGGTTGATTTTGGGACTGCAGGGAGTGCAGGCATCGTAGGAGGAACTATAAGCTGAGTAGACATGCAATAACGTCTGACCGTGGACAAGTTGAAGAGTATAGCGATTCGTGCTTCGCTGAAACTCAAGAATAACGACCCATATATTTGACTCTCGCTTGTCTTTTGCGCCTAGCCATGTTGGGCAGTACCTGCCTGTCCTATGAATCCTCTGCCTGCTCGTTGCCTTGACTATTTTCTTTCGAATATACGTTCTTGAATTCCTCTTCCTTCCTCCCGCACAGCTGACAGCAATATCACGACATGCCAGCTGACACAACTCACGACCAGTCGGGCGGGCTCGTGGCTCTTCCTCCCGAGCTTGTCGCCAGCATTGTGGACTTCGTCCACCCATTGTCTTTGGTGGACTTTGCCTGCAGCTGCAAATTTGTCGCCCAATGCTCACGAGATGTGCTCAAACAGCACCAAGTCGCCCATCACGAGTATCGAATCCGCACTGACGTACTACCCACCACTTTCCCGAACCTGCTACGGAAGCTGCGGGTGAGTCCTCTATGTGCATGGCACGTGCGAGACCTCGAGTTTTGCTACAACAGGCTCGACTGGGGGCGCTGGAACGAATTTAGTTTCGAGATCGAAGAAAGCTCGAATATGAGAGGCAAACCGCCGCCACCAATCTATGCCTTCACCCAGGAAGAGCGAGCCGTGTTTCTAGACTTACTGCGGCAGCACTTTAACTTCCCCGAGAAAGATATCGACATAGCCCGTGGTGATCTCGAAAGAGGTAACGATGCGCCGCTGAAGCTACTGGTGTTCGTGTTCTGTCCCCGGATCCGATCAGTGAAATTCTCACGGCATATGCGCTGCCTTGGACGAGACGCATTCGAACCTCATAATACTTCGCCCCAACGCTCGGGACTGGACTACATCCAACGTGCGATCATTCTGCATGTCCAACACAGCGATCGACCGTGGCCTGTAGGCCTCTCGTCTCTATGCAATATCGGCGTCGGCGTAGAGACCGGAACAGAGATCGATGAGCTTGCTGTCGCATTGTCACCGCACTTGCTCGCCGACCTTATGCACCTACCGAAGCTTCACTCCATGTACTTTCACGGACTGCGACAAGACATCCACGATCAAATCGCAGATGATCAGGACGGCACGATCGCGGCATATAACATCGATGAAAGATCCTCTGCAATCCAGAACATCTTCCTGGACGATGCATTGGGTTTGAGCTGGAAGTTTCGAAACGCCATTATTGAGGGATGTCGACAGCTTAAATCACTTACCATCACTGACAGCAATATGGACGATATAGACGCCATCGTTCAGCATGCGGGCCATACCCACAAGGACTCCATGGAGACTGTGATGTTCTACCAGACCAATCGACTGCACGGATACCGATGCAATATGTTCCGACCCGAAGCACTTGATGGGTACAACAGGGTACGAACTCTCTACGTCGATGCGGATGATGTAATGCTGGACGCTTTCTACAACTACGAGGGCGATGCTCCCACAGGGCCAACTTGGATCACCGATCGCGACTTCTTCATCGACTTCTTCGTGAACGCCGCTTTCCCTGAAAGCATGGAGGTCCTCGTGTTGGGTACCATGGACAGTTCACAGGCGTGGTATGGAAACGCCGACTTCTTCGACCACGCCATTGAGGCAATGATACACACAAAGCAGGAGCCAGACTCTGCCGAACACGACTCCCAAGAACCGGCCCCCAACAACTTCGGCGTCAGACGCTTTCCAAACCTCAAAGCAGTGTACCTGGGTACATTAGACGTGCTCCACCCCGGCGTTCGAACCAACACTCTACCGCCGCCACGCCAGAAACGATGGTTCTCAAGGGCCATTGCAGCTGGACGTAAAGCTGGTGTCGATGTGCATACGAGGACTACACGTGGACCATCACTGCATCAGATCGAATTTCCAGCTCCACCGAGCATTGCAGACCTCGCATCTGCCCCTGAACCACCACAAGAGCCGTTGGTTTTTGACGTTTACACGGGCAAATGGGGTCTAGCTTCGTGCGGTAACTGTGGCCGATGTGAGGCGTGCTTGCAACAGTACGATGCGAGTGTCTGGAAAGAAGTCGAGGATGAGCTGTTACAGATTGGTACCTAAAGGGCTACTGCTAAATATCCTTGGGTCCTCCAGCTCTGCAGCACTGTGTATGATTTGAAGCTGGACCTTCTGCCTACATGTAGCTGCCAGCCTTTACATCACTCGCCAAGCAATGGAAGGCTCGCAGGAACCGCAGACCCCTCACCGCATGCAGATCTTCCTCTCACGTGTTTGCAATCGCTCAGCCAATTGGGCTTGAAGGCAAACAAGCCTTTAAGCACAAGCGAGATGCATACCAGGATGGAATAGTGAACCACTCTTGACGCAGTCTCTATGACGCAGGTTTGATTGATGCTCGATAAAACGGCCGTCAAAATGACCAGAAACATCTCGAAGTCTACTGTCAGTCTTGATTCTCAGGACTGCACAACACGACTTGACCATTGAACGGTTCGCAACTCAGTGAAACACCGCCATGAGATTTACAAGACCAAACCTGTGGCTTCTCAGCCTTGGTTTTGCTGCTGCACAAACGCAGCCTCAATGCGTTTCTTCGAGCAACGGCACAAATTTCAATGGCACAGCGGGTAGTGAAATGCAACTCAATGGTACAACGATCCGTGCAATCGACGCAGCAGATGCAGATCAAGGCGTTGCTGTCGACGCAGACTACTTCTATTCCATAGACAACTAGTAAGCGTCGAGCATGAAGCTTTGAATGCATTCACTAATGCCCAACACAGCTCCATCACCAAGCACAACAAAACAACAGGAATCCCCCTCCTCCAATGGTACGGCACCTCAAACGGCCCCATCATCCATCTCGATGGCGGAGTCGTCATCAACGGCACCCTCTACGCCCCCCACTCTAACTATCCCTTATCGCCCATCACTTCCAGCGTAGAGATGTGGAACGCCACGACCCTAGAACATATCGGCTCGCACCCCTTTGGAATCTATCGCGGAAGCCTCACGTGGATCGATCAGGACCCGACGACAGGGACGTGGTATGGGACCTTCGCCAACTATGATCGTGTGCAGCCGGGTCAGATGCTGCCTTATGGGTTGACGATGCGGACGCAGCTGGTGCGCTTTGGGGAGGACTGGAGTGTGAGCAGGAGTTGGGTGTATCCTGATGCGTTGTGGCGGAGTTTCAGTCCGATGAGTAATAGTGGGGGGAGTTTTGGACCTGATGGGTGGTTGTATATTACGGTAGGGTGGATTAAGTGATAGGGCTGCGTTGATGTAGTGCTGACGAGGTGGTCTTGATAGGGCCATGATGCCAGTGCGGCGTACGTGTTGAAGATTCCGAGGGCTGGGAGTACTTTGATCTGGGTTAGTATTGCGAATCACAACGAGAGACATAGCCGCAGTTGAGCTGATATCTCGACAGGTCGCTACGATATCGCTGCCGGATATAGAGGGCCAGGTGAGTTTGACGACAATGATCACTTGAAATCAAGAGCCAGTGTACTAATGTCTAGATAGGGCATCGCCTGGGATCGTTCTCAGGGCCGAAACGGTAGCCTGTACGGCATCTCTAGAGAAGGAAGCCAAGTCGTGGAGATGCGGGTACCTTTGCAGAATTGCTCTTGGGATGTCCCGACGAAGGTTGGGGCAGTCTATGGACCTGATGACTTTGTTGGGTTGGATGGCTAGAGCTTCCTTGCGAAGGCGTGTACCCTTTCCATTAGTGGTCGGCACCAGTAATAAGTGCAGAACAAAAGAGGACTCGAAACCCACCACCACTCCCAACCAGCTCAAACCCCAACTCACATCGGTTCAGACCAACCAGCACCGCCATGTCTAGCAAGTTCCTTCCCCGTCCACTCCCACAACTCATCCATCAACCCCTGATCCCCTCCAAATTTCCCCCCATCATCCTCCTTCCCCACCGGCACATAAAACACCCCTGTCATCGCCTCCTTCGCCGTACCCGCCCACAACTGCGTCCTAGCCCCATCCTCCGCCGTCAGACCAGAGAACATCAGCATCGGCTTCCAGATCAACTTGAACCAACCCGCTCCAGTCCCCTTCTTATAGTTCTCCGTATTGACGAGCCCGGGATGAATCGGAATGCTTTTGATGCCGGGATACAGCTGAGCGAGCTTCTTCGCGAAGAGGATGTTCGCGAGTTTCGATTGGCCGTATCGGGCTATGGCTGTGTAGGACGACATGTCGGTTTTGAGGGCTGGGAAGATTATGCCGGTCTTTGGTGCAAAGATCTTCGCGGCTTCGGAGGCGACGGTGATGATCCGGACGTCGCTGCTAGGTTCCGCTGAGGCGGTTCTTTGGAGCAGTGGGAGGAGCAGCTGGAGGAACATGGCGTGCGCGAGGTGGTTGACGCCCATGTGCCATTCGTAGCCTTCTTTGGTCAGCTCGGGGGCTGCGGCGGAGACACCGGCGTTGAGGTAGAGGAGGTCGAGGCGGGAGGTCGATTTGAGGATTTCGTTGGCGGCTGCTTTGGCGCTTTCTAGCGAGGCGAGGTCGAAGTGAATGGGTTTTATTTTTACAGTGGGGTTGGAGGCTTTGATGTCGGTCTTGAAGGCTTCTGCTTTGGCGGTCGAACGGGCGCAGAGGTAGATGCAAGTGGGATTGTGC
Source organism: Zasmidium angulare (assembly GCA_002786045.1). NCBI lineage: Eukaryota > Fungi > Ascomycota > Dothideomycetes > Mycosphaerellales > Mycosphaerellaceae > Zasmidium > Zasmidium angulare. The sequence goes on from NHNX01000009.1 coordinate 275,507, forward strand.
TGGGCCAGAGCGCGGATTGTTTCTGCTCCTAGACCGGCGTTGCCTGTTGACAGAGTCAGTGCGTGTACTCTTTGGTTCTCCATCTGTGATGGTGGCACAGACCTCCTGTAACTACGATGACCTTGCCAGAGAGGTCTGGAATATCTCGTGCTGGGTTGAAGGAATTCGCCATGGTAGATCGTAGAGGGCAAGGATCAACCGAGTTTTGAGCAGCCGGCAAGTATTCAATACAGGATGAGAGGTCGCCTGGTATACGCCCCCTTACAAGGACTTTGTCAGCTTGTGGCTATAGCCCATGTATGTAGTCAGCCGTTAGCTTCTCACACTTTCCGAGGGTCACGACACTTCAGGACCTTGAGCCTGCCAGTAGGTCGTCTCTGAGTTGTTGTCAATTTTGCGCAGGAGATGTTGTATGAAGAACATATCTCGCTGGCGACCGATCTTAATGTATAGGTTGGCAGGAGCTGAGATTCGCGCTGTGTTTACTACATCTTGTCAGAAAAGTGTCAGAAAGTCGACGCGAAAGCGCGTTATGCACGAGGCGATGCTTTTGTGCACGGCGTTTCTGGCATATCTTGCGAGGTACAATGAACACCTATTGTTTTGCTCCTCGAAGTTCGTCAGCAAAAGACAAATATTAAGAAGATCAAGGCTACAAGTAGCCAGTCGATCTTACCTACGGTCGCTACCAGCATATCGTCCTCCCAGATCTTCTCTCGATTTACAGAATTCCTCAACACCTCAGGCCTTCGGTAGTGACCCGCCATATCACTAATCACTTTGGCCGGGCTGTCCGTCAAGTTGAGATTGATCTCAGCGACCACGAGTCTGTCGTGAGAACCCTGCTCTTCGGCAAGAACGCCAGTCCCGGGTGCGACAACGCCACTCCATCCACTACCTTCGACGGCGATCTCTCCAGGCTGGAGACCAAGCTGTGTCTCAAACCATGCAATGTGCTCCTGTGTGAAAATCATGCTCGCAGCGATGACGAACGCACCCGATGAGAAGGCATGGCTCATCGAGAAAGTCCGGATGCGCTCAGCGTAGGTGGCCTTCATTGCCTTGAAAGCACACATAGCCGGCCAAGACGCAGCATGAATCTGCTCGCCTTCCATCACCAAAGCGTCTTTGGCTGCATAGATGGCGTTTTCGCTACAGATCAATCCGCCGATCTTGTAGTCTTGTGAGGGATCATCTGCCAGAGGCATGCTCCAGCACTTCAGCGTAGCACCTCCGCCATTCGCCCAGACGTTCTTCTCGGCGTACGTTGGCATCAGCTTTCGATGAACTCCGAGAATCTCACCGCTGGCTGAGATAAAGACTTGACTGCTGAAGAGGGTGTGCCTGCTCTGGCCGCTGACTTCGGAGATTCCCAGCACGATCGATATGCCAGCTTCCCGGCATGCGTTCAAGATTTGCTGCATGTCCTCAGATGGTTTGCCGGAGCCGTCGAGGACGAGCATGGACTGCTTCGCGTACTGCGAGATGAGTCCCAAGGTCTGCATTGGAGCGTACGCCATGACGAAGGCTGGGTATCCCGGGATCCATGTCTCTGGGAAGACTAGCAACTGAATTCTCTGACCTTTGGCATTGCGGATGATTTCTATTGTCTTCTGGATTGTGGCATCCTTGTCCATGAACACGGGTGCTGCGTGTACCGCTGCGGCCTTGAAGGTAGTTGCAGGAGCTGTCATCGTGCGACTCTATGCCTGTTGCACAAGTCGCCACTATATAGTATATCCTGGAGAGAGATGGAGAGTGTGTGCTGACACCCATTTCGGTGAGTCCTTTCCATCTTACCTCGTGCTGTCGTCATGTCTGATCCTATAGTTCCAGGCTCTGACATAGCAGGCATAATGTGCGGCACAGTTTTGTGCCGAGCCCGTGAGAGGGATTGCAGTAGAGGCTCGCAGGAAGTACTCGATATTCTGTTATGGCAGCGTCATCATAAGGATTCGATGGTATTCGTACTCGTACGCGTTAGTGACTTCGCTTGTTGATGATCAAGCGCATGTGAGAGATGCTCAGAGGAAGCGGGTCAAGTGTGAGATGGAAGCTAGAAAAAGATCTCAGAGGCTCATACCCTGGAAAAGCGTAATGGGTAACACTCCGCGCCAGAGCTGCTGAGACTGTATGGCCCGTACGGGCGGCTTCTCCATCTCCAACACAATCACAATCACAATCACCTTCTCACATATAGACGTGACATGATACCTTGCCCAGCCGATAGCTTGATGACTGACGAGATATAACCCATGCAAGATGCGGACTGGTCCGGCTCAAGGCCCAATAGCAGTCCGTTCCAGTCGAGGCTGCCCCTCATCAATCATGGACACTTTCTTCAGGCAGAGACGCGTGGTATCGTTTCGACAGTACTTGAGCTCCACGTCAAGACGTATCGTGAGCTGGGTAGTCATCTTGAAGACGTTTAAAGGGCATTGCTAACTGAGCACAGAAACATCGAATGAGAAGTTCAAAGAAGCCGCAAACCGCTGTCTTTTTGACGAAATTGCCACTTGAGGTTCGCCAATTTATCTACGGACTTGTGTTCTTCGAGGAACTGAGGGTTACCTTCACTATGGCCATGGACAAGCACGATATGCACGTCCCGCAAATGAAGATCAACTGCTTGGATCCCAGTCACAGTGACACCTTGAACCCCTCTCAAGCAATCAATGGCTGTGCTCGAATAGCTTTTCTTGCCCTGCCCTCGACATGTCGGCAACTGTATCATTTCCGATCCGATCCGGTGATGAAAGCTGACCATTCCACAGGTACATCGAGACAATTGACTACCGCTACAGCTCGAACACATGGCTGTTCAGCTACCCGAATACCTTCACCTTCCTAAAGACCGTCATACCGTCTCAAAGCTTCGAATCACTTACCTCGATCATGCTCTGGATTGACTACTGGAGGCTCTACGAAAAAGACGATCGGCCACGCCAACAACAACCGCGCTTCAAGGCTGAACAGTGGGAGGACCTTTGGAAAGTCATAGCTGATCTACCGCGCCTGCAGCGCTTACGAGTGACAATCACGAGGGGCCGACGTCGTAACGATGAACTGTGGATTGTAGATCCAGAATTACTTGATCCTTTGCGGGCAGTCACTCGGCCGACGACATTCGTGGTGCGACTGAATTGGAACTTCGTCGATCGTCTGAGGTACGTTGGCGCTCCGTTTCGGCTGAAGACTCCACCGTATGGCCGTCAAGGTATAATCGCATGAGACCATATTGCCAGCAAGCACACCAGACGGACATGCCGGGTCACGATCCTCTTATCACGCTGTCGCTAGTGCGCTGTCCTGGAGTCCAGGACACACGACGGTCATGTCACTTAGAAGGAGTTCGAGGCCGGATATATGGCATCATTGAGACTATCTGAAAGGTGCAGCTGCATTTCGCGTTACGTGGCGAGGCAGAAGATCCTCTCAGTAGGCTCAAGTACGGCGAGGCTGTGCTCAGGGATAGTACACAAGCACTTCCCGTCCCCAGCGCTGGGCATCGACGCACGTTCGAGCATTCAAGAATCTCCAACATCGACAGCGTCAGGCATTAGACGTATTCAACTCCCTATGCCAGGCTACGAGGTTCGAAGCCTACAAGAGATGAAAAGCCGCCAAGTCACGACAATGCAACTTCCGCCTGCTTCCAGAGGGCCCGCGGATTCGTACCTACAGATGCAGTCTCCCAACTTCAAGACATGAAGCACTGGCGGGAGCAGTCGAACATTGACAGATTGTACGATCTCTCGATGTCCATGAGTACGAGCAGACTCCGATCGTGACATAGCGATCTTGTTTGTGGTCAATTAAACCGCTGATCATTATCGAAGATCTTGCTACATAAATGACGCCTCAGGAGTCAGTAGGAGCAAATCTGGAGCGTTTCCTGATCGACGGCCCGTACTTGTAGAAGATGAACGGGATTGGGGCGAGCAGAACCCCTACGCCTCCAATGAGCGATCCTCCACCGCCAACACCGAGAGCGTCGAACATGTACTGCGTAAAGAGGGGCGAGGCAGCCGCACATGCTGATCGAGTCACCGTGTTTGCCGCTACCGCACTTGCCGCATACATGAGATAGCTATCAATCAAGTAATTGATGAAGCCAGAGAAGACAAGAAGGATAGATGTTGCCAGGAATGTGCCAGCCAGTGTCGGAACAATCCATGGGATGGAGTTGCACTCTGCAGTCCATGCGAACCAGAACATGGTCACGGCGAACAAGACTCCGCCGGCCATGGCTGGTGGCAGCCGATCTTCTGGTGTTCTTGTTTGAGCATCTTGATCTGCTTTCTGTTCTCTGGCGCTGATGTATAGCAGGATGAGGCCACCTAGACAGGCGCCAATGACTGTTCCGATCAGTGGCAGCTCTCCCACCCCGGCATTCCACCCACGCTTTTGTTGGAAGACGATGGGATAGATGCTGAAGAGCATGTAGAGGAGAGTGTATACCACACAGTAGTAGATGGCGACCAGGAAGCTGATGGGATCGAAGAGGATAATCCAAGGCCGTGTCAACGCGGTCTTGAAGATGGACCCGAGGGACTCGTGGTCCTGCGCATTAGATATCGTTGGATCATGCTCTTTCGACTGTCGTGCCTTCGCCATCCGCCTGGCCTTCTTCGCAAGGAGCACCTTCGGTAGCGTCTCGGGTATGGTAAAGACGAAGACTTCGGTGAAGCCGCCGAGCCAGAGCAGGACATAGAAGCACCATCTCCAGTTCTTCGTCACCTGGAGAAAGCCAGCGACTACTGGACCCAGTGCTGGGCCACAGAACGTGGCCACCATGAACAAAGCCATGGAGTTGCCTCGGCCCACAGGTCCCCAGATGTCAGCGATTAGGCCAGGGCCGTTGGAGAGGATGGCGCTCGCGGCTGTACCAGTGATGAAGCGGCCAGCTAGGAGGCCGCCGAAGTTCGGTGTGAATGCGCAGAGGAAGTTGAAGACGACGTAGAGCGTGAATGTGATGTAGAAAATCCAACGGCGCCTATGTGGAGAGTCATGTCAGTGGACAAGATTGAGGTCGGGTGTTGGAGGGACTGACCCATAGAACTCTGACAGTGGTGCCCAGAGCAATGGTCCGGCGCAGTAGCCAAGGAGGAACAGCGTTGTGACCAGGCCAGCTGCCTCGACCGACACGTTGAGATCATCGCTGATGCTCTGCACGACGCCAGTAGGCGCTGACGAGGCGAAGGTTGCGTTGACAACCATAAGGATCGCAACACCAGTCAGATAGTACCTCCGCCCCAGCGACCAGTTCTTGGGATTTTCGGCATCATTTGGTGAAAATGTCACTTTTCCGTCCTTTCCCAAAGACGTGTCTTTCTCTACATCGATGGTATGCTGTGGAGTGCGAGGTGCAGCGGATATGAACGATAGGACATGTTCGAGTCGCTCCATGCTTTCGTGCTGGTACAGCTGTGACGACCGAGACGTGTGTCGAGACTTGTACTCTCTCATTGATGGCGATGTTGACACGCAATGACGCACAAGGTATCGATGTCCATGCCGTCACTCTGGATTGCAAGAGCTCATACACGTACAGCGCATAGACAGTGGCGTTCGAAGCCGACCAGATTTCGGGCCCGGAATTGCATTTGTAGAGGTATACCATGTTCTGTCATCAACAACGTTCAGTTGGCCCAAAGGCTATTGAATTTCGCCGAGATCTGCTCTAGCCCCCTCGAGGTTCACCGAGAGCTACACGATTGACACCGGGCAGAAGCTTCAGTCAGGCTGAAAGCAAGGCGGAAAGATTGGGCTGGCGAAGGCGGGATGTTTTTTACATGTAGACTTATGCTTGGCTGGCGACTACAAACATTTCATCGCCTTCCCAGTAGTTCTTTGCCTTGGATCAAGTGGTGCCTGGAAGTAGCTTCAAGCCTCCAAGGAAAGCGTCGAGATTTCGCCTTCGAGACCAGAGTTGTCACTGTCGCTGCCTGGGCGACACGAAGGTTTTTCAGTGTCCCTGCCTTGGAGCAAGTCAAACACCTTGTCGAAGTCCACAGTTGTGTCGCCCCTGAACCAACCCCAATAGTTGAGGTGGAACGCATTTCTCGCATATGCCAATGGCGTCCAGCCGCGAAGATCGACAGCCTCTGCATCAGCCCCACAAAGCAGCAAGGTCTTCACCACTCTCCAACGACCGCGAAGCGCTGCTAGATGTAAGGGGGTCCGGGCAGCATCGTCTCGCACATCTACATCTGGACCCATACCGATGCACACCTCGGCAAGGTCCTCCTCCAGCACAGGTCCAGTGTCCCATAGAGAAGGCAGAGCCATCATTGCTACGATGTGGAGCATCGTCTCCCCCTTCCACTCAAGATCAAACCTGGAAGGCTGCCACTCTCGTCGCTTCTCTATCCTCCTTTGATCTAGGAGACCAAATCGTCGAGTGAAGAAGCCACTATTCAGTCCCTTGGCTGTCGGCCAATTCGTGCCTCCGCAAGGAGAGGTATATGACTGCGGCGTGCTGAGTAGTTTGACCACAAAGATATGACCATCGACTAGTTCTTCGATCCCTAGATCATGCAGAAGACCAAGTGGCGTCCTGCCATCTTGATCTTGTGCATCGACATCCGAACCAGCCTCCAAGAGAAGGTTGACTATATTGTCTTGGCCACGTTGCACTGCCCAGTGAAGAGCTGTGCGTCCATCCGCGGCGACGGCCTTTGGATCAGCACCTGCTTCCAGAAGGAGCTGGACCGCACTCTTCTCTCGAAAGCCATGATATATCAGGGGAGACCCTTGCATATATGCACAAGAATACCCAGAAGCGTACTGCAGTGGAGTGCGCCCATACCAGTCTTCGGTGTCGACTGGAGCCCCGATTGCGAGCATAGCATCGATTCCAGAGCAGTCGAACCTCCCCGCTACTATGTGCAATAATGATTGACCCGCCTCCGCGCCGACGTTCAAACTGGCTCCGGCATCGACAAGGACTTTGATGAGCGCGCCATTATGGTGACGCCCAAGTGGCCCAGGCCCGCATCCGTAATTCGGTATGTAGAACTCATCGATAGACGTGATCGCTACCTGTAAGGCTGTGGCACCTTCCGGCGATTTTGCATTCACGTCAGCGCCGTGCATCAACAGTGACGACACAAAATCAAGATCACCAAGGAGCAAAGCCTCGAACAGTGCCGCTACCTCCACAATCTCTCCAGCTTTGTTCTCTCTCGTGAATGTTGTATTGGCGTCAGCGCCATGCTCTAGAAGTACCTTGGCAATGTCCACGTGGCCGTTCGTGCAAGCAAGCCAGAACGGTGTCGCGTTTTCACGCCATTGAGAAGGAGCTCCAGCTCTTTTCCCCAGCGCTATGACCAGGCCTTCTGGCATGGGGATGTCGAGTCGCGCTCCACTTTCGAGCAGTTTCCCGGCAATATTCCTTTGACGTCGGATACATGCTTGCCAAAGTGCTCTTCCGCCTCCGGCGTGGACGTCGGCATTGTTAGCTAGAAGAAGGTCCACGAGTCGTTCGTAGCCTGCCGCGCTGGCAGCGGAGAGTAAGGTACCATGGTCCGAATCAATAGGTCGACAAAAGCAGTATAGCACGATGGCAATGGCCTCAGATCCACTCTCACAGGCACTATGGATTGTAGAAGTGCGAGTTAAACCTTCGTGACCGTTGACTGCCCGATGCAGACTAAGTTCGCCGATACTGTACAAGTCATGCTTGCATGCATACTCCAGTATGTTGTCGGCTTCATCGTCTATCAAGATCATTCTGGCAATAGCTTCTACGGCATGAGCGAGCCAGGAACCGGTGGTCGTAGTGAGTCTGAAGGTCTTACGCTCGACCAGCCCGTGACCGAACACACTGCCGTCTCCGAGGGCCTCCACTACTCTGGGACATACTTCCCCTGTCACTATGCTCGACACCTGGATCATGTGGCTAGCCCAGTACATCTTGCAGTATCCAGTGAAAGGATAGTCCGTCCCCTCGCCTGATGGCTTCGATATCCGGGAGACTACGTCCAGGAACGCCAGCGGGATACTTATGAGGTAGACTAAGCAAATCATGGCCAAGTCCGTTTCCACTTTTTCTGTCTGCAATGGTCTCCGAAATGGTGGAGTTACCTCATTTGATGAGAGAAACTCTTCGACGGAGAAATGTGTCAAGGAGACAACAGCCACATCTTTCCCTTTTCGTCCTCGTACCGAGACGGAATCGATTCTCACCAGGCCAGGGCATATCTGAGCGATTTCTCTTGGACATGGCAATCTGTTTTGAGGCTTGAAGGGCTGTACAGGGTCCAAGTCAACGGCAAGTGCGTCAACCATCTCGTCTAGTATGAGCGGTATCCTTGATCCAAGAATCAGCTGTAACAAACGGATTGCGTCTTTCTGGTGAGCCTGCGGTATCTGCGTCAGCATTCTGTTATAAGTCTCGTTGAGGTCCCGTGGCAAGCTTTCCAGAGCTTGGTGTACAGACGAGGCATGATAGCATTGGACAAGCGCCTCGAGTTGTAGCGCAGCCCATCGGAACCTACAATCTCTCAGTACGGGTGACAAAATTGCATGGAACATGACCTGCATTCCTCCAGCTTTAGCTGTAAGCCTCTTCTCGATTGTGTCTCGCACGTCAGTGCGATCCAACCAACGCTCGAAACGGGAGTCTGTCGTGAGCATCGTGTGTACATATGACTTTATGTCCGCGTCGACACGGCTCTGCTGCATGGCAACTTCTGATGTTTCGGAAGTCCACTGGTCAAAGCTCCACTTGATGTCTTCTTCATCTCGACTCGTGACTATCATCTGCAGATGGCCTTTGCAACCATTCACCACTCGGCGAATCCATTGCAGGAGCTGAGTTCTAGTGGCAGACTCGTCAAGAGCGTCCAGGACGACAAATGTCATCTTCGATGCCCCAACAATTTCATGGAACAGCACGTCTAAGCTCTCGGGCGACGGTTGTCGATGACCCATCTCGCTGTACATCGTAGTTAGCTTCTTATACGACAAGCCCGACTGCTGAGCGAGTTGCCAAAGGATCGACCTGAGCGCATGCTCCAGATTCTGCTTCTTTTGGTCACGAAAAGAGAAGTAGAAGTAAGCCAGATCAATCTGTTGAGTCGGGCATTCCATCTTCATATGCTCGACGATGGATGAGCTCAATACGGTCTTTCCACAGCCGGCCAGACCATTTAGCCAAAGGAAAGGCGTCAACCCGCTCCAGAAACGCTCGAAGCCTGCGCCGTCGATGAACCAGGACCCGGTCTCCTCGTGATGTAGTGCCTTTGCCATACGTAATTCAACCTCTGGGTCTTCAGGTGCAAGCCACTTGTACATGTCCTCGTCCTGTTTTGACCTCGAGAGGTATTCGACTGCTATCTTCGTGCTCTGAACTGAATCGGTGACTTGCGAGTTGTTAAGAACGGTCTCTAAATAATGGTATGTGGAGTACGGATAAGGACTACTGACCGTCAGCCAAAGAATCTTTCATGAGTTCAACCAGTTTCGGTGCCTGAACGACGTCCAGCGGGTCAATGTGATTGAGCAGCTCCTTCGCAAACGCTGCCGCGACGCCAGCGGCATACCGCTGCCACCTATCGTTCTTGTGAGAGTCTGCGTAATCGCATATACCTCTAATGACCATGCAAGGATAAGTATTCGCCGTGCCTGCGGCCTCCATTTCCATGCAGATGCACTCCTCGTCTAAGGCCGCGAGAATAGCTTCTCTTTTGACTGCATCTTTCACCAGTAGGTTGCCAGATGCAATCACACCATAGTGGATCTCCGGATCGGTGGTCTCTCGTTCATGGCGCTCGATTTCTCCCTCTGTCTGGCAATGACGGCAGTCAATGCCACTTTGATGGCCGTAGTCTGACTTAAACAGTCGATCATTCTCGGACCCTTGATGCTTGTAGCTGCCTTTGCCAGGTGTAGCCTTTGCCAGTCGTGGATACCTCTCCAACATTTGATGGAGATATGTAGAGACCTTCGGCTCTTCCAACTCATGAGCTGACTTCAGTCTCTGGAGTCCGGCAAGAAGGACCCGGGGCGGCTGATTCAAATGTCCCATACGGTGTAGCTTTCCATCTTTCTGTGCTTTGGCCAGGTCGTACTGTAAAACGCCACCACTGGTTCCTTGTGGTTGTCCAACAACGACGTCGCCTAATCTTATATCTCTCTCGTTCTCAGGCCCAGGAATACCAGCTCCTATGCCGACCACCAGTCCAACACGGATATGTGGCATCGAAGCGCGCATGCCTGATGCGGTTGTAGCGGCAGAAGCAAGGCCATATTCTCCAGAAGGCAGAGATGCAAGCACCACGCAATGTGCTCCAATGCGACCCCAGGTGTATTGATTGTCATTGCTTGGGTTCTTGATGAAGGATGATGGCGGATCATGTCGCTCGTCAAGCATACCAGTCGCCGCGGCGAGCTCATGTGATAGGGCTGCTATCCAGCCAATGGTGTAGTGTTCGACATCGTGAGCCATAACAGCGGCATGCATGAGCAGCACGAGAGGAGTAATCGGCTTCGGACGACCAGAACTTTGCAGTTTATCGGCTGGCAGTCATGGTCGATGAGCGATATAGCACAAGAATCGCAGTAGTCGTTCCAGCTTTGATGGAACACGATTCTGCAGCTTATCAGGTGGCGGTCATGACCGGTGAGCAGTGTTGTACAAGCTGCGCGTGCAGCCAGTCTGCCATGTCCTCTCGACGAATAGATCAAGGGTTTATAAGTGGTCTCTGCAGCGATCGTACAGACACCTCACACGTTCAATGGATAGCGCCAATTGCCTCTGTTCTCGGGAGATACTGCGGGTGTTTTGTCAGCACGGGGAGTGGCCTCGAGGGTCGACTTACCCACTTTGCTGGCCAAGATCGCTGCAAAGAGCACTTCGAGAACCCTTTATCTATTCGTGGAGTGTCCACGCTTTTATCGGACGTGAATTGAGTGCCGCGCCAGATTCGACCGACGCAAATGCGTAACGTTGCCTTCTAACATGACGCTTGTGGGCGCAGGACAGCGGTATGGACTGCGCACCGAAGTAGAGCGGAACTTTGAAGGACGTATGCGTATATCATTACCGCCGCAAATGAATGAAGCGCATTAGCGAGGCCTCGAAATGGTGTGCCCAATCGCACGCACCCTGCAGTAGCTCACCTGCACGCCAGCCAACCTCCATCACCAGAGCGAGTCGTGACACCCACAACGCAGCCACTCATTAGCCTACCGCCTCGTCGAACCAATCACTAGACATGACTTACAATGAGGGTGTGTACAGTACAGCACCCGAAGCCTCGCCCTAACTCTCGCCCTACTCACTGCACCAGATCCTCCATGGCTGGAACAACGATGCTCTACAGGTCTGTACCCGCCCACGCAAGCCAGCGCCCTCAAAACGAAGTCAAGGACACCCGATGCATTTGGTCAAAAATAACGTCGAAAGTTGGGGACGGTGGGATCGATTTACCTCCATTGACAAACGAGTCTCCCATTGTAAAGGGGTAGACGACGTATACTGAGGAGGGAAGGGAAGTTCGTGGATGCCGCAGAGGAAACAAGTTGGAAAGTACAAACCTGATGGACGGAAGGAATGGAAGCGCAGTCATGGTTTTCCGAAGCGGTCGTGAGCTTCGTTGTGGTAAAGTCGCATTTGTGCTGTGACGAGATCGTCAGTGGTGACGACTTGGTGTGCGTGTTGTTTTGTCGTTACCCTTCTGTACGTATGGTCGTGCGCAGGACTCGATTTGGTGTCACCATCGCCATCGCGACCATTCTCTGCCCTGTGAAGACCTCGAAGTCCCAGCTTGGCTTCCTCATACTCGAGCTGCCTCAACTGCTGCTGAATAACGATCATGCTTCGATGTCAAGCATCAGCGAGACATAGACTGAACTTCCCAACGGGGTATCATCTGAAAGAAATCATCTCTCGCCTTTCCTTCACTGCTTGTACTTTTCATGCAGGTACCGAATCTGGTCTGACACATTTGGTCGCTCAGTGCCTGGAGGGTATGGACCTCCTGGCTGCTGCTGGCCCGTAGCACCCGGCACAGCGGCGTTAGGGGCCTGACTCACACCATCGTACGCCTGGTACTCAACACGCTTCCGCCGAGCGAGTTCTTCCTCGCTGATCGGTTCACCAGTGACAGCATCGAAGACATCGGTACGCGCAGATGCTAGTCGCTTGAGGTTGTCGGCGATGTTTACCGTCGATAGATTCGTGGTAGAGCTGCGCTGCTGGTTCTTCGCCATCTGCTCTCGCCACTCGGGCGAAAGCATCTCGATACGCATGTGTTGCTCCATTTCATCGTTGGGGATGGGCTGCTTGCAATTGGGGCAAATGGATGTGCCTTGCTGCTGGTTGTTGCGACGTTGAGCCTGCGGCACATAGTCTGTCCGCACACGTGCTTGTTGGTTGGCCTGTTTCGCGGCAGCTCGTGCTCGCTCTCGCTCAACCGCCAGCGACGGCGTTTCGGTGGGTGGGGGGTATGGTAGTGCCTGCGGTGGCGTGGCCGACGCTGGCGGTTGTGGTGTGAGGATTTGAGCGGCAGGGTATGAGGGTTGGTGGCCGTAGATGTCGTTGTAGTCGTCGAGTGTCGGTACTGATTCTTCCAAACGTCTGTTGGCATCGATGGTCATGTTGGCCTTTTGCTCAAGACTGAGCGACAGCATATCATTCAGCATCTTTGGTGGTGGCATGTCAGCAGTCTCGTCGGACTCATCAAACGTGACTGTTGCAACAACAGCAAAGTCATGCCAGTCGATCTGTGCGAAAGCAATACGATCTGCCTCGGCCTTCTCTTCTTTATCCACCTTTTGCTTCTCGAGATACTTGTGATACTCTGCTCTCTGCTTCGCGCTGTCCAAGATGTGGAAGCGGTTTGTCATGTGCTCTTCCAGCTCTGCCATGCGCTTCTTCTGAGGCGCGCCGTTGCTCTCCGTTTCGCCGTCCAACAGCTCTTTATACTGCTCCATAATACGGTTGAAGAACATATTGAGCGAATGCTGTGGTCGCAAGAAGTCGAACTGGTAGTTGCCTGCCTCTTTCTGACTGAGACCAGTGATCCAGCTCCTGCCATTCTTGGCCGCAAACAGTGCAGTCAATTTGACGATTTCCAAATCTTGGGCGCTGATGGTGGGCATACGGGCGCTGAACTTGAACTCAGCCGGCTGAGGTGGTACATAAACAGCCCTACCCTCAAATCCGACCTCTGTCTTCTGAGTGATTTTCTTGTTGGTGTCGAGACCGCGACCGGCCTTGTTCTCCTCCACACGCCATCTGTAGTACGGATGGTACTCGTCGTCCTCATCGAGATAGCCGGTGTTGCCGGCGCTTCCCCCACGTACCTTGTCTTCGAATGCCTTTCCGTTGCGAGCCACGTAAGCCGCGACCTTCTCTATCAGATCGCGCACGTTTCGAGGAGGCAGGACAGTGCCTGAAGGAGCTCCTTTGGCGAGATCATCTTTGGCTTCCTCGCCGTTAGAGGCGGCCATGGCTGGTGAAGGGCCGTCCGACTCAGTGTCGCTTTTCGAGATCTGGGTGACCTGTTCTCTTAGAGGCTGACGCGACGTGAGGAGGAGGACGTTGTCGTGACGATGGCTGATGTTGTTCGGCGGATGAAGACTGGAGCTCCAACAACTTCGCACATGAAATCCATGCGACACGATGCGGGCTGGCGGCAAGGGCTGCATTAGCGGCGGGTATATCCAGTAGCAAGGGGTCCAGTACGAAGCTGGCTGCTCCTCAAAATAGTTTCCAAGTCCACGTATTCACTTGCATTGCTCTCAGCTGCACCATACAACTCTCTTCTTCTTCCATCGTGTGCTTGTTGAACCACCCTTCTTGTCGTTCTTTTCTCCTCGTGTTGCGCTTTCACGGCGCGGATTGGCGACGACGACTGCCGCAGTTCGCCCTTGACGTTTCAGAAGCCAGCCTCGATCAGCGCATGGGACATCCTCCTCGAGACTGAGACACCCTTTCATACATCGTCGCCAACATGGCGACCAAACCCGCGCAACAGCGCTCGAACCAGAGCAACAAGACAGCTAAAACCGACAGCAATGCGTATGCCAATGGCACCATCACCGCGCGCGAGATGGTCCAATCCAGCCCCGACAAACCTCCTCACCCCTCCTACGACTACACCTCGCCAGGTGTCACCGACAACAACATAACAACGCTCAAATCATATGATTGGGAATGGATGGCTGGAGTCACGGCGATAGCGCTGTTTGTGCGCCTTTTCCGTATCTACCAGCCAAGCAGCGTCGTGTTCGATGAGGTACATTTTGGTGGATTTGCGACAAAATACATCAAGGGCAAGTTCTTCATGGACGTCCACCCACCGCTCGCCAAGCTGTTGATCACTTTGGCCGGCTGGTTGGCAGGCTTCGATGGGAACTTCGACTTCAAGGACATTGGCAAGGACTACCTGGAGCCAGGCGTCCCATACGTGGCTATGAGATTGCTTCCCGCCCTGATGGGTGTCTTGTCTGTGCCGGTCATGTTCGTGACCCTCAAGGCGGCGGGATGCAAGACCATGACTGCTACGCTGGGTGCTGGACTTCTTACCTTCGAGAACGGATTCGTCACTCAGTCGCGACTGATCCTCCTGGACTCACCCCTGGTCATCTTCACCGCGCTAACAGCTCTGTCGTGGTTCTCGTTCACGAACCAGCATGAGCTCGGTCCCAAGAAGGCCTTCACGCCCAGCTGGTGGTTCTGGTTGGCGTCGACTGGCGTATGTCTGGGCGCGACTGTAAGTGTGAAGTGGGTCGGTCTCTTCACGATCGCATGGGTCGGATCTCTCACCGCACTGCAACTCTGGGTTCTTCTCGGCGATACTCGGACTGTGACTCTGCGCGTCTGGTTCAAGCACCTTTTCGCGCGCATCTTCTGCCTGATCATCATCCCAATCGCTTTCTACATGGCGATGTTTGCGATCCACTTCGTCTGCCTCGTAAACCCTGGCGATGGCGACGGTTTCATGAGCAGCGAGTTCCAGTCCACACTCAACTCCAAAGGCATGGCAGATGTCCCGGCCGATGTAGCCTTTGGCTCACGCATAAGCATCCGCCACCACAACACCCAAGGTGGCTACCTTCACTCTCACTCTCACATGTACCCGGGTGGCAGCAAGCAGCAACAGGTTACTCTTTACCCCCACAAGGACGAGAACAATGTCTTCATTGTCGAGAACCAAACTCAGCCGATCAACTGGGCTGTCGACCCGACTGGTAACACCAGCATTCCAGGCCCTTTGGCGTGGGATGGCGAGTCCCCGCCAAGTTTCGTCAAGGATGGCGATCTCATTCGTCTCTACCATGTCACCACCGACCGTCGTATCCACTCCCACGATGTTCGCGGACCTGTCACTGAGGCCGACTGGCAGAACGAGGTATCTGCCTACGGATACGAAGGCTTCGAGGGCGATGCCAACGATTTGTTCCGCGTTGAGATCGTCAAGCACATGTCGGATGGCAAGTCGGCCAAGGAGCGCCTCAGAACAATTCAGACCAAGTTCAAGCTCGTCCACATCATGACTGGCTGTGTGTTGTTCTCGCACAAGGTCAAGCTTCCAGACTGGGGTTTCGAGCAGCAGGAAGTCACCTGCGCGCGAGGTGGTACTCTGCCAAATAGCATCTGGTACGTCGAGAGCAACGTCCATCCACAGCTGAAAGACGACGCGGAGAAGGTCAACTACCGCAACCCTGGCTTCTTTGGCAAATTTTGGGAGCTGCAGCAGGTCATGTGGACCACAAATGCTGGTCTCGTCGAGTCTCACGCTTGGGATTCGCGCCCGCCGTCGTGGCCAGTCCTCAAACGTGGTATCAACTTCTGGGGCAAGGACCATCGCCAGATCTACCTCACGGGCAACCCGCTCATCTGGTGGTCTAGCACTGCCGCCATCGCCATCTATGTCCTGTTCAAGGGCCTTGCTGTCCTTCGATGGCAACGCAGCTGTGGCGATTACCAGCATACTGTCGTCCGCCGATTTGACTACGAGATTGGCACTGCTGTCCTTGGCTGGGCTTTCCACTACTTCCCCTTCTACTTGATGCAGCGTCAGCTCTTCCTGCACCACTACTTCCCAGCTCTCTACTTCGCAATCATCGCACTTTGCCAGATCTTTGACTTCGGTTTCAACCGCGTCAGTGTGTCGGGCTTCACGCTGCGCGATAAGCCCTACTTCGGCATGAGCGCTGCCACAATCTTCATGGCGCTCTCCATCGCCGTATTTGCGCTCTACGCCCCTCTGTCTTACGGCAACCAATGGACGAAGGCAGAGTGCAACCGCGTCAAGCTCTTCAACACCTGGGACTGGGATTGCAACACTTTCTACGATAACGTAAGTCAAGCTCAAGCCGAGCAGTCCCCTTCTCCCCCTACTCAAACGGCCTGCCTGGGTGGAAGAAGCCCTCGCTAACATACATGGTGATGAACAGTACGCGGACTACTCACTTGCTGTCCCAAGCGGAGCCGGCGCCGCCGAAGCGACTGCTCAAGCAGCCCACGGCCCAGCACCGCCAGTGGCAGACGACCCACAAAAGGACGTCCACGTCACACCACAACTACAGGTCCCTCTCGCAGGTGACAGCATAACCGAAGAGAAGGTCGAATACCGCGACGAAGAAGGCAACCTCCTCAACGACGAACAAGTCGCCGCCCTCCAAGGCAAGGTCTCCTTCTCCACGCGCTACGAGACACGAACCCGTCTCGTTGATGAAGTCGGTAATGTGATTCAGGACGGTCAAGTCGACGTCCAGAATGGCGAGCTCCCTGCGCCCCCGAAGCCGGAGGGTGTAGACCCGAAGACGGTCAAGGGTGGTGATGCGTATGAGGGTGAGCCGAACACGGAGAAGGTGCCGGTGAAGGACGATTTGGCGAAGGAGAAGAGTGTTCAAGATGTCAAGGCTACGCCGGAGCCGGGGAGTGATGCGGAGAAGAAGACTAAAGATGAGCTTTGAGTGGGAAGTTGGTCTTCTGGTGGGTAGAGTGGTTGTATGAGATATAAACAAGCAAGCAACAGCGATTGAGAGAAAAAGCGAGCTTTCGATGCAGACGAATAAGTTGCATTGGTGGCGCAAATCAGGGAATGAGAAGCTACGAAACGGGATGGGGGACAGGTTTTGGGACGAGGCAGGTAGGGAAACATATTTGTATCAAGTATCTCTTTTTGTTTCGCCTTTTCGTTCGATCTGTTGAACGTCTCATTACCTCGTTTCACAGCAAAACCTCATAATTGCTCGACGTTGAGTCGACTCGCTTTCCCGTGAACTCTCACCCAAGTGCTCGTCTCCCAAACGAAGACGCGAAGACTCCTGCCAATCCCACGCCGCGACAGAACTCACAGGTCCAAACCCCACCATGAACGCCATTCGATACCGTGACATCTCACGCCGTCCTCCCTCTCTCAGCATTACCACCGACTTCCACCTCCCTGCTCACTTTTACCTCGCCACCACCATAATGCTGCTGCTGCTGGGCAAACTCCTCGGGCACACCAGGTCGGACTTTCAGGCCTGTCTCGCTCGGGCCGGGTTTGAGGGAAAAGAGGACGTCGCGGATGGATTGGGTGATGAGGTTGAGGGTATCCCACTGTGAGGTTCATTTTCAGTCAGAATGATGATGATGACACTCCGCCTGGCGAGACGCTTGGGATGCGGTGAACTTGATGGTCAAAGATGAAGTGAATTTGATGAAGTGCGAGACTTGGCTTTACTAGGTGTAACGATCTTGGGCGGTGGCAATAAATGGAGCTGGGAGAGTCAAGTGAGTTGAGTATTCGGTTACTGACCATGATGACTTCCGGTTCGACGTTTCGATCTTGGATTGTTTGGTGCATAGTTTGTTTTGGTGATGTCTGTTCTCGACGCCGTCCTGTCCTTCGATTCTCTCGCAATTACTCTCACTCCCAGTCTTCGCGTCTGCCTGTCGGGTCTTAGTCGTAAGGGGTATCGCTCTCCGTCGCTTTGGTGAAGCGTAAACCGGGATGTCGTTCGAAATCGTTCACAATCACCAAAAGATCACCGAAATCCAGTGGAGATCATTTAGTCGCGTGAGTTGTACCCGCCAAATCATAAGACGCTCAGGTCAGAAGGGAAGTGACGAGACGCGACTTCCCTCGATGCGAATTCCATTAAATAGATGAAACCCGCGAGTCGGTAAAAGGTGATCATGCATGCGCGCAATCCTGCACGTTGACCGAAGCGGCTAGGCGGCATGGGGCGGAAGCTGGGCCGGGAACAAATTGCTGATCGTGGAAGGTGCTCGTGTGCCCTCTTTCCCTAAGCAGTCCTCACATATATTTTGTGGCATCTTTCGTTTTAAGCCGCCTTCTTCTCGTTGATGGTTTTGGTGGCAGTCTTCTCCGTCTCGGCAGTGTATGGATGCTTGATGCGCAGACACCAGATGTCGAGATAATCGCAGATCGTGACGATGACGTCCAGCACGAAGCTGCCATAGACGCCGAATGCAAAGCCCAGACAAGTGAACATGA
Source organism: Zasmidium angulare (assembly GCA_002786045.1). Lineage (NCBI taxonomy): Eukaryota > Fungi > Ascomycota > Dothideomycetes > Mycosphaerellales > Mycosphaerellaceae > Zasmidium > Zasmidium angulare. The sequence goes on from NHNX01000009.1 coordinate 293,974, forward strand.
AAGCGACTTGGTAGACACCGTCACCGAGGGCGCTGGGCCAGCCGAAGCCGAGTTTTTCTTGGAGAAGAGGCCCTGCAGAGTCCACGACGCCGTAAATGAGTGGCAGGGCCAGGATGTTCTGGTACGGGAAGGGCGATTTGGTGAGGTGGGCGGTGATCATCTGGCCGACGCTGTAGGCGTTGATGAGGCCGACGTAGAGCGCGAAGGGGATGAGATGGTTGTAGAGGATGCTGGGTTGCAGAGCGAGGTAGGCTGCGATGAGGACCCAGGAGGAGAAGAAGGGGACGAGGCCAAGAAGGGCGTGGCGCGCTTGTTCGCCTCGAGATCGACGGGCGGCCATGACATTGCGGGAGCTGAAGATGTAGGTCAGTTTTGTTACCGTGGAGGTGCTATCTCGTAGGACATACCTATCGACGGTGTTGAAGACGAGCACCAAGCCTCCATAGACCATGTAAAAGTCGCCAAAGTCCATATTGTAGACAAACTCTGGGATCCAGTCGTAGTGAGGGACGCGGAGTACCGAAAGCATTGACTGCTGCCAGAAACTGCCGCCTCCAACGTACGCAGTGATGGCATATACAACGCAGAGAGTGAGGATACCTTCGACTGGTCCGGACACAAGGCCAAGGGTGAGGGTCTTGGTGTGATACTCATCCCACGTCTGGACATAGAATGTCAACAGACAAGCAAAGAGCACCAAGACCGTCCTCCACCCTTGGCCAAAGTTCATAGCGGCAGCAAAGAGCAAGACTTCCAGCGAAGTGTTGAGAGCATCGACTCCATGGTCAAACAATTCGCCCAGCGGACCACTCTGACGAGTCCGTCTCGCCTGGGAGCCGTCGATGGCGTCGAAAGTCTGGTACAAGAACAGTCCAATGGACCAGCTCGCATAGACCCAGGAAGGACAGTCCTGGTCGAGGGTCGGGCTGTAGTAGAGCATGGTGAAGATGTTGATGATGACGAATCCGAAGCCGGAGAGGGTTATGGCGTTGGGTGCCATGGATAAGGGGAAGAGTTCGATGACCTGGCTCCACCAGTATGGCTTCAGGACATATTGCGATAAGAGACTCTTGTCAACACCTGACAACAAAAGGTGTGAGCTTCGTGGTTATTTAGTTCATAGACATTACATACTTGAGTACTTATACTCCTTCAGCTTGGGCAGCTGCTCCTGCCGTATATAGCCCATGGTGAGATACGCTCCAAGACGCGTGCGAAAAGTCGTGGTGGAGAAGGCGGCTTCTGAATCTGGTCGCGGTCAAAGAAGACAGTCCTTATTACAATAGCAACGTGGTCATCACACGAAGTATAGTTGAAGAGCGTCGAAGCACGAGTGTTGGCAGTATTTGCAGGTGAAAACAGGGCAACGTGAAATGTTTTGACGCGTGACGAGGTCCGAAAGATCTTCGTCGCTTCCCTGCTGGCGCGACGTCATTGGTTGAAGTCAACAACAACTTGGAATGTCACTGCCAGCTCACCAAACATCCATCTGTCTACACAATGTCAACGGGACTTGACAGAGCAGAGCTGAAGGAAGTCTTGAGCACGATCAAGAACAATCAAAGCAAAACACCGCTCAATCGAGGATCCTTGCCAAATGGTAGACGGGAACGACCACATTGATTAGTAAGGCTAACGAAAGCTTAAAGCTGTTTACCCGGCCTCCACCTCGCAAATCTCGCATCAAGAAGCCGAAACCGATGCTCGACGTGCAGCCATCTGATCATAACCTCTGCAATTCGCCGCGATGCCGCCTCGATTGAGCCACAAGAAGACCCGTACAGTACAGATCGCCTCCAACTCCGATCGTTTGTACGAGCTGCTGATCATAGGAGCAGGGATGTCTGCGGTGCAAGGCGCGTAAAGTCAAAGTAAGCATCTCCTATCAACATAGCATAGATCATGCCTGACAAGATGTAGTGCGGTGAAGAGAAGCCTTCATGCAGTGCCTGCAATCGCCATGGCGTCACTTGCGAGTACCCAGTCTCACCATACGCCGACCACAGGAGTCCTGCACAGAATGGCATCGCCACCAACAACCACAACTCGGATCAGCTCCTTGAAGTCCGGCTGATGCACGAGTGGATGGCTTATACCTGTCACTCCCTCTCCACCACCTGGGAGTTTTGGAAGTACGAGATCCCAATGGTCGCTTTCGAATACCGTCATGTGCTAGACGCTCTCTTGGCAATCACGGCATTGTCAGCCTCAATGCAAAAGCCGCGCTACTGGTCAACTCTAGAGGGCAAGATGATTACCGTTGATGGCGGCGATATCGTCAGTCCTCCGGCCGAGACACTCGTGAATGTAGGTTGGAAACAAGCCAGCCAAGCCCGTCGCGATATGGTTGAGCAGTCGGGACCCGAGGCTGTGCTCATTCGTCCAACTGATCCGAACGGCGACATGTTGGAGGTGTCGAGGAGATATTTCACACTGGCTCTGAAAGGTCATCAAGAAGCCCTGGCTACTCTCAGTGTCAAGAACTTTCGCGCCGCCTACATCTCATCCATTCTCGTCTCCTACTACTCCATCTTCACCCTGAGCGAAAGTTCTGAAAGTGGCGACTCTCTCATGCTGGATCCGATGCAGTGGTTTCGACTGTCCAAGGGCACAGTTCATATCATCGACAAGTGGAGGGAGGCTGTTGGTGAGCGCTGGTTCTTGGAAGGTTCGTCTCCTCGTCTCATTGTTCGTACCTATAACACTGACTGCAAACCTAGCCGGCGGCACATATGGCGAACCAGATCTCTCAGACGGCGAGGAACTGTTCCGCCCCATACACTACGAACCTTTCAAGTATCTCCTGGAACCTGTGCAGGGTGATGTAATTGCCGAAGAAGATCGAACCGCGTATGAGCACACACTCAGTTACATTGGACTAATGTACAAAGGAATCGTTCAGCAATCGGAATCGATCCTAGCTACGCATCGCCGTGTGCTGGCCTTCCCGGCACGTGTCCCAGACCGCTTCGCAGAGCTGGTAGAATCGCATCAACCAAGAGCAATCGCCTTCCTCGCTCATCTCTTCGCCTCGCTGAAACTAGCAGAGCCTCGATCTCAGTGGTTCAGGGGCATCGCTCAACGACAAGTACCTCTGGTCTGCATGGCTCTACCTCCCACGTGGGGCGATATGGTGCAGTGGCCGCTACAAATCATCAGAGAAGACAACCCGACTCCAAACATGACTTCTTGAATTCCCAAGAACTATTTGATGGGTTGCATCCAAGATATTAAGTCGCGCTCCTCGACTGACGCCCGACATTCTGGACACGATGGCCCAAACCAAGAAGGCTTGTGAAGCCATGAGATAATGCATTCGTGGCAGAACATGTGTCCACATTGCGTGAGATGCGGCGTCTTCGCTGCGAATCCGCAGGTCGAGCATGGAGGGTGCGGCATTCTTGATGAGAAATGCTGTTTGCGTGGGAGATTAGAAACGACGTTTGCTGGTCAGTGGGGAGAGTTTTGGGAACGCAGAGAAGCAGAAGCGCGCGAATGGTAAATAACAACGATGACTGGGTTGTTCACGATCATCTTGCGCTGGCGATGCTGACTTCACGGGCAAAAGCAGATCCGCAGTATGAACCATTGAATGCGCTCGTTCCGGCACGCTCGATCACAACTAAATGTGCAGCTGCGACAAGGACTCTTCACATTGGGCACAGTCTGGTATGACAACCCTTTTGAGAAGCATGGCTCACGGCAGCATGAGTATGCTCTTCTCGTCCTGGCGATTTTGGTAGCTTCACTATGGTGACAGCGTCCCAAGACTTACATCTATTGACGCGATCTCTTCACCGATGAGATCTTGGCAGAACACAAGAGATCACATCATGTCTTTCTCGGCTCATATGCTCCTCGACCAGGACTAAGCTGACGCTCTCGGCCGGAAGCTGACCCTTGCCTGTCACTCAATTCACTTAAGATGGCGCACGTCCTTTTGCATGTGCTTTGCCAGAGACGAAACCTGCACCGAACACGATTCGCATACCCACTACCACTTTCGGGCATTGCGTGTCGGTCAGTGTCCCGCGGATCTCAACCGTATCGGCGGAAACTCAGGCATGACGTCAAGGTCCAATTAAGTCCAAGTTTTTGGAGCGGCGGCGAGCAACCTTACAGGTACCTCCGTACGATCGACCAACGAGGGATCTGCGTTTCAGCTGAGGCTTTGGCTGGCGACCACAAGTTTGAGATGGGATGAAGAACCAATGCATCAGCAATGTGTCAGCACGTTGTGACACTACATCGCACAACTCCATTCCGCGGGATGCATACTTCTGCTTGTGCGATCTTTTCCTGGTCTTGCACTTCCTAATCATATCCGACAACGAGCTCGTCGACGATGGACCACCTCAAAGTCAAAGTCCACCACATGAAACGCAAACTCAGCGGTCAGGAAAACGCCGCCGAACACAACGGCCGCTTCATCCTCATCACCAACGGCACGGGCTACGTTTCCACGTGGATCATTCGGCAATTCCTCTCCAATGGATATCAAGTTCGGACGACGGTTGGGTCAAATTTCGAGGCCCAGGATGTGAGAGACACGCTTTCGAAGTACGCTTACAACCTCGAAACTGTTGTCGTCACCAAGGCTACCGGGTACGAAGACGCGGTGAAAGGGATCGATGGCGTTGTTTGTACGACTCTGAAGGAGTGGCGCGTTTTGCTGGAGGCTGTGGTGAAGGAGGCGCCGCAGGTTCAGAGGGTTGTGGTTACTTCTTCACTGGATGCTGGGATCGACAAGGGGAGGCCTTCTCAACCAGGAGAACGCGCCGACTCTGCGAACGAACAAACTCTTTCGACAGAAGAGAGTGCCCTGCACGCCTTTGTGAGTGAGAAAAGACCGAATTTCAGCTTGGCCATCATCTGCCCACCAATAATCTGGGGTCCGCTGGCACACAAAACGGATCTGGACGGCGTGAAGAACTCATCAGAAGAAGTCGCCGAGATCTGGAGAACTCTCAACGGTGAAGGAATAGCAGACTTGAGATTGCCGGCCTTTGTGGACGTCCGAAATGTCGCACAAGCACATCTTCGTGCCTACGAACGGGGAAGCGAGGATTACGGACAGGATGAACGGTATATCGTCTCCAGCGATTCTGTGACCTACGCTCAAGTTTGCAGCACCCTGAAGACGCAATTCCCAGAATGGAGATTGAAGGTCCCGGATCCGGCAAAGGTAGACGATCAAGAACCGACGTGCATCTTCGATAACACACAGACGAAAGAGGACCTGTGCATGAGCTTCATCGGCTTGGAAGATTGCTTGAGAGATACGGCGCAGAGTCTGATCGAGATTGAAGCCGCGAGTAAGAAAGGCCTGCGATACGATGGACAGGAGTGGTTTCGACATGTCTGAACGGCGACGGCCTAAAATACTGACAGGTCACGATGTTGTGTGAGCGATATTTGCCATCGACAAAAGCAGGAACCCTCGCAGTACACACTTACCAAGGCACCAACTCCCCCTGCCAATCCAAGAACTTCCCAGCTACCTCGTCCCTGGGCTTCTCCAAAAACTTCAGCAACCCACCAACACTCTTCTCGACACTAATCGCCGGAATCCCAGTTTCCTCGATCACCTTGCGCGACATATCTGTGTCCACCATGCCCGGACTCAGAGCCGTGATGGCGAGGTCGGAATGCTCTTGTGACGCTACAGGGTTGGCTCGAAATAAGCAAGACTTCATTTGCTCTCAGCCAATCTGACGAGCGTCAACGACATACCTTTTGCCACCATAAAGTTCGCCGCAGCCTTACTCATCCCATACGCGCCAACCCCAAACGGCATCTCCAACGCCGTGCTGATACTCCCCGCCGCGGAACTCATGAGCAGGAACCGCGCGCCGGGTTTCAGCAATGGCACCACGGCTTGGAAAAGACGAAGGGGTCCGAGGGTATTGATCTCGAAGAGTTGGCGTGTGAAAGACAGGTCTAGGGAGGCGATGGGCTTGAAGGGCTGGGCTTTTCCGGCATTGGCGATGACGACGTCGAGGGCGTTGATGGAGTGGAGGGACTGGAGAGTGGAGATGGCGAGAGGGGCGGACGTGTCGCTGGATCGTGTATCAGTAGGCCTGGACTGGGAAGTAGGGAGGGTGGAAGGACACACGACTCAGCGTCAATCCCCACGACAATCAACCTCGCTCCTTCCGCTCTGGGCAATTCTTCCAGAGTCCTCGCCGTCTCGGCTGAGATGTCCCTCACGCCTGCGATGACGGTACTACTCGCGCGTCGAAGTAGAGCGGCGACGAGCCCGCGTCCGATTCCGCGAGTTGCGCCGGCGATGAGGTAGGTGGACATGGCTGCTAGAGTGTACAGGGCAAGGACGGGAGGATGTCAATCGAAACGATGGAATGATCAAATCGATCAACCTATGTACTCACTGCAACATATGTCCTCATTTCTTCCCGGCCCACGGGAGCGAAATCGATTGTGTACCACACCTCTCGCCCGTTCCCAATCCGTCGAGCCTCACTGCCAGATCCAGTACTCGTATACCTCCCACTGATGACAGACACACGCAGACCGCTCTGGAGCCGCACGTGCTGAGCAATCATCTCATCACCTCTACACCAGCCATTGCAGGATTGATAGATCTCCAAGACCAATGCGATCCGCTGACTTGATATATTTGTACATCTCTGACACTTCTGACACCCCTAGCGCCTAAACTTTTGTTCTCGCTATTTCCTGACATCTGACATGCGTGGCGACTTACCAATCCAGCGGCTTTGTATATAAAGCCGTTGGCGAGGTGCCGTGACCGCCGAGTCTTCACTTCTGTTTGGCAATGGGGAGGTCGTAGCGATGCTATGATCTTTCTGGACCGGGTGGTAATCGCGACTTGCCTCAAGCCGATAGACTGCTTTCCTTGATGAGATGGCGGACGCGCTGTTCGGCTTTTTCGACACTTTTCTTCTCATTCAGTTGCCTACATACGTTTGGAGCAACCATCTTCTTCGATACACCCATCGCGTTCGCTTTCACCGAGCACTGCTTCATTCGCCTCTACGCACGGCAGTAAGCAGCTCGCCGCATCCGCACATCGTCTTCTCAATCGATCCGTACCGCCTTTCTTCCATGTAATAGTTTCATCAATTCTGCCGCCCAGTAAACGCCATGATGCTTGCTTTTCGCTTTAGCACAACATAAAAGAACCGACAATGCAGAGTATCGTCTTCCACCACCCAGTCAACCATATTTGCTGTTTGGATGTGCTCTATCCGATCGGGCTCCACGGCATGGGAACCATGATCCGGCTCTTCATCGTCTGAATCAGCGGCACGGTCTTGTGCACAGTCTCGCCCCAGCCGGGTACGCTCCAACTCTGCTCTCTCCGTGCGCGGCGCTCTTCGAGGTCGGCGAATTGCCAGAGGTGGTGGACTTCGTTGAGGGCGCCGATTTGGACGAACCACGCTACACTCAGGTCAGTATGTCTTTCTTCGTCGATGTGATGCGTTGCAGTGCACGTACCTCCTACACCCTCCATCACCTCTCTCCTCGCAGCCAGGCCCTTCTGCCAGTGCGTCTCCCACTCGAGGAGGTTGCCAGGGTGCAGCGTGTATGATCTCAGCTCGAACACACCTCCCAGCGAACGTGGTGGAGAGGTCGGCCAGAAACGGAACTCTTGCATGAGGGATGTCTTCTTGCTGGTGATGAGCGTCTTGAGCTTAGCGTCGAAGGCAGGGAATTCGGGGTGGTTTTGAATCGAGTTGAGCGAGGCGTGGTAGCCGGCGTAGCGCTGGTATTCCCAGATGTGGACTGCAAGCATCACAGTCAGTTCCCACATGAACTTCCAAGTCCGTGTGTCTCCAACGTACCAAACGTATCACAATCGCCCACCTCCGTCCTCCAGCTGCCCACCAAATGCACCTTGTTCTCAGGCATACTCGCCATGCGCGGGTACCAGCTGCCCACCAGCTCGACGTACTCATCGACCTTGTCCGGCTTGACCTCATGAAACACAATACTGTGCACATACTTGCCCCTCGCCAGAACCTGGCTGAAGCTCCGCTCAATCTCGCGATCCATCTCGCGGCCCTCCTCGGTGCCATAGATCAAGCTCGACAGCCTGCCGGTACCCTTCTTCTTGTCCGCGCCATCGTTCTGACGCGCGGCTTCCCCTGTGGCGGAACTGAGTGAGCCTAGACCCTGGACACTGCCAGACGATATAGAGTGAGGGGTGGGGGAGGAAGAAGAGGACTTAGCGGAAGAGGAAGAAGCAGCGGACGCAGACTGACGCTCTTGTTCTTTACGCTTGCGGTTTTGCTCGGCGAGGTTTTGGCGGAACTCTTTCTGTTTGGCGTCGAAGAGGTGGCCTTGCTCGGGGGCGATGTCACTGAGGGCGGGGGTGGATGAGTATTTGTTCCATTGCGCGGTCGCGGTGGTGAAGGGGCGGGCGGCGGTAGTGGCTGACGATGAGGGGGTGGTGGTGGAGAGACGCGGGAGGATGCGTCGCGAGTACATGGTTGGAGGCCGGACTCGCTGGCGCGGGTGAGGGAAAGGTGGTGGTGAAAGTGTTGTGGGTGGTGGTTGTCGTAGCAATGGGTTGTAGGTGCGGTTAAGCAGAACCAGGATGGTCGTGATAGGTCGGCGGCGGTGGTGGTGGAGGTACGGGGGTACGAGTGGTCGTGAGCTCTGCGTCCAATTGCCTGCTTGCTGCTTGCTTCCTCCTGCTGCCGAAGTCACTGGTCACGTTGTTTGTGATGTTGGGTACAAGGTAGGTACACGCAGCAGCAAGCACATGGAGGCAAGAGCTACTCCTTAGCTTCCCCGCTCTTACCCAATGCGGAGTCATTCCCCAGTTCTTGGCGCGCCTATTCCCGGCTCACTGCGCGGCAAACGCTCACTCACCTCACTCTTCGCCTTTCACGCTAGACCTGTGACGCACCTCACAAACGTCGGGTATATTGACATAGCGGCAAGCCATCGAAATGGATCAACAGCACAGCAATCCACCAAGACCCACTGCCAGTGTCTACCCAACCATGTACGCATGGGAAAACGACGGCGTCTGGGTCTTGGAACTCACTGATGACAACTGGGACGCTTACAACACCTTGCCACCAACAACAGATGTAAGTATTTTCTCTCAATGATGTGAGACTATCTGTACTAACCCATACTATAGTTAGATGTCCACACCGAGAACCTCAAGAGCATGGGTGCCACTTGGTATGCAGACCCCAAAGATCACGAAGGCGCAGCGAGGATCATCCGTGATCATCCGTGACGAAGAAAGGTGTTGAAGCGTCTTGATGTCAGGTCTCGAGAGGTTATAGAGTAGCTTGCGATAGACATACGATGGACCGTAATGCTTCAGTTTCTGTGCATCTTTGTTATCCGAGGACGATTCCCTCATCGACCATGGTAGTGTGATACTACATATTACATGCCACTCCCAAGACCGTCAATGCATACACGCTTCCTGAGAAGCACCCACCTCATTACAGCGATCCCCATTACAGCCAGCAGTCAAACAAAAGCAGTCCCATCTCGTCGTCTCCTTCGCCAATAGCGCCATGCTAATCCCACAATAGAACCCATCTCACCTCACCTCATCCTCTGCCATTGACACTCGCAATCCCTTGTGCCCACTGCTCACTCTTATAATCATCGAGAACGCCGCCCGTCTTCTCCGCCTTCTCCTCCACGTCGCACTTGAACAGATTGACATGCCCGTCGTTCACTGCTCCGCAAGCTAGCATCATGCGGTGCGGGTGGAAGGCCGTTGCCGTGATGGGTGCGTTGCGAGGTGTGTTCAGGCCCCGCACAAAGCTCATGTATGGTTCGAACGAGGAGATGGACCTGCCCGAGGAGATGTTCGACGTGGAGTACACACGAACAGTGTGGTCTTTGCCGCCGGTGGCAAAGACTGGAGCGTGTTCATGGACCGAAAGCGTGCGCAGACTCCTAGGGCTACGAGCTGAACGAGGGGTGTAGTGGTCGACGGATCCGCGGTATCGGATGTCCCACAGACGAATACCGCCGTTGCTCTCTGCCGAGATCAATTCGCGCATGCCACCTCGTTGCAGATGCACACCAACGATCCAAGACTTGTGCTCGTTCCACGTCATCAGCATCTGGTCAGACTTGGGCAGTCGCTGGTCAAACACTTTGACACTGCCATTGCCGAAGCCTGCCACGAAAACGTTGCCCTCGACTTGATCCGACGTCAGTGAGGTGATGCAAGCAGATGACCGTGTTTGGATGTCGGACACGCAAAGTTCCTGACCAACCTGCCACACCCGCACAACACGGTCATCTCCTGCTACGAGCGCTCGACCTTGTCCTTGTTGCCAATCGAAGACCAAGCCGGATGATTGGCGATCACTGGGAATAAGGTCGTTCAGTGCCCGGAAACTGGACACATGCTGGATCTCATCAGGATCTTCGTAGTTACGATAGATCTTGATGATGCCGTCGCTGGACCCAGTCATCAGCATGGCCATGTCGTCCTCGTTGATGAATCGAACTTCGGTGACGCGGCTGTGTTTGGGATTCCCGTTGCTAAATCGGTTGAGCTGCTTTGGCTCAGCCCAATCCCAAACAGCTATGCTGTCTCGATCATCACTTGTCACTAGATGGTTCTCGAATTGGTGAAACACCATCTTGACTGGTGCAGCGCCAATGCCGAACCACCCGCACGGCTTGTCCCATCGCTGCGTACCAGCGGCTTGCTTCAGCGGTTGAGTAGATGCAATGATTTTGTCGTTGCGGTTTCGCCGCCACAGTCTCTCGTTGTAGTCTTTCGAGCCCGGTTCATCGCCTTCAGATGGTCTCATCTGCGGCTCTCGGAAGTACGATGCCGACCAGTCAAAGAATGCGGATTTCAAAGGAATGGCAGGCAATTCGGAGAGGTTTCGCTCCTTATAGAATGGTGTGGGTGGCGTTTTGGCCGCAGGTTGATGAGGCGGACCTGGGATATTGTCCATCGCATCTGGTGGAAGTTGGGCCGCGTCAGCTGGTGTAAGAGGTCGCGACTTGTACGGGGTCCCCGTAGTGCTGAAGGTAGAGCCACGACGGGCGTGTGTGGGTGATGTAGGCGTTGAGACTTCGCCAGGGGTTCTGAGGGTCCCCCATCCGATGAGGTTCTTCATAGCTGCTGCGACACTCGCGGTGCGCGAAAGGGCAAAGTAACCATCCGGCTTTGAGGACACTGTTGATACAACGGGGCTGGGTGGTGTTTCTGGTCGTAGATCGCGGGATCGTTGTTTCGTCAGAGGTTCCCCACCTGGTGTTGCACTGGTGTCGATGGTAGGCCCTTGGGTGTGCGGAGTGTCGAGTAGAGCTTCTGCGCTGGGACCCAGCGGTGACTCCAGCAGCGCATTGAGGACGTAATCGACAACGATGCCAGCATTTCTTGACACTTCTGGATGCGGGTCTGCAGAAAGACTCATCAACTGCCGCCACACAGCTCTGTAGACGGTTGCGCGCGAGTAATCAGTCCTCGTGCTGGGGTTGATGAAGTACGAGGTAGGTTCATTGCCTCTTGGTACCGTTGCCGAAACGCTGCGTTGGTGGCTAGAGCGAATGTCATTCACACTGCCGTTCGGTGCGTGCTGAGTGCCATTTGTATTCGATACCAGGAGATCGCCTGGAGCTTGCGCTTTGCCCTGTTTCTTGTCCTGCTCTTCGAGTAGCTGCTCCCATGCCGTACAGATGAATCGCTTCTCATATTTCTTGACATATTCCGAATAGAGGATGGTCAGCTCTCTGCGTACCATAATAGACCCGTCCATGCCTATCGAGCAGATGACGCCCACAAGCATCTCTTCCAACTCTGGGGTATCTCGTACTTCGAGGTCTTGGGTGGCAATGAAGCTTGTCAACGCGTTCAAGCATGCGACTCTGACTTCCGGAACCGGGTCGTGACTGCAATCGCATATCCGCTCATGGCCTTTATGCGCAATGAGCGCTTCGCGCGCTGGAGGATAATCTCGGCAAAGGTTTCCCAAGCAGAGCAGGCTGAACTGCCGAAGCAGCGGATTTTCTATATCGTGAAGGTGGCTCAGACACTGCTCAAAAATCTCGGGGTGGGTGTCAAGCACAGCGGCTTTGCCCTGCTTGAAGTCCTTGCAGAACATGGCGATGACAAACGTGCACATAGCTCGATGTTCAGCCACATTACCCATCGGGATGCCTTGGGTGGAGATGAGGATGCTGCTGAAGTATGAAAAACCTTGGTCCTTCAATAGGTCGGTCTGACAGGTTTGATCGACAGCCAGTATTCTAGCCCAGATGAAAACCATTGGTGCTTTGAGTTCGATCGCCTGAGACTGAAGCAGCTTCAGCACATAGGGGAAGATGCCAATACTCAGCGCGAGGTTCACAGCCCAAGGTCCAAGGTCGAGGAATTTGGATAAAAGGACAAGAGCACGAAGTCGATGGACTTGTGACAGAAGGACCTGCAATACGATGGGCAACTGCTCTGGCGGTTTCGCATATCCAGCAGCTCCAGGATTGCTAGGCGCTGAGCTGAGGTATACTTCAAATGCTGAAAGCTGGTCGGCGAAAAAGTCGGAATGCTGGTATTCGAGTTCTGGTGTTTGTTGTTGTTGCGGAGTCTGGCCACTGTTCGCAGCATGCTCAACTGCGGCTTCGTTGGCCTTCTGCTGCTCAATCAAACTGGGCAGTTGCGCCAGGATCATCTCAACAGCGAGGTCCCAGCTAGCCCATAGAGGGTGGTTGTGGGTGTCTGGGATCGTGGGGTACGATTGCGGGTGGCAGTGGTACATGCGCATGACTCTCTGCGCCAGCAAAAAGTTTCTGAACAGAGCAGCAACCATGAGGTCCTGACGGAAGAGCTTCTTGAAAAGGGGCTTGTCGAGACAGTTCCAAGCAATGGTGTCCGTGATGGCGGTGAAAATCCAATTAAGCTCACCCAGGGGCGTCCTACGCTCACTGACTTTGCCTGGAATATTTCGAGCCTGTGCGAGGGTGACACCGGAGGTTGAAGTTAGAGGATTCTGCAGAATGAAGAAGCCGACAGCCATCGGAATAGGTGTAGTAAGACAGGATGTGAATAGGTCAGCTGGGAGGTCTGGATTCGTGGGTAGAACCTCGTTCTCTCGGCAGGCCGCAAGATGGATGCAGTCCTCCCACTTGATCATAGGTTGTTGTTGCGCTCGATTAGGATCCCGCTTTAAAGCGTCTTGCTGCGCAACATTGTGTTTTTGAGCACCCTCCAGAAAGCCATGAATGATGCCTGCGGCTGCACTACAGTCCCAGACCCACAGCCCTGGAGCGCCTACCCACTCTTGCAGGTCCACCAAACTGATTGGAATGTATTGGGTGTAGGTGCGGTTGAAGCACCACACCTCGCCACTCTGTGTCGGCTTCGGTACGCCGTGACCGTTGTAATGGAAAAGAATGCGCTCCGAATGCGCCGTCCTTCTCAGGTTTGTTGTGTACTTCTTCAGCTCCTCAATGGTTGGATCCATGACGACCTTGTATCTCGTCCTGAGAGACAGGTTCTCGTACTGCGACTGAAGGTTCTTGCCGATTTGGGCGTTTGTGTTGGAGTTCTGATTCGAGCTGTCTGCCGGTACTGGATCCACCCAACACTCCAGACGGGCACATGGGTTAGTTTTGATCACATCTGGTGGATCAACGCCCACGTTCAGGCAGACAGCCAGCAACGCTGACACGGTCTTGAGACGATCCTTCATCCGCCATTCCGTGACCATGCTCTTAGCATCAAAGTCAAGGGGCAAGTTGCCAGCCGTATCGTGCCGCTTGTCTTCATAATACATGAAGAAGTTCTCTGAAAGGTTCCGCGTCTGCTCCTCGCTCTCTAGCTGCGTATGCCACCCATGCCGCATATTCAACTCCTCCTCGTCCGCATTCACACTCTTACCTTTTTGCTTTTGCATCCCGTGAACAAAGTCACTCTTCGCGCGCGAGATATGCGGTTTTGGTCGGTGGCCATTGGCGGCGTGCATGAGCAAGCCCCCGGCTTCGTCGTCCGAGTCGCTGTGCTCGCCATAATGACCGTTGGGTTGCGAGTGGGCGGAGTTGGAGGTGAGGGGTCGAAAGAGCGTGGGGGCCTGCGAGAGTGACGAGCTGCGGTCGCGATCGTTGGGCACGAGCTCATCGAGGACTGGCTGCGGGTGCTTGATGCGGTGGGTGCCGTCGTCGTAGACCCCGTTGACCGCGCCTCTGGTCATATTTGGCGTGGCTCGGGTGGCTCACGCATGTCAATGAGCGTGGCGGGCGGAGGGTAGAGGTGAAAGGGGAGGTGTAGGTGGCGGTGTTGTCGTTGTCCTCGTGCTTGTCGGCGGCGCCTCGCTCCGGTGTGGATGTGAGTCGCACGAGTGGTCAGCACCAAGCTTTCGCAGATCGATCCTCGTCCCGCGCTAGCCTCCTTCTAGCGTTCTTCTAGAACAACATCCACATCGTCGACATCCCTCACAACCATTCTGACCAAAGCATATTGTTGCTCAGAATATTCGCCAAGGGGTCGCGTTCGTTACCTCCACCCGAAGCATACATACCTCGGCGGTGCAAGCATCTATTCCCCTCCATTACGGGTTCGACCCTCGCATTGAACCTCTCGCGCAGTGGTTTTAATGAGTTTGGTGATGACATTGCAACGGCGAGCTAATGTACAGTACCATCTGCTCTCTCACCTGGTGTAAGCGCATTTGCACATCCTCACGACAGACGATGTCAACATGAAGGGGGGATTTCTCTCCCAGCCAAAGCTGTGCTCCTGCTACATACGGCTAGCTGTTGTCTGCCGAGACCGGAGTGAATCTCCCTTCGTCCACGCCCTTCAGCCTTGGGCACTTGGTAGGTCGTAACGACATAGCCTCGACCCTCGGATCTCGCATTCGCAGTGGTCATCTGTTCATCTGGTCAGCACCCACCGAGAAGCATAAGAGAGGTTGCAAGTGCAACGTGAAGAGGTGTTGCCGTGGACATCTGGGCATGCTAACGGGTGTTGAACGCCATACATGTACTTCGAAGCTACGCCTCATACACCCTCATATATGGCTGGCAATTCCAACATGCCCGATCGTTCTAACTTTCGAGCAATCGATACTGTCAAGCACATTTGGACTGGCCTCGATCTACCATCAGAAGCTCCCGAATCAGTCCAGCTGGACGAAACAGGCGCAGCACTCTCATCGTCCTACAAACTATCCCATCTGGCTCAGGCTTCAATAGCTTTGTCAGCCCTCGCCGCAGCTCTGGTTGATTCACAGCACAACTCTACACCTGTGCCTGCAATCGACGTCCCAGTGGAGCACGCTTCTGCAGAGTTCTGCACAGAACAGCTCTACGTCTTAGACGGTCAGCCCGCAGAGAACAAATGGGGACCATTGGGCGGTTTGCACAAAACTAAAGATGGATATGTGCGGATTCACGATAACCTCATCAATCATCGCCTGGCTCTATTGAAGATCCTAGGCCTTCCAGATGATTCGAAACGCGAGCTGGTCGCTGACAGGATATCGGCATGGCAGGCCCTGGACTTGGAGCAGGCAGGAATCGACAACAAGGCCATCATCTATGCCCTTCGTTCCGAAGATGAATGGAACGCGACGCCACAGGCGAAAGCGGTGCCTAATTTTCCGGTCTCGATCAAGAAGATCTCTCCCACTGGAGTGCCGGGGTTTCCTTCGCATATGCCTTCCGGAGCAGATCGATGCCTAAGAGGCTTGCGCGTTGTCGAGATCAGTAGGATCATCGCCGCACCAGTGGCTGGCAAGACACTCGCTGCACATGGAGCCGACGTCATATGGGTAACCAGCCCGACGCTACCATATACCCCAATCACAGATATTGATGTCAATCGCGGGAAAAGGAGCATCTCAATCGACCTCAACCACCCTCGAGACAGAGAAGCTCTTCTGGCCCTGATAAAAGACGCCGACGTCTTCCTCCAGTCCTACAGACCCGGTAGTCTTACACAACGAGGTCTCAGCCCCTCAGAACTGATCAAAATCCGACCAGGCCTGATATGTGCGAATCTAGCTGCTTGGGGCACAGAAGGACCGTGGAAAGAAAATCGCGGATTTGACAGCATGGTGCAGACAGCCAGCGGGATGAACGTCTCGGAAGCGCAGCATTTCGATCCTTCTGGCGCGACCCCCGCGAGAACATTGCCGCTTCAAGCTCTGGACCACGCTTCTGGCTATCTGCTCGCGACAGGAATCGCCGCCGCGGTGTATAAGCGTGCTGTAGAGGGCGGGAGTTGGCAGGTCGATGTGACTCTTGCTGGGACTATGAAGTACTTGAAGAGTCTGGGACAGCTGCCGGGGCGAGACGGATTTAGGGAAGGGACGAAGTTGCCTAAGGAGTTGTTGACCGATGAGATGATGGAGACCAGGGAATCGGGGTTTGGCGTATTGAAGGCGGTGAGGCACAGTGCGCGGGTAGAAGGTAAGCAGCCCGGGTGGGACTTCATGCCTCAACCACCAGGTGTGTATGACTCGAAGTGGCTCTGAGGATGGTGACAGTCACCTTTGTAACAGCCCTCTCCACTCCGACTCAGGAATCTTTGATCACGAAACAGCTCTTTCGAATAGGTGCCTCTTCCGGGAAGGACGTGTCACGTTCAACCTGCCACCTGTTGGGCTTTGTCCGCCCTGTTCTTCGCCCTCAACGCCTTCCTAATCTCCCTCAAGTCCGGCGGCTTCTCGATCCCCAGCCTCTCCCTCAACACGTCTACATCCGTCTCCAGCTCCTCTTCCCAATACACATTCACCACCTCCTCCGCCTTCAGCCCATTTCTCAAAGCCCACGGCAAATAAATACTAAAGAACCTCTCCCTCTCAACAGGCTTCAACCTCACAACTGCAAACAACGACAGCGCAGTCATAGGTAAAACGGTATTCGCAAACTCAAACGCCTTGACCGCCAGTTCCCCTTCGATAATTACGGGTAGACCTGTAATGGCGTGCGTGAAATCGTGCGTCTCGCGGTACCGCTGCATGACATATGCCTCCTCAGGATCGTCGATATACCGCACTTGATCTCTGGTATCGGGCGTCACACCCTCTCTATCCAGCCATACGGCATATGCCCTCCCGACTGTATTCTCGGGCAGCTTCCTTAATTCCTCTAAGCGCATGCTTTGGCTGGTGATCCGAGGCTTGTCTTTCAAGATGCGGCGTCCGGTGGGGCTTTCTAGCATTGCTCTCCGTAGACGGGAGACGAAGTACGGTTTGGCGGTAGCTTCACCTAGAGAGGCGATGAGGTCGTGTCGGTAGGGGTTTCGTAGAGAGCCGAATGCGGAGCCTATTGCTAGGGCTCCTCGTTCGATCCATGTGAGTGGGACGTGGCCTGGGTAGTTTGGTGGTGGCCGGTCAAGGACGGAGAACGTTCTCGCGCGGATCGATGGAGGAAGTGAGAGGAGCTTGTGGAATGTGTTCCTCGAAGACATAGCTGCTGTCATCTTCGCATTGAGGACTTACTTCGTAGAGTTCGAGAGCACGAGGTGAAGTGAATGTCAACTCGAGTCCAAGCTCCTGCCCGCGGGAATGACCGCAACGTCGAACATCCATGACGCCCAGGACTTTCACCACACCACCACTCGCCGGTCAAACACCCTCGCCACGACATATACTGGCTTCCGTAACTGCTATGATCCTTCTGTCATAGCAATCGACAGTAAAGCTGCCTTTCACAGCTCTTTACCACCTCCCGCGCCGGATACCGCGGTCCAACGGATCATGCTTGCTCGGTAGCATTCAAGTGGGCCGGGTGGCCTTCTTCACGACGACACAATCGCCCTTACGCTCGTGGTGGGACAAATCAACCATGGAAGCAGCATCGGGAACACAATCTTCGACAATTGCCGAAGGAGATCAAGTACAGTCGCAGGAAAACGAAAGAGAGGAGAAGATGAGGGAGTCATTATCTGCGATCGATAGGCAATATGCTCCACAGCCCAATGTGCCCCGGCGCATACATATCATGGGCACTGGGAGTATCGGCAAGCTTGTTGCGCATTCACTGCGTGGGATACCGAAACCGCCGCCAGTGACGTTGATATTTCATCGATATAAAGTTTTGGAGGCCTGGGAGAATAGTAAAAAGGTCATTACCGTGCAAGATGGAGAGTATACCGTTCCAAGAGGTGGCTTTGACGTGGAATTTGCGCCTGGAAACATAAGGCAACACGGCGCGGAGGTGCCGGACGGAAAGCCGAATGAGAGGCAAGATGTGTATTCCATGGCGGATGAGGCTGGGGTCAAACCACACGAGATGGGTCAAGTTCTCGCCGAGCAGCAGAAGGAGGCCGAGGAGCGAAAGAGGGAGGAGCAAGGTCAAGCTGCATACGTACCAATGAGCGGGAACGAGGGCGAACCGCGTACGAAGCGTGGTCTGCGTGGTGATTATGCCGAGTCCAACGAACCCATACACAACCTCATTTTGACCACCAAGACGATCCGAACGATACAGGCACTCTCACGGGTCCGACATCGTCTGAGCAGAGATAGCACCATCTGCTTCCTCCAGAATGGCATGGGCGTTATCGACGATGTTAACGAGCAGCTATTCCCGGATCCAGCAACGAGGCCGAACTACGTTCAGGGAATCGTTTCCCACGGAGCCAACGTTCCACCCGAGATAGCAGAGCGAGATCCATTCTTCGTCGTGCACGCTGGCCATGGGACTATCTCGCTGGGCGCCATCCCAAGGGAACCTTTGACTTCGAAGACTGAGCGGCCGCCCACTCCCACCGGTCCTGGAACCGACAACGACGGCAAAGTCAACGAGTCTGAAGTAGAACAATGGTCGCCAAGTACGCGCTACCTCATACGAACCCTCACTCGCACGCCAGTCCTCTGCGCCGTGGGCTTCAATCCTATCGAGCTCCTACAACTCCAACTCGAAAAGCTCGCCATCAACTCCATCATGAACCCTCTCACCTCCCTCATCGACAACCGCAACGGCGCCCTGCTTTACAACTTTCCCCTCTCACGGACAATGCGCCTCATGCTGGCCGAGACGTCCTTAGTCATGCGCTCTCTACCCGAACTTCGTGGTATTCCCAACGTTCCACACCGCTTCAGCGCCGAACGGCTCGAAACCCTTGTCGTCGCCGTGAGCAACACGACAAGGAACAACATCAGCAGTATGCTAGCGGATATGAGAGCGGGCCGGCAGACTGAGATTGAGTACATCAACGGGTATATAGTGAAGAGGGGAGAGGAGCTGGGGGTAAAGTGTGTGGTGAATTATGCGATTATGCAGGCAGTGTTGGGGAAGGCTTTGATGGTGCAGAGGGAGGCTGCTGATGATGTGCCTGTTGAAGGGGGAAGGGGCAGGAATGCGGGTGGGCTGAACCCCGATGTGTAGATATTGTAGGAATTGCTTGTAAAGTGTACAGAGACTTGTTGTACTCAGGCCCCCGCGGCATATCTTTCAGGTGGTGTACATGGGTAGCTGACGCCGTCGGGCCCAGCAAGCGGTCGCATTGGTACGTGAAGCGAATGAGCAGCAGACGCAATGCTGAAAACGCCAGCCTTGTAGCTGCGGTCATCTCAGCCACCGTGCGACACTCCTGTCCTCCATACTTCGCCAACTTTCTTACCTGCCAACTCCAACTCGCTGTCTCCCGGAATGTTGTCGTCGACAGCACTCTGTCTTGACCGCAGCAAACAAGAGCGCTGCTCCGGTATTCGACCGCCAAACCCCTCCGCGCCAGAGATCATGGAGGAGCAGATTGGGCCCACGGCTAATGCCGGCAAAGAGATGTATCCAGACGTCACAATTGATCCAGGAAGACAGATCCGAGTCCTCTCTTTGCTCCCAGCTGGAGACGAACCTGGTCGAATTTCGTGTAAGATGTCGGTATTGACGCTTCCAAGTGCCTCCTCGTCAGCCGGGGCTGGATGCGACTACGATGCCCTGTCTTACGCTTGGGGATCGAGAGCGGATGATGTGCCGATAAACGTTGATGGTGGAGTGGGCAATGTCACAGTCACGGTGAACCTCTGGATGGCCCTACTTCGATTGCGTGCAAGAGACTCCACTCGACCTCTGTGGATTGATCAGATCTGCATCAACCAGATCGATAAGCACGAACGCAGTCAACAAGTCGGATTGATGGACAGAGTGTACTCCAGTGCGTCTAGGGTCATCGTTTGGCTAGGCGACGATGAGCACGAGGTTCACAACATATTGAGGCTACCCGGAACAAAGATGACTTCTGCCCAGCCTTCGCATCTGCGCTCGGACTGGAGAGTTGCACACGATGGAGGGCAAGATAGGAGGTACTGGGTAGAGAAGTGCCAAGAGCCGTCAAATTGTCTGCAGACAACCTTGAAACTGACGGAATCTTTCTGGTGGCAGCGCATATGGGTATGCATATCCATTAAGCTTTCTGCCGACATCACGTCAGGCTGAGATTCATCGCAGATCATACAGGAAGTCGCGCTGGCCAAGTCTGACCCAATCGTCATGTTCGGACCACACGAATGCACTTGGAAGTGGTTGCTATCCGTCGACGAATATGACAACCAACGAGCACTGGCCGAAAATGCCCGCAGCTTTCGCCACCATGCGCAGGGGTCTGCTATTTGGACTGACTCGACGTGCCTCATGAACGTCGTGCGCCGAACGACATCCAACGAACCGCGAGATAAGATCTACGCTCTTCTCAGTCTCGCCGACGCTCCTCTACGAAATCTTATCAGACCTGATTATAAGAAGAGCGTCACGGATGTGTTTGCAGAAGCAACACACGCGATTATATCCACCAGCTGCGCATTCGACCTCCTAGTATTCGTGAAAGCACAATCACACATGCACTACTCCTGGGTCTGCGACTTCGAGGAGTCTCATACATCCATGTTCTATACCGAGGAGAATACGAAATGGCAAAAGAGCTTTGCAGCATTTCGGGGCTCCTTGGCGAATGTCATGAAACGTCGACCTCTGAGTAACACATTATCTATATCTTACGAGCCTCAGAAGCGCGCATTGCTCGTCACAGGTCGAGTACTCGACCGGATCGATGCAGCAAGAGGCCAAGATCTCGTTGGCTCGGCTGACGCTGCAAAATCCCTTGAGAATATATACAGCAATCGCACGACTTCCAGGAGCTACGATCTATCGGGCCTTCGGCGACAACTCCTGCTCATCAAAGATAAATTGTCCAATGTTATCTCGCCTGACGCATCTACCCAGGTGTCGCAAACTGCCATAGACGCCTGGTTCAACTGCTTCTTCAAGGATCTTGACCAAGAGAGTCCTTACCAAAGATTGGGATCGGAAGGTAGTGTTGCTCACATAGAGCCGCAAACCGTTCGTGGCCTGAAGAACATGCTGGAGCAATCGCAACCACAACATCTTGTAACGACCATCGCATTCATCTTTGAAGAGTGGCGAAAACGCCTCGCCTGCCAACATAAGGGACGCCTTCCACACGATACTTGCAAGTCAAAGGATTTGGACGTCTGGTTCGTGTATCTCGAATGCAGATCGGTACTAATCACGAGTGCTGGTTTCCTTTGTCTGACACCATCGAGTGCGAACCCAGGCGATCTGCTCTTCTTACCGAACGGAAGCTTTGCGCCGATGTTGCTGGGACGCGTGCATGATGAGGAGGCGTATAACTTCAAGGGCTTTGTGTACATGAACGGTATCATGGATCAAGAGTTGGAAGCCACCGCGACTGCAGAGAAGCTTGAGGAGGTCGAGATCAAGCTGGTCTGATTCAATCCTATCAGGAGAAAGACATTACCGTTCACGTTGAAAGCAATCAATGGTACCACCCAATGAAGCAGAAGTCATTCCTTGTCCCAGATGCCTCTTTAGCCGTCGTTCGACTGGAACGAGATCCCTTCATGGCATGTTGCAGATCAACGAGTCTCCGCCCTACACACGTCGGGTCAGTATCACGAAAATGCCACCATAGATGAACAACCACCTACAGCTGGAAGCAAGCAGCAGTTCGCCGTCATGCCAATAGCATGGCATTGATCATAGAAGTTGCTCTTCGAGGTAGGCGTATCGGCAGCTAAGTCACACATATCAGCATTGACATCCTCAAGCACGAGACTAATGCAACATCTTACGCTGAACACAGCTCATAGCCACAGGGCCACCCAGGACGTCCATTTGGCAGCACTGTGCAGTATAGACTATAGGGCACACAGGTGCATCGTCTGCGGTGGCTGTAGCTGCGGTGGCGGTAGTAGTCGAGGTCCAGGTGGATGTCCAGGTAGTATCCGTCGAAGCCCAGCTGCTCGAAGTCCAGGTGCTCGTAGTCCAGCTTGACATAGCAACAGTGGTGACGGCAGCAGCTTCAGTGGCCGAGCTAGAAGTCGTGGACCAGGTAGATGGCGTGGCACGCTTTGCTTCAGAGCTTGTGAGGGCTGGCAAGGCGGTAGCCAACGCAGCAGCGCTGGATTGCGCTACGGAAGTGTTCGCTGGGGCCTCTGGCACGAGAGTGGGAAGAGCCAAGTTGTACTTTGGAGGCTCGGCGGCGTCACGGACCTGCATCAGAGGGCCGGCGGCGGCTAAAGAGGTTAGAGCAAGAATAAGGAGCTTCATTCTGGTTGAATTGGAACAAATGAGTGACAATAGCTTGAGTAGTGGTAACGAATGACGGAGTTGAAATAGAACGATGGTGCAAGAGAGTGAAAGAGAAAGACTGACAGAATTCGTTCGCGACAGCAGGACTTGACCTGCATATGACTTCGCTCGCTCGCAGTACGGCACTGCATAGCAGCAAGTTCATCAAACCTCCATCTATTTGTTACTGATAGCGGCAGCTGAGGCGTCGAGCAGAGTAATGTCGCGTGCTACTCTTTCAACGGTTGGAAGAGTTGTACGACCGTGTATACGAACCTGCACGAGCTAATGCGTGGTCGATAACGTTCTTTGCAACTTCCTGATTCGTGACCCAGTTGCAAGGCGTATATCTATACGTCTCGGCAAGGTCTTGCCTCTGAGGTGAGCAGCTTCGCTGGTTATCACGTTCTTCTTAACGCTTCCTCGAGTGCTTTGCCAAAGACTCTATTGATCAAAGCGGCAGGCTGACGATTTGTACAGGCGTAAGGATGGGGCGTTCGTGTCGTCCGTGTCGTGTCCATTGCCCCAGGGGAGCCGTTGCGTGCCGTTAGAAGTCACTTGCCGATCGTCTCTCCGGCAAAGAACAATTTTGTGAGGTGAACTCGGAACGGCCTGAATCTTGTCCGAGTATGCAAGCAGAGCTCTTTGCTTGACCGCAGCTTGATGGGACAAGGTCGAAAATGCATGCTCGAGAAGGAGAAAGAAAGGGCGAAGAAGTTATCTCAAAGGAGGAGGTGAAGTCGACAACGTACTGAAAGCTGCGCAATGTGCTGATGTCTACGCACCAGTCGCATATGAGGTGCTTGCTGTCTTCTGAGGTACAGGAGAACCACAACCTTGACTTGTCTTTCGTGACATTTGGCTTTCAACACGATACGTTGTTATCAAATTTGTACTGGCCAGACATTGCAAGCGTCTACAATACGCCACCTGTCGAAGTGTCAGCGAACCATCATCATTTACATTACTTCTGAACATACCGCCATCGATGGTGATGAGCGAGCCATTCGCATAATCGGCTCGAACCTTCACTATGGTCAGCAAAGCCTGCAATGAGTTGAGAGTGGCATACGCAGTATAAGTAAGCCTCGGCGATCTAAACAACAGTCAGTACCCACAGCAAGACATCTCGTAGTCTACTTCTTACATCTTCAGGCGTTGCCACGAACCCAACAGGAAGACTGTCTGCGAACTTCTTCATCGACTCCTTTTGCTGCTCCTTCGATTGGCCCATCTTGTCCCACAGCTCTGTCTCGACAATCCCGGGAACAACGCCTATCGACATCAGTGAAAGGGCCTTCACGAGGCAATCGGGGTCATTGCGTACAATTCACTCGAATTTTCTTCGGCGTCAACTCGTTTGCCAATCCTTGTGTCATTGTGAAAAGACCGGCATTGAGCGAGCCTCCAATCGACGCGGTGGTGCCGGGCTTCATGGCTCCCGTGCCGGATGTCAAGGTCAATGAGCCTCCAGGTCGGATGATGTCGTACTTCGAAACGACTGACCAGCACGACGGTCAGCTCAAAGTTTCGCAACTCCTCAGGCATCAAGGCATACTCTTCCCGGTCAATGCCGAACCCCAGAACTTCACACCGAAGTAATGCTTCGCTTCTTCAAGATCTGCCTCTGCGATAGCACCACGGATGATTTTGTCGACGCTTGAGTAGACAATATGATCAACAGGGGCTAGTCGTTGAAGCAGCGCAGTATATGCCGCTTCGTCGCGGACATTCCCGACCTCGCCGTGAGCATTGGGGCTGTTGAGCTTCTGAAGTGCGGCTTTCATTTTCTCCTCTGATGAAGACATGATCGTGACATGAGCACCATGTTCGAGCAATGCTGCTGCGGCTCCAGCACCGATGCTGACAGAGTCAGAATTGTGCTCGACTGAACCGGCTGGTGTGTAAATGTACTTACCCGGAACTTCCACCGACGACAATGATCTTCTTGCCAGACAATTTATCTTTCGAGTTGGGCATGTCGGCGGTATGAGCCAGTATAATGCTTGGCCGAAGTGATTGAAGTCGAAGTAATGTTGATGATTCAGCTGTAGCACGTCAGCACCAGTGGGGAATAACGATGACGAGCTCAGTTATTCCCGGATGCTCTAGCAGATAGCGAAACAGCTATGGCAGGGTCTTTGTAGTCGAACGTTGTGAGTAAAGTTTGGATTATTAGTGAGGTCGTAAGAGTTGATGGGCCTCGAGCAGGCTAAAGCATCGTGCTGAGAATAGGATTTATCTACAGAAGCCTTTGTACAAAGACCACTTGTCGTTCCAATGAAACATCTTTTCTGGAGAGCCTCAACAGCGTTGCGACAAGATGTCTATGAGCAACCATCAATGTGAACAAAACGAGGAGCCGCTCACAACAGATTGCCTAGACAGTGACAAAGCTGAAAATGCACAGCAATGTTGATAGGCAGCAAATTATCGCTCGCTCTGGACTTCGAGGATAATATTGTTGAGCATTCCTTTTCAAGCGAGTCGAAATCCGGGCGATGGTGTACGGTCGTTGCAATAGCTGTGAGCCTCGTATACGAAGTGTCCGCAAAGTGTTAGCCATCGGTGCAAACACGAAAGTAATGAATACCTTGCTGTATCTCCGCTTCTCCAGTATCTGTTAGTAACAACGCTTGCATATAGAGTATTGCTGTCGCCATGTAGTGTTCCGCTGTCTCGTACGACATCACATTCCGAGTATCGCAAGACACGCATACTGGGAGATGGCTAGCAGCATTTGCAGGCTTCAGCATCGCATGCCGTTTTGCCTACGAGTATCTGTCTTTGGGCACAGGGGCTTGCCTAGAATTAAGGTGAAGGAAGTAGTCGCAGCTGAACGAGTGACACTTTCTCTCCGCGGCACAGCAGGGCGTGTGCCGGACGTGCATTCTTCGTGTGGTCCGGTGCTTCATTCGTCGAAGCCTCAGGCTTGTCAAAACCTAGCTCGTCGGCAACCCTGCGGCGCGTGTTCAGCTGTCGGCACGAACGAAGTGTAATTGAACGATGCCGCGACCTGAGGCTGCCCACCGAACTCGAAACAGCAAGAGGTACTTGAGTACAGACCCGGTGCTGCTTCAAAACAGGACGCGATCGGCATCGGTATGCGGCTGGACGAGTTCGGGGATGTAGCTTCCAGCTGCAGGAATTGTGCAACCCCTCGTGCACTCAGCTCTGTGCACCTTTCAGCCCTTGTGCCGCCATCGCGATTTTGGGTGACAGGTTTGAAGAAGCCCGCGAGCAAGTCAGCAAGCGAGTGATGAGGTTGGTTTTGACTTCTGATGGTTGCCAAGGAAGCCGTGCCGGGACCCTCGCACCAATCAGCAGCCACGATGACCCCACACCGACTCCACTTCCCCAACTTCCAACTTGCATCACGCTCGCTCTCCTGACTCCTCTCGTGCGTGTGCGCCATGTGCGAGACTTGTGCCTTCCTTCGCGGGGCCTCTATCGGGCTTGGTCTGCTTGAGTCTCCACCCGAACATCGACTTGAGTACCTCGCTTTGCCCTGAACGGACGAATCGAGTGGAGGAAGGAGTACCGTTCCCTGCAGCAAGACAAGGATGGTGGTACCCCGACCTGCAATGCAACACTTCGCAAACCCCGCAAAGGATTTGGCGCCACGATCAGGCCTTCGCTACGTCCACTCGGCGGCCAATGAGCTACTTGGCAGCAATGAGCCATGTTGGTTGGCACCTTGGCCCTGCAATCAGAGGCCATGCTGTGCTGAAACAAAGGCCCGTAGGTGGCCACGCTGTCAGTGGCTGTCTGCAGGTGATATGGACTGGCATCCTCCCGGTGTGGAGAGTGGCCTTGTTCTGTGCGAATCGTTTGAGGTACTGTATAGTGACTGGGACGATCCTCAGTACGAGCTCGGAAATCGGCATGGTGGAGGGGTCACGCTGCACCATTGCACGAGTGCGAGCTGCGGCGTCTTGGTGAGGCAAGGGAGTCGTTTTATTGATATGCGCCCGTTGTCGTGTCCCCAGACCCCCAGACCCCGTCTTTCCCTTTCCTTGGGTTGACTGTACTTCCTTCTCTTCAGGCATTGCCAGCAACAGCCAACATGGGCTTTCAGATTGGCAACATCTACGTGATCACGGCCGTCGCCGTCGTTGGCGGCGGTTTGTTCGGTGGGTTGGGTGATATGCGTCGCCACGACTCAGCGCAGACTGACCTTCGTAGGTTTTGACATCTCGTCCATGAGCGCCATTATCGGCACTCCAGCATACCTCTGCTACTTCAACCAGGGTCCCAACGGCCCTGGCTATCCTGGCCGGCAAGATGAGTGCTCTGGTCCAACAGCCTCTGTTCAGGGCGGCATCACAGCTGCGATGCCCGCGGGATCTTGGGTCGGAGCACTCGTATCTGGCTATCTCTCTGACATCTTTGGCCGCAAGAAGTCTATCATGATCGGTTGCATCATCTGGGTCATCGGTTCCACCATCATCTGCGCCTCTCAGAACATTGGCATGCTCATCGCTGGTCGTATCATCAGTGCGTCTAAACCCTTACTCCTGTATCCACTGACTCTACTAACACCTCTCAGATGGGTTCTGCGTTGGTATCGAATCTGCACAGGTCCCAGTCTACGTTTCTGAGATTGCACCACCATCCAAGAGAGGTCGATTGGTCGCCTTCCAGCAGTGGGCCATCACATGGGGCATCCTGATTCTCTACTACATCTCGTACGGTGCATCGTTCGTCGGCGGCACCACCCCCACGGACTACTCTACAAGCGCGTTCCGCATTCCTTGGGGTCTTCAGATGCTTCCAGCCGTGCTGCTGTTCTTCGCCATGATGTTCCTGCCCGAGTCGCCTCGGTGGCTGGCACGCAAGGATCGCTGGGAGGACTGCCACGCTGTTTTGACACTTGTGCACGGCAAAGGCAACCCAGATAGCCCACTTGTCCAGCAGGAGCTGAGCGACATTCGTGAGATGGCCGAATTCGAAGCTCGCAACGCCGATGTGACATACTGGGAGCTGCTGTCACCGAAGCTCATCAACCGCACGCACATCGGAGTCTTCACGCAGATCTGGTCTCAACTCACCGGCATGAACGTGATGAGTAAGTGATTGTTTCAAACACTCGCAGACACAACACTGACCATAACTAGTGTACTATATCACCTACGTCTTCTCCATGGCCGGCTACTCAGGCAACGCAAACCTCCTTGCTTCATCCATCCAGTACATCATTAATGTCTTGATGACCGTACCAGCATTGATCTGGCTGGACCGTTGGGGTCGTCGACCAACCATGATCGTTGGTGCTACGCTCATGATGACCTGGATGTTTGCCAATGCCGGTATTCTCGCCGTGCACGGTGAGATCGTCCCAGGAGGCATCAACGGTGTTGCAGCTGTGAGCATGCGTCTCACTGGTGCCCCTGCCAAAGGCCTCATCGCTTGCACGTATCTCTTCGTTGCCAGCTTCGCGCCGACATGGGGTAGGTTCTATGACCCGATGGAACATCTGAGCTTTACTGACGGTTGTTACCAGGACCTGTATCCTGGGTGTACCCACCCGAGCTGTATCCACTTCGCGTTCGTGGCAAGGCCGTGGCGCTTTCGACCTCCGCCAACTGGGCTTTCAACACCGCTCTGGGCGCTTTTGTCCCACCGAGCTTCGTCAACATCCGCTGGAAGACGTACATCGTCTTTGGCGTCTTCTGCCTCTGCATGCTGATCCATGTCATCGTAAGTCAACGCCTGCGCCCGCTATCCCATAACATGCACCAAGCACTTCTCTATCATCGTGATCGCTTTCAAAACCTCAGACTGATGAGTCTTCCCAGTTCATGTTCCCAGAGACCGCCGGCAAGACCCTCGAAGAAGTCGCCGAAATCTTCGAAGATCCGAACGGTCCCAAGTACATCGGCACGCCTGCTTGGAAGACTAAGGTCGAATACCGCAGGGCTCTGGCTTTGGAGCACGGTGAGATCGACTACAAGCGTGGTAAGCTTGATGATCACTCGCCAGAGCGTGTTGAACATGCGGCGGGAGAGAAGGTCTGAAGACTCAGAGAGGATAGATATTGAAAGTCTATGCCTGTGTGGAGGAAATGTCTTCGAGATTGTTGGACACTTGATGAGATGGGACTGAAGTCTATTCGCACACGTAGTTGTTGCAATTCCACAACCGAGTGATACTCTACGTGTAGCCAGAATTCCGCGTATGCCGGAACTCAATTCTTGGTTTCACATGTCAACTGATGGAGTGCTTTGATTGGCTCATCTGGACCCGCTACTGCGGCCTGTGCCTGAAACTCAAATGCTCCTTCGCACGCCCACTAGTCGGGCTGGACTACTTCTTCCCACTATTGCCACGCTGAAGCCTGAGCTAAATCCAGCAGTTACGAGACGGCCACAAAGGGCTGAAGAAGTAAAGAACCTACAAAAGCTCAGCCTCGACCTCGACATTACATGCGACGATTCGTCTCAACCTGCATCTTCTCACCACCTTCCACCCTTTCCGTCCGTCGACGACATCACTCACTCAGCATGTCAACCGATTTCGAGTCCCTAGTCGCCCGTGTCAACGCAAAGCGAGATGCCCAAAAGATCAAACCCGGCGAGCTCCTCGGCCTCGATCGCCCTGTCAATTCCTACCCGGAGCACAGCTTCCCAGAGTACGATGGCACGCAACCGAGGTTTGCGAATGCGATTCAGGACTGGGCCGGCACGCCGCTGACATTGCGAGAGCGGAGCATGATCGCTTTCATGAACGAGATCACTGACAAGCCGGAGTGGACGAGGAAGATTCATGATGACGAGATTTTGGGCAAGTGGCGGAAGGAGAGGGAGGAGAAGGAGAAGGAGAGTGAGCCGGAGAGGGCGTTGAGTGAGAAGATGTTCGACTATGTGAGTGGGTTTGATGAGGTTTGTTGATGGGGTGTGGGAACTGATGATTTGTAGTGTCTTCTTGAGTTGAAGGATTACGCCGAGTTTCTGGAAAAGAACGATTTCGTACCCGCGATCGACGCTGATGCTGCTGTCTACAAATCCGACAGCATCATCTCAGAAGCCTTGCGAAATGCGCTCATAGCTGCTGCGGCGCCATTAGAGGACGTCCCAGCAAAAGACCAGGACTGGCATCCAGGCTCAGACGACAAAGTCCTAGACCTCGTCCATCCCTCCCTCTTCCCACTCCTCTATGGCCGCAGCAGAATCCTCAAAGACGGCAGTGTAACGCGCAAAGATTGCGACAAGTTCATCGGCAAAGGCGAGATCATGCCAATCCCAGAGGATCAAGACCTCGTAGTCGAAAGGTTCCCTGGTATCAGCGGCTGGGGTTTGAGACACGAGAAGCAACACTTTTTCTCGAAGAAGTTCCAATGGCTTCCCTGCGAAGTCAGGTTCGGCGAAGACGAGAGCTGCAAGATCACCAGCTATATCAACAATCTCCACCCGAGCAAGCACGAGCCGCTATATGAGGCTATTGAGAAGATCATCGCCAGAGCCCTCCCCATGTGGAACAAGTCTCTGGCTTCCACTGAGCGTTCAGGTTACCCTCCCCGCGTTGACATCGACGACGCTGTCTGGATCGAGCATGACGGCGAGCGAGAACCTGAGCCGGACGAGGATGAAATGGACGAGGGAGAGATTGACGAGCTGGATGAGGAGTTTCGACGACAGAATCGTACGCTCACCATGCCTGAGCCGAATGACTACGGTGAGCGTAGGAGCTGGAAGTATCCTGAGTACGATGGCAAGCCTGTTGGCGTGGATCTTCGCAGGACGTGGGGGGACAAGGGATTGCAAGTAATCGTCAAGCTCGCGAATATTCATCTCACGCCTGAGAAGCCGAGCTACGATGGCGGGTGTAAGTCGTCCCTCTCATCCATCCTCATCTCTACTGACTTATCGCGTTCCTAGCATGGCACATCGAAGGCCAACTCAACGACCACATCTGCGCCTCCGCCCTCTACTACTACTCCTCCGAGAACATCACCGCCTCCTCCCTCTCCTTCCGCGAAGCCATGTCCGCCGACAGCCTCGACGACAAGCCCTACGAGCAAGACGACCATGAACACTTCGAGCGCCTCTACTCCATCCGCCAAAACGGCCCCGCCGTGCAAGATCTCGGCACCATCTCCACCCCGCAATCCCGCCTTCTGACCTTCCCCAACGTCCTCCAACACCGCGTCTCCCCCTTCACCCTCGCAGACCCCACTCGTCCCGGACACCGCAAAATCCTTGCGCTGTTCCTGGTGGATCCTTATATGAGGATCGTCTCGACCGCGCATGTTCCGCCGCAGCAGAAGAGCTGGTGGAGGGAGATGGTGACCAGCTTGGATCGTGTGGGAGAGTTGCCGCCGGAGTTGGCGGAGGCGGTGGTGGATGCGGCGGGCGATTGGCCGATTGAGTTGGAGGAGGCGAAGAAGATTCGGGAGGAGTTGATGGAGGAGAGGAAGTTGTTTGTGGAGGATGTGGAGAAGAGGGTGCAGGAGGAGACTTTTAACTTTTGTGAGCATTGAGCGTTTGGGTGAGAGGTCGGGTGGCGTTGAGAATTAGGGAGGTGTTGATGGTGATGGGACATGAGTGTTATGAACATAAACAGTGTAACTGATGGCCACAGGCGTTATGCTGGAAGGGTTACTCGCGACTGTCGCAAGCTTTGGATGCTTGACAAGTGCTTATGCTTGGTTATGTACACTATACACATGTTAGTGACCGAGGCATGTCATGGTGTGATAGCACCGGCGGGCCCATTGGCAGGCGAATCGTGGCAGGCGTAGCAGGCAGCTCAAGTCGTGGAGTGATACGGCCTTCCGTCGGATCTAGGGTCAGTTCCAATGCTGATTCGGATGCAAAGGCTTGGTACCCCAGCAGACGAGACTGTTAAGTACGGTCAGCGCAAACAGTCTCATACGGAAGGCGTCTTGACGGACCCCTTGTGATACGCATGTATCCTTCTCGCGACAGATTCCTTCCTGATCTTGGCGATCAGAATCTTGACCTCTTCGGGTGACCAGCCAAGGTATCTTGTGAAAGGGGCAAGCGTGAACCCTTCGAGGCCTTCGAGCCAGTTGAGGCAGCAGTACTGTCAACACATCAGCATTCATCCACATCCTGAAAAGCGAGATCATCGTGCCCTCCCAATCTCCTTCATCCTCGGATCCTTCGGCCAATCATTCATCGGCCGAATCATAATCTTCGTCTTCACGCCTTCAAACCCAACTTCGCTCAACCACCGCTCATAGTCCTCGGCCATGGGGATGGTGACCCCCATCTTCCGGAACGCCTCGTGCATCAACCTTCCCCACATGACCAGCGCCGAGTCATCTGTCAAGGTCCCGTCGTCACTATACGGCGTGAACTCCAACTCGACGATCTGGAAACTTCCGCCCGGGCGAAGGGCATCCAGGACGCGCTTATACAGTAGAGGGTAGTCCTTGACGCTGCCGATGGCGAAGCGGAGGTGGATCATGTCGAAGCGGTTGGAGCCGAAGGTCCATTCTTTGTCCCAATCGTCAATTTCGAATTTGCAGTTCGGCGGGACCCAGGATCTGTGGCGTCGTCAGTGTATATGAATGGTTGAGTTTTGGAGGTGACTGACGGTTGAACGGGGGAGAGGTCGGTGCCGATGACTTCGCAGTCGGGATAGCGGTCGGCCATGTCGATGCACCAGATTCCGGTGCCAGTGCCGAGTTCGAGGATTTGTTTGGGGTCTTCGACGAGGGGGCAGAGGAAGAGCTTGCCCTCTGTACATTCAGTCAGCATATGTCTCCTCGATCGTGCGACGACGTATCAGATGTGCTATCATACCCATCTGTATGAGCTGGTTGCGATGCTCGAGATCTTGCCTATCCAGCTCCTTCTCATCATTGGGGTAGCTATCCAGCCAAGATCAGACAAGATATCCTCGCCGTCGCACACGATGTACACCTCTTACAGATATTTGCCCGCCATATAGCCATGGTAGCGTCGACCATGCTCATACTCATACTTAGTCACAGCAGAGAGGATCGAGGTGCTACTGCTGGCGATACTGGCGCGATCGCCGCCGAAAGTCGAATCGTGCTCATGTTCGTCGGCTTCCATGGCCTGTCGGTGGTGTGGGCGGTGGTGGTACGGTGACGCTCGGCGCGGGGCGGTGATACTTGAGTGCGTTTGCCATTGTGTAGGTACGGCAGGCGCGACGCGGACGGCATTTCTCTGCTTGACCCAGTGGTGTGGTCAGGCTGGTGGCACTATTCAATTGCTTCATGGATTTGATGGAGCTGCCATGCTGTCGCCATGCGAGGGTCCTGCTGCATCCCTGTCGTTAACTACCCGAGCCGGCCGCCGGGCGCTAGTCCAAACAAGTTAGACCAGACATTCGCGCCGACTCTCCCTTTCCTCCGCCCTTAGGTTTCGTTTGACCGCATGTTACATGTGCTCTGCGTCGCGGCATTGAAGTATCGATACTTCGGCATGTGGGCTGAACACCATAGAGATCGACAACATTCACTCATTGGCAGCACCTTTACGAACATCACCTCACCTCACCGCCGCCGGAGATATGGACTGAATAGTCCTGCATCCTTGCTTGGATTCATGGCCCGTCGCCTGCCATGTCTTCTCCACTATTAACACCACACCACCCCAACCCCCAGCCCAGCATGTCGCCTAACTGCAGCTGTGCCTCCGAAGCAAGAAATGCCGACTATACGACGTGATAGCGAATGAGCAAGAGCACAATATGTCGTATCTTCCTCGCAGTCCAACTCTGCGTACGCGTACCGACCACTACCGGCACTTCTTGCGAGACTTAAACCTTGCATCCCCATCATGTCAGGACGCCAACTTACCAACTTGGGCTACCTCGGTCTCCTCCGCTTGCACGCTTATGCACAATTCCATCTCTCCCTCTTCTAGCTGCAGACACACTACCGTCTAGACCCTTCAAAGGGTAACCAATTCCTGGCCCATAGCCTCCACCGCCATGCAAGGCCTATCAGGAGCGGTATCTCGTCCTCCCGAAGCATCGACTCGCAGGTATGAATGTGATCCGTAACGTCCCCAACTCTCTGGTAACCTCCTCCATCTTCCCTGCCCAGCCCTCTATCACTCCACGTATCTTTACCCAACGCACGCAGCCAGCAGGCCCCCGACTACCACCATGGCGGGCGTCAAGGGCTTTCATTTGGTCGGCAGCGTTCCTCTTCCGGACACCGAGGCCGTGTTTCGTCAATGCATGGCTACTTGTCCGGGCCGGTTGAGGAGGATTCCTGATGGCGAGACCGGCCAGCGGCAGGCCTTTACGTCGTTTCAGGCCCAGGTCTTTCTGGCTTATCCGCCGATGCTTACGGAGTTTGTGCACAATGCGCCTATCAATACGAGGGAATTCTCGCAGGAGCAGATTGAGGAGGGGGTCGAAGCGTTGAAGAAGGCCAATATCCAGACTGGATACGATACCGCTGCTCTGGAGAGCTACGCCACCTTTCGCAGACTGCGGGACCAGGGCGTCATTCCCAAGGGGGTGAGGTTTCAAGTGTGCTTGCCAACGGTGGCCAACGTCATCATTCCGTTCGTGCAAAGAGCCTTTCAGTCGCGAGTGGAGAGGATATACGAAGAGGCATTGTTCCGTGCCGTGCGACGAATCCAAGATGAGATCCCTCGTGGTGATCTCGCCATCCAGATCGATACCGCTGCCGACACGGCGTTCTGGGAAGCTACCAGGCCTGAAAGTGTCAAGGAGAACTCTGGCTTGGCGTGGTTCCAGCCATGGTGGGAGGGTGATGTCAAGCAGTATTATACCGAGTATCTGCAACGCTTCATCGCTCAGATCGATCAGGATGTTGAGCTTGGTGTTCACAACTGTTATGGTGGGTCAGATGCAACTTACTGTAGAGATATATGGTTAACAGATTCTCTTAGGCGACATGGGCCATCGCCACTGGCACGAACCGACCTCTCTCGAAGTCGTCGTCGAGCGCGCACAATGGTTCATGAAGTCGTGCGCTCACAAGATCAACTTCTTCCACTGCCCGGTCCCCAAAAGCGCAGAAGGTAACATCGATGCCTATCTCGCACCACTCGAAGACTTGGTGCCTCTCTTTCAAGAGCACGGCACAGAGTTGTTTCTTGGTTTGATCCACGAGCACAAGCCAGAACTGACGAGGAAGTACATCGAAGCAGCGAAGAAGGTCGTGCCAGAGTTCGGAGTTGCGACCGAGTGTGGCGGTGGACGAATGCAGTGGATCGATTTTGAGGATACGCTGAACCTGGCCGCTCAAGTATCACAGCCTGTCATCGCGATCGAGAAGGAGAAGGAGGTGGTTCCAGTTGCTGAGAAGGAGCGCATTGCGGACGGACATGCTATGAGGCAGGGTACTGCTGTGGCGGCTTGATTAAGATGATGCTTCGTTTCGCGTTGTGTATGTAAGTGTTGTATGCATAACTCTCAATTGAAGTTTGACAGGCACAGTAGACTTTCCACCAGCCCTGCACGCCCAGCCAACGCCAGCTCCTTCTTCCAACACCGCACTTGCTGTTTTCAACACACCACCCGCGGAAGGATTCTGCTGCGGTCTCGTATTTTAGGCATCAGCCGCTTCGGAAGACCTGGCATTTGATCTGGTCATGTCTATCTTACAATGTCGCTGCAGTACATCAATTTCGAAAGTGGTTTTGTACAACCATGAATCTGTCCACGTTGGAACGCAGCGAAACTGGCTCTGACGAATTTTACCGCGAAGTGCAGAGGACTGAAAGGATTGTGAATCATATCATTGCGACGAACATTTTGCTGGTCGTTGTTGCAGTTGTGCCAACTTTTATTTACTGGATTGTGTATCTCTAGACTCTGCAAAGAGTGAGACCACCCCGGACGGGTTCAGAGAAGCACGCCAGACCGTCGAGTCCGAACAGCAACACTCCACAGCACCATGCAACGCCCGTCATCCGCAGCCTCGAGCGCACCTCTCCGTCTCACGCAAGAAGACGGACCTTCAGACTATGGGACTCTGGAACGACAGCATCAGCAACAAGGAGCTCGAGAATCATTGTTAAGTCGGTTTCCGGTCGCGATACAGTTTATGTTGTTCATGATTGTGCTGCTGCTTGCGGTAATTGCGGTGGTGTTGGTTATCTTGGTGGTTGGTGTTGTGTTTGGGAACTGACTTGGACGATGAAGAGGGTGGAATGGGAAGATGGTGAGGACGGTCTTTCTCGACGTATCCTTTTCTGGGGACCTTCTTGGAGACTTCAGTGGGGCACTGATCGAGGCTTTGGGCACTACAGGCGATGTGATATTGGCTCTCAGGCTCCGAGATCCTCTTCAAGATGTCTGCAACATCACGAGTCCAAGACAAGGCCGACGTTCTGAAAATGTCCTCGTCGTGGAACAATCCAAGATGGATGCAGCAGCACTACAATATCCACAGAGTGATTTCAGCGCACGTCGCTGCACGACTTATTGGTCAAGCAAGAGAAGTCTTGCGCAAGCCACACCACGCAGTTCAACGTAGGTGGCTTTCTCCCCTACATATCACACAGCCCATCTACTGTACGGAAGTCCAGGTACATAACCTTGAGGCTGTGCAAAGCTGTGCCCACAAATTTTGGATGTGTCACAACGACCAGACTGCGTCTGGCGCGCAAAGTCGTCCGGACACCATCTCAAAAGCAGGGCATTCCGACAAAGAATCGCTTTCGGTCACGTCCATCGCCAAGACGAGACTTCGACCACCGAGCTGGCCAACAACTTTCCATTCGTCTTTGATCGTGGACTCTGACTGAAGGCGTCGAGAATGGAGTCGGCAGATCCAATACCAGGAACAAATGGCGGAGAGAACGCTGATCAACAACCTGTCTCAGGACTCTATGGGCCTGGAGCTCTTGGATGTTGGCTCTTCATCTGCCTTTCGGTCATCGTTTCCTGGACAGTCAACAAGAATACGAAGAAAGACGAGCTCACGAACGACTTCTTCGCTGCTTTGACTATCCCGGCCGTCTCCGCAGGGCATCTAATATATACGAAAGTCCATGATACGGGTCAAGAAGCGCCTTATCAAGTGTCGGTAATCTCCTGTCAAATTGGGCAACTTTTTGTTCTACTAAGCGGTGTTCGAGGGCATCGGAAACGAACGTGTCTGGCCGCCATTATCACCGTCTTAGACACGGTAGTCCTTGGACTCCGGGTCTATGGCATACCATTTTTCGTACAGTGCGTTCTCATCTTGGAGCATTTCTCCTCGTATCAGCCTCGCATGTATAGAGGGTGGTCAGGAGGGTATGAGTGGTGGACCCCGTGGGCCGAGTTGCTCTACTTTCCAATCATCCCTGCTTGCGTGGGCATGAGTTGGTTTGCGAGCTTTGCAATGCGTGTCGTACGTGCTTGTCAGTCACTTACAGCCTTGTGGAGCACTCAACCAGGAATCTCGCTCCGGCAGCTGGACCAGTCTGTGGCTTT
Organism: Zasmidium angulare; assembly: GCA_002786045.1. NCBI lineage: Eukaryota > Fungi > Ascomycota > Dothideomycetes > Mycosphaerellales > Mycosphaerellaceae > Zasmidium > Zasmidium angulare. Next base: position 330,916 of record NHNX01000009.1, read on the forward strand.
GGCCGGTGGTGCGGTTACATTGCTCTCCAGTATTTGGGATGCTGTGAAGTCACACATAAAGGATGGAGAGACGACAATGAGTCTTCTCAAGAGATGGTCTTCACGTGTATATTCGTCGATCAGGGGCAACAGATCAGTCCTAACAGATACATGTTGACAGCCTAATATTGCGGTCTCCTGTAGAGTTTAGAAACAAACTTGCGGTTGGGATACATTATATTGTTTATATCATCAACTTCGTTTGGTAAGAAGAGCAACAACCCTCTGTGTCGAGGCCCTCGACAACATTCTCATTGCTCACTTCATTGAGAGCCAGCAGGTTGAGGAACTTCTCCTCTTCAATAACCTCAGGCATGTATGCAATCGCGAGCTCGTGTTCGCTCTTCCATCATTGGTCATGAAAGCACCTTCCGAGGACAGTGGCCTAGCCAAGGTCGAAGGATTGCACAGCCCAGTCACGAGGTTTCTCTTAGCTCTGGTTTACGTCCTGTTCGGCTGCTACAACCGACGGTCACCCTGACTTTCTTTATCTGATATACCAATTCGACAAGAACATCTCCCCCTTCGTGTCTTGCAATGCACGGCGGCGACACTGGAGCTTCAGCAGGCCATGTCGATACCGGAGGCCATGTCTCACATATCGACAGTGGGAGCCATATAGCCCACCACGCAACTCACCATGATCATGGCCATCAACACAACAATCACCACCACCACCACAAACATCATGACCACCACGACGTTAGCTGGACACATCCTCCGCCTCCCTACTACCCCAATCCCGTCGTGTACGGCACTATGTTACCTCGGCATCGATCAAATCGACAAGAGGAGATTCGAGAATACACATACGATGTCTCGCCGGTTGTGCAGGGCTTCCAGTTGCTGTTGATGGTGGCGATAACTGGGTTGTTTGTGTACCTGGTTGTGGCCATGACGACGGATCGGAGGTTTGGTGGACCGGGTTGGTGAGGTGATGGGTTGGTACCACCAGACCGAACCTAGGGAGCTTAGGAAGTGTCCTGGAAGCTCACAAGATGGCGAGAGAATGGGCGGACGGCTCGTCATGAGTGATGCATATGGCGAGAGAGTGTCGTCCGGGTCGGAGCGTTAAGACTCTTCGATGTTCTCGTAATTTGGCACTTCAAGACAAGAACGCCAATGAACCATAGAGGGGGCTTTGGTAGCGTGTAGCTGGTATGATCAAGTTGGGAGGAAGTCCTTTGTTATGTGTAGCGGCTCTGATGGGGCACGATCCTGCATTTCGATCTCAGGAACCAATGACCGCGCGAACTTTTGACGCAGTGCTGTACTATTCGGTCCTCCAGACCAAACGATCTTTGCTGTGAGAACTGCATAGATCGTGACGATGCAGGACAGTTCGATCGTCCATTCCCTCCCTGTTCTTACAATCGTTGCTTGTATCGACTCGTGGCGTCTTCAGAGTCGCGGTGCGACTAGAAGCCAGATATTGAACCCATGTGCTCCACGCCATAATCGATGCTGGCCTCTAGGAAAAGGCTAACATTAGCAGAAAAGTAGCAGAACAAAGACATACATCCTTGAGCAGGTCGAACACCCGTTGTCGTCTGCGAACTTTGAAAATTCGAAGGTGTTCAAAAATGGCTGTGCAGAGATCCGGCATCCATCTGCTCTATTCGATCGTATCGCTCTAGTCGATTCTTCTGCTGAACAGCAGCATGGAGCTCATAGCCGAGAGCTAATTTCGGCCGTGGGAACGTTCGTATTGAAGCTTTGAGCGTTGTGAGCGTGGAAGTTGCTGCTCGCCCCTTTTCTCAGCTCATGACCAATATGATAGCCCAGGCTCTTTATGCTCTGTTCCAAATCGATTATACTGATGTAATAGAAGAAAGGAGAGGGCGACAGAGGCTATGGAGCTCTGGACCGGCGTGCCAAGGCCGTTTTGCAAGCTATATGGATTTCCAAATTTTATTCGCCCCCATCGTTCTCCACGATCTTGTGAGCTTCCAGGACACTTCCTAAGCTCCCTAGGTTCGGTCTGGTGGTCTAGTGGTATGATTCTCGCTTAGGGATGCACCCTGAGTATCTATCTTGCGAGAGGTAAGCAAAAGGAGTCATGCAGTAGCATACGTCCAGCTCTAACGAACGCATTAGGTCCCGTGTTCAATCCACGGCCAGACCCGTTGATCTACTCTTTTTTGCGCTTCTCCTGAGCCATAAAGCGTCCCGATAGCTTTACTCTACGTCTTTTTACAGCCGTTCAACGTTTTTGGTGGGAATTTGCCCTAGGGTGTGGTTGTGCGCCAACAAGCACATATTGTCCTGCAAACTCTCTTGGAGTTCCTTCGTACGCTCGCTGACATTGTCCTCGCGCAATTCAATCGTCTCTGAAGGGTGGTAATAAGTTTTGGTAACGTTCAACGGTAAGAAGCCGCCACACTGGCCAAGGCTGTGTTATCTCGCTAGCTGCAAGCACAAGCAGACCACAGGACATCTATGCTACTTCGTAGACGACTCTGACGACCACGAAGAACCTTCAAACAGCATCAATCGTCTTGCTGTTCTTGTCAACCCACTGGCTTAAATAGACTTTCGCCCCCAACTTTTCAACCAGAGTCTGGTGAGCTTACCGATGACCAGCCGAACGTCTGTATACAACACATGCCGCACACATCTCTCTCTTGTACAATCAGAGTCCAAGGTCTTGTCTTTCAATCGATGTGTTGAACTACAATGTGCGAAACCGCAAAGGGAAGTCGCGCCAACTTGATCACGTGTTGTGAGTGAAGTCGTCGCGGCAAGCGGCGACCGGCCAGTAACAAAATCCCATCCATCACCAAACTTCCAACGAAACCTTCGAATCTCCATCTCACGATGCATCGGACTGCACCCAACATTTACTGGCATCATCCTGGCGGCTTTGGCGATATGCGACCACGGCTTATTCAGACGACGTAGCGGCACAGGACAAGCGGAAAAACCTGCTTTGCGCAGCTAAGCACGCACGGCACCATAGGCAGTGCTCAGCAAACACTTCGATCGCTGGCCAGCATCGAAGTCTGCCATATCATCGCAAGGAACATGTTCCTCAAAGAGCTCTCGACGACATGACTCTCCAGAACGGAGTTTGCACCAAAACACGAGATTGCCCTGTGTAACAGAAGCTACGCGACTCGTCGGCTCGAGATTAGAGCTATGCAGGGAGGTCGTCCGCTACCACCTCTCGTACTCCCGCAAAACGAGGGGTCGTCCACCACGCCGGCGCTTCAAGATACGCAAATCCGCAAGGAAGAAGAAGTGTGGTCATCTTTGGTAGAGCCCCGTGCTCCGTCGGCTGCGCAACCGCTGGACCGTTTGATGGAGTGCGTTGGTGGCCGTGGCGGACGATGCAACGCCGCAACGGGGTCGAACGGTCACTAAATATTGCCAGCACGTCAGACATCCACACAGCCTTGAAAACTGCCATCCTGATCCTCAGAGAGTACGGGTCTTTAAAATATCGCAGCAGCAAAGCATTGCGTGTGTGCTTCGCAGAAAGACGCAGTTCGGCCCCACCCCTGGTCGCGATCTGCAGCACGGAAGGAATCAGGCACTCCAAAACACAACTCAGCCTGTAAGGAGACTCCCGCAAATAGCTTATCCGATCTTCAAACACCACATCCGGCAAGGCGTTCAATTCTAAACTTGCATGTCCGGTGCCAAGTCAACACTTCACAACATGGGTGTGCGGACGACTCTGCTGCATCCGGGGCACAGCATCACGTTTCCCAGCTGCGTGGAGCGTATCGCGTGCGCACGGCTATGTCGTGGTACCGCCGTTTGACTCCTGCTCGTCGGCACCCCAGTCAGCCAACGAGGGCGGCGCTGCGACATATACACGTCCAGGCCGCTTGGCCCGCAGCGATGGCTTTCTCCTCGACTCTTTCGTTCGTTTTCTTCCGTTTACACTTTGGTTACTCTACACCATGGCGCAAACGCCCAGGAGCACCGTCGGCACGGTGAAGTCTTGGAACAGTCGTTACAGCAACTGGACCGACGAGTCCTATAATCTATCTAATCACCGTCAACTCGAAGAGGTCGAACAGGCCAAGATCAGACCACAAACCAACGAAGAATTCCCATGGCTATCACAGGAATTCGAACCGATTCGAGTACCTAACACCCGAACCCGAAGCCCGCCACAATGGTATCGAGAAGGACAAGAATTTCAGAACAGAGGGACCTCACAACGATCTCAACGCTCTCAACGCAGCGTTCCTCGAGAGAGCATCGTTGATCTTCACTTGATCGTGTCTGATCTCGATTACTATGCCGGTGCCGTCCACGATTACCAAGCTGAAGAGGAAGCACTATGCGAGGAGGAAGAGCTCGACGAAGAGCAACAAGCTGGACTACGACCGTCCAAGCTAGGGCAGGAGGGCAGCAACTTCGGCCAGATTCAGATCATTCGTAACGCCTCGAAGATGGGTAGGAACGGCACTTTAAGACGAAACCAGTCAAGCAAGTCGAAGAAGGAAAAGGACATCAACCTCGTTACCTGGGACGGACCTGACGATCCTGAAAATCCAAAGAACTGGACCAACCGAAAGCGATGGCTCGCAACCATCACCGTCTCCTTGTTCACTTTCATCTCTCCAGTCTCCAGTTCGATGATCGCTCCAGCTCTCGAAAAGGTCTCCGCCGACTTGCACATTGGCAGCAAATTCGAAGGCCAGCTCGCAATGTCCGTCTTCATTCTTGGCTTCGCTCTGGGACCGCTGTTCCTCGGACCCTTGTCAGAGCTGTTCGGCAGACGTATGGTCCTCATGCTCAGCAACATGTTCTACTTGGTCTTCAACCTTGCTGGTGGATTCTCCCAAAACACAGGAGAGATCATCGCATTCCGATTCCTGTCTGGTCTTGGAGGTAGTGCACCGCTCGGTATCGGTGGTGGCGTACTCGCAGATCTGTGGAACCCGACTGAACGTGGACGTGCAATGGCGCTATACTCCCTGATGCCTCTACTAGGTCCTGCTATCGGTCCTATCGCTGGTGGCTTCATCGCTCAATACTCGACCTGGCGATGGGTCTTCTGGTCGACCACCATCGCAGCAGGCATCATCCAGGTCATGGGCATCTTCTTTCTACAAGAGACTTACGCCGCTGCTATCCTCAGCAAGAAGAAGAAAATGCTCATCAAGATCACCGGCAACAAGGACCTCCACACGGAATTCGACAACCCATCTCGCAGCTTCGCCAACCACATCGGCGTCGCCTTCAAACGCCCCTTCATTCTCCTCTTCACACAGCCAATTGTGCAAGTCCTCGCCCTCTACATCGGCTACGTCTATGGTGTCCTCTACCTCGTGCTGGCCTCCTTCCCAGCAGTCTGGCTCAATCTCTACAACGAAGACACTGGTATCGCTGGTCTCAACTACATCTCGCTCGGCATAGGCTTCTTCATCGGCACGCAAATCGCCGCCAAATTCGCCGACCGCATCTACAAGAATCTCAAAGCGAAGAACAACGACCAAGGCCGCAGCGAATTCCGCGTCCCGCTAATGTTTCCAGGAGCCGTCATGGTGCCCATCGGTTTGGTCATCTACGGCTGGAGCGCCCAGTACAAGACCCATTGGATCGTGCCCAACATCGGAACGGCGATCTTTGCGGCGGGTAACCAGCTGGTCTTCCAGAACTGTCAGACGTACCTGGTCGACTCGTATACTCGATATGCGGCTTCGGCCATCGCTGCTACGGCCGTGTTTCGGTCCTTGGGAGGTTTCGCGTTTCCACTCTTTGCGCCGTACATGTATCAGGCGCTTGGATATGGCTGGGGCAACTCGACTCTGGCATTCATCGGAGTGGCGGTTGGATTCCCCGCGCCGTTCATTCTGTGGTGGTACGGTGAGAGGCTGCGGAAGAAGAGCACGTTCGCTGCCGGCTAGAAGTGGAGGCGAAGGATAATGATGTGCGTGATTGGTTTTCTACATACAGCGACGGAGTTCTTGGGATTGGTGACTTTTTCGTTTGAACGGCTCACGGGAAATATGAACGGAAGGGAATCTCGTATTTTCTAGCTACGCTTTGCATCATACCTAACGATCGAATCATTTCAAATTGCATTTGTCTCTATTATCATTGTACAAATAGTTGCATACCGAAATGCCTCCAAGTCTTCTATCGTTCTTCTTTCACCATGTCCCTGAGATCCATACTTCCGCACACCGCAACTCTATATTCCAGAAACCCTACCCCATGCTCCAACCCCTCGTACCAATCTCAAAGACTGTTACATGCGTGGCTGGCCGGGGAGTAACATAACTTGGAACCGTCGCCAGGTTATGTTGGGTGTCTCGGCTGCAGGGCTGAGGAGGGAGCCGTTGCGCAGTAACGCCTATTTCGACTTTGACCCTGGTCTTTGCTGACATGCGTGGCTGATGTCCGGTGCTTGGTGAGGTTTGGTAGTCCGTGCTGTCCGTACGAGGGTCGAAGGATGATGTTGGACGGGAAAGGGGCTTAAACGTCTTGGTCAGTGATATCTATGCTTGCTGGGCGGGACGCCTGTTGCCTTAGAGGCCTGCAAGGAGCGAGTTGACGAGACTAGGGTGACATCACGAAGGCGGACCGCCATGCTCTTGTGGAAAGTTGAGTGTCAAATAGGACCTGACGATCGCAAATTCAACTTCGGCTATATGTCTCCTCTCAGTTCCATCATCTCGCGTCATCTTACTGCTCATACGTATCGGCATTCTCGTTGACGTACGCCATCTGCTTCTCCCTATAATCATCCTTGATAATGACTGGTCCACTCTCCTGATACTTGAACATAGCCTTCCCCTCCGGATCCCATACCGGCCACTCCGGCAGCCCTTCAAGTCCGTGATTGTTCGGATCCTGCGAGTTCACGAACGAGATATATGTGCTCATGATGATGAGCGTGTTCTTCGACACAGCCGGCGGCACTGTTCCAAAAGTATTCAGCAGGACATCACTGGCGTGGAAAGAGCCCACGACAGGCAAGTTCGTCACGTTAGCAAGCAACCCGCCAGGCAGCTGTCCGAGGATGTATAGGGACTGCTGGATCTGGTACGTGTAGGTTTTCTGGGCGCCTTGACGTAGCGCGTAGGTGTAGTTCAGAAGGTCACGGCGGCCGACTTCGAAGACGTAGTCGCCAAGGGAGGAGGCAAGACGTTTGTATTGGGGTCCTATGGCGTTGGCATCGCCGGTGTCATATGGGGAACCTTCAGATGGGTCTTGGGAGTAGAGGGAGGTGAAGGCCTGGATTTGGGCGGGGGTGAGGTCCTGGAAGAATCCTTTTTTCCCTACAATCAATGTCAGCTTCCTGACAGTGTGTATGTTCGACGCTCGATGCTCACAAAATGCCTGAAAGTCCGCATCCGTGATCGTCATGGGCGATGGCGTCACGGCGAGGAGGGTTCCTTCATCCTTCATATCTCCAATTATGATCGGAACGTTCGCGACTTTGCCCTGCCTCAAAAGGCGATGCGGCGAGTCAGTCAGGTACTTGCCATCCGGCCTGGGATACCACGGGAGCGTCGCGTTGTTCCCCGTGAAAAAGTTGGGGAGCTGCTGAACGCAGTTATAGAACTTGTTGTAATCCACGCTTCGAAGACAGCCGAGTTTGTCGCCACTTCCACATCCTGTACAATCTGCCATGAAGTCGAACGTGTGCTGTTGGTGGTGATAGTCCTTGAGCTTGTTAACCCCTCCCGAGGCCATGATAGCTCCCTGAAAGAGACCCTCCGGATCTCCATCATTGAGAACCAAATGATACCCTATCGAGATGGAGCCTGCGCTCTCTCCAAAGATCGTCACGCGGGACTTATCACCGCCAAAGTTCTCGATATAATTCTGGACCCACTGCATTGCAGTCCTTTGGTCTTTGAGGATGAGGTTGGAGACACCAGCATCCGTTACCTCTTGCGATGCCAGTCCACCAAAGGCGTTGACCCGGTAGTTGGCTGAAACGAATACTATCGGCTGGCCCATCTCGACGGAGCGTTGGACGAGTCTTGCGCCCTGATAGATCAGTCCCTGAATGGCAGTTCCCTCAGATCCGACGGAGGCGCTTGATCCGAGTTCGAAGGCTCCCTGCAATGTAAATATCAGCTAGTGGATCACAGACTGACCGCGAGGGTACAGAGGCATCTCACCCCAAAGATCCACATCAAGACTGGCAAGCCACTTGTACTATTCACACCATCTGGAACCTGCACATTGATCGTCAAGCAGTCCTCGCTCTGCTGGCTGACAGGCGCAAAGGCAATCTGCTCAATGGCGCCCAAAAGTCCCCCCAGCTCTTGATTAATGGCAATGAACTCTTGTTGCGGGCATGCTTTGCCATATCTCGTAGCGTCTTGGACTCCTGGAAGTTTGTCTGCAGCAGAGATCAGAACCGGATTCTCGAGACGGCCAGCCTTTGCGAAGGGCATTCCCAGGAAGCTTGATACGCCCAAGAAGGCTTGGGTGCCTCTGAATGTGCCATAGTCGAGTTCGACCCGAGGGTCTGCGCCTGGGAGTATACCGCCGAATTGTGGAAGAGCGGATGCGATCGCTGGAAGGCATAAACTAAGGAGATAGAGTACGGACATCTTGCCAGCGACAACCTTTCGAAAGGAGAAGGGGCCGAGAAGGTGGAGCATAATGCGTCGCCTCGTCATATCGGGAAACAATAGAAATATCAAGACATCCCACCTCCGCACAGTAGTGCTTCTACAACCTAGCTGCGTGCAGAGATGGTCGTCGGCACTCGAACGTGGCTTTCGACTGTGATGCGTCAATACGCACGTCTGCACGGCGATGCCAAAGGAGTCGAGCCTATTGTGCCCAGCTCAAATCAAGACTCCTGTGCCCATCATTGTACTGTAGCCCTATTAGCACTGAAATGGTGTGACAGAGCGCTGCAGCTGCTGTCCATCGCCGAGGTACCCATCAGTGTACTTAGCCCTATCAACACTCAAATGGTATCACTGAGCGCCGTAGCTGCTGTCGATTGCTCCTTTGATAGCAATGCAGTGTGCTGCAAGATGTGTCTGTTGCTCGATGAGCCGAGGGTACGAATGTCCTTCGTGTTCGCGTCGGACCCATCGACTTCATAATGAGTTTTCGAAATGGTCCGAGGGTTTGAATGTCATGCCAAGAGTACCATATACTCCATCGAGCTTAATGGCCCAAAAAGAAAGAGCTGAATCGACGTCTTTAGGGCAATGCGGGTGAAGGGACGGTGGAGCTTCGCAAGGCTTATTCTTTGCGTCCTCATCGTCGGCCTTGGCGGCGGGAGTGTCTATAGGTCATCAGCAAGTGGTCTTCCAAGAGGTGGTTGATGAAGCTGCTCCTGTGTGATGCATTCTCGAAGAAGAAACGACGAGGTGAGGTGAAGATCTCGATCGCCGTCGGCTCGGCAATTGCAAGGCTAGCGCTAGGAACTTCGGGAATCCAACATCGGAAGAGGAACGCAATAGCCGATTCCCTCGCCGACGAGCCGCATATCAACAAGCAGAGACGACACCTCATGCAAAGAATACATCAGACATCACCATCTGGGCGACGACTGAGCATGATGCTACAGCCTCGCCCCAAAACCACCATGTCTTCCTGGCACGGCTTCCCAGGCTCAGGTTACGCCGAGCATGTCATCCCGACTCCTCGTGCTACATCGCCTTCGATGGGCATGGACGTGGGCATTGAACAACCAGTCACGAATCAAGAGCGCCGCTGACGACCTTATAATGATTTTTGTACAGGCGAGATGGCTCCACATCATGAGACTCTCACGCCATGCGGAGGCCGCCCTGCGTCTGGCGCTGCTTCAGCCCTTCGCTTCAGCTTGTCTTCTGGACCATCCTCGCCAATGGTTCAAGCCAATATGTCAGCGCCAATACGCCGTTCTTCATGAGAGCTGTCGATTGCCTTTAGCGACATCAGCCCACGCTCCCAAGGTCACGGCGGTCTTTGCCAAGTCAGATGAGTGGAAATGTACAGATTGAAACTACGGCCTGTTTGAAGACACCTTCGAACTCGGATAAAAGGTTTGACACGCTACCAAGCAGCCACTCGCCAAATGCAGTTCGCCATCACCCCAGATCACCCCGCTTTTGGGCTTTGCTGCATCATGGCATCGCAAACGGCTGAGGATCGGTCGGTACAAGCGTGGCAACGCTAACATGCGGCCACGTCAAGCCTGCGAAGTTCAAGCTCACGTTCTGCGAGTACTGGATCTGGGTTCCCGTCACAGTGATTGTCTGGCTCTTGGAAGGCAGCTTCTTCGGCGGCGTGATCAAGAACACAGGCGTGGGCGCCGTCGATCCCTCTGGCATCGTAGGCCGGAGCAGGACTGGAACTCTCGTTCTGAACTCCGGGACGGTGACCTGATACGCCACCGTCTCGATCCAGAACTTGGCTTTCATGGAGGCGGCGTGTGCGTTAGGCTTCCCCTTGACGGGGTCAGGAGAGGCTGTGGTCGTAGGGGTTTGCGTGCCAACGAGGAAGGAAATGTTCGCTGTTCCGCCGCCGTTCAACACGGCCTCTGGAGGTCCAGTGGAGACCGAGGCCTGGACACCGCCTGCTGGTGGTTCCGGATCTCCGGTGTTCACTTCAAAGACAAGTGTCTCGGTGACCTTCAGGCCCGCGAGAGCTCTCTTGAGCACCAGGTTTGGGTTCTTCATGATTTCGGTCGTGATGGTTCCGGTGCCGCCCTTCTCGTTAAACTTTGACAAGTCCTGGGGCAGTCTGGCAGTATCGTTGCGGGTGGCATCCTGAGAAACGAATGGAATCTTATTAGGGAAGTTGCCAATTGGGAAAGGCGTGGTGTCGAGGATATTGAGCTCTTCCTCGAAGGTTGGAGCACCGAGCTGGCCTCCGAACTTGCCACTTCCCTTCGGGGGAGAGGGCGATTGCGCAAGAATGGTCGTGCCGTGGGGAATCGAGCCCATGCGCACAATGCCAGCGGTGTTCTTGGGAGTTGTGGTTGCTGGTACGGTCAACCACATCCCTGTCTCGAAGCTAAGAGTAAAGGATGCAAGGTCAGAAGCGTTTTCTGAGGCATGGGGAAAGGCCTGCTTGCCCGTGCTATACGTACTGGATGTCCCTCTTGTCTGTACTGTCACCAAGCCCAGTATCAGGGTTGGTGACGTCCTGGATCGTCTGCAAGTATGGGAGACCGCCGAGGTTGATGGTCTCTTGCTGATTCTGTATCAACCCACGGTTTGGGATCTCTCCAATCGTGTTGCCGAAGGTCAACTGCTCCAGGGTCAAGCCCAGCTGGAGGATGTTGTCGTTACGATCGCCAGGACCGAGAGGACGGAGACCTGCCAGGGATTTGTCGTTGGCAGCGAGGGGCCGGAAGATCAAGTTGAAGCCGTTCCCAGCGTAAGAGCCTTTGAACGCTGTGAGAGGGAAGTCAGGAAGTGGAGCTGGGATGTGTCCCGGAGTGAGCCCAAGTTGCCCTGCCAAAACATCCGGCAGTTCTAGCGGATCTTCTTCGTGCCCGTTCGAAGGGGCCTCAGCAGCGAGAACCTCTTGATGGTCTTCGTGGTGACCATTGTCCTGGACTTCGTTATGAACGTTCACAAACTTGCTGTCGACCGTGGTCCAGTGGAAGTCATTGAGGTTGATGCCTGGGGCGGGCGCAGCGATGTTGAAAGGAGCAACCACCTGTCCATCTGGCTTGACTGTGCTGGCCATGGTCTGCTACTAGTTCGTCGAGGCGAGTGAGTGCTTCTCGATTCAAGTGCTTCAGAGAGGATGTTGGAAGTGCTGGCGAGAACGAAAGAGCCAGGATTTGCACCCTCTTTTATCTACCCCATCGACTCCCCATGCTGTTGCATGGCTTACCCGTTCTTCAGCCTGGTCCAGCCATCACAACCTCTTACGCGAGATCAGACCACTAAGGTCTGACCACTACAGTGAAGGCCAATACGCTGACCGCACTCGCGTACGGATCAGCTGGGGAAATCGAGTGAGATGGCTTGCAGCTGCAGATGAAGTCTTACAGCTCAGCTGCCTGCCCCTGTGCTTATGGCTGATATACTGACTGTGCAGCTTTATCGACAGGGCAAAAGGTCGGTCCACCAGGTAACACACAAGTCGCGGTGTCGCACATACAATTCTCAGCCGTAAGCGGTCGGATGCAACGCCGACTCAGCTGTTGCAAGTCATGCTGGTACTACTGGCATTAGGACGTTCCACGTTCCGAAACAGTCCTTGGAATCTTCTTGGCTTTTGGTATTCCTGTCGCAGACTGATGAGGACGAGGGTTGATGGTGCGACAAAACGAGCATTGGTCGTGCTGCTCGTCGTTCCGTGACCTGAGTACTCGTCTGCTATATCAAATGGTGTGAAAAAGTGGCAAGGAGCTTGAAGGCCCGTCCATGCTTTATCATCCTCACGACCTGCCGTCGCACGCCTACACGCAACTCTCCCTTCAAGACAGATTGCTAGCCTCCCCCGAAATAGGCAGCCGCCTAGGCACCAATGCTCAATCTGGCCCGGTTCGAAGATCTGTCGTCAATGCGTCCATATAGTATCACATGTCCTTTGACTACGCCAGCATCTCATTTACTCCTCATCCTCCTCCTTCGTCTCTTTGTCACCATTCTCATCCTTATCGTCATTCTCCACATCGTGCACACCATTGACACCAGCCTTCTCCTTCTTTTTCTTCTTATCCTTCTTCGAAACCCCCCATATACCCCAGTCATCCGCATCCAAGGTCTCCTCCTTGTCACCCGTCTTCTTTTCATCCACCCCATTGGTACCGCTAACTTCGGCCTTCGCCTTCTTCTTTTCCTTATCCTTCTTTGCAGTCTCCCACCCAAACCAGTCGTCGTCCTGGGCTTTTTCGCCGCTCCTCTCGCCTCTGACACCATTGACTTCCCCCTTCTCCTTATCCTTCGACTTTGTCTTCTTCTTCTTCCCCGCCGTCGCAAAACCTCCCCACGCATCATCCTCCTCCTCCCCATCCAAAATCTCCTCAATCTTCGGTCCATTCTCAGAAGCCTCCACACGACTACTACTCCCCACCTCGGAAGTCGTATACTTACTCAACAACCTATCCCTCAGCTCCCCCTCCTTGAGCGTCTTAGCGTCAACAGAAAGATTCGAGCTATCGTCCGAAAACTCTGGCGACGAAGGTCTACTCGCTCCTGCTGATGCTGCTCGATGGAGGACCCAATTCGGTGGCTGATGATCTGGGGATCCTTTCCTCGGCGCAGGCGCTACGACTCGGCTGTATGAGGAGTAGCCTGAGTCACTGGGCGTAGGTCTGCGACTGACCGATGCTGCACGACGGCTGGGATAGTCGTCGTATTCGACTTCAGACCAGGATGTGTCGCTGCTGAGAGATGGGGATCTTCGGCGACGGGAGGAGTGGTACGAGACGGAGGCACGGCGCTGGCTTGCGGAGTGCGATCTTGGTATGATCGAGTCGGGACGTCCGATGGAGGACGTGGTACTCTTCTTACCGCGCTCGTCGCTAGAGGAGAACGTGTGGTTACGCGGATCGTGGATCACGACCGAACGATTTGGTCGCGAAGTTGAGTTCATTGACGATAAACTCGTGGGCATAGTGTATTTCCTTTCGCTTGTCTGAGACGTTGCGCCGTAAGGTCTTGATGAGGGTGGCGCGGGCGGCGGCGATGCACTTGCGTAGTAGGACGACGGCGGCCTTTGGGAAGTATGTGGTGGCGATTGTGGTGCTGGCGGCGCTGGATAAGGAGCAGGATAATGGTCATAGCCCATCGGTGTGAAGGGGCTGGACATTGGACCTTGCGGGTAGTATGGATTCGAGAAAGGATCGTATGGCGTCGACCCGTACGGTGCGTACGGTGGATAGTAGCTCGGCGAGAAAGGAGAAGCAGCGTAAGGTGCCGGCGGCCTACCCATGGACGAAGGATAGGGGTATTGCTGCGCGTAGTAGGCGAGATGAGGATTCTGTGGAGGTGGAGGTAGATCATGATACGCTTGGGCGAAGGGGTTTGCGCCTTCTGGCGGCCGCATGGTTCCTGTCGTCGTAGGCTTCGGTACTGAGTGTTGACTGACTGGCGAGTCTGGCGCTTCCGGTGTGGTGGGTATAGCAGATTCGTTGGCAGGCGTCTTCGCACGATCATCTGCATCATCGTCTGCCTTCCGCTCATCGTAGGCATGACCATGACTATCCCTCGTTGCTCGAAATACCAACAGCACATTGTCGACCTGAGCTTCGATCGAAGACCCAAACACCGCTTTCTGCAGCATCTTTCGCGGCTTCGAAACGCTCGTCTTCGTGGTATGCGCGTACAACAATGCCCAGGCATACTTTCGATTGCCTGCCGCCTGCAACCACGCATCCGCCGCGACTCGGCATTCTCGCGGCAGTTTCGAGTACGCCTTGAGCGTTTCGTTGATCTTGCCGATGCTTTTAGAATCCTTCTTCTCTTCCGCTGCCAGGCGTTTGATGAGCCACGGCATGGACACGTTGACTTGGACGACGTGCCAATCTTCGCCGTCGAAGGAGAGGGATATGCTGGTGACTTTCGCAACACCAGACATGGTTTGATTTTGTCGTAAAGCCATGGGTATGGGATTGCTATCGCCGTCTTTTAGACCCCTCTTGAGCTGGGTCCAGAGTCTGCCATTCTCAGGACGATTGCTTGTCGATATCAGTGTAGCCTGGTCAGACTCGATCTCGAAGTTTCCAGTCTGGCGAAGACCCATCTCTGCGATCCGCTTCAGAATTTCATCGTTGCTCAACTCCTTGGCCTGCAGTTGCTTGATGTGACTGTCAATTTGCTCGTCAGGAAGCTCAGGCTCAAAGCCTCGTTTGAGTTGCATCCTCAGTGCTGCGGCTTTGCGCTCGAGGTCGGTATACTTCTCGACGAGGCTGCGCTTGTACTCTTCGAGGACCTGCTGTTCGTGCTGGAGCTTCTCTTCCTCTGCTTTCTTGCGTGCAGTTTCTTCCGCTTGCAGCTCTTCGTTTATCATCTCTCGGATGGCTGATGTCAGTGACGTGAATTGGATGTGGACATCCTCAGGATCATTGCCAGAGAGGGTCATTGGCTCCAGATCTGGCCCAAGATCGATCTTGTAGCCGCTAGGTCTTTGAGTCTTTCTGCTTCGTCGTTTCCTTGGCTCCTCGAATCTCACTCCTCGAAGGGGTGGCGGCGACTGCGGCTCGTCCATGTTCTCCTTCTGCATGGCTGTGACCCTTCTCAGCACAGCCTTGGCCGTGACACTGCCTTGCGCAAACTTGACAACAGCGTCACTGGCAGTATCTCGTTCTTCTTTAGTAGCTCTAACATTCGGTCAGCCGTTCGCCTTGCTCCCTTCAAGGACCATCACACTCACCCAGAAATCGCCTTATGCATGCCCACCAAAAGACAAATATCCATGCGAATACACTCCAGCCTCCGCTTCACCTTCTCCAACTGCGGCTTGAAAGTCGGCCACCTCAACTGCGTAAACAACGAAAGGTCCAGACTCTCCAGCGTCACCACTTCCTTCCCATCCCTTGCACCAGACCAGTTGCCCTTCTGCAGCAAAGTAGAGATCTTCTTGATGATCTTCTCGGACTCGGCCAGACACTTCTGGGCGAACACGACACCTTTCGCGCTCCATCCATTGGCCGGGTCGTTCTTGGCGATGAGAGTGTTGAGTACTTCCACTTGCCAGAGCGTGCTGTTGATCTCGTTGGCCAGATCGCAGACTTCGGTGGGCGCATCGCGGACGTCGTTGATGTCTTGGTATAAGGTCAGCTAGTGTCTGGAGCATGGACAGAACGTTTCCGGATTCTTCATATACGTACAGGTGTTGAGAGTTGTCGCGATACTGAGGCCTAGTTGGAGGAAAGTTGCGATGGCGCTGGCTTCGCCAATGCCGGCGGCCATGTATGAATAAATAATGTCAACCCTTCAATTGCAGCAGCCATGCAAGTGTTTCTGGTGCCGGTAGAGACATGGAGAGGTCAATCCCTCATGTCATCTGTCAAACAGTGGCAATGTATAATGAGACTCTTTCAGCCTCAGCGGCAAGGTGGTGCAAAAGGGCCGCCCTCGCACGGTGGCTGTCGGTTGTATGCAGTCGTCTGCAGCTTGGATCGCTAGTGAGGGCAGTGTGCATGCCAGAGATGCACCCAGCCACCATGAGGTGGGGGCCGTCGATTGCATGGCACGTTGTAGTCAAGTTTCGAGTACGCGTAGAGTTTTGATCATCGGATATATGGGCGACAAGATTGTAATACAGGTCAGCATTGTTTGGGCTGCACGATGACCAGGGAAGAATGAAAGGCTCCTACCTTGCTGCACGTGCTTGCCATGTTGCTACCAGGAAGACCCACCTACTTGCGCACGATGTATACAGGAGACATCTTGTGTATATAGGTTTCTTGTTCATTATAGCATTGAATTACAATTCTTGAGACATTACATGTTTCCTGGTATCTTGAGGGCGTTAAAGCTCGGGTAGTAGTCTTCCTCTTATCCTCATCATCCATCCAATAAGCGTAACTACATCTTTGTGGGGAATCGTAAAATCGGGGCGTATCGAGACGTTATACGAGATCTTTCTGTTTTCCGTCGTCATTCTCTTTCCTCTTTTCTTTGGTGGTGTCATATTCGTTCTGATAAACGTTTAGGGCGCGTGGTGGGTCGGTCGTCAGGATGATTTAGTCGTAGCTGACGGGTTGTTAGTGTTGACTTTGAGCGCGTGATATTGTAGATGAAACTCACTCATCCTTGACACCCCTCCTCTCGCTGCTGGAGTCGACGAAGCTTCCACGGCTGCGCGTGCTTCTCTTGCGGCCAAAGTATGAGGACTTCTGGGTGCTCTTTTCGCGGCCTACGGATCCGCCGATGCAGAAGAAGAGGGTCGCGAGGAAGAAGCAGGCCCAGGTGGACCAGGTGAAGGCCATGGCCTTGACGCCAATCTTGGCGTCTTGCCCGTTGTTGCGGAAACCAGCACGTCCCCTGACGACCCAAGCGCTGTTCACTGCTGTCAGTCTCTGTTCGGATACCTTCGGGCACAGGATACTCACGTCATCAAAGCGGCTGCCAGAGTCTGGAAGAACAGGGCGAGGAAGGTTGTGAAGCCGGTCAGGTAGGCACCGAGACGCGCGAACAGGGCGAACAGGCTGATGAAGATTGCGACCACTGCAAAGAAGAGGGCAATGAGGTAGAAAACCCAGGCGAATCGGCTCATGTAGAAGTAGTAGCTACGATCATCGACGAAGCGGTCTGGGACACCAGCGGTAGTGCCGAAGTTCCTGACAGGATCGAATGGCAGAGCAGCGGTCTTGTCGGTGCAGTCGGCGTTGTGGCCATTGGAGCCTACACCACAGATGGCAAGATATGTCCATCTCGCCGGGTTACGTAGGCGGGTGTTCGCATTGGTGATGCCGTTGGTGCTCGCCTGCAGGAAGTAGACCTGGTTCACTGGGGTGGTATCGAGGCCGGAGAGGATGATGAAGAATTGCATAACAATGCCTCCGGCCAGGAGGAGAATGGCCGTCAGGCCGAGGAGCGGACCTGCGAGGAGGTGTGAGTGGCAGTGGTGGTGGACATGGTGCTTCTAATGCTACTCACGTGCGATGGCCATTGCGAAGCGGAGTTATGCGCAGCTCTGTGGATATTGGCAGGGAAGATGCTGGCGAGGGTTGGGAGGTGCGACAAAAGCCCGCACGGAGGTGTCGAGGTATATCAACAAAACGTGCGCCGTTGACTCCTGAAACGCTCTCGACGTGCAGCACTTTGGGACGGGAAGAGGAGGGTGAGGAGGAGGATAAAGAGGTCGGAAGCAGGATTAGGAGGTTGCGTGAGCGTGTGACGTGGATGTGGTCTGGCGGTGGTGATGTGGTCTGGTCTGCTTTGTGCTGAGCTTGTTGCTGGCGCAGAGCCGGGCTGCAACCGTGCTCGGTCTGGCGCTGGAAGCTTGATTAACCTACGTCACCCAAAGTCAATCGACGCAGCTGCATCGTCCTGGTTGGTGTCGAGTCGCTCAGCTTCGGACCGCCGCGGAATCACTGAACATCACCACTGGCCAAGCTGTGCAATATAAGCACATGTGCAGATATACGATGTGTTGACATTGGCTGTGCTGCGGCGTGGAATGCCACAAGAACAATGGCAAAGCGTGGAGAAGCAGCAGCAACAGCAGCGTGGAGAGAGCTGGCATCCTCGCGTTGCTATGCACGATGATGATGCCAATTGCTGCTAGCACAAGCGTCGCACAGTGTCACGAGCCACTTCTAGACTGTCTCTTCCCGGCTGTCGATCGTGGCACTCCGCCAGCATTTCTTGCTTTGGGCCAAAGCCATCATGATGCGCTGTGGCTTGTTGCTCTTCCTCGGCAATCCTCCCGATCATCCTGATCCCGCATCATCGCATTGGCGATTTGTGGGAGCTGCATGACCAACACCATCCTGCCAAAGGCATCGGGCGCGAATATGACCTTCTGCGTTCGGCCTGCTGGAGGAATCCCTGGGCTGACTGCGTAAAACAGCTACACGACAACATCCAGGGTGTAACAAAACATCAATGGATTGCACACCACGTACAGCCCATGACATGGTCCCTCACGTCGATGAAATGCACCTTCGACGCGTCTTTGCGTTTACGCGTAGCATTTCGCGTTCCATTGCGTTACGGTCGTCCCCCCAACACGGTCGAGTCCGCCAGAGCGTATACCTCGAGACCAAAACGATGAAGCCCAAGCACATCGAGGGCTTGCAATAGCGAGGAAGAGACAAAGCACAAGCGACCTTTGAGCATACAACAGGCAGTAGCCCTACCGTATGCTCGATGTTTGGGACCCGATAGTCAAGTACGAAGTTCGGTAGACCCTATGGCTCAGCCTTGGGAGAGGTAGGTCTGGACTCGCCTGCAACGTGGTCGTGGACAAACATTGCCAAGACTGAAAGACCTCCATCCTCAACGAGGTGCTCAACACGCCGTAGAAGTCGCATCTTCAACAGATGCATCTCCGCCGCCGAAATGTCGACTTTTCGAATTGGCTGTGTCAATGATGGTTCATTGGACAAGAAAGAGACTTTCTCCGCGGCTACCGAAGACGGACGCTAACTAAGCGAAAAATCCCGATAAGACAAGGAAGATTCATGATTAGCAACGCGGCGACATGACTGGTCCATACACCACCACCAAACCCATTGCTTGCTATCTCGTGGCAAAGCAAAGCAATATATCTGTTGGGCTACCTTTTATCCTTCAGAAGTTGCTGACGCTGTCGCAGCCTCGCCGCCACATTCATTGTTCTGACCTGACCTGACCATCACGAGATCTCAAGAATGGCACCAGCCTTACTTACTGCAGTGGACTCGACTGCACATGTACACTTGATTATAGGATCGAACCCACTCGCCGGCGCGAGGTGTAGCAAAGTACTGGAGGTTGGAGCCAAGGCCATCCTGATCGCCCCAGCTACTGCCAACATCCACTATGGCCTCGCAAAGAGAATAGACGAGAACGCAGTCGAATGGATCAAGAGAGACTTTGAAGAGACAGACTTGACAACATTAGGGAGAGAAGAGGTAGACCATGTTGTTGATGCGGTGTTCGTCACCACCGGTGGCAAGAGCCCATTGAGCACCAGGATATCCACACTTTGCAGAAAGCTACGGATACCTGTCAATGTGGCGGATGCACCGAACCTTTGTACATTCACATTGCTGTCCACGCATTCGTCGGGACCATTGCAAATCGGCGTGACAACTTCTGGCAAGGGTTGTAAGCTGGCCTCACGGATACGAAGGGAGATTGCTGCCTCTCTACCGCAGGATCTGGGTCATGCAGTGGAGCGATTGGGCACGGTCAGGAGGCGAATATGGGAACAAGACCACGCCAACGAGGCGGGAATTGATCTCGAGGCTGAAGACGAGGACGCTGGACAGACGTCAACGTTCAACAAGCTGGTCTTGCCATCTGATGCTGAGGCTGCGAAGGCTAGGCGTATGCGATGGCTCGCTCAGATTTGCGAGTATTGGCCATTGCGGCGGTTGGCTGCAATCACAGACGAGGACGTGGACAACATATTGCAAGCTTACAAGGACGAGACATCTTCAACGACACAACACGCAGATGAGAAGCCGTTACTTAGCACAGCCATACTCGACGCAAGACGAAACCGCGGCCGCATTATACTCGCAGGCTCAGGACCTGGACACCCGGACCTCCTCACAACCGCCACTCTCAAGGCCATTCGCAGCGCCGATCTCATCCTTGCCGACAAACTCGTCCCAGCACCCGTCCTCGAACTTGTCCCTCGCCGAACACCTATCCAAATCGCCCGCAAGTTCCCTGGCAACGCCGACCAAGCCCAAGACGAACTCCACAGAATGGGTCTCGAAGCCCTCAAACAAGGCCAAACCGTTCTCCGCTTAAAACAAGGCGACCCCTACCTCTACGGCCGCGGCGCCGAAGAAGTCGCTTTCTTCCGCGAACACGGCCACGAAGCTATCGTCCTACCCGGCATCACATCCTCCTTGAGCGCCCCGCTCTTCGCACAGATCCCCGCGACGCATCGCTCCGTCAGTGATCAGATCCTCATCTGCACAGGCACAGGACGGAAAGGCGCTTCACCGGATCCTCCTGCCTACTTACCCAACCAGACCGTTGTCTTCCTAATGGCTCTCCACCGCCTCCAAGACCTCATCACTAGTCTCACTACCCATAAAACATCTCCATACCCACCCTCGACGCCCTGCGCTGTCATCGAGCGGGCTTCTTGTCCCGATCAGCGCGTCATTCGCACGACGCTCGAGCATGTCAATGTTGCGGTCGAGGAGGAGGGGAGTCGGCCGCCGGGTCTGCTTGTCGTTGGGGCTTCTTGTGAGGTTCTGAGGAAGTTTGAGCAGAAGTGGGTTGTGGAGGATGGGTTTCAAGGTCTTGATGCGCTGGATGGATTGGGCGAGGCCGGCAAGGGAGGACTTGATGGGTTGAGGGAGGCGCTGGTGGGGACGCCTGGGGTGGAGGAGGTCAAGGGGTTTGGGGTTGTTACTGGGCAGTGAATGGGGTCGTAGATGGGAATCGACGTACGAACAGGATCATCCTTCTCGCACTGCCCTTTCCAATCCTACTATAACAGGTCAGCTCCTCATTCAGCAAAGCCCGGAGACAAGCGGCTTTTACAACTACGGCTTTCGCAACACCGATGTAGATGGTCGCATATAGGGCTCATCCTTCACAATAGCTGCATTTAGCTATCAGACTGCCCAATTGACAACACCTCCAGATCAGGCTGCCAATCGTCCCTACCCACCAACCTCATCCACCATGAAAGTCTTCATCACCGGCGCCGCAGGCTACATAGGCCGCGCCGTAACTTCCGAACTCCTCGCCCACGGCCACAGCGTCTTAGGCCTCTGCCGCAACTCCCTCTCCGCCGCCACCCTCCACGCTCTTGGCGCGCAGTCCTATCGCGGCGACATCGAGGATCTCGCAGGCCTGCGTCGCGCCCTCAGCAGCACCAACGACATCGATGCGGTCATTCATCTTGCCTTCACGATGGACTTTGCGGATTTCCCGCGCGCCTGTGCGATCGATCGTGCGGCGATCCGGACGATGGCTGAGGCGTTGAAGGGCACGGGGAAGCCGCTTGTTACGACGAGTGGGACGTTGGTGCTGCCTGATGGCGAGGGTGGGGGTGTGGATGAGGCGACGGAGGCTGATAGGGAGGGGTTTCTTGCTGTGCGAGCGCAGTCGGAGGATTTGATCATGCGGCTTGGTGGGGAGATGAACGTTCGAGGGGTGGTGGTGAGGCTGGCGCCTGTGGTACATGGAGAGGGGGATAAGGGATTTGTGACGATGCTAGGGGATCTTGGGAGGAAGAATGGGTTCGTGGCGTATCAGGAAGGTCGGGAGTTTCGTTGGCCGGCTGTGCATCTGCGCGATGCTGCGGTGTTGTTCCGGCTGGTTTTGGAGAGAGGGAGGCGGCCTGGGGCGGTGTATCATGGTGTTGCGGAGGAGGGCGTGGAGGTGAGGAAGTTGATGGAGGCGATTGGGAAGGGGGTGGGGTTGCCTGTTGAAGCGAAGTCGAGGGAGGAAATTGGGGGGTTGCTGGGGTTCTTTGCGGGGATTGTGGGGAGGGATAATGTTGTTGGTAGTGTGATGACGAAGGAGGAGTTGGGGTGGAAGGCTGAGAGGGAGGGACTTTTGGAGGATGTTGAGGAGAATTATTTCCGATGATGAAGAGCATTTCTGAGAGCACGTAAGACTCGTCCTCAAAGTCCAAATAGGATGGGTATCGAGGCTGTATCGAGGCTGTATCGAACAGCTCTGCTGTTATCGTTCGAGAGAATCGGCGGTCAGACTGCATATTGCTGTCTGCAACTCAACAGAATGTAGTGAAACGTTGGCGTTCGCTACAGAGTGCTTCGCTGGACTTCAGCTCTTGCGCTTCTTGGTCGCACATGAATATCGGCTTGGTCCGAAGTGATGTCAAAGTCAAGGTCACGGACTTCAGACTAATAATAGAGGTCCAAGAAGTCATTCACCTGCTTCATCCTGCGGAGATTTTCTTGGCGCTAGACCTGCTTCGGAAGTTGTACGTGGGAAGGTACGACGGCCAAGCGAATCTGCGCAAGCATCTCCCCACCTCCTTGCTTTTGATTCCCTGCTACATCGCCTTGTACAGCAGCACTAATGCACACATCACAGCCGCAATCTTGCGTCTCTTCACGCGCCGACCGAGATTGTTACGCACATCACGCGCGCTCTACGGACATGCATATGCATGGGTCGGCGATACCACACGCTTGTCCTATCCGACCGCGCAGATTGACCGAAGCCCGACCACGAACACACTCCAACGTGGCGCTTTCTCCAGTACTACCGCACGCCGCACATGTATTGCAGCGACTTTGGAGCTTCCGAGGAGTCTTTCCGACAAGTGCGAAGCTGGTGTCCAACCTAGCATGACCTCAAGCCAATAGTCAATGCGGAAACCGAACATCACTATTGCTTGATTCTGAGCTTGACCGCATGAGGTCGCTCGGTCTGCAAGTACATATTGCAGATCGCTGCAGGGAAGCCCATGGTATCGCCGTGGCGGTGGACTTCAGCTCGCTGGGCGAGATAGGATTGGAGCACTAGTATTTGAAGGTAGGGTCGAGAGCCTGACACTTGCTTGCTCTCTCTTCAGTATTCTACTGGGTAGTCGTGGTTCTGTAATGTCTTTCTTGGGGGTCTCCTTGCCCACGATGCGTTCGCTGTTTGTTGCTTGGTGGCTTCTGCTTGCTTTTGCTATTGCTCATCCTCCTTACAAAGCTCCAAGTGATTTTCATCAACGGCAGAACTCATACAAATGGAAACCAGCATCGACCAATGGAACAGATTTATTAGCACAACAGGCTCTTCAGAATACGCGGAAGTACTTGCAGACCACCAGGAACACAACGTCGAGCTGCACATTCGACGGGGCCAGCAAACGAGTAGAATGGGACACTTTGTGTGACGACGAGAAGCGGGACTATATCAAAGCTGTGCGGTGCCTACAGACGAAACCTTCAGTCAGTGGCGACCTGGTTCCAGGAGCGAGGAATCGATACGACGATTTTGTGGGGACTCATATCAACCAGACGCTTTCCATCCACTCGACCGTATGTCTGGGGGCAGTGTCAGGACGACGAGAAGCACGACTAACATCTTACAGGGCAACTTCCTGACTTGGCATCGGTACTTTGTTTCCACGTACGAGACTGCCCTGCGAGAAGAGTGTGGCTTCAAAGCTCCATTACCATACGTGAACTGGGCCCGATATTCCAACAACGTGATCGATGCCCCTTTATTTGATGGGTCCGACACTTCCATCAGCGACAATGGAGCCTATGTGCCGCATAGAGCGACGATACACTTCCCTTCAGACAACACCTCGCTCGTCTCGATTCCTCCTAGTCAAGGAGGCGGCTGTATAACATCCGGACCCTTCAAGGACTATAAAGTCAATCTGGGTCCGCTCTCCCTGCTCGGCGTCAATACTACCACTTCAAATCCCCAGAAGGACGGTCTAGGCTACAACCCACGCTGCATACGACGAGACCTTTCCGTCGACGCCGCCACTGGCGCCTCCGATGCTAACATCACCAAGCTCATCGCTCACAGCGAGACCATAGCCTCCTTCCAAAACAAAATGCAAGGCCCATTCGGCTACGGCATCCCCGAGCTCGGTGTCCACGCCGCAGGCCACTACCTCATTAGCGGAGACCCAGGAAGCGATTTCTTCGTCAGTCCCGGCGATCCTTGGTTTTTCTTGCACCATGCGCAGATCGATCGCGTGTACTGGATTTGGCAGATGCAAGTGTTTGAGAAGATCGAAGAGAGACTGAGCAGTATTGCTGGCACGATTACATTCTTGAACCAACCACCAAGTCGAAATGCCACGGTGAACGATCGCATTGATTTGGGGGTCAATGATGGTTTCAGAGGTTTAACGATCAAGGAGGCATTGAGTACGGTCGCCGGACCATTTTGTTATATCTATGAGTGATGATGTTATGCTGTACATGAGTGAGGAACTAATTCCGATGAAGAGAGCTTTTCACGAACCCTTTACTTCGATTCCTTGACAGGCCTCACCAAGACATGCTGTCGATATTCGTTTTTCCCACTCATAAGCTCACTTCCCTTCTCCTCGAACCCACACTTCTTGTACCATCCCACCGCATACTGATTGCCCTCAACGAACACCGGAAACCCCTTCGCATCCGCAATCTCACACGCATGGTCTAACAATCTTTTACCCACGCCGGTTCCCTTCCACGCATGGTCCACGCCGACAAACTCAAGCAAATAATGCCACTGCTGCCCGGCCCCGAACAGCTTCTCTCGCCACTGCACCATGACATCGACCGATGGTTCGAACTCCTCCCGGTCTTGATCGGCCGTGAACGGATACATTGTCCACATTCCAGCACCTTTGACGCCCGGATCCATGAGTCGCATGCTGATAACGCCGACAACTTCATGCGCAGGGTCTGTGGCTTCGGTGTCCAGAGCGATCAGGACGTGGGCGGTCGGGTCCTCGATCTCTTCTGAGAAGACTTGAGACCACCAGGAGAGGACCAGGGGCGTGTTAGGGAAGATGTGGCGATGAAAAGCGTTGGTTGGATGGAACGCCCTTACGTCCATTGTTGAGAGAGATGCGACATGAGTCGAAGTTGCTTCTTGGATTGTGATTTGTTTGAGATCCTTCCGCGTTGACCCCATGATTGTGGACAATTTTTGCTTTGGCTTGTGGCTTGAGAGTGTGTATGATTCCTGAGCGGTATGCTTATACCTGGGTAACGGATGATATACAGCTCGATTTGGTGTTGTCGGTGTCGAAGGCTTGAGTCACGTCGGCTGGATGAAAGGTGCAAGTCGTTAGTGGGGCTAGGAGCAATATCACGCCCTATGAGTTCCTTTGTAAGTTGGGCACCCGCAGACTGCAAAGCTTGCGAGATGGGTGCCTGTATGGCGCATGTGTCTTAACAGACGATGCAAGTAAGTCATGCGAGATGGAGATAGCTCGAACAAGCGATGAGCGAGATCGGCATAGCGAAAAGTCCGCTCAAGCATGCCTATTCCGATCCCGAGTGAGGTGCTGTGCTTGGCCGTGAGTTTGGCCAATGGTTAGATGGCGACGAGTTTGTTGTCGACACCACTCAGATCATCTGCTTGATTCCTTCAAGCAGTCGAGTGCACATTTGTATTGTAGGATTGCATTCCTTGGTCCAGTCTCTCGTGCGAGTCTCAGCTGGTCCTATACCAGTTCACACCTCGAACCTATCAATACGTTAGCCATCGGTGAACCACACAGCAAGGTCAGAGCAAGATACGCCAAATTGCTTGTAGCACCTCCACTGGCCAGCTTTTCGTCTCCACCAGAGGATAGTAACGCTCTCTCGCTGGATCTTCAAAGGATGTCCAGTCACTTTCAGCGTAGCCCATACCGAAGCCTGGCCTCTTGTCTCATCCACGTCTGCCGAAACAGTCTCGACTTCGTAGACGTAACCCGGGTGCATCTTGTGCATCCACTTGTGGAAAGCGATATGCTCCTCGAGCGTCCGGCTTCGGACTTCATCGTAGTCGATCCATGCTGAGAAGTTTGGCAGTGCGTAGTCGAGCAACGGATTGGACCAGTCTTGCTCGCAAAAGATTCGGATCATGGATGCTGAGAGTCCTTCCAAGAGTATAGTAGAAGTGGTGTTCTTTCGCTTGCTATCTCTCGGCACCCAGGGTTCCGGGCTGAGGATCTCCAAGGAAGAGGTCATGGCTCGAAGGAGAATTCATCACATGTGTCGATGTAAATCCACTGAGGAGCGGCCGAGTTCTAGCTGCAAGCGAGCTTTATCTCTACGAATTGTTATGGTGCTAACGATGTGCCTCGATTCGAGGATTCTGCGCCCGTTGTCATCATGAGTCGAAATAGCCTTAGGTTGACTTGAAGGATACGCGAGATCCCTCGGCACTCTCCAGAACCCAAACAAAATAGCTTCCAAGTTTGCCTGCTAAGGTCAACTCTAATCCGGTAGAACTCACAATTCCGGCCCGCCTGGTTTCAGCTTGGGCGTGTGCAATCAGTCAGCGGTGACGACTAAGCAAATACGAACTCCCAGCCACTCTGTCTTGCCACTATTAGTACTTCGTGTAATACTTAGGCGATCTGTTACGGTACGAGCCGTGAGGCTGCATAGGCTGCATGCATGCAAAGTGTTCGAGGATCTGGCTAGATTTCCTGGAAGACCGAGTTGTGATACAGTAGGCGAATGTACCGTGTTGCGCCACGACGGTCTTCCGAATACAAACACGTGGATGCATTCACAATAGCGGCCAGAATAGGCATTTTGTCGACGATCGTTGTCCATGCTGGCTAGGACAGTCCATCTCATCTGTATAATGAGTGTGCCGTCCAGTGCAGTGCTGTGAAGCGATCGAGTTATTGAGAGGTGCGTTGTAATGGGCCGGGTGAGTTACGAAGTGTCCAAAGCAGACTGCGAGTTTCAAGATCTTGTTCCTTCTCAACTGCATTACGTGAACGCTGCCTCCAGCTTTGTGGAGTAGTGCACATCGAATATCAACAGTCTACTTCGGTTGTTGCGAGTCGCTGTACTTTATGACGGGCTCAAAGCGAGTACCCAGCCGGCATATGAATTGAACGTCCGTCGATGACAGGAGCGTCTGCATTGCCTGTCAGAGTGCGTGGTTAAACCTGAGTTCGGTCCTTGGCCACAATCTTTGTACTTACGACCTCCACGACCGGGTTTGGGATACCACAGCCCATAACCATCCCATTCGTACTCGACGCCGTCTTCGTTCAGGATCTGCATGCCTTGTCAGTAGCAAACCGTGACCCATAAGGGGTCTCGTGTCAACTCGCCTTCGCGTACACTGTTTCACCGCCGTCAAAAAGCGTCTTCACCATATCGTCAGATGGCACAAGAACCTGTCGTCGAAGGAAGAACACAAGTTCCAGGCCCTCCGGAGAGTCACCAGGGTCTTCATTTTCTAAGGAACCTGCCACGCTTCAGACAGCAGTCATGCATGACCAGCAGAGACTTGCTCACCACACATGCCCAGGATGAGCTCGGTAATCGTCTGGTTCTCGTTGACTTCGAACTGCCGGGAGAAATGCGAGAACGATCGTTTGAGCTGAAAGAAGAGCTCGCCATTCTGTCGATAACCTTTTCGACCATATCCTCTGCCTTGCGCGTTTCGCCTGCTCCAGGCTCGACGTGCGGGAGGCATTGGCGGGACTGGATGTTAGCAACGACGCCTACAAGGATGAAACTTCGGACAGGCTGTCAAAGGCTTTATAGGACACCGGCGTCCGATGAGAGCGGGTATTGCACTACTCATGTTGTACAGACGTCAAAGGTGAGGTTGGAGGAAGGTTTTATGAAGGGGCTGGGAAGTTGCAGCCCCTGGCCCCTTTCCCTGCTGTTCGGCTAATCATCCTAGCGCCGTTGCACCAAACCCGCGTGACGGCTTTCCTCTCCTCGCAACTTCGCATCCACAAGACCGCAGCCAAGCATCGCTTTTCGCCATGACGCAGGCTGAGCTGCGACACTTTTGCTCATGAAAGTCACAAAGGCGGCCTTCTTCGGCATTCATGGACGAGTGAACAACATTCCTCCCCACGCCGGTGGTCAAAGCGAAGGTTGTGGCTGCCGGCATGGCTGCTCTTCAAATCGGAGCTGAAAAGGACGAAGGAAAGGGTTTGTCGGCAGAAGAGTCGAGTAGCCATTCGACCCTTGGACAGCAGAGTGAAGCTGTGAGACCCAGCATCGATGCGAGTGTTGGCAGCGATCCCAGCCACCATACCGCTGCATCATCGAAATTAGCAAGATGGAGTGCAAGAACGGCGACTGAGTCGTGGTCCGCTCCAATTACGGATGATTTGCGATCCATCCGTGTGTACACCAAAGGATCCAAACTCAGCTCTGGGTTCGCTTACCATCCAGCCTTGTTTGACATGCAGGTCCATCCGAGCAGGTGGGATGAGTTCAGCGCCCAGGTCGTCGAGTCCGCGAAGCTCAGTCTTGGAGATAATGCTAACGCATGGGCCATGGGTATCCTATCTTTCACGATATTCCCGCACCCATGGCATCTAGGCCGAAATCAGAGCCGTCGGCTCCAGGAGAAAAGAGTCAAATAGGCTTCTGAGGGCGCACTGGGTGATGTGCTGCAAACTTGGAATGATGGCTACTTTCACGAACGAGGCTTGGTAGCAAGACTGGAGCTCAGCGAGGAGGCCATGAGACCCCCAAACCCGCAGAGCCCGTTGACTGCTGGGGAAGCGCACTGGCATCTCAAGAAAGAGAATCGTGACCGGCATCGCCAGGGGCGCAAGTTCGTCTTCGTCCTCACTAGACTCGAGGGGACACCAATGCAAGAACCAAGCACTTTGCAAGAACTCGCTGTTCAAGATGCACCATTAGAGCTAGCAAGTGCAGGTGACGTGAAGTATGATAACGCGGAGGCTCCAGGCGACCTGCCACCAACGCCAGTTGAACTGCCTGGCGACACCAAACGCTCTAATGTCCCTGGGTGGAAGCAATATGCAGAACTCGAAGCCAATAACGAGGATCTCCTGAAGAGCGACAACTTGATGGTCACTGCAGAAACCCATGCAAAACTGCACGAGGAATCGAATCCCGCATGAGAAGTACTCCTGCTCGGCCGAGCATCTGCGTTCTGAACCACTCTGCAAGTGGCTTCGGTCCTACACCGCGAAAAGGTTGCAATCAGCCTATTCCGTCGTAACAAGATTGGTATTGGGCTGAGGTATTGTCTTTTGAGCAAGAGCCGACACCGGCCCACGCTTGCAACATCTCTGCCTCTCGTGTGGGAGTTAAGCTGGCTCATGTCAAGGCATCGCAGATTTCCGCCGCGGTGGAGATTGCAAATCGATCAGGCTGTGGCTAGAGCACAAGTCGACAGAAGCAGTTGGTCGTGTATGCCATACCGACACGAATCCGACGGATGTTACGCCTGAGCACATGGCCACCTTCGCTTCTCGCAGTGAATGCTGCCGAGAAGTCGAGCTCGATGCATCGATGCAGCCAATGCCGATCTTCTGACGCAGGCAGTCACAACGAGATGCACGCAACTAGTTGGTGGGTGCATGATGTACATCTTTGTCGTGAATACTAACCTCAGTATCGCGCGCCTGCCCCTTATCACTATCACCTCTGGCGTTTATCTCTCGGAAGCCTGTCTGGAGACAGTCATCTTTCCTGGTCTCGGCAAAACCAGATACTGAGTTTCGCGAGCAGATCTCTGCCTTTTAGGTCTACACAATCTATATAAGTGGCTTCCTATCCCGGATTTAGCGCAACTGTCACGCTCCCGCGTTCCTTCTCCACGCCAAATGTGCTGAATGTGCCAAGAAACAATGAGGATGAGAAGGATGGTCCTTGATCCTTCGCTCGCCAGCCGCCGAGGATCTTTCTTCGCTTTAACAATCTTCATCCTCGAAGGAACAACATTCGCACGACCAAAATGCCTACCTTGGTGCCGAAGCGGATTCAGGATGCCCACCCGGTGCTGTTCACCCCAGATCAACACATCGATCGCCATAAATGCAGTCGACAGGTGCCAATGCGAGTGCTCGCTATGGGATACGCACGCACAGGAACAGCGTCAATGTCACAAGCACTCGAGATGCTAGATATGCCTTGCTACCACTTTTACCGAATTCTCACCAGCGTACGCGACGCGGACATGTGGCTAGAAGCAGTAAACTACAAGATGTCAAACCAAATATCGAAGCTTGATCGGAAGTTCTGGGACGGACTCCTCGGACATGTCTCTGCTGTCGCAGACAAGCCTTGCCTTGACTTTGCAGAGGAACTCATCACGACATACCGTGAAGCTAAGATCATCCTGTGGGAGAGAGACGAAGATGCGTGGTTTCGCAGTATGGATGAAACGCTCATCAAGAATTACGGGAAGCCGCAATCGAAAGTGTTCGCGGCGATAGACTACGACTGGCTGGGGAGAATCGCAGCCATGACACATGCGATGACGAAAATGTGTTACGGGTCGAATGATCGCGAGCAGATTCGCGCGAATGCAAGAATCGCGTACCGAGAGCACTTCAAGACCGTGAGGAGACTCCTGAAAGACCAGCCTGATCGACTGCTGGAGTATAAGATGGGAGACGGGTGGGAGCCCATCTGCGAATTCCTTGACGTGCCTGTTCCAGCTGAACCTTTCCCTCACGTCAACGAGACTGCGTACATGGAGTCACAGCGGGTTGCCCTGTTGATGAAGATTCTCGATCGAGTATTCTGGAAGGCTGCGATGTTCACCTCGCCAATACTTGTGCTGTTGTTGGCATATCGCACGTTCAAGAATGGAAGCACTCCGTTACAACGACTTTTTGCGGCCTTGACGGGGTTTGCAGCGAGGATTCGTGCCTACCTGGTGGGTTCGAGGACAAGCTAGACACTGGAGGACAGCCATCGACGACAAAAATGGATGTAGAAGCCATCACAGAACTTCAATGGCGGCATTGCGTTCTTGACTGTCATGTCTTGAAGATGTCTTTGGCGCAAGGAACCTGACCCTGGTGTATTCAAGCCAGCCTGCACGACATGTGTGTACAAGTCCGCACTGGATGCTTCCGCCGCCATGGGAAGTACATAATCTTTGGCGTCTCGGACCGCTGGTGCTGGTCCCGATTAGAACATGTCGCCCACCCAATGCATTCACATTCATGGCTCGGGGTTTCGACTTCCAGAACATCCTTGGCACTACTTCACGGCTAAGCCGACGATACTATGCGATTCAGCACTCAAGACTGAGAGTTTTGATCGTGCATGTCCCGTGTGATGAGTCACCAGAGTCGGTTCTGCGAGAGCCCTATGGTGGTTGTGGTCATCGGCCGAAGGAGGATTCGCGACCAAATTCCGTATTGCCTGGAGAGTTCATATTTGAACTCCGTCTCGGCCGCAGAAGCAAGCATACAAGACCGCATTCACTCCAGCTTTACCCGCAGCTCGCAAATTGGCGGAATGCAACCTCGGAGATGCCATCTCTTTGTTCCGAGCACATGTCATTCCATATTTGCTTATAAAGAATACTTTTATCTGATCAACCCTGCCGCGACAATACTTTCTCCATGCACGTGAACCACAATGGCCAACAAGACGGCAGATGAGAAGTCGAACCACATTGATGCTGAGCCTGTCACTATGGCGTCAAGGCCCATCTCCTTGACAGACGGAGAGAAGAATGTCGCAACAGTCTCGTCAACCTCACCTACGTCACCGCCGTTCACAAGTCCGTACGACTGGCCTCTGGCCCGCAAGATCACCATCGCTCTCATTGTCTCCCTAAGCCAGCTTGTGACCCTCATGGCCGCATCCATGATGGCTGCGGCGTTGCCCAAGATCGGCCGTGACCTCTACATGGGGTCGACTGAAGTGCAATTGTCCTTTTCCATCTACCTGCTCGGCCTCGCATTTGGGCCGTTCTTGATCGGACCGGCAAGTGAGATGTTCGGCAGGAAGTCTGTATGGATATGCAGTAACATATGGTTCATCTTTTGGAACTCGATATGCCCGGTCGGAAAGTCCAAAGCTGTAATGGTCGTTGGCAGGCTTTTAGCTGGAGCGGGAGCGAGCTGTGGGACCACTGTGAGTACGTCAATACAAGGTATCAATGCACGTGCTGACAGACTGTCTAGTTGACTGGACCCATTACTGCTGACATGTGGACGAGGGAGAATCGTGGCAAATCCATCGCAATTGCGACAGTATTTCCGTATCTGGGCCCGGCATTAGGTCCCATCGTAGGAGGTGTCGTAAGCCAGGAGATCAGCTGGCCTTGGCTATTCTGGGTCCTGAGCATCTTCGACAGCGCTGTGTTGCTCGTAGGAATTCCTGTCCTCCGCGAGAGCTACATGCCGGTTCTCTTGCGGAGGCATCAACGCAAGGTCGACGGGCAGAAGAGAGAGCCACTCCTCAGCGCATATCCAGAGCTGCTCTCCCGAGCTCGTACCGCGCTGGCCGTGCCCGTTCGACTGCTTCTCCGTCGCCCCGTCATCATAGTTCTATCCTTCTTAATGGGCCTCGAATTCGGCATATACGTGCTCTGGCTGTCAGCATACGCGACTCTCTTCATCGACAAGTACCACGAGACACCAACCAGCTCATCGCTCCATTACATTGCGATCGCAACAGGAGCCTGGCTCGCCGCCCAAGGCGGAGGCCAAACAATGGACATCATTTTCAAGAGAATGAAAGCTCGTCGTCCGAATCAAGAGGCAACACCAGAATACCGAGTGCCTTTGCTCGCCGTCGGAGCAATCATCTGTCCAATCGGACTCTTCTGGGCGGGCTGGTCTGCGCAAAGCGGCATTCACTGGATCATGGTCGACATCGGCTCTGTGATCTTCACCATCGGTGGTTTCGTTACTGCACAAGGTGTTCTGGCCTACCTTCTGGATGAGTTCCAAAAATCTGCGGCATCGGCCAATGCGGCGGCGAGAATGCTCAGTAATTTGTTTGGTTTCTCTTTTCCGTTGTTTGCGCCGCAGCTGTATGAGAGCATGGGCTATGGATGGGGGACTACTTTGCTGGCCTTGATTTGGACCGTTCTTGCTCTGCCCCTGACGGCTATGTTGTGGTTTCGAGGAGCAAAGCTGAGGGCTGTTGGCAGACGGGAGGAGAGCGATAGTTGAGAGAATTGCAGAAGATATAGATACGAAAAGTGTGAATGAACGAAAGTTAGATACATGTAGCAATTAACATTTACTACCTCCATTTACCTGCAGCGCCACGGCTCAGGGTATCTTCTGATGGTCACAAAACTTCGGTCTTGCACCCCTTTTCATCACCTGCCAGGCTCAAAGTTGGGTTCCTTTCGATCCAGCTAAGTCCTGTCTCTACTCCGACGTTTGTTGTTCCTTCATGCACTGCGATTCCGTCGTGCCATCCGCCCCTTCGTGAATGGACTTCCCACAAAATCCGAAGCTCAACCTTGCTCGGCCGACATCGCCGCAGCTCCGGCATTCTTAAGTCTACATAGTCCGCAATATTTTTCTGCTACTCATCAATCAGCCAACCAGCTTTCGAGATCGGATATGGTGTATCGGCTAGCATCACCCGCTTTCACGCCTCAGTGCCGGGTAGTACGTTCTGCCACTTCGACACAAATTGGATCATGTGCTAACAGCTACCAGGAGCCGGGTTCGACTCCCGTAAGTTCCAACAATCCAGCGAAATCTGGACTAAATTCTAATATCCTCCGCAGGGTATCCGAACATCATAACAATTTTTTGCCGGTGTTTCGCACGTTTCTGCTTGGGCGTGGAGCTTCCCGTCTTTTTCCTTCCCAATCTCATGACAGACACCATTGTGAATTTCGTTTTGGCATATGGCTACAGAGTCGAGATGTTGTCAGGCTTATGCGGCGAAGTTGAATAGTAAGGTAGAAATGATTCAAAAAGCGAAGGATCAACCTATAGAGGTCATGGGCGTGAGTCTTTTTAATATCTTCGAGTGTTGGCGAACACTTTTTGATAACACAGTCGTCGTAATCGAACTCGCTAAGACGAAAGACAGCAGTACCACGGTGTACGATCGCTCAATGTCAGTCTTATGCCTTATTCTGCACATTGCCCCTTTCATCCCCAGAGCTCGCACTGCTCCTATCATGTCCCACCTCACCAACTTCATGCTGCGCGCCGTTCTTCTCAGGCTCTGCACCATCAATAGTGCGTCCAGACACAACACCAGCTTCATCGTCATCGGCATGCCAGAAGTCCTTCTTGCCGCGAGCAGCACGCTTAAGCCAAGGTGGGAAGACACCGCCTGGCAGCTTGTACGTCCAGAACTCTTTGTACTCCTTGTCCTTGGGCTTAATACGTTCGCCAGAGATCTTCTCGACGATCCAGACGCTTGTGTTGAGCAGGATGTAGGAGCAGATACCTGCAATCAGGCCGTAGGCGATGCTGTAGGTGAAAGGCATGATGGCGATCTTGAGGGTTGTTAGCAGTTGCGTGGCGTTCGTTGGGGTCAGGGTACTCACTGTCAGGAATGCTGGGATAGCATCACCAATGTATCGCCAGTTGATATCCGCTGCGGCTTTGGCCATGAGCGCTCCAACGATCACAAGCGTGCATCCTGTTGCCCAGGGCGGGATAGATGCGAAGATTGGTGCGAAGAAGACGCTGATGAAGAAGGCTAGGCCAGTGGTCATGGCAGTGAGGCCTGTGCCACCACCCTCAGAGATACCAGCACCTATCGATGATTAGCTTCTCGTGCCTGCGATGCCAACGATTGAACAGACGCACCAGATTCGATGTACGCCGTGACAGGAGGACAGCCCAGCAAAGATCCGATGCTGATACCGAAAGCATCGACCAAGTATGCTACAGCCGAACCCTCGAAATCCTGCGTCTTCTCATCGATCGCGCCACAGAACTGAGCCATCGAGTACAAGGTACCTGTGCAATCAAGGATGTCCACGTAGAGAAACGTGATGAAAGCCACGGCGAATTGGCCGCCGTGTTCCCCAATACTCCAGTCTTGCGCCACAAGAACGTTCTTGATCGGACGGAATGTGACTACTTGTTTGAAAAAGTCGAAGAGGGAATCGCCAGTCTCGGTGTACGGGAAGTAGGTAACCTCAGTTCCTCGCGGCCAGGAGATGATGCTGACGAGTAGGATACCGGCAATGATTGCACCCTTGAATCGGAAGAGCATCAGAAAGACGGTAAAGACTCCTCCGCAGAATATGCCGATCCAGAGAGTTGGGCTGCGCATCTTCGTGCTCGGAGGGCAAACACCAGTCTCGTCCAGCAGAGACTGCACACAACCGGCGAGTTCGAGAGGAGTGGACTGAGCGCCGGTAACAAGACCAATACCGGCGCTGTAGGTAAGTCCGATGAGGGTAAGGTAGAGGCCAATCCCAACACCCGTCGCCATCTTGATTGAGTGAGGGATTGCTCGAGCCAACCATTGTCGCAGACCGAGGATGGTCAGACCGACGAAGACGAATCCTTCAATGAACACAGCGGTCAGGGCGACCTGGTAAGGGATGGAGCCAGAGCCATGATAGCCAACGACGTTGTAAGTGAAATACGCATTCAGACCTGTAGCGAAGGACAACAGGTCAGCAGGTGTCTCGAACAAGAAGATGGTCTTTGACGTTGAGCATCGTACCCATTCCTGGCGCAAGCCCGATGGGCATGTTTGCGAACAATCCCATACACTGCGAAGGATACACGGTCAGCTTGTCTCCGGCGCGAATACGTTCGGGTTACGCACGAAGCTGGTCAGAGCGGAGATGGCAGCAGTGGCAGTGACGAGATCACGATTGATCTCTTGTACGCAGAGCATGTACTGAGTGTCGGTTTCGCACAAGTCGGGAGAGTCGGCTGGGCAGACGCATGTCCCACCTGTCTGGCTGACGATGTTGGCGTTGACGGAAATAATGTAGGCCATGGCGAAGAATGTTGCCAGACCGGCTCGGATCTCGGTGAAGAAGAAAGTGCCTTTCCTTTCCTTAGGCTGTTCATTGCTTCTGTCAGAATCATATCCCTGTGTACGGGCGAGCAACATTCACTCACATGGCCACTGCCCTGCAATCGAAAGTAACGGCCTACCGGGCTCTTGGCCACGGCGGCATTCGCCCTGTGCACCCAGCTGTTGAAACCCATAATGTGAGATTTGAGTACTTCCCTGAACCTCGCCGACCACGCGAGCAGAGCAGATAGATATAGGAAACTAGACCTGCATGACTAGCACCATCAGCCTCTTCGCGAAGTCTTCTAGCCAGACCCGCCGGCCTCGTGGCACGCCGCATTTCGATTTGACCAGACACTCAGTTGCAGCTGAATACCAGCGTAACGATTGGATAGAGATTACAAGGAGTCTTGGTACACTTGGCTTGCACTTGGCGGGCGTGAGAACGCTGAGCAACGAAAGTCGTCCGTTCCTGAAGCTGAAAGTGCTGTTGGACGGACTAATACACTGAAAGGGTATGGAGGTAGGGTATGTTCAGTTCCAAGGATACGAGGATGTTAGAGCTGACGTTGATATATTGCGCGTGCAGAAGGAGTTCTCGCACCGAACGCTAGCTTTCGTCCTTTCCCCAGCATCCAACGTTGGATCACGTGTCTGTCTTGGCGGGAGGGCGGGAAGACGGGTGGCGCAGAGTTAAATCTGTCCAAGTCGACGACTTCGCCAGCCTATCTGCTCCACTCTCACCACCGTCGTACGCACTTCGCCGATATGCTCCAAACACCTCGCCAAGAGCTCGACAAACGATGTACATACTGATCCAGGCCCGATGCGACCATTTGATCTACGCATGTGGCCGATCACGCCAGACCAATCTCTTCTCTCAGGACTATGGACGCTGCCGCATCGCCAGATGCCGTCACTCAGCTCCATACAATAAACGCGTCGCTCTATGCCGTAGCTCCAGCAAGTGCAACCTTGTGATGGAATCTCACTGACATACAGTATCTGCCGAATCGGTTCTGTAGCTTAGGGTTGACTCCAAGAAAGGATCGTCTTGCCAGCGTCAGCATCGCATGGGGCACCTACATCTTGCCCACAAACAGCTGGGACATGGCTGATCTCTGCTTCACATGTACAAGGCGGTATACAAGAGGCTTCTTGTATATGGTGTCGGCTGCGATTGATCGAGTCTGAAGCCAGCGAACGTGACAATGAGCATGTTATGGTGGCGACAGGCTGTAGGCAGAGCCGGGGGACCCTCACAATTGATATCAGCGAACAAGGTGGAATAGGGAAGGGTTTCGTGGGTTGACTGAGCCACTACATGAACATGAACCGTTATATGTTCGGTAAGGGCCTGACCATGTTCTCCAGCGTCATTCATGAAGTCTAGTCGGGTTAACGCTAGGGTCCATCTTTCCAATGGCAACGAAACAAAGATCCAGGTTTGCATTGATCCAGCCAGCCGGCAGCTCACTTCAGCGCAAGCTGCACTGCGTACATGTCTATGTCCGTGAACCGAAACGCCGCTGATACTGACTCGACTAGGTAGCCCAGCATATGTAGTCTATCACCATCAAAGTATCGTGACACATTATCATAACTTCATCACATACCTCCCAAACAAACTCTCAACTCCTCAGCCATCATCAAGAAAGATCAATCGCACCATGACACCCGGGAAATTCTCCTCCTCATAACTTCTCCATCAAATTCCTCCTAACCGTCCACATTCTCGCCCTCTTCCCCCAAATATACATCGGAATCGTCGTCAAACAACAAGCCAACTGAATGCCTCCAATCGCCAGAAACACCTCTTTGCTCCCATCTCCCTCCAACCAACGGTTGAAGAACAATGAGAACACCAATCCATGGAAGATGTTCTTCGAGAAGTTCAACGTCACGAGCGCTTCGCCGGCGTATTGTCGATACGAGTCGACGGCAAAGGTGATGGACGTCGTGCTGCCGAGCGAGCAGCCGAAGGAAATCAAACCGAAGAAGACGGTCGGCACGATCCAGGCGTCGCGTTCCTGCGCCGACCAGCCGTAGCCCATGAGGCCGATGGTGGTGGTGATGGCGATGGGGATCGCCATGACGAGGCGGAACTCAGGCTCGTAGATGCCGCCATTCTTCCTCGCCATATACCGAACGATTTTATCCGAGACTTTGCCCGCGACCGCCGTGCCCAGAACGCCGCCGACGAAAGGGGAAATGTAGACGAGACCGGCTTGCAGGGAGGTGAAGTTGTAGGTGTCGCGGGACTTGTAGATTGTGGCGATGGATTCGGAGATGACGATGAGCCAGCCGATGGAGAGGGAGTAGATGAGGGTGCTCCAGAGGATGGCTGGGTAGGAGAAGAGGATGAAGGGGCGCAGGGCGACTTTGAACCAGTTGTCGTGCGAGAGGCGGCCGGACCAGGGGCGGAGTTGTTGGAGGAAGGTCTTTGGGGGTTGGGCGATGTAGTGGCGGGTGTAGGGGTTGGAGGGGGCTGGGGGGTCGCTATTGCTGGTGGAGGTGCGGGAGATGGGGGTAGTGGGTGCTTCTTCGAGTCTGGAGGGGGAGGTGGAGCGCTGGGTGAAGTAGTCTGCTGGGTTTGTGTGGGGGTTGTCGTTATGTGGGCCTGTATGCTGAGGGTTAGTGGCGTCCGTAGCATCCTTCTCCTTAATTTCGTCGGTGGGCGACTCCGTCTTGAAATGTGCATGTCTCTCCGTCTTTGTCTCGACGGGACTGATGGACTCATCGAAAGAGTTTGCGTCAGTCCGGGCAGGCTTGCTCTCGACCGCCGAGTCAACAGGATGGGGTCTCGAAAGCGACTTCCACACATTTTGCACGCTACTGTTCACGCCATGTGGCCGTGCACGATGCGGTCTTGGGGTTCTATCCCAGAACGTCTCCGGCACGAAGAGGAAGAGCAGCACGGTGGCGAAGCCGATAATGATGGCCACCATCCAGAAGACCCATCGCCAGCCCAGGCTGTTGATGATGACGGCGCTGACGAGCGGGACCAGGTTCTTGCCTCCCAGCAGCAGTAGAGTGTAGATACCTAGTCGGTACGCCTTTTCGTGCAAGAAGTAGATCTCGGCGACGGTCGCTGAGGGCAGACATTCCACGCTGCTAACTGCGACGCCCTGGAAGACTCGTGCAGCCACCAAGCTGCCGAAGCTGGGCGACAGAGCGCACCAGACGCTCGTGAGCACATAGCATATGCCAGCCACGAGGTACACAGGCCGTTTGCCGAACAAGATGGCCGTGGGGCAGAGGAAGACGCTTCCAACGCCCAGGCCCATCATGTACAGGCCCGTGGTAAGGGCGACCCTCGATTCCGTCGTGTCGAAGTCTTGCGCAACATTGTTGAAGCCCGCCGCCAGGATAGGCGTCGTACCACCTCCAATCATACAATAGAACCCCAGCGAGAACAACGCCGCGTCACGCCTCCAGACCTTCCAATTCAAAGGATCGTTGAGCGAGTCATCTGGCTGCGGCTCCAACACAATCTTGCCATCCGCAGTCCTCTTCTTCTCGGCAGTCGTCGGCCGCCGTCGCAGAGAGCTCGACCTCGACGGTGGGTATGGACTCGGCAGCGACGAAGCAGATGTCCTTGCAGGAGCGTTCTTCACACCCAAGGGGTGATTGTATTCCGACACCTTGGACATCAACAACACAGATCCCGGCACTTCCTCCGTATCCCGGTCATTCAACATGCCCAAACCAGACCACTTAGCAGGTTTCGTCTTACCGAGCTCCGTATCTGATGTATCGGCGCTGCGGTCCTGTGGTCCCAGTATGCCCATCCTGCTGTTTCTGTTTCCCAGCATGCCTTTCCAATCGTATCTTCTCTTTGCGCGCCCGCTCACGGTCGGGTCCCCGGTCTCTGCAGACATGGCTGCTTCCGATGTCTTCTCTTGTTGGTCTATCTCTTGCTTGTTGAACATGTCGTGGATCGTATAGCTGGTCCGTTACTGTAGTCAAGAGACAAGGAA
Source organism: Zasmidium angulare (assembly GCA_002786045.1). NCBI lineage: Eukaryota > Fungi > Ascomycota > Dothideomycetes > Mycosphaerellales > Mycosphaerellaceae > Zasmidium > Zasmidium angulare. The sequence continues at coordinate 370,813 of NHNX01000009.1, forward strand.
TGGAGCAAGAAAGAGGGTGCTAAATATGCTGAGAAGGGGGTTGCGCCGGACAAAGCAGCAGCAGCAGAAGACGATGCGTTCAGCATTGTTATAATCCAGAGATGATAGGATCATGTGCGGATGTTCGTGGATGGCAGTGACAATATACTTTATAGTCACCTGCGACCGACGGAAGGACTCCCTCGTTTGTGGTTCGTGACTAACCCAAGGGATGCGAGCCTCGCGTCGTTATCTGGGCGTATGGCTCCTTGGCTGGCGAGGAATAGCCAGATGGGAATGTGCCTGCTACTGCCAAAGAAACAGCAGTAGAGTACATATAGCAGGCCGGGGGGTGTAACAAGGAGACGTTGAATAGGGCAAACCACTCACCGCTGCATGTCGACTTCCGTGGTCCATCCACGCTTCATGTTGCAGACTCGTCACAGCACCATCTTACTTCGATGCTCTTGGCGTCATCATCATCGAGACCCACCGCGAAACGCCTCCCGCTTGTACCGCAGAATCACATTCGAGAAACACACCCCGAAGTGATACCAGATGCCAGCCGAAGTGAAGCTGTCGAGCCGCCGGAAAATGACGCAAGAAAACAACCACCAAATGTACATTTGTACACTGATGCCCCTCGTGGTAAGGCGCCCCGCGGCACGGGGGGACTGAGGCGAGATGCAAAGAAGCTCATGCGGCTGAACGAGAGCTCCAAACTCTCTGTCTCTAAGGCCTGTTGCATGGCGGCTTCGGTAATAACTCTATCTTGTCGACATGGCCCTCCCCAGGACCGTTTACCGAGTTTGTCTATCCAGAGACCAACACCAACAACACCTTCAACCACAGTTCCATGGCGTCGATCTGGGGATGATTTGCAGAAACTGGGGTCAACGTCACTCACGGCGCTTGTGAGACATCCGACACCGATACGCGAAGCTGCGACGACAATGGTGTCAGCTGCTGCTTCGTGCCGCAGTGATGTGGTCACGCTCTGTGTTGATAAGGATTTAAGACCGTCCTGTTGCACACCGCCGACTGCAGGTGACTCTTGTGGTCGGCTTGCCTCTTCAAGCAGAAATGCAGAAGCCGCCTTGCCCTGCCCTGTTTTCCTCGCAAGGTGAGTGGCCTTAGGGTCGAGTCAGGGGTGACCTGATAAGCTCCATCAAGCTGAAGATGTCGACTTCATGCCTTGCAAGCTAGCCATTGAACTTGCGAACTTCAATGCGCTCCCCGCACAATCCGATAACGTGGTCGTTGATGCTTCGCGCAAGGCTTCCATTGATACGTGCAAAGCATCCACCTCGCACTGGAATGCGAGTGAGTTGTCAGCCTGCTCAGTCATCGCAGCGATATCCCAAACGTCTTTAGAAGACCCATTTCCACGGGACAGTCTACGAATGTCGCCGACGTGTCCGTTCCTTGTTGGCTCCGTTACTCAATTACCCTCCTGATACTTTTGCCCTGCGTGGAATCGCTGGCTTGTATGGGAACGATCCATCCTATTATGGTAGCCGCTTACTGATTGCATCCACCTTCGTACACGTACTCTGTGCCTTCCAGCAAGCCCAGGTACTCGGCTGCCAGGGTCAAAAAAGGTCAGCCAAACTCCAATAATCTGGAAATTCAATGCGACTTACCGGCCGTCTGCCACTTCCCCTGAAGCAACGCCAAGATTCGTCTCAAATCATTGAGATGCCCAAGGTGCTTCTCATTCCCAGACTCTCTGACATACCATGCAAACGTCCCAGCAGCAGAGTACAGGCAGTACATCACCAAGGGACTGCATGACGACCCCCGATTACTCGCGAATGCCTGTTCTAGCTCCAAGCCAAACTCATAAACCTGCATCGCAAGGTCCCTTGACCCATCAATAGCCAGCTGCTGAAGGTCCAATCTCATCCCTTGATTGCCACCACGGGCTTCGACCTCGTCGACTTCGACGCAAGAGTGCACGTCATACACCAGCATCAACGCCGAATAGCACAGCGCCCTTCCCGCCCAGAAGCGCTCCGGCGAGTCACTGGCGGCCGATTCGTCATGGATGATTGTGCTCAGCGCTTGCGTAGCTTTGGAGATTTGGAATGCTTCCTGGAAATGTAGATCCACATCCTCAGCGGATGGATGTTCGTTGACGTGTTGGCAAGCCCGTCCGAGGAGATGCGCGGCTTGACATGTCCTGGCGAAAGGCGCAACAGGAGCGGCTGCAGTCATGGACATGACGAGCAGAGGGTTCACGGCGATCTCCCCAATGTCCCAGCTGTCATCACCAGCAGGTATGATCTCGTCTGAGGGGATAGGCAGGGTAGCCAGTGGGCGGAATCGAAAGCCAAGATGTGCATAGCGATCGAGTAATAGCACCGCCCACCACAGTCTTCTTCGCTCCTCGACTTCTACCCAGCTGTCAGATCGCGGGAGAAGCTGTGTCGCTTTCCTCTTATCGTGCCAGCCTAAAGCGTAGCACAGTCGACTACACATGGCTATGGTGAGATATGCGGCAGGGAAGATCGCCTGGTTGTATTCGTGCACGGCGATCAAGATGTTTGCAGCGAGGACGTCCACGGATATCTGTCCATAGCTCTCGCAATGGGCTAGTGCCGCTTTAACAGCTTGATAGACCTCGTGCGTGCTCGACTCGGGCTCAGCTAGGAGTTGCATAACATAGAGCAACGCCGTAGTGTCCGCCCCGTTGAATGAGAACTTGTCTGTCAGCTTTCGCTCGAGCCGTATCTTCGAGATGACTCCCAGCCAGCAGTGCGTCGTTTCAAAATGCCTCTTCGCAATACTCCTCGCCTCGGATACCGTGAGTCCAGGCACATCTGTCCCAATGTGGTCCCAGTCCAACAGGCCCGGCAGAGTAAAGACAGCTCCCCTCGAAGCCACTGAGTCCAGAAAGAACTTCGCTGGTAAGCCAGGCTTCGGCCGAGGTTTGGAACGATATGCGGGCTGCGAGGCTGGCGCCGTAACCGTGTCGTCGCTGGATCCGGAACCTGGGCCTCGTGGCGTCGGTTCTGCAGACGGATAGGTGCACGCTCTGCCCACTCGGGTACACAACGCACATGGCTTTCTCCTGTCGCAGCGCCGTTTCAGCCGTCGACAGGCTAGACAGCTCAGATCGGCGCGAGGTGAGGACGCTTGCATGATACGATCTGGAGGAGGAACGCGGGCGCGGACAGCGGACAGCGGGTGCGGAGTGAAGGATGTTGGCTAAATTTTCCCTTTCCCCAATATGGTCTCATACCTTGCAAGATCCTTGCGCTCGATGTTGTGTTTTTGCGATATGACACTGATCTGAATGTTGTTGATGATTTGATGATTCGATGACGCTGCGAAGCGAAGTCTTTTCAACGCGGGAGGCGCGGCCGCGTCCGCATGGCAAGAATGGCAAGACGCCGGACGGATTTACAGAGCGGCGATACCAAGACATATATATTAGATACATATGTATCACGAATGATTGAAGTAGAAAGAACCAAAGCGATATCTCTCACATATCAAACACCCAACAAAATGTCCACCCCATCATCAATCCACCTCCCCTCCGCCCTCCACCAAACCACCCCCAAGTCGTCCCCATCCCAAAAGCCCACCTTCACAGGCCCCGTAGCAATCGACATGCTCCACAACCACAGCCCCAACCATTCCATCCCCACCGACTCTCGCACCGCAATGGCAATGGTAACATTCACGCCGTGTGCTCGCACCCACTGGCACTGGCACGAACGCGGCCAGACCCTCAGCGTCGTCAAGGGGCAAGGCTGGATCTGTGATAAGGGCGGCAAGGCGAAGAGGATCCAGGAGGGTGACGTTGTGTTTTGTCCGCCTGGGACGACGCATTGGCATGGTGCTGATGAGGGGAGCGAGATGATGCATCTGGCGGTGGGGTTGGGGGAGACGAAGTGGTTGGAAAGGGTCAGTGAGGAGGAGTATCAGGCGAGGGAGGGTGGAGGATCGTGAGCTGTGGACGATTTTGGTTCGTATAGTGCTTATGGGTGCTACGGACTTACTTGAGCGCTCGCCACATAACTCCTCCTAATCAAAAGCCTTCTGCTTCGGCGGCCCCCCAATCCTCGCCGCCATCTGATACTGCTGATGATTCCTCTCCGTCAACCCAAGATGATAGGGCTGATTGCCGCGGAAGTTGAACAGAAAGCTCATCGGGAACAAAGGATCAAACGGACTCGCCTCATGGATAGCCTGCACATCAGCCTCCGTCAAACGAACTTCCAGCGCCCCGCTCATCGCCTTGACATGTTCCACCGTCTGCACACCCACAATGGGCACCACGTAGGGCGACTGACTGATGAGATACGCCAGCGCCACAGCCTGCAGACTGGCATTCTTGGCGTCGGCGATCTTCTCCAAGGCATTGGACACGGCGATGTTCTTCTCGCTGATGTTCTCCTGACGTCCAGCGGCCATCTCGTGGCCTTTCAACTTCTCTCGTTGTGAGGCAGAGAGCAGTTGTCCGCCACCCAAAGCCGCCCAAGGCACGATCGCCATCCCCTGGTCCTGACACATCGGAATAATCTCCGCCTCCATGTCGCGGAAAGCGGCATTCCACCTGCCCTGATAGACGCTGAAGGGCGTGAGACCATGTGCTTTGGCGAACGCATTCGCCTTGACGACCACCCACGCTGGCGTATCCGAGACGCCTAGGTAGAGGACCTGTCGAGCCATCACGAGCGCATGCAGATGTCTCATGACCTCCTCGACGGAAGTGCCGAAATCCCACCAGTGGACATAGAGAATGTCAATGTAGTCCGTCCTCAACTTCTTCAGACTGTCCCGGACGGAGATATGCATACTCTTCGCCGAGTTGCCCGTATAGTTGCTCTGCAACGGCAGCTTCTCGCGATCGTGGAACTTGTAACCGGCGGTGTATTTCGTCGCGATGACCATTTGATCCCGGACATCCCGTTCGTGTAACCAGTCGCCGATGAAGCGCTCGGATTCCTCGGAGTTGTACAAATTGGATGTGTCGATGAAGTTACCACCTTGTTCGAAGTAGGCATCCAGAAGTTTGAAGGGTTCTTCATTTTTGCCGAAGACTGATGACCATGTGGTTCCAATGCCGATGCCTCCAAAGCACAGAGGAGAGACTTTGACAGACGCTGTTGGGGACAAAATCTGGTGCAGGCCGAGGCGGGTTTTTGGTTCTTCGGCTGGGCCCCAGAAAGACATTGTGGCGAGGTTTTGTATTAGTTCGTGTGTTCTGAGTGGTTGGCAGATTAATTAGTCTGCTCGTATACATTGTTGGGTGTTCGTTCTGCTTTATATGTCTATACCTCGAATCGTCATGCGCGGAGTGTCGTCCGCATCTCCGCTACCCAAGCCGCACGCTAAGTCTGTTGCGAAGAGTGGTCGTGGCGGAGTGGCAGGGAGCGTAAATGTGGTCCCGGGTCGATAAAAGTGTATTCCCCAGAGCAGGCTCAATTCATTGGGTTCCGCATCGTCCATAACCAGGAAGAGACTGGTCATCCAATGGCTAAATTTCTAAGCAGACATATAAAGTGGTCGAACACCCTTGACCAGGATTGGAGATACTCGTTAAGACCGTTTATGCCCTCTTCCGGACGACGACTTTGAAAGCATCAGGCATGGGTTTTACAAACCAGTAGTTGAAAGTGAAGAGCTCCTTGGCCGGCTCTTGCAGCTCAAAGTCGAAGTTCGACACGATCATTGGCACGACCTTTGAGATCTCCAGGTAGGAGATGTGCCTCCCAATGCATGTCCGGCTGCCAAGTCCAAACTGTGGTAACATTGTCAGGTCATGGACACGCAGAGAATTACCAATCAAGACTTACCGGCATGTAGTTGCTCTCAAGCATCTTCAAATGTTCGGGATCCTGCGCTGCTTCGATCCACCGCTCAGGTCTGAACTTGAGTGCATCTGCGCCCCAAACCTCTTTGTTGTAGTGGGCGACCCATATGTTGAGGCCAACCTCGCTGCCTTCAGGAAAGAAACGTCCCATTACTTCCGCACCTCCTTTCGGTACGACTCGCCATAAGGGTAGCCCCGTTGGAGCGCACATCCGCAGACCCTCTTTGATGCAAGCTTGCAGGTATGGAAGGTTTTGGCTGTCTTTAAAGGAGATGTGATCTTTGGTCATCGTTCCCTGTGCAATGGCTTCATCCAATTCCTCCCTCAACTTGGCCAAGGTGTCTGGGTACGCCGTCAAGTGCCACAAGATACCACTAAGCGCAGAAGATGTGGTGTCACTTCCCGCAATGATGTTGGAGAGTCCCATCATCCAGACGTTGTATCTCGTCATGCCCTTCTCGGGATCGTGCTCTGCATCCAGGGCTAAGTCTAAGAAGTCACGAGTGCTGTCTTCGGGAGACGACGAAGGATCCTTCTCGAGAGACTTGCGCTGGACCTCGCGCGCTTCCATCTGCTTGCTGACGAACTTCATGATATAGTTTCGACCAGCAGCTCCAGATCCTGGCAATTTCTCCGCGATCTTGTACAGGTACGGGTGAGCCCATGAATATACACCAACAACGGTTGAGTAGAAGCCCGCCGAGTTCAAAGAGGCAATGCAATTGTCCACATCTTTGCCCTCGTCCAGAAAGCCGAACCGGCGACTGTATGTAATGCAGCCGATCACGTCGAAGGCGTAGCATTGCAGCCAGTGGTGCATGTTGACGTCCTTTCCAGATACAGTCATCTCATTGAGTCTCTCCCGAAACAAGGCTTGGACGTCATCGGCAAACTTCTCATAATGCAGAAGACTCGACAGCGAGTACATCGACTGGAACTTTCTCCTAGTCTCAGCATGTCGTTTGATATCACGATCAGGGAACATGGTCCATCTTTCCGGAGATGGATGTTTCCAGCCCTCGTACCAGTCACTCTTGGGCATCTTGGAAGCGATTCCGTAGACACTCTTGTCGGCTGCGCTGATGGAGTAGAGGTTCGGACCTACTCGTACGACCGGGGCGTAGTGTTCTCCAGGCTTGGCATGTTTGCGGTGAAGCAAGATGTTCTCGAGGTGGGCCTGACCTCTACGGATGCTATTGAAGTACCACAGTCGTGTGAAGCGTGCTGCGATGGGGCCTGGGACGTCGCGGAGAGGGTAGTTCCATTCCGTGTACAAGACGTACAGAACGCGGGCAATGAAGAGCAGACCTACGCCAGAGACGAGGTACTGGAGCAGCATTGTAAACTCTTCGCTCCGGACACGGTGAGCCCTGACTGAATCAAGGTGGTGTAGGGTAGTGAATGTGATGTAACTCGAACCTGGATTGCAACGCAGTAGTATAATGTATTGTAGTAGAATCCGCTCTCTTGCGCTGTGATGTACGTGTACCTCCAGCAAAGCCGTAAGCTGCTCCCGAGTGGCTGGAAAGGCGGGGAGAGCTGACTAGAGGTGAGATACAACACGTCGTTACTGCTTCGAGAACATAGATGAAGCGTTCTCTGCCCTACGTCTTTGATATTCGCTCGGGCTCTCCATGGACTCGTTGGAAGAGACATCCGCGCCGTGCACGCACGCGTCCAGGTCTCACGGATGAGATGATGCTCGTACTTAACAGACGTAATAATCCAGACCGACAATCGAGGCCGTTCCACCACATCTCACGCATTGTTCTCCTGAATCCGCATGCGCAGATAGATCGGACTCATGATTCCGAGCTTGGGAGCATCCAATGCTGCCGACTCGTTACATGGCAGCTAGAAGGGCTGGGAAGTGGCCATTCGGACCAGGCGGCCGGTAGGAGTTCGATGAACCACTTGATGTCAGTCAGATCCGTGCAGTGACGTCGACGTGTGCCAGTTGCCAACTAAGTGTGCGGCAAAGTGTTTCTGTATAGACAGGTATATGTCTCGAGTGCCGCTGAGAAAGAACATGAAGATAGGAGAGAAGCATTGACAAAGCGGCTGAACTTTCAGCCGCGCCCATGACATTTGGGCCAAGCCTTCCATGGCCTTTGCGACTTCACAACCATGAAACACCATGAAAAGCTCTGTACTCGACTACATAGTGAAGCAGTCCGATTGCACAGACTTGAGATCTAACGGCAATTCGGGGCCCTCCTCAGTCTCCCAATGCAGCATACTCATCACAGACCTCAGTAAGTCTCATCTGCACGCCCGGATCCTATCGTGTCACAGTCAGAGAAACCCTCCACTCCCAGTGCTCTCTCACGTGTGCCTCCTCACCTTGACCGAATGTCCAGCAACATCAACCCAGAACAGCCTCGTCTCCGGCCAAACACAATGCAAATCCCACGCCGTCTGCGGAGGCGTGATCATATCGTACCGTCCCTGGACAATCGTCGCTTGCCACAACGAATCAGCATCGAATCCCATCCAGGAGAAGACCACCCACTCACTCGGTATATGCCTAACCCTCTCAATCCTCTCCTCCCTCAAAAGCTCCCCATCCTCAACCCAACCCCCATTCGCAAAAAACCAGCTCTCAAGCCTCGCATGCTGCAAACACCACTCCTCATCCTCCAACTTCCCATACTTCGGCTCCAGCGCACACAGCGTCAAATCCCAGCGATTCCACTCTCTCGCTGCTTCAACCTTCACTCTCTCGTCCACATCCTCACGGGTGAGAAGCTTGTAGTATCCAGTAATAGGGTCTCCACGATCCTGCTCAGGCAACGGAGCCAGAAACCTCTCATACCCATCCGGCCAGATCCTCGCCGCGCCATGCTTGCCTCGACTCCACAAGTACTCCTCTTTGCGACATGTATGCACGCCTCTGAGGACCATCCTGCCTACGGCTTGGGGATGCGCCTGTGCGTACATCAACGCCAGCGCGGAGCCCCACGACCCGCCGAAGACGAGGAACCATTTGCGAATGTCAAGGTGCTGGCGCAGCGTCTCGATGTCGGCTACGAGGCGCTGGGACGTGTTTTCGCGAAGTTCGCCGCTGGGCGTCGACTTGCCCGCGCCGCGTTGGTCGAGGAGAACGATGCGGTAGTGGGTTGGGTTGAAGTAGACGGTGCTTGAGAGCGAGGTGCTGCCGCCTGGCCCGCCGTGGAGGAAGATGACTTGTTTCGCGGGTTAGTATGGTCAGTGGTTGCTCTTGGTGAAGTTCGATCGTACCCGGTTTTCCACTTGGGTTTCCGTATTGTTCGTAGTGAAGCTTGTGGATTGTGCCAACAGGTAGTGTTCCTGAGTCGAAAGGTGCTGAATGTTGGTAGCCGTGCTCCTTTGCTTGCATGTTGATGGTGTTCTCGAGTTGTCCCGATGCACTTCTTACCTTTGACCTATCGAGACATATGTCAGCAGTGACAATCAGTGGTCTGGCGGCTGTGGCTCAATAAATATTCCTCTGAGATCTGTCCGATCCTTGTCCGTACCCACGGCGTTCGACTCCGTAGGAATCTTTTGCCGCCAAGCCGACACAACACACGACCCGTCTCGACACTTTATGAACATCAGTGAGTCGTCACCTTGAAGATAATGCTGCATTGTATTGAATAGATGAGACACGAACTTCCGTTTCGCTGCAAATGCTCCACCGTGGTATCCCGATTGAACCCTTGCCATGCCGTTAATTTCCCCATTCGCCCTTAAAAGTCATCCATTGATCGTACACGCATATCGCCTCTAAAGGGTATCTCGTCCAAGATCAATCTCTGTGTGATTTCCGTCCTCGCAACGTAAAGCCGATGCACACGCTCCTCCCTCGTGCGTATCGTTATGATTCGTATTGCTCATATTGTTTCTGTCATCCAACATGGAATTCTCTTGCTCTTGGTGTCCTCGCCGTTCCTCTGACCGCAAAGCCATGATAGATGTGGCCCTTGCCATCAGACTCGCCACTCATACACTTCGCTGATGTCGTTGAATAGTTGTCGTGGTGATGCTGATGTGGGTGCCACTCCACGGTCGGCAGGCGACAGTTACTGCTCAGTTGAACGCCAGTCTCAGACTCGACCTTCTTGGTGAAAATGGCCATCTGCAGCTCCCATCGCAATCTGAGTTTTCTCCGCTTCTCCGCAACGCTCTCGTCCATCTTCACAACTTCAGCGGTGCATGCACGCTCCATTTCGAGTTCCTCTTTTCGCTGCTGGCGTTTGAGCTCTTGAAGCTCACGATCTTGACGTTGGGATCGCAGACGCATCCGTCGAGACTGCTCGCCACGCAGAACGTTTATTTGGCTGCTGTGCTTGGCATCCATCTGATCTCGCGCTCGTCGTGCTTTGTCGAGCTCGGCCAGAGCCTGGTCTGTGACAGGTCGGTTGTGCGGCTCACCGGTGCTGAGGGTCCCGGCACAGAAAGCTTCAAGATGCTTGAGAGCCGTGCAGTTATCGCGTATCTCCTGTTCTTGCGTCTCGCGCAAGTCGGACTCGGCCTTAACTTGTTTGTCCTCTGCCTCACCCATGGATGACGCATGGTGTTCTGCCATATCCTCCACCACTGCTTCATGCAGATTTCGAGTCTCTTCCCGCGATGCCTCGTTCATCTTCTCCATTTCTGAGCGTTGCTTGTCAGCCCACTTCAAGAAGCGGTCCCTTTGATCGCCCTGTCCAGTACGCAGCAACTTGTAATCATCCCTATCCATAATCTTCTCCATCTCCTTGCGCTGCTTAAATGAGAGGTTGTCGTATCTCGATTCGTCTGACACCGTTCGACTTCGTGGAAGGACGGCACCGGGGCGATGCTGCTGGATCGAAGGTATCGAGTCACGGCGGGAGCTGTCGATTGAAGGTGCTAGAGAGATAGCCTCGTCCCACTGTTCCAGCTTGTCCAACAAAGCATTCTGCTCTTCCTGGGTCATCACATGCTCGACCAATCCACCTGGGATGGGTCGACCACAACAGCTGGGAACTGCACCAGTCTTACTATCCGTCGCCGTCCTGACAGTATTCCTCAGGGCCTGGGTGCACAGTCGATGACCGCATGGCAGCTTATGGACTGCTCGTCGCTGACTGGACAGATCCTGGGGGCAATGTGGACAACACTCAGCAAGAGACACATCGGATCCTTGGCGCTGATGTAGCCTAAGCATACTGAGGCCGCGGATGCGGCGAAAGTGTCTCTTTGGTGAAGGTTCTGGTGATGGCGGCTGCGACAGAGGTAGGGAGAAGGTCGAATGTGATGGCGTCGAAAGGGGAGAGAAGGAGATGGAGTGCCTGCCGATTGGCACTCCTCTTGCGACAAAGGCATCGTAGTCACGGAAGGACAGCGATGTTCGCGAAGGTCGTCGGTGGCCATGATAGTCTCTCGAGAGGTCGGAGTGGTTCGAAGTCAAGCCGGTGGATTGGGAGGCTCTGGAGTCGATGGATTCAGAGCGGCGTGGTGAGTCTGGCAGGTACGGCCTGAAAGGTTTGATCTCGATAGCCTTCTGCTCATCCACGTCGACACCAAGCTCTTTAGCTTCCAATCGCAGGCGCTCGTCCAGCTCATCTTCCGTCTCGCCGTCACCGATGTTCAGGACTTCCAACAAATACGACAGATCGTGCCCGAGCATGGTCGAGCATCATAAGCGAGTGCCGGCAGTCAAGATCGAGGTCATGGATGTGTATATTGACTTGAGCGGTGCAGGTCGCGGGGGCGGCCGTGTGAGGGTCGCTTGGAGGAAATGGTGTTGCAGAGTGTCTGCTTGTGACAAATGCCGTTTGGGGATGGAGGGTGTGGTGTTTCACAAGTCCAGCAAATCTCAGGCTCTCACCAACCAGCAGGCAGCGTTCCACAGCCCTTTTCCAGGGGAGCGGAAGCGACGAAAACAATGGCTCGCACAGCGCGGAGTGGTGAAGTGAGGGGGGTGCAACAACACAACGACAGCGACAGCAGCGGTGACAACAACGTCAGAGAACCACAGAGTCAAGGAGGAGGAGTAACGGCTGGCGGTGCTGGCGCGTCACAGGCTTAACATTTCTGGCGATCTTCCGCCCTCGCAGCCGTGCCACAACGCCCGAGAGGATGAGCCGGATTAACTTCGCGTTTCGCTTCTTGATGGTGCTTTGGGTTAGACTCGAATGTCTTGCAGGAGACCTTGAATCAAGACCAGACCTCGAAAGCAAGACCATCTAACCAATCTTCATGGACATCTATCTTCAAAGACTTCCTCAGAGAACGATTCCAACATCTCCATCGTACGCAGGGAGAGGCGCCCAGAGCGGTCAACCGGAGGCGCTCGTGACGATGCGACACACCCCGTATCATCTCTCACGTACTCGCTCACTCACCGGAGAGCCCTATGTGCTGATTCCTGATCGAATACTGCGAGTGTCCACGTACGTGTACCCACTCATCCACTCACAAAACACCAACAACACCACCCCTCCGCTGCCCGCCTACTGCCCAGACGCCTTTATACGGCCGCCCATCGTCATGCTCCATTCCGCGGCCATCCTATTTTCCAACACCCGGCCCTCTCCTTTCTACTGGTCGACGCTCGACATGAACTGCCCCGAAACTTCCCATCGCCTATTGTTCTCCGTCCACTCGCCAACATTCAGACCGAACCTGAGAGGCACCGCATTTCCTGCGCCGTGCCTGCCATCCCACCTCCTTCGGTCCCGAAAGGTGGTGCTTAAGGTGGTGAGCACCCAAGCCCCAGCAACGTCCACATCCCCCCATCCAACCACCATCCAGTGGCTGCACGCCCGACCGGCAGCTCCGTGAATCCTCCATGCCGCTATAGGCAACGTCCAGCGCACAATGGCGCAAGATGTATAGTGATCCAGATGGTGTAGGTTGCGCTGGTTTGTCTCTGCGGTACCGACGCGCTGGATACACGTAACCGCACCCTCTGCTTGAACCGCTTAAGGTTTGTGCTCTCTATTCGATTCGCACACCGACCCGCTTCCCATAGGATGCATATAGTAGGATGCTCCTGCTGTACCTACTTGCGCACTGCGATCCTTCCACTGGTGCGAGAGGCGCAGATAAGGTTGCTGGCCAGGCCGCATCCTTCAGGGCATCTGATGGACTGTTTCTGGATACGACTGCGCTGTCTGAATGCAAATGTGGTTTCGCAAACTTCACCTGTTTGCGACGAGTGTGTGACTCTGCTTGTGCACTCGTACGTCTAGGTGCAGTCGCGATCTTCGCATCCTTGCTTGCAACCACACCGGAACTGCAGGTGTAGATGGAGGCGTCGGAGCCGAGCTTCCTGGATCGCTGTCACCTTGTTCACGAGGTCACCCAATCTTGAAGTCTTTCTATTTCCCTGACGAGGCTCCAAAAACACAAAATCGTATCATCACTCTCGCGCTAATAAATCAAAGTATAGAGGCTGCTACTGAGGATGTCCAGGAAGACCAACGACCTTCGTTAGCACTCCCTGTACCACCCTCACCTTTGAGCAAAGTACACGCAATACCCCAATACCCGTCGACTTGACCGCTTGGTATCAACAACACATCCAAAGCTTTTCTTTCCAACCCGTTCTTCATCCTAAAAGCATTCATTCCAGCTTTCCATCAACCGCCTCCTCTCCCTCGACCTCACTCTCCTCCTCTCCCTCCATCCAGATCCCATTCGTCTTCATACCTCTCTCCTCAACCTTCCGACAGTCAAAACAAAACCACCACTTCCCCTCACCCAGCGCCGGCGGCTTCATACGAAACCCCACACAACCAGGATGGAACTTCCTCCCATCACAGTCGACTCCAGCACACTCCAGCATACCATCCGTCTCGTAATACGGACAATTCTTCAAGCAAACCCGGCTCAGCTCGTCCGCGATCTCGTCCTCCTCGTCGAAATCCACCTCCGAGTCTGAAGCATTCGCGTCGTTGATCAGCTTGCGATAATGATGACGGGACTTGATGGGCCGAGTCATCTTGCGGGTTGGAGTGGTTGAGCCGCCGTAGTCGCCATCCGGGTCGGAGTCGAATGATGCGCGGCGAGTGCGGCGAGAAGACTTGCGGGAGGTGGTCTGCGCGCGGTAGTCCGAGTCGGAGTCGTCGGCGTAGCCTGAGGTGCGGGCTTTGCGTTTCTTGGACTTTGGGGTGCTGTTGATGGGCGTAGGCTTCTTCGAGGACTTGCTGGGCGTGGAGATATTTGATGGGGCGGAGGAGGCTTGCTCGGGTTCAGAAGGCCCACTGGCCGCGGATGGGGCAGCCTCGAATTGCTTTTGGTCGTCCATTCTGCCGTCTCGTGCAACACCCGTGTCTGGTCAGGGCCGAAGTGACTGGTGTGGCGGGGTGCAGAAGGGCAGAGTTGACTCAGATGCGCCGTCTACTTGACCCTGGCCTGGCCTGACCTGCGCTGACACAGCGCCGAGTGAATATGTCTGTCGCCTGGTGTTCACGGTCACATGCTCGACACATGACGATTCACTTTTAGCGTATGCGCAGCCTTGGGCTTTCACTTACCGAGCAAAATGCGTCCCTTAGGCTCTCCATCCTCTTCCCTTGTGAACACCTCGTAAGGAAGACTAAGAGTCACAATTTACCTCGGCGTAGATTGTGTACCTGGTAAGCTCATTATGAAGTGCGATGCTACTACTACAGCATGCCCTACAGCTCTGCACCAACGCGAAAAGTTCAGCATTTCTACCACCGGCCAAACTTGCATCCTTACCGATAGCGCAGGCACATTGTCATGAGTGTTCTCGATCTATGTCTGTCGCGACGCTTACATATGGTGTCATCAACTTGTTCTATATTGTGGTCGCTGAAGCTTGTCAAGGGCATGAAAGCATTCGCCAAGCGGTTCGTCGATGCGTGAGAGGTATGGCGGCCGACCAAACGCGCAGGAGACTAGCTAGATACACAGACATGTCGTGGTGACAACATCGGTGACTATCGTGAGTGATGAGGAAAGGGTGGACTGAGGAGGGAGACGTGAAGTCAGGCACTCCGATCTCGGTCCGAATCCCAATCAATCCCTCAATCAAATACTCGTCAAACATTAGTCAAAGCAAGACCCCTGCCTCCGATGCGTCACTCCAGCTCTGGAAAATCCTCGCTTCAATGCGATGCTTTCCACGTCCCTGTGAATCTCACAAATGGAAACCTCCAAATTCCAGATTCACACCTCTGGACACGCGAACGAAGTCAGAATGGCAGATCTGAGCAGCAGCGGCAAGACAGAATTCCCGGCGAAGAGGTGCGGTTAGTGAGTCCTTCCATACACCAAGTTCAATGCGGCATGTGGAACTGATTGTGGATTGTGCTTCGTAGGTGTTTTGGGAGCAACTGGCAGTGTTGGCCAGCGATTCATCCTCCTGCTTGCTCTGCATCCCCATTTCAAGCTCACGGCTGTTGGAGCGAGCCCTAGGTCTGCGGGCAAGAAGTACAAAGATGCGGTCAAGTGGAAGCAGAGTGTGCCTATGAGCAAAGAGCTTGGGGACCTTGTGGTGAAGAACTGCAAGGCAGAGGACTTTAAGGATGAGGTGGACATTATCTTCAGTGGACTGGACAGTGACGTTGCAGAGGAGACTGGTGAGTGCCTGCACGTCGAACCTGCGGTTCAATGGGCACTGACATATGAGTACAGAGATGGAGTTCCTGAAAGCCAACATACCCGTCTTCTCGAACGCAAAGAACTACCGACGCGATCCAATCGTACCCCTAGTCGTCCCGACCGTCAACCTCCCCCACATGTCCCTCATCCCCCACCAACGCAAACACTTCGGCTTGGAAAAAGGGTTCCTGGTCTGTAACTCCAACTGCGCTGTCATTGGTATCGTCATTCCATTCGCTGCGCTACAGGCGAAGTTTGGACCCATCAACACCGTCAGCGTAGTCACAATGCAGGCAGTCTCGGGAGCCGGGTATCCAGGCGTCAGCAGCATGGACATTATCGACAATGTTGTGCCATACATCAGCGGAGAGGAGGACAAGATGGAGCCAGAGGCCAGGAAGATCCTGGGTGGGATCAATGGCGAATGCACCGCCTTCAACGACCAGAAGGAGCTCCGCATCTCAGCAGCATGCAACCGTGTGCCCGTTCTGGACGGCCATACCGCATGCGTCTCGTTACGATTCGAGCGACGTCCGCCCCCTTCTGTCGAGGAAGTGAAGTCGGCGATGAGAGAGTACGTTTCCGAGGCGCAGAAGCTTGGTTGTCCGTCTGCCCCGGCCAATGCCATTACTGTCTGCGACGAACCAGACCGACCACAGCCGAGACTGGATCGCGACCTTGATAGGGGGTACTCGGTCAGCGTTGGCAGAATACGAGAGGATGAGAGCGGTATCTTCGACCTCCAATTCGTGGCGCTCAGTCACAACACCATCATTGGTGCTGCTGGGAGCAGTTTGCTAAACGCAGAAGCGGCGGTATTGAAGGGGTACATATAGATATTCATTCACTGAGATGACGAAAAGTTGGTCAAGATGGCTCTATGCTTCGCCGCAATGCTTCAAATCGAGTTTGTCGCTCCATTGACACGGGTATCATTCATCAAGTACGAAAAGTCAGAGAATTGAGCGTTGAACCGCCACCATATTCCAAGCCTCGTCAAGGCCCTAATCGCCGCATCCACACAGGAAAATCTTCTTCCACAACGGCGGCTGTCCCCTCCCCTCGCCATAAGAACTTTCCCCTGAACTCGTCGTCGCTCCGGGACTCCTTCTCCACCTCCGTCGCAAAGGTTTCGCTTCGTCGTCATCATCTTCGAAGAAACAGTCCGGGTAGTAATTATACTGCTGAGTCGTGCTCTCTCTCCGCAACAGGCTGCCGAAACTCGTCCGAGGCCCAGCAGTGCTTGGTGGAGAGGCAATAGTGTCATCAGACCACCGGCTAGCACTTGGAGGTGACGAGGTATTGGCTTGTTGCAGGGTTGAGGATGTAGAGATCTGGCGACGCGACCTCGGTGTCGTGGTACTGCTGGTAGAGTCCGATGAGAGGATACGGAGGGGAATGCGTTTGATGAAGCTGTCGTTGCGCGTACGTCCTGTGAGGGATATGGACTCCTTTCGTGGTCGATAGGATGCGTCTGGTTGGGGGTGGTGCGTTGTTGGGGTGATTGGCTGGAGACTTATGGATTCTTCTACCAGGATGGGTTGGCGTGGTGGTGTTACTTGCTTGATGACGGGGAAGAGCGAGTAGCCTTTGGGTGGGACTGGGGGTCGAATTGAAGGTGGTGATACAGGTATCAGTGGCTGGTGGACCCTTTCGGCACCTGGCTTGGTGTCTCGTGAAGGCAGTTCGGGTGTGGCTGCTGATGGCGTGGGCGTTGGTGGTAGTCCGAAGTCGAACTTTTCGATTGCCGGATCGACCCTGGGTGTTGGTGGTGGTAGTTCAGGGCTGTGTAGCGATGGCGTTCGATCACGGATGTAGTAGTCCAAGATGCCCAGCGAGATCTCGGACTGTCTCGTGCTGTACTGCGATGCGATGCTGGGGGATTGCTTTCTTGGCTGCCGATGCGCTGGCGACTCTCGTCTCGGCCATGTTCCAGACGATGCGACATCGACAATCTCAGGATCTCGTAGCAGGTCTTCGTAGTCCGAGCTTTGGTTCCTTGATGGCGGAGGTGCCTTGATATCCGGAGAAGATTGCAGTTGCCGCGGGAGGATGTTCAATGGCTTCGGTCGCAACGCTCTGTCATTGTTCCTCGAAATCCTGACAAAGTCATCCCTGGATTCCTGCGCGACTCTGGTCGAGATCCTCGTCTGAAGTACAGGACTCCAGTCCTCAGGTTTCAGCCTCCGCGTAGCCATCACAAACAAAAAAAGCCGCCCACAAGCAATGCAAAGCAACGAGCAAAGAACCGCGTCAAACCGACCTACCCACGAGAGAACGTGTTTTAGACAGAGACGCCCTGCCTACGACATTCCCCATTCTACATATACAAGAGGTGAGTCGCCCAACGTAGTGGACGTGAGGGACGGAATGCAGAAGCCCCTCGATCTGTCAACAGAAGCCGGGTGTGTGGGAGTGACTTCACAGCGGTCGATCTCTCGCAAGTGCTGCTTCTTTGTGCAGGTCGGTCCCTACGGCTCGAGATGCCAGGGTCGGTGATCGAGCCGGGCTGGTGGGCTGCAGTTCGAGCGGAGGAGGCAAGGGGGCCACATGTCGCTGTGAAGAAAAATGGACAGGATGTAAACATGAGCCGCACGAGCGTGAGCAATGCCGGCTGGCTATTGCGGAGATTCATCAATGGGAACATGTCCGTGGAGCGTAGATGTGTTCATCTTCGTGTCCGAGAGATAATGCTTTTGCTGAAGTTCTTTCAGGGCATTGGCCATTGGTGCGCAAGGAGGGTCTTCAGCGAGGAGGTCGTTCAAGGCCAGGAGACAGTGCGGCGAGCAGAGACTAGGCCTGCCTGAGGCAATACCTCACGTCGCTTCCCAGCAGCTCTGAAAAATGGCGAAGACTGATTCGAGCATTGTGAGACAGAGTGGTGGTGCACAATGCGTGTCATCGCAGGTTCAGGCCTTGCTAGCCATCTTTCGTCGGCAATTATTATTTTCGCACTTGAGTTTCTTCTTCGGGTGTCGGCTAAGATCGAGTAACGTTACCTACCTAAAAGCGAGGTGTTGAAGAGACGTTGGAGGTGATCCGACATCAGGAAGTGTCGTCTGATGATGTGAAGGTCGTTTCATGCCTCAGGCATCAAGCCAATCTGGACTTTGCACTTTTTGCCTTTGCCGGCTCTCCTCGACCAAGTCCGAACGGTGACAAGGCCACCGAATCATCGTCTTTCGACTGCATCCTTCGCCCAATCTACCACCTGGCCCCGTTGACTTCACCGTTCGATAGCGCCATCGAGCTCAACTCCCAGATTGCACTTCCTCGTCTGGGTTGTGTGATTTCTCCCTCGGCGGAGCAACAGGTGCTCTGGGGCTCGTATCTCAACCACCTCGAGGTCATACGATACAGACCATGTTGGATAGAAGCAGCTGCAGTGCGACGTTTGTCAGACTGCTACAGCAGATTTCGGCGCGGTCGAGCTCATCGTGGACCGCCCATTCTCGTCCCCGCCCACGGTGCGGCAGTCTGCTACCGTTTTCCACCACCTATCGGTTTCATTAGAATCCCGCCATGGGCTGAAATCACGTCCACCGTGCAGCGGACATCGACAGACCACCGGCTTGCTTCCAATCAGGTTTGGCTTTCTTTCGCACTTATACTCGCCCTTAAAAGATGGCTCGCTCCTAGCCCCTTGTTCGCTCGCATGTGTTTTCGTTTTCGGCGTTGAGAGTTTGATCCACTTGCCAATCAACTATTCAGGGACTGTCGCGTGCTAGCTCCCTTCTCCTGCACTTCGCAACCTACTATACGAATAGCACGAGGGTGTCGAGCAGCTCGTCCAAGGAGATATGAACGCCGAAGGTCCCACTCCTTCGCCCATTGTCAACGGAGAACCTTGGTTTGAAGTCTGGGTCGTCAACAGCTTGTAGCTGCTGCCTCACATACCAAACTGTACGACTAAACGACAATACCGACTATGCGCCTCTATTCGCTCAGAGAGCTTGACAGCTCTGAGGGGACTGTCCAGCTTCACGACAGGACCGAGGAGGGAAATCTGATTCTGCACCCTCAACCGAATCCCTACGATCCAAACGACCCTCTTCGATGGCCGAAATGGAAGAAGTTCATATGCTTCTTCAGCGTCTGCTCGTTCGCCTTCTTGACCAACTACGCGATTGGCGGCCTCGCACCAGCATTTTACCCGCTCAGCATCGAATTCGACAAGACCATGACCGAGACCAGCGCCCTGCTGATATGGCCAATCCTTGTGCTTGGAGTCTTCAACTTTCTATGGGTGCCACTGGCGAACTACTTCGGAAAGCGACCCATCTTCGTCTTTGCCACTCTTTTGCTCTGTCTAGCATATCTGTGGGGAGCAGTGGCCCAGACATTTGGTAGCCTTCTGTGGAGCAACATCGTTGCGGCGTTCGCGGGCTCAGCATCCGAGGCTCTTGCAGCGTCCATTGTCAACGACGTCTTCTTTCTGCATCAGCGGGCGAACCTTATGAGCTGGTACATGAATGCTATAGCAGGTGGAAATACGATCGGGCCACTCATCTGCGGCTTCGTTGTCACTGGATCCAGCTGGCGCGTGCAAAAGTGGCACTCCTTCGGCCTCGTCGCTATCAACTTCCTGCTAGTGCTCTTCTTCGTGCCCGAGACGAGATACGACCGGTCTGAATTCGCAAGACCCCCCAGCAGCTCAACGAGGAGTCTTTCGCTAGACTCTGAAACCAACCCCACCAAAGAAGGAGACCAAACCACAGCCGGTGATGACGCGACCGATATCGAAAAGGCAAACTCGTCTCCAGTCATCAAAGCGGTCCACCCTGCACATCGCGAGCCAGGTGCCGAAACCCCCAAGAAGACCTTCATGCAGGAGATGAGCCTCTGGTCCGGCCTGCCCAAGAACACAAGCCTCTGGAAACTCTTCCTGCGACCGCTCCCCATGATCGCATACCCAGCCGTCATCCTCGCCTTTCTTGGATTCGCCGTGTCGCTGGCCTGGGTCGTCGCCATCAACATCCTCAACAGCTTCGTCCTGCAGGCTCCGCCATACAACTGGAAGCCAGACATCAACGGTCTGATCAACATCCCTGCTCTCATTGGCAATCTCTTCGGAGCATGGATGGGCGGCTGGGTCGTAGATCGATATAGTGACTGGCGCAGCAGGAAGAATGGAGGTGTTTTCCAGCCCGAGACCAGACTGCATTTGTTGATCATTCCTGGACTTATTGTGCCAGCGGGATGTTTGCTCTGGGGTTATGGGGTTGCAAATAGCATGCATTGGACTGCTCTGTGAGTTACTTCCCAGTTGTTGATGAAACGATTGCTAACCGCCGACGCCAGATTCTTCGCCAACGGCATGGTCAGCGTGGGACTGACTGCCGTCCCCACGATGACAATGACCTACGTGTCAGACAGCTATCTACCCGTCAACGCCGATGCTTTGACCCTCGTCGTCGGTCTGAAGGTACTTTGCTCTCTCTTCACTCGAGACTATCGACTTCCGCTGACTTCTATCCCAGAACGTCGTCGCCTTCGGATTTCTCTACGGCATCGTCCCATGGGTCGATAAGACGGGCAACATCAACGCCTTCGGCACTCAAGCCGGCATCTACGTCCTCATCATGCTCCTCGCCATCCCCGTGGTCATCTGGGGCCAGCAGATTCGTCACACTACCGCCGCTTGGCGGATAATACTTTAATGACAACTTCAAATATGAAGGACAATATGGACCTTGTAATGTAATGTGATGAGCGAAACGACATGAATAACAATGACATTGCTATAACTCAAAGACCTGAGCTCGCGGCTTGACTATTTTCCATGTCGACAAGTCCGTGGTGGTGCCGTATACCCACTATGCAGAAAGATGCCTGTACTTCAACTGTTTCGTCTAGACGTTATAATGAGGCTCTCGCTCCAAGCACAAGCACATCACAGCTCGTCTGACGTCTTCTCAACCCGCGAGTTGCTGATGCTGCCCATCGATGGGGTACTAGCATCAAGCTCGTAGGCCCGGCCATCGTCGCCCTCACGCTGTCCAGCCGTGATCTCAGTCCTAACTCGACCAGTCAGACCGCCAGGGAATCCGACGCCGGAAAGAATAGGATCAACGCTGCCAGTCGGCGAGGGGGTCCGATAGTGTCTCATGTTCACCGTGCGTCCGTCATGCCTGGGACCTTTCAACAGACTGCCATCGCTGGAAGGATCCTCCGCTAGAGCAACAGTGCGAGTCTGCGTGATGATCTTGCTACCCAGCTGATGCGACTCGAAGTCGTCAGTGCGACGTGACGAGGAGTCTGGCATAGTGTCTCTGAGCAGACGCTTTCTGGAGAGGGCGTAGAGCAGCGAGTCGACCCAACCGCAAGACGTAAGCAGTGCTCCTGCTATGCATGAGAATGCATCGCTGGTCTGGCGGCCATGATGGTTCAGGGTCCACATGCGTCCTGCTGATAATGGCAGAGTGAGAAGGACGTAAACCATAGGGTAAAGCGTCATCAGCATCGTAATGCGATTGACTGCTTTGATGGTCGAGGCCATGGGTCCGGGGAGTTGTCCGTCGATGTAGAGGCTTCTGGTCTGCTTTCGTAGCGAGTAGAAAGTCATGAGGTAGATCACAATGGTGCCGAATTGGTTGATGAATACCCAGACGTCTGGTTGTTTCGTCAGTACATGAATGATCCATGGAAGGGGTGCGACTCACAGTGACACCACAGCCGATCTATTTCATAGGCTGAAGAGATCCAGCACCAAGCGCCAGCTCGCACAAAGTATTCCTCGCGGTGAAGCCCCACGCCCACGCTGGTCAGAATGTACGTAAGCACCCAAATGCCGACGATGATGCTCGCGAACAACTTGTAGCCGACGGTGCGACGCAAGACTGCAGTATAGTAGGTATGTATGGCAATCGCAAGGACGAAGAAGCCGCTTCCAAGGTCTCCTGAGTTGAGCAACCAGCCTTGTGCGAAGCAGGCACTGGTCGGGGCAAGGATCTTATTCTTGCGGTACCAGTGCCAGCTCATGAGGAAAGCAGCACTCTGCTGGAGATCTGGAGAGTCCGTCAGTACAAGCATTGCGGAGGCAGTGTGTCTGGGGTGACTACGGACCGGCGATGAGAAGGTTCAACACGAGCACGACGTACTGGTTGTAGCCAATCCAAGTCTTGTAGATGTTGCGCCAATTTATGAATCTGTTGATGATGAAGGCGATCAGGCCCGCTGTACTGACCACTGAAAGAGTCGCCAGCAGGCCGAGCGCAATCAAGCCATGTCGCAACGCGGGTGCGAGTTCTTCGGCGCTGTATGGCTCCGGAAAGTACTGCGAACCGCCGATTTCGATGCGTGGAGTGTATGGGTGAGGCATCTTTCATGCGCTGGAAGGTGGCCGTTCGTCTTCGTGTCTTCAGTTCCTCATTACTCTGCTGGCCTGATGCCCCAGCGCCGCTGATGGTACGGCTTCTAACGTTGCTGCAAGACAAGGCTGAGATACAAGTATCACCTAGTGCAGCGTCCGTGTAGGTGAAGGTCCAAAGCAACGCCACTGACTCCAATGCTCGAGAGTGTGCAGAAGGTGTGTAGGAGATGCGGTGGTCCAAGAGCGTCGAGTTGCTAGGTAGGTCGATGTAGGTCGCGCAACGCGGATCCAATTGGACAAAGTGAGGTCGTAATGAAAGTGAAGGTGTTCCAGATCTGGCGTGCTTGCCGCGAAAGTGAGAGGAAGGCACGCAGAGTACTTAGGAAGGCAGGCTGAGGGCAGGGACCTTAAATCAATCCCATCTTCTCCCACTGTTAAGAAAACGACATTGAATCAAGAGGGATGAGCAGTGAGTGAAGTAAATCCCGAAAAAGACCAACCGTTCGATGCTGCCGTGGACATGGCAGTGATAGACACATCAAGTGCGAACACTCCCCCAACCAGCTTGATCATTTCATTCTTGCGAACTTCAAGCGAGCAGAAGGAGTTCCATCGACCCTCAAACACAGGCGACCAGCACGAAATGGAATGTCGTCCGGGTGGTCCTGCATCTGGGCGCTCTCCCGTTTCTTCCTCCCGTCAACCGCGTGGACTCCAAGCACGAGGCTGACGAGTGAGAGGCATTGGCGAAGATGGCGTCGATTCCACGTGAAGGATTGCCGGCATAAGGCCCTGGTTGCTTCGCCTTACGGACCAGTTCTGACTCGCCAGGTACAGTGGAAAAGGTTCTTCTTCTGCAGGAGCACCATTGGTGCGACGACCGCGCAGCGCACAGAGATTGCCTCCATCTTGCAGACGGGCCTCGAGTCAGGCATTCTCCAGTCTTCATCGCCGTTGCCACCGCTAGTGAGGCTGATGTGGGCGTGTCGCGGCTCGGGCGACTCGTGTTGATTGACCAGACGCGTGGTAAAACTTCTTGCCATCTTCACATTCGGCTCGCTGCTTCATCAACGTTTCCTTGATCAGCTTTCACCTTCCAAAACCCAACTCATCTCATCACAATCACCGCTGCCTCGCATCTTCCACCAAGTGAAGTCTGTGACTTGGGGCATTGTCCAGGTTCGATGTCCGAGGAGACGAGGCCAAGTAGTCTCCACCTCCACGTCGGCAATAATTCGGCATGCCGTCTCACGCAGTTCTGCCGAAACACCCACCCGGTTACCGGCCCATTCGCCTCACGATCAATCTCACAGGCGAGGTCAAGAAATTCAAGCTTCCTGGAGGATCTGCAATTGCGATTCAGAGGGTGAGCGAAGTAGTCGTTCGCCATCTTCTTCGTGGCTTGTACGCGCTTGTGCACACCAAAGAGCGGAAAACGTGTACCAAAACGACCGAAGTTTCGCGAGCTCGATAACTAAGTTCTTTTCCTCATTCGCGAGAATATAAGAACCACCAATTGATCTTGTATACGAAATATCACACGATAACACATCTACGCTTCGACAACGTTCGTTGGAGATGATATGTCAAGATTACACGCTCCATTAGATCCACTAACTATTACGACATTACTTGCTGTCCAAAGATACATCATATTTCCGTGATCATGAGTTTCGTCGCGGTGGGGATATCATGTGAAACAACTCTTCCCAACGCATGAGCGCCCGCCTTATTGCAAAGATGCACGCATCCTGTCTTGTTTTCTGAAGGACCACCAGAGCCTAGCTCTTCGCGCATCCTTCTCATTCATCAGCAGCGGCGCTGCATTTAAACAGCCTGCTCAGCAGTGGTGTGGCCGTTGGTGGCGGTGGTGCCGTTGGTGCCGTTGGTGACACCGTTGCTGTGGCCGTTGCTGTGGCCATTGGTGTGGCCCTCCTTCTTCTCGATGACGGTGTGGTCCTCGGAGCCGTAGTCCTTGATGGCAAGACCAAGCTGGGCTGGGCTGATGTTGCGGTGGCCCCACAGGAGCAGAGCACCGAAACCTGGCTTGGCGAGCATGTCGAGGATACCGTAGAAGACAGCCTCGGAATCTGGGGCAATGACGTTGCCACCCTCGCAGAGACCCCAGGCGATGGGGTACAGGATCCAGAGGAAAGCGGTCAAAGAACCGCAGAAGAGGAAAGCGCGGCCAGCGTCGCTGCTCACGCCGTTGGCGTGGATGCGCGCTTCCCAGACGAGCACGTAGACAATCCAGAAGAGAGCAACGCATCCAAAGACGAAGTAACCCCACTTGTAGCTGGAGGAGACGAGCGCGCCGACGAGACCGGTGATGACCATGACCCAGTCGATGAGGATGATCCAGAGGGTGGTTGGCCATGGCATGGCGGCCGTGAGCATCAGGTCCAAAAGCAGGAGAGGAGTGGTGATAAACCTGACGTTGGTCAGCATTTGTTGTTAACGCCAAAATTGTCTGAAACACGCCACTCACCAATCAATGTATCGGACGTAGAAGATCTCACGGCTAAGACCGCGGACGACCGAGTCGCTGCGCACGAACTCGACCTCGATGGAGGTCCAGCCAAGGTTGGAGGCCATGGAGAAGTACGCGATGGCAGCGACCATGGTGACACCGGAGGTGATGTAGTGGAAAATGCGGTCAGATCGCTTCTTGGTGCCCGCGAGACCAATGAAGCACATGGTCGCGACGGTCATGACGGCGCACACCGCCCAATAGAAGTCGGATCCATGGGTGGTGATGGCAATGTCGGCGTGCGCGCCATTGACATTGTCGTCTACAGCTTGTCAGTGCCTTCGTCCACAACATTAGTCGTTGCAACAACGTACTGTTGATCGCAAGCGCTTGGTTGCCCATTGTGACGGTATGTCAAGGATTAATAGAGACAATCGACAAGCTTTCGTTCCAATGCCACGCGGACTCGACTACTGCTGATGTTGCTGAAACTTGCCAAGGACCTTGGGATGGAGGAGAAGAACTAGAAAGGGACCTCAAGCCTTTTTACCTTGTCGACGCGCACAGGTACTTTGCTCGCGTTTGGGGGAAAGCATGCAAGCAGACTGGCGCATGACGTCGGCGTTAGCTCACATCTCATGATGCACTTCCTTTACCGTCAAGCCGTCAAAGTATAATGCGTGCTTCTCCATACCCTAGCCTGTGTCAATATCCGGTGCATGCCGTCTGGGTAACCCTAGAAAGCGTGCCGTGGAACCAATCTCAGGCGGCGACGGCTAGCGAGCGGCTACAACGGAGAGGTATGCGGTGATGAGTACAGCGACGGCTGTGGAACGACTCATTTGGTGGTGATGGAACTTTTGCGCGGAAGATGGTGACCGCTCAGGAGCGCGAAGTCCGAGCCTATGGCACCTGCAGCGAGCTCTCGTCGAGTCCACTCTCCTGCACCATCGACATCGATGCACCAGCGTGCCGCGCATGGCAGACTCACAGTCGAAGATTGTTTTGCGATGGCCGCCGGCGTGCTGGATGTAGTGAGGTCAGGAGATCCAATCGGAGGCGCTAAGAGCGCGATCCTTAGCGTCGCTAGCGGCGGGTGCAAAGCATTTTGACAACAAGAAGCATCCGATCGACGGGGGAGCCGTGCGCGCAAAAGCTTGCTTTTGCCTCTGCCCTAGCGACCTTGACGTCTTGCATCTAAGATGAGGATGAAGGAAGTCTGTCGGTTTGCTGCCGGGCCATCGTGCACAACGTCGCGGACCCATTGCCGCTGCCTTCATCGTTCACGGCACCTTTGCGGAAGTGCTATGGGCATGCTCACGATGAGCCGATTGCAGAAGGTGAAGTCAACGACAGCCACTTGCATGTGGCGTGGCCTGGCAAAGCTGATGACACACCATTGTCGAAGCTGACGACCTCGACTATGCCACCGGTATCGCCATGTGAAGAGGCAGAGATTCGATCTGCCTCCTATCTTTCACCCTCCATCACGGACACTTTCCGGGCAATGTGCGAACCCGCGGTCATTTGGCCTCCGTCTGCAAGTTGCAATTGGACCCCCAGGAAATCACACAACCAGTACGCTTAGCAAGTATCCTCTGCCGCGAGCTGCTCACACTGCAGTCAGCTCCGGCGAAACCACAAGCGTTCAACCAGACGCATCTTTTGTTTTCTTTGGTATCAGGTGCTATGCGGTATCTTGTTGAGCACGGCAAACAGCAGATATGATAGCCCCAACCAAGCCGCCCAGTCTCGAGAAATGTTCTTCTTGCGGCTCGGCGAGCCTCATCGGGGTTGAGTCCGCATACCCACAAAACTAGCGCCCAGCCACCTGCTCATCAACCCAAGATCTGCGTGCTTCCTTCTGCTAGCACAATCGTGGCTATCAGCATCCACTGCCGAAGCCTGCGAAGGCTCGAATCAGCGGCTGACAAAAGAATCCGGTCTCACGCCTTCCTTTCGAGATGACATGTGAAGGAGAGCAAAACCCGCTACAGCTTCCGCAACATATCCGGCGCAATACATGTAGCTCTGGACCCGAGTAGCGATCCCAGAAGCAGGCCTCACATCCGTGATGACTTGACCTGCACGTGCAAAAGTCGCTCGACAACAGATTGACCGCGTCCTCCGGAAATGTTTGAAGCGTGGTGTGGTGATGGAAAAGCAAGATCACTCACGTCCGGGAGATCGCCAGCCTGAATGCAAGCTGCAAGGATGCGTGGATCTTTCGTCGCTCTGCCGTTCCCGAGACTTTTGACACGGCACTCGCTTGACTTCACCTCACGGCAGTGTGAGGTACCTACTACTTCGAAGTGGCATGCTGTACTCGAGGTACGAACACTTGGCATCGTTTCACAACCTCATGCGATGAGGGGCAACGGGCAAGACGTCGGATCTCGAAATTGAGAGACGTGAGTCCGTCCTATGCCCGCCAAGGATGAATCCCTCTCTTCGAGGTCCAAGTGCATCAGCAAGAGCCGCCGTACGAGAATCTGGAATCGTGAGATGGCTTTGACAGGCCCATCACACGCGGTTTGAATCGAGCCTGAATAGGTAGGGATGGAGTTGCACAGCATGTTCCCCTCTGGGGAAGTGCTCACGAAGAGAGGGGTTGACTTAATGTACCATGTACGGCCAGGACACACAACCCTGTATCGCGTACAACCTTCGCAAGGGTGTAAAATCAACTCCACCTTCGTCGAAGTGGCGGGCACGCGACCACATGCTTGCACTCGCGCCTCCGGTGTCAAGGATCAACAAAGTTCAGGCCTCGAATCTTTAGAGATGCTGCCCAGGCATACACCTGACATGATCAGATCATTGGGGATTCTTGCAATGGCCATGTAGCGCATCTCTACCACCTAGCATCGATACCATATATAGGTAAAAAACCAATAGCTGATCGACAACCCCACCAGATAAGCCATGATGAACACCATCCAAGAATTCAACCAAGACGGCCTCTCCATCCTGTCCAGCGAGCCCTTCTCCTTGACACTGCTCTCCACACTCTTCCTCCTCCAAGGCACTTCGACCCCCAAATCCCCACAAACCTGCTCGGCAACCAAAGCACCCCCAGCAAGCACAATGGGCACTCCCGTCCCCGGATGCGCACTCGCGCCGACCATATAAAGCCCCTTGACATCCCTCCCTTGACCCCTAAAAGCATCAACCACGACCTCCAGCACCCTGCCTACAAGACCCCACTGCTTGAGCTGCGCATCTAGCGGTCCGGCACGACGCGCGCGAGTCGAAGGCCGGAAGCATAGGACGTTGAAGAAGCTGTGCGAGAGGCCGAGGATGGCGCCTTTATCGAGGTTGAAGCGTGTGCGCCAGGTGGTTGGGTCGTTGGTGAGTTCGGTGGTGATGAGGGGGCCTATGTCGGCGCCGGTGCGGGTGGCGATTGTGTGGAGGATGGTTTTGCGTGCGAGGGCGATCATTGCGGGCCAGTCTTGGTGTGTGGTGGGCGTGAGGCCGGTTTGATTTGCTGGGGAGGCGGATTTGATTGTGCCATTGGACGTAGAACGTGGTTGTGATATGCTGCCATTTGAGTCGGATGACTCTGTGAGATGGCCCACCGGAACCAGCACGACGATTGTGTCTTTTCCTTCGGGAGCAGCAGTTGGGTCGACTCTGCTAGGCACGTTGACGTAGAAACTCGGTTCGTCCGGGATGAGATGCTTCTTGAAGATGCTGTCGAAGCTCTCTTTGTATTCCTCCGCAAGGAAGATATTGTGTGCTTCGAGTTGCGGCACTTTCTCCTTCAGGCCCCAATAGAAGCTGATACTCGAACAACTGCCGGGCCTCTCGACCAGACTCTCTGCGTAGCTCGACTGTGGCAACAACTCGTTGTACGCATAGACGAGATCCGAGTTGTTCACCACGACATCCGCCTTCAACGTCTCTCCATTCTCCAACTCTACCCCAACAGCCCTCTGCCCACCACCTTCGACAAGAATTCTCTTCACCGCCGTACTCATCCTAAACTCCACACCCAATCTCTTCCCAACCCCCACCAGCGCCTCCACAACCCTATGAAACCCACCTATAGGATACCAAATCCCCTCAGCCAGCTCCGTATACTGCAGCAGACTATACGTCCCCGGTGCATCAAACGGACTCATCCCCATATACATGCTCCCAAACGTGAACACTCTCCTCAACCGCTCCGTCCAGAAGTACTTGCTCGCGCGCGTCCAGATACTCTCGAAAGGATGCAGCGCGAGCAGATGTCGCAGAAAGTCCGGCCGCAGCATACTCGTCAAGCCCGTGAAGTTCTTCAACAACACATGGTCCACGCTGAGTTCGTAGTGTGCATGAGACTCGCCCAGGTACTTTAGATATCGCTCGTAGCCTTGTTTGCCCTCCCACTTCTCGATCTCTTGCTTCATGAGGGCTAGGTCACTGGAGAGGCGGAACTTCTCGCCATCGCCAAACCAGATGTTGTAGTTTGGTTCGCATTTGAGGAGTTGGACGCCTTCGGCTTCGAGGCTTGTGTCGAGCTCGGTAAAGGTGCGGTGGAAGAGGTGAGGCAGGAGAAGAAGCGAGGGGCCTTGATCGAAGCGGTGGCNGGGAGCAGCGACCGCCGGTGAAGTCGTTCTTTTCGATGACGGTGACTTTGAAGCCCGCTTTGGCGAGACGAGCTGCTGTTGAGACACCGCCTACGCCGGCGCCTGAAGGTACAGTGAGTCAGCGAGGTGGGATAGGTATTGCATAGCATGTGTAGTACCAATGACCACGGCAGTCTTCTGCCTGCCCTTCTCGGCCATGAGCAAGTAGGATCCGTGCGTTGCAGCAATGGCATGTTATGAAAGAGTGGTGAGTTGAGGTGGACTTTCACATGCCGCGCTACGAGGTCCCGCTTTTTGTCCATGACGCTAACAAACGCACTTCCACGTGACAGTCTGGCACTTACTTATACGCAGCTATTCACACAAAGTCTACTTATAAGTCGACAGTCATGTAGACATAGAGTAGCATCTCAAGTCTTGAGAGAACCTCGCTTGAGGGGTATCTAGAAAGACATGCAAGTATGCACACACGAATGCAACTCTATGTACAGAGGGTATACAAAACATCACTCCTTCTGTCTTGGTCTGGGACCCAACAATGTTCTCCATGCAACCAGAACGCGTTTCCACGTTGGTACCGTCGCCCGTCCAGCCTTGACCTTGAATCCAGGCCTTCGCAGCTCGCGAGCAATCTGCATATAGCTCTCCACAGCAACGCGCAGAGGAGCGCGAGCTGGGCGAGGCAGCTCCTCGATCGTGCCAACGCTTTTACTGTAGAACTCGAAAGCGCGATCGAGGAGACGTGATCGGATCAGTTCAACCTTCTTGGTGAAGAAGTCGTCCGTTTCTGTAGACGCAGCAGCCTTGGTCTGTCCAGCAATGAAAGTCTCCGGTGTCAGCTTCTCCTTCTTCAGCCAGCCAGGAGGCACGTAACATCGGCCAATCTCAGCATCGACACCCAGGTCTCGTGCAATATTAGTGTACTGTAATGCAATGCCCATGTTGTGGCCGGCAGCCATCAATCGTCTCGCCTTGGCATCAGAAGTGCCAGGGTAGCGGTATAGAACCAACTGAATGCATAAAAGAGCGACAGTCCCAGCGACTCGTGCGCCATAAAGATCGAGATCTTCTTCTGACTTGATCGGTCCCGAGCCTTTCTTTGCAGAGAACATCAGGTCCATCTCGAATCCTTTGAGCAGCTCGTACAATGGTTCCTTATCCAATCTGTTGGTCGGCAGTAGAAGGAGCGTCAGTTGCGTCTCTGGTGGGAAGTTCTGTACAACGTATCGTGTCGCCACGCCCCTGTTCATGTCTTTCGGCTGTATTACTTTTCCATCCTTGGTCGTTTCAGCCGGTCCATAGCAAAGATCCAGGTACTTTATGAGCTTCTGCTGCCATTCCTTGGTCTCCTTCACCGACGCAGCATTGTCGATGAGATCATCTGCAACTCTACAGAAGGAGTAAAGCATGATCAGGTCAAGCCTTAGTCGGCCTTGGAATGTGCTGCTGGCGAGGAAAAAGCTGCGCGACTTCTTTTGCAGGCGTTCCGTCGCTTGTTCAATACCAAGTATCCGATCATCGTCGTATGTCAGAGCCGGTAATAGAAGGGCCCGTACCAGCATGAACGGCGATGGTAGACTAGGCACATTTGGGAAATGTGCAGGGAAAGCGTTCAGGATGGCGACAGCGTTATCGAACGCGACCAGTCCAAACACAATCAGCATGTTTGTGAGCAGGAAGAAAATGGCCTCTTCGATCTCCAACCCTGGCCATAGTGTCCAACCAGTCTTGGTGCCTGCCTCAATCACCCACGTTCCACGCTTCAAAGCTAATGTGTCGACGATCCAGAGATAGAGCGTTGGCAGTGCGATTGGCAGGAGTGTGCATGCTTTTGGCAATCTCAATATGAGCTGATATGCCAAACTCCACAGCAAAAGCAGGAACGGAAGTGCCCAGACCAATATCAATCCCAGATACGTCCGCTCTCCTTCGGATTTCACAAAGTCAAGCGCCTTTTTCAACGTGAGAGCAAGCGCAAGCTGGCCTCCCATCTTGATGTACCGCCATTTCTGCCCCTGTTGACCAGTCCCTTCTTTGACAAGATACGCCTCTTTCAAGACCGGCTTCGTGGTCAGCAAGTACAGCAGCGTGGTATTGTACGTCTGAATGACGAAGAAGAAGACCTCTTCGAGAGGAATGCTGAACAGGGTTGGACCAACGATGACATTGGGCGGATATGACCAGATATTGTTCCGGATCAGGTAGCTATCCCAGGGTATGGTGGAGATAACGGCGATGGTAATGAGGAAGACGATTTTGTACAGGTCCAATGGCGTGGACAGCGGGAAGTAAAGCAGGGAGAGCAGGAGGGCGGGCGGGATTGTGTAGGTGAGATGTCTGGAAGCGGAAGTCATTCACGTCAGTAAGGCTTCTTCACATGCAAAGCATGCAGATCCCCGGGACATACATACACAAGCGCGTACTCGAAGCCCATGGTCGGTGTTTGTTCCGTGCTATTCCAAGGCGCTCAGAGGGGGACGAACGAACGTGAGGAGGAGTGGGTAGTGTCTGCCATTGCCGCCCAGCCACGAGGAAATTTCTCAAAGCAATCCACCCATTGTGTTCCGCGGCCGCATTCGTTTGGAGAGTGGAGTGGGTGAAGTGATGCTACAGCTGCAGAGCCGCACGGCACACTTTCGCCGCGTCTTGGACCACCAGCTGCTGGTCGACGGCGATGTGTAATGGGTGGAGCCGTGTTTGAATCAGCATCCGTCTCTTCACCTTGCTGCTGCGGCTACAGCGGAAAGCCAGACTCGTCTTTGGCCGATGAAACTCGCGCTTCTGTGTCAAAGATGCTGGTTGGAAGCGATGCCACTCAAATCGCCGGCGGAGACACTCCAGAAATTAAGCTCGCAGCTGCCACGATCTGAGTTCGGCAGCTTGCGCGCACAGTCTCTGGTGACCTCAACGTCATCATGCTGCCGGCCAGTCTGGGATCGCGATGGCCACAGCATCGGCACGTACTCCGCCAGACCTCGCCTGGATTTGAGATTGCGGCGCGAGGCAAAAGGTGGAGTTCGCCAGGGCACTCTCGGAAGCATGTGATGGTCGAGTCAAGGTGTCAGACTTGGTTTGCAACTCGCATGCTACCGCTGTCCTGATGAAACTGGAAAGAGGAGGTTGGACCTTGGCCGGACGTCTTGCAGCACTTGTAATGTTTACTCCTTAGACGCCTACACCACCACACGATTGCCATACAGGACCATGCCATTGGCAGGTCAAAAACGGAAGCGAACTGCCAGCGAGAACATCTTACCAACGCCCCAGGCTCAGCACCCTTACTTGACGGGCAACTTCGCTCCGATCCAGCAGACGTTACCGTTGACCGAATGTACATATACGGGCAGGATACCGGACGAGCTGGCCGAAGGCGAATACGTACGCAATGGCAGTAATCCAGTCTCGAATGAGGATCTGGGAAGAGATGCGCATTGGTTTGACGGAGATGGCATGCTGGCAGGCGTCTCTTTCACCAAGGATGAGACGACGGGACAGGTACATCCAGAGTTTGTGAATCAGTTCGTTCTTACCGATCTGTACTTGAGCACCGTTTCCTCACCACGACTACGAGTGCCCATTCTGCCCTCCATAGCAACTCTGGTCAATCCGGTTGCGAGCTTCTTCTACGTGACAATACGCATCTTGAGGACGATATTGCTGGTCCTACTGTCCCATCTACCAGGCTCGAAACAGGCAATCAAAAAGATCAGTGTAGCCAACACGCACATTGTCTACCACGATGGTAGAGCATTAGCGACGTGCGAGAGTGGACCACCAATTCGCATACAATTGCCTGGGCTTGAGACTGTCGGCTGGTACGACGGTGCCTCTGCGGAGGGTGAGGCAGCGAAAGAGATCGATGAAAAAGAGGCTGTGCTGGGACAGGATAGTGGACTCATAAGCTTCATGAGGGAATGGACTACAGCACACCCCAAGGTCGATCCCAGCACGAAAGAGATGATGATGTTCCATTCGAGCTTTGCACCACCCTTCGTACAATACAGCATCATTCCCAAGACGGCTAACGGAGAGTCTGGAGCAAATGATAACGCTGCCTCTTTGAATGCCAAGATGCTCAACGCTGCAGTACCTGGAGTGAAGAGCGCCAAGATGATGCACGACTTTGGTGTATCACGAGAATATACTATCATCATGGACTTGCCACTAAGTCTGGACCCTATCAACCAACTGAAAGGTCTGCCGCCTGTCGCCTACGATTCCAGCAGACCTTCACGGTTCGGAGTGTTTCCACGTCGACAGCCCGAGCAAGTCACATGGTTCGAGACGGATGCGTCCTGCATCTTCCACACTGCGAACAGCTGGGATGAAGCCGATACTTCGGGACAGACTGCTGCAGTCAACATGCTTGCCTGCAGACTGACTTCTGCAACCCTTATCTTCGCGGCTGGCAACATCGCTCCACCAGTAGAGAAGAGGGAGAAAGCGGTAGCCATCGCAAAGAAGCGCATGCCATTCTTCTCCAGATACGACCAAGACGCTGAACAGACGTACTTCGAGCCTGCTTTGGAGTCACCCTTCGAGGAGAAAGAACCACTCCTTCACATCGCTCCGGCAGAGCGCGAAGACGACTACGACGACCTCTTCAACGAAGATCAGTGTCGCCTCTACTACTACCAATTCGACCTTCGTACTGGGGCCATCAATTTCCAATGGGCTCTCTCCTCGATTCCTTTCGAGTTTCCGTCGGTTCGACCCGAGCTCGAAATGTCGGCTGCCAGGTACGTTTACGGCTGCAGTACCACAACAACGAACTTTGGCTCCGCACTTGGAAAGGCGACAAAGATCGATGCTCTTGTCAAGATCGACGCGGCTGCACTCATCACTCGCGGACGAACAACACCACCTCGCAGCGTCACTGGTGTGGTTGACAGCAGATCCATGGCCCAGGTCCTCGAGAGCGGCGACGCCAACGATCCAATTCAGGTCTTCCAAATGCCAGAAGGATGGTATGCGCAAGAACCGCGTTTCGTGCCTGCATCATCGAATTCGTCCGAGGACGATGGCTACCTACTCTTCTATGCGTTCGATGAGTCACAGCTTGATTCCAACGGCAATGTGCCTGTCGATTCATCACCGCTCCGTGCAAGGAGCGAGCTTTGGATCGTGGATGCGAAGGGTATGAAAGACGTGGTCGCGAGGGTCAAGCTGCCCCAGAGAGTGCCTTACGGCTTGCATGGCACGTGGTTCTCAGCCGAACAGATCAAGGAACAGCGACCTGTGGATTGCATCCGTACGACAGCGAAAGCGCTTGAAGGCAAAAGCGAGGGTTGGTGGATGAGCGTGAGGGACGGTGTGGAGCGGATGCTGGGGTAATGATGATGGCATGGCTACAAACGACATGATGCATTTGCACGGCGCGAAACGAAAGTTAGGAACATATGCGGAGATACCACTTGTCGGAGGCGTACGAACATTGGCGCCTTTTGTGAACGACTATATATACCACGCTGGCGATATGCGCAGCACAGCACATAATGTCAAATCAACGTACTCACAACCTCACTCATATCACTCCTCTCCGCGATTAAAGACCTTCACGTTCCCATCCCTCTGCACGAGATACAACAGCTCCTTTTCCACAGTCACTTCGCCCTCACCGCCCCCATCCCAGCCGCCTCCCCTCGTAATCCTCAAAACACCACTAACATCCCTCGCTGCCCCGGTCTCCAATTCCCTTAGCCCCATGATCAACCTCGCTGCATGTCCCTGCGTCGTTAGGAAATTCGCCGTGGCGACCTCTAGCGGCGTGGAGGTACCCAGAAGAGGTAAGTCGATGTTGGTGGTTAGGATTGTGGAGTGGGAGCTTGATCGAAGATGTAGGAGCGTGGTCGTGAGGCTTGCTAGGTCGTTTGGGGAAGTGGCCAGGTGGAGGGTAGGGGTATCGAGGATTAGGATGGGTTTGAGAGCTGTTGTTGTTGAGGAGGGAAGCGCTTGTAGGAGGGAGGAGAGGGAGAGAGGGGCGGTGAAGGCGTCGATGAAGATGAAATAGGAGGAGTGCCGGGTTATATCTAGGCCCTGAGGGATGTTAGTTCGACGTTGTCTTCAGTGGGACGGTGGTAGATAGGAGGCGTACGGTTGTCCTTTTGATCTCCGATCTCCAGAACGTCAAATCGCGCAGCCAGCTGATGAGAACAACGGGTCGTCGTGTGCTTTCAACATCTGCGTCTTCTGTCGAGGATTGAGCCAGAGTTGTGGCGATGAAGCGACATGTGAGCCAGTTGACGCTACAGCCCAAGGTTCCTGTGAGCAGGATAAGGGAAGCTTCTGGTGGGAGACGGAGATAAGGCTCCAATGCTGGAGGTATCGGTCGAGTCGTCATTGTTGGAGTATGATTTGGTTCAATGTGCGTTTCTGCTTTGTTGTTAGGGCTTGTGTGACTTGTTTCGTTTCGAAGGGGTTTACCATAATAGACTTTGAGACAGATCGACGCGGAATGTTAAGGTCAATTGAGGCTCGTCTGTTCATACGGCGATTGACAGTTCGACGTTTGCGAGGCATGGATCTGTGTATCTCTTGTGCATGTGTTCGAGAACGAAGAAGGTGAAGTTGAAGTTTGCGTGTGTCGTTGGTGCCTCAGGCGCGCAAAAGCTCTAGACTTCAACGTCGCCTTTCGATCTTCCTCTTCTTCTTCCTCGCCCTCATCCTCTTCGTTAACAATGTCGGTCAACGACGCCGCTTCTGCATCTCGTATAGATTCGAAGCCATTGGCATACATACTGCTGATTCGTGCACTAGCCATGCGAAGCGTATGTGTCAGCCTCGCTTGCTGAAGCTGATCAGATGAGGTTTGTGGTATTCCAGACGGTCGCGTGGTATTCGAGTCGCTTTTCTCCTTCCCATTCCCATTGTTTTCACGACTGTTGCAGAGATATCTCGATCACCTCGGCACTCACAATGACTTGGACGACTGGCAGCCTTTCTATCCTCCTGCCCGCCATCTTGGTCTTCGCCATTGGCTGGCTCATGCTCTACCGCTACCTCTTACATCCTCTTGCCCATATTCCTGGCCCTCTGGAAGCAAAGCTATGCGATTCGTGGCGGAACTCAAGTTACTGGCGTGGCAACTGGCACAGAGACGTTGTGGCGTTGCACAAACTTTATGGCCCAGCAGTGCGTATCGCCCCGAACGAGGTCTCTCTGGTCGATGCTCATGCACTCCGACTGCTCTTCAATCATGGCACCAAGGCCTCCAAGACGGACTGGTACGCCTCATGGCAGGCAGATACGGCTGCGCCGGGGATCTTCCCAGCGCGGGACAAGAAATTGCATGCCTTCCTGCGGAAGCGGGTTACGCCTGCGTATTCGATGTCTGCAACACTAAATACATACGAGAAGTACATCCAAGAGATCCTAGACCTCTTCATGGCCAAAATGAAAGAATTGGCCCAAGTCAACAATGGCACGCTGGATCTCGCGAGATGGACCAATCATCTCGGCTTCGACATCATTACCACACTGGGCTACGGCGAGCCATTAGGTATGCTCGAGACAGACAGCGATGTCATGGATGTGCAAAAGAACATCCACAACGCTTTCTTCCTGGTCAACGGCATGGCGCATCATTGGGGTGGTGCGTGGTGGATCAAAAACAAGTACACGCAGAAGCTGACCAAGATCCTGGGCATACCGGATCCATTTGCGAGGTTTGAAGGATGGTCGCTACAGCGTGCGCTGAAGAGGAAAGCGCAGAGTGACCAGGGCGATAGCGATGGCGATATGCGACAGGACATGCTCAGCCACTTCATTCGTATGAAGAGTGATGACGGGGAGCCAGCAAGGATAGAAGAGATTTTGGTGGAGATGGTGAACCTGATGTAAGTACTGTTCCTTCTCTTCCTCGATACGTGATGACAGTTCTGATCTTCTCGAGTCCTTCAGTGGCGCAGGCGCCGACACAACATCCATCACGATGCGAGTGTGTGTATACTTTCTTTGCCAAAATCCCAATATCTACCGTCGAGTTCAAGACGAAGTGGACGCCTACTACCTCGATAATGGCCTACGACAACCCATAACCTACGAGCAGACGCGCGAGCTACCCTTTTTCTGCGCCGTCGTGCGCGAAGCATCAAGGCTTTTCCCCGCTATACCCGCTCAGCTGCCACGATGCCTCCCTCAAGATCTAGTCATCGGAGGACATACCATCCCTGCAGGAACGCCCGTATCGATGAGTCCTGCCGCTGCGAATCGCGACCCGCTAGTCTACGGCGACGATGCCGAACAGTTCAGACCCACACGCTGGCTCCACAGCCGTGACGGCGACGAGGAACGCTTACGCTATCTCAACACGCACGACTTAACTTTTGGGGGCAGCGGCCCACGAACCTGTCTGGGAAAGAGCATTGCAGTCGTGGAAGTGCACAAGTTCTTGGCTCAGTTCCTCCATCACTTCGATGTTGAGTTGGTCGATCCTCAGATCCCGATGAAGGTTCATACTATGTTCTTTGCCAATGTGACAGATATGCAGGTGCGTGTGAGATATCGTGGGGGCTTAGGGGTTTGAGCAAGAGGACTGCTTTCGCGGCCGCAAATGCGAAGCACTTTAGAGTCGCGATAATCCTTCTACTATCAAAGGGTGCAATGATTTCATGCATATCAAGGAGATCATAGTCTTGCGTGCGGTTCCTCCTGCAAATCCCAAGCGTGTCCACCGATTCCGTCCATCACCACAACGCTTCGACCTATACAGAAGATCCGCCACCTATGGATCACCAACCCATCCCCCGTCAACAACATACGAGCTGCCCGTAATAGCACTTGCATCATCACTCGCCAAGAACAAAATCGTCCTGGCCACCTCGTCCGGCGTCAAAACCCTCTTCAACGCCTGCGCATCGAGCGTCTGCTGCTTGTACTCATCCGTCAGAACCTCGCGGATCTGTCTCTCTGTCGCGATACTCCCTGGCATGACACTGTTCACGCGGATGTTGTCCTTTCCGAACTCTCTCGCGTGTGTGCGTGTCAGGCCCATGACGGCGGCTTTGCAGGTGGTATAGATTGGGAGACCTGTCGCGGGGATCCGCCAGGTGATGGAACCCATGTTAATGATTGAACCGCCGCCGGCGTTCTTCATGGCAGGAACGAGGTATTGCGTGAGGAAGAATTGGTGGCGGAGGTTGACATTGAGGTTGAATTCCCAAGACTCTTCGGTTACGTCGAAAGTGCCCACGCGGGCTTTCCCAGCAGATGATGCAGCATTGTTGACCAGGACGTCGACCCTATTGTCGTGGCTTTGGATGATATCGTCGGCGATTTGTTTGAGGCGGGCTAGGTCTGTAATGTCGCATTGGTGAAATGTTGGGACGACGGTCGTTTGCGACGCGTTGGTTTTGATGTCTTCGAGGACTTTTGTGAAGCTTGATTCGGAGATGTCGAGGACGATGACTTGGCTCCCTTGGTGGGCAAACATGCGGACTGCTGCTGCTCCTATGCCCTCAGCGCCGCCAGTGATTACAACGGTCTTGCCTTGTAGAGACGGGTATGTGGCATATCTTGGTGGAGCCATGCTGGAGAAGATGTATTTTGTTGCAGGCTTAGTCGCCAGACGATGGTTTCCTAAGACAATGACACTCCAAGCTCTGTTTATCTATGCCGGTATTGCATCGATGTGTCAAACGGCTCAACATTGGGATTCCCAGTTCAAATGCCGGCGAGCAAGGTGAGGTGAGCTATGGCAAGTGGAGCTTCGTTTCTGCTCCAGCATCATCGGCATCATTTGAGCCGAGTCTTTTCTTTGGCGTAGCAACCGCGGAGAAGCTCGCGAACAAAGTGCTTGGAAAGGTCAGCAAGTCTGGTGCCACTGACGTTCCATAGGTCAGAACTTGCGTGGTATAATAGCGTTCCACATCCATGGCGGAGTCCAGACGTTTTACAGCATGGAGCAGCGGACAGTAATCGGGATGGAGCTTCCAGCTGATGATCGTATTAGGTCCGCTTCACGCGTGAGCGGATGATGTACGATTCCGAGCTCTGCAGTGCTCGCGAAGCAGTATTCGAGGGCTATCTTCGAGAAGTATCTTCGACGTCGTAGCATACTGTGGTAACGTCGAGTTCGCGGTCAAGAGTCGAAAAGCGTTCGTATAGGGCATCCGTTTTCATACCTCCAACATGGCCTTCAAGCTCGACTCAACGCCGCGCAGCCATCTGCCCTCCTCTTCCAGCTCATCGGCAGTACCGCCGTGCTCCCTCCTTTTCTTCGCCTCCTGAGCTTCCTCCACCGCCTTGATCTTGCGCATCTGAATCGGGGCCAGCTCGTCCTGTAGTCTCTGCACTTCGGCCTTCTTTGCTGGCAATGCGGCTGTCAATTTCTCGATCTCCATCTCGACGTTTCGCAATTCGCGCTCGCGCTCATTCAGCAGATCGCGCGTGCCCTGCAGAGACATGCGCATCTCCGGTTCTGAAGCTTCGGGCTCCTGACGCTGGCGGAGTGATTCGATCGTGGTCTCTAGATAGGTGATTTCCGCAGGCAGAGAGTCAAGCTGTGCAGTCTGTAGTTGGATCTGCTCGTATCCTGCGCTTCGTTAGCTAACCTCGATCGACATGACCCACTGCTGCTCTTACTTCTTGCAAGTTGTCGCCCCTGCTTCTCCAACGCACTGATGATCTCTCTGACTTCTTGTTTCTTCTGCTTCAACGCGCTCTTGTCCCCTCGTAGTCGTTCTTCCAGCTCTGCATTCTCCGTTGCCGTCACAAATTCGGGCTGCTCGGCCGTCACAGCTCGCAGGAAGCGCTCCTTTGTCACCTGCTCGACGTATGAGAAACGCAGCTTGGAGAAAAGCTCTTGATAGTGTGTGAGATCTGCTGCGAGCGACGCCGGAGTCTGGCTGATTTTACCAGCGTTCGAATAGCGCTTGGATGGCGAGCGGTGATTTTGCGATGCGACATTGAGGATAGGCTCGGAAATGCTCAGGATTGAGAGGTCGTGTAGTGCCGGCTCTTGCAGGCGCGAAAGGGCGGCTTGAGCGTCCATGATTTTGGATCCCTTGTGGACGTGATCTTTGTGTCTTGCTGGCCTAGTCGTCAGTGGTGTGATGTTGGTACAGAAGCTGGAGAGGGCGTGTAGCAACCAGTGTTGATTTGTTTACCTTTTCGGCACGTGGCAGGCGCGGCCCCGCGTTTCGGCCCCCACTTCTCTCTCCGAATCCCTGCTGGCCATGCATGTCATCAGCATGGGAAAGACCCTAACCTTCAACTTCTTAATATACCTACAACATGCCTCTTGGAGAGCCCATCACAGACGATTACGTTGCCGAAGTCCTCAGGAGAGACGCAAACCGCAAGGATCAAAGCCGATACCTGTCTGCTGGCCTGGGATCGCTCCTCGGCTCCTCGAGACCACGAAGTAATGCGCCAAAGCCAAACACACGCTTTCTAAGGAACATTGTGAAAGAGGCCGACAGCCACAATGCAGCGCTGCGTAAGAAGGAAGAAGACGAGTCCAGAGCACGCACGCGTGGGCTGAAGCGTGATTCCAACGGACGAGAAAAGGAACGCACGGATCGAGAAAGACGTCGGCATCTAGACAGGCGGCGAGACACAGAACACACGGAACGTCGAAGGAGATATAGGTCAAGATCAAGGTCAAGGTCGAGATCCCGATCCAGATCGCCCAGACGGGAGACACGACATCACAAGTCTCGCCAGGACACCACCCGCAGAACAAGATCGAAAGACAGAGAGCCCCATTACCAACGTCGCTCCTCCGCAAATGACGAAGAATCCGACTCAGATCCTCTAGAATCGGCAATAGGCCCCCAACCACCTCCCAAGATCAAACCTCGAGGGCGAGGCGCAAACAGTAACTCAGCCATGAACTCACGCTTTGACCCGAACTACGACCCCAAAACAGATGTTGGCCTAGACCACGAGGAGGACGGCGATGACTGGGATATGGCTCTGGAGGCTCTGAAAGATCGTGCCAAATGGAGGAAGTCCGGGGCAGAACGCTTGCGCGCGGCTGGGTTCACGGACGACGAGGTCTCCAAGTGGGAGAAGGGCGGCGGTGCGAGGGAGGATGGAGGAGAGAAAGATATCGCCGATGTTAGGTGGAACAAGAGGGGCGAGGGCAGGGAATGGGATAGAGGGAAGACGGCTGATGGTGGGAGGATGGATGTGAAGGCTAATTGGGGACGACTCAAAGATTGAGGGTTTGTCTTGAAGATGAAGTTATGGTGGATCTACCGAGGCTTTACAGCTCGCTATCATACTCCCGGCGACGAGAAATAGCAAGGCACCAGGATTCACGACATGGGATTATCACTCCTGGGAAGAAACGAATCACGACTAAAGACGGCACGAGGAAGTCTACACCCACGGAGACGGACATGGACGTACTCAAAGCGGCGAGCATGGAGAGCTGAAATGAAAGGTCTGAACGACATATACTTGTGTGCTGATGCCGCAAAAGCATTGGATCTTGCTTCCACTCAATATCTTTTTCCACCAAATCATCCATTTGTGGACACTCGAGGATCTGTTAGGGAATGACTCACATGCTCGCGTCGACCATCGGGTGGGCAGAAGGAACCGAGTCCGATTCCACTTCACTAGGTCCTCGCCGCGTAACGACAGCAGCCTCATATAATTCCGGAAGGAGCCCCCACGAGCAACCCCACCTTATCTCAATCTCCAGCTCCCCATATTTATTCGAAGTCCTCTCCGTTCTTCCTGCATCCTGGCTCATAATACCACAATGACCACTCCACAGAAGTGCTGCTTCTCCGGCTTTGAATGGTCAGGGAGGCCACAAGGCGAGGTCATTCCTTTCCCCACAACCTCCAATCAAGCCTACAAAACGGGTACCAACCCGGATGTCGCTATTCTCTACGTTCACGACCTCGTTGGCTGGAAATATCCCAATGCGAGGCTCTTGGCAGACCATTACGCCCGGGAGGTGGGCGCAACGGTTTATCTGCCGGATTTGTGAGTCTTCATCTTTCGAGCTGGCGAACCATCGCCCTACACTGCAATATTCAGTGTATGGTCTGGAGTCTGATACGTGGCTGCCATAGCTTGAATGGTGAAGAAATCGACCTGCGCGCATTGAAGATGGAGCCGGAAGAATGGGCCGCGAACGGGATCGATCTCGCCGCAACCGTGCAGCGCAACAGCAGGGAGATTCGCGAGCCAGAAATATTTGCTTGTGCAAAGAAGTTGAGGAGTGAATACAAGAAGGTCGGGGCTGTTGGATTCTGCTATGGTGGTATGCTCCCCTACACTATTGCTCCATCGCAACGGAACGAATTCTAACCGACAATCAATACTGCAGGCTGGGCCGTCTTCCGCCTTGGTGCTAAAGGAAACAATCTTGTCGACTGTGTCAGCGCTGGCCATCCAAGCATCCTGACCAAGGAGGACATTGATGGTGTCGATGTCCCAGTTCAACTACTGGCACCAGAGCATGATGCTCCATTCTCTCCAGAGCTGAAAGAGCACTTCTGGACTGTGATGCTCAAGCGCGGAGATCTGGCATTTGACTATCAGCACTTCGCTGGCATGGTGCATGGTGCGCTAGTTAGAGGTGACGAGGAGAAACCTGGTGAGCAGAGGGCGATGACGAGGGCAAAGAATGCTGCTGTGGGGTGGTTCAAAGAGTGGTTACACGGGGAGTAGAGACGGGCAATGTTGCGCTTTTTGACGATGACAAGTACTAGGACGTTCTTCTCCGATCCCTCGCCTTCTGGCGAAGATCTCGATGAAAAGGTTAACGACATAAATCCCCTGAGTTTGACTACTTCCCGACCAACGATCCCGTCGCCTTTGTCGAGTGAAGTGTCTATATCCCAGGAGATTATGCCGGAGCCACACCCACCATTCTCATCCAAGCAGACCTCAAGCCCAGTCCGGTGTATAAAGCTCAAGCCTCGAAGGCGAGCCGGTCCCTAGCGCTTGAGGACCTCTCGACCAACGGACCCGCCGTCTCTGTCGTAGAAGTCCTCGAAAGCGACCTGGCTTCGCGTCCCCGACCAACGGGCCCGCCGTCTCTGTCGTGGGAAGCTCTGCCAGGCCAGTCGAAGTGAAGTCCGCCATTAAGCGCCCTTGGGCGCAATCGATGAG
The DNA here is from genome assembly GCA_002786045.1 of Zasmidium angulare. NCBI lineage: Eukaryota > Fungi > Ascomycota > Dothideomycetes > Mycosphaerellales > Mycosphaerellaceae > Zasmidium > Zasmidium angulare. The sequence continues at coordinate 414,609 of NHNX01000009.1, forward strand.
CCCGTCATCAGTTATATAAAGCTCCAGCCTCTCGAAGGCGAGCTACGGGCAGGCGCCAGGTGCGGACGCCTCCTCGACCAACGAGCTCGTCGCCTTTGTCGAGTGTCCGTCTTCCTGGCGCCAGCCCTCCTGTTGATTAAGAATACTGTACCATGCTCCAGTTGCCTTCTGGGCTGAAGAAGTGAAGTCCTCTGGGCTTTGGGTCTGCTTGAGTGGTGGTGGGTGTGACTGAGGGAGGGAAGAAATTGGTTTGGGAGGGTGGGAGAGGTGGTTATATAGGGCTCTCGGATGTGCGGTGTCGTGTGTTGCTCGAAGCAGATCGTCAATGGAATTGTGCGAAGACAAGGAATTTCTTTGTGTTGCTGGTGACAGTGCGAACGACTGTTCTTTCAGCGACGAGGACAAAGCCTTGTCCTGGAAGATGCTGTGCGCCGAAAAGCAATGTCACGCTCTCACTTGCAGAATTGTATTGTGATCAGATCCATATGAGGCGTCCGGCAAGACGTGTGACACTCATTGACATGCTGGCAGCAGGGGTAGGTTGGTTGGGCTCAAGGCTGGCTTTGTATGAACGTCCGAAACTTCGATCAGACACCGTTGACATGTTCTAAGCTAGTTGGCCTTGGGGCATCCAGGCAGCATCAGATCTTTACATTGGCAAGGTGCTCGGCTCCTTGTAAGTTCGCGAATGACTCGAATCACGGGATGTATCAAGCGTTCGTCCCTAGCTTTGAAGCAGATTTGTTACCGTTGTAGCGAAGCCTGATAATAAATGGTAACATCACAGACAATGTTCGTGGACACGGATCATAACGACGAAAATGCACATCGTCAAAATCCATCGCCGAACAATGTGGAGATGAGATTTTGTTGTCATTGCATTTTTAACCTAATGTAGCTCTTCAACGAATTCCTCAGTTGTTCTACGAGGCCTTCTTCGCCTCCCACTCTTCCACTGTCATGGCTGGATTTGTGGTCACACCCTCATCTTTGGATGACTCCACCACGGTCTCGTGCACCGGGATTGTCTTGTGAGTCACAGTTTTCTGAACTGTCTCTGTGAGTTCTGTGTTAGCCGACAAGCAACAATCGTAGAACGAATGTATGGGCCAGTACGGCTTACCTTTCTCAATGACTGGCTGTACGGTCTCATGATAATGATGTTGAATCTCCTCATTCACTACAGGCTTGTCCGTAGTATGCTTCTCCTGCAGCTCAACGTTCTTCGATGTGCTCTTGAAAGCATTGCCATTGGCATCTAGCCCAGCCTTCTCCTCAGCATCGTGATCGCCCTTATCGACACTTCGGTATTGTGTTGCCGTTGTCTCATGGTCATGCTCTTCTGGCTCTACGTCTCGAGCTTTGAGTGGTTGTACCGTTGTGTGGTAATGGTGCTGGTGTCTTTCGCGGTCCACAGCCTCCTGCTCTCGGACTTCGTGTTGATGTTTCACGGTCTCGTGCTCGACAGCAGGTGCTGCTTCCTTCTCGACGACCGTGTTGGGGTCCTGCTCAGCGGCTTTTACATTGACGCCTTCGGTGGTCGGAGTGTTGTTGGCAGCAGTGTTGTCGGTAGTCTCCGGGGCAGGGTCGCTTCCCGTGCTACTCATTGTTAGTTCCGACAGCAGAGCATTGCAGGGTTGAGGCTTTAATCGTACAATATCTTCTTGACGTTGATCATTGAGTCCATGGTGAGTAATTGCTATATGCGATTGGTGCTTGTGGAGGAAACAAGTGCTTGTACATCTTCCCATCACCCTGCACCAGCTAATATATACGTACAACGCATCGCGACAACGTCATTTACGCCATCTCGACCAATGTATACAATGCCCAGGAATGTTGCTATGCATGCTGCGCCATTCATTCGTCCAGGGGCAATCTCAACTGTGGCTTTGTCCCAAAGCGCGTCATCGCCACGCTTGTGATCGGGATCGCACAACGCCACCACAAATACAGGTTTTGCGACTTTCGGACCTTGATCCGGATATCAATCCGAACCATACATACTTGAGATCTGTCATAACCACAAGTTGACGCCTAGTAGCATCGTTGCTCAACAGTCTTCTTCCATTGATCTTCCCATGGCTGGCCCTACCTCCCAAGTCAGGCGTTGGCAGCAGAGAGCCGGGTTGCCTAATGTGGTAATGCGGGCAAGCTGGCTCTGGCTGCGAAGCCGCAAAGTCGCTTTTTCAAAGCCGCAGCAAGAAGGTCTGATTTAGGAGGTAGGGCTGGCCTGCATCGGCCAAGGAGATGTACTCAGGTTAATGTATCGACCGCGAAGCAATATCTTAGTGCAACGAGCTCCTTCACTGCAATTCGAGTACCAGAAGCTATACCCATCGTCGCAGCCAGAAGAAATCGAAGCGGCCTGAGTCTGTCGTTGTGGAGCATATCTTCGACGAGATCGTGGACTTTCTGACTCAGGCTTCCCAATTCCTTTTCTCGGCCTGTGTCTACCGCAACGATTGCATGTCTCGTGGCCATGGTCCCATTGTGGTCGAGGAGGTAAGCTCAAGTCGCATGAGCGGTCGCGGCATAGTATCTTGTCCACTGGGACATTCGCTACTTACTGATGTCGTCGAGGCTGCACGGATGTGGACAATTTCCCTCTTCATGATCTTGCGGTTTTTCGCCTTCTTTTCTGTCACTCGTGCGAGACAAGACCTCTTCCTGAGCCATTGGCATCGTCGTGCACCGAAACTTGTCGTTGAGGCCATGTGGACGCTATGGGCACGAACAACCATCTGTTGGGAGTCGGAATCTCTTGACAGGAATCATGCTCTGTGGACCCAAGTCTCCTCTCAGCTTGGGGACTCCTGGTGCTCGGTGTTGAAGTACAAGACATTCATTATGAGCATGTTGCGACGAGCCAATTGGACAGTACGGTGCGCACTTCTGCAATGGCAGCTGGTCTTGCGTTCTCCATTGCAGAATCTTTCTCAGGAAAGGCTTCGAATGCATGGCGCTGACCCATGATCTTGTGCCATTGTACACCGGGTGTGTGCCAGCCAGAGCCGCTCATAGCTTTAGTCTCTCCAGACATAGATACGAGCTTTTCGGCCATGACTTCTGCCTCTCGACAGAACATGTCATGCTCGATGCCGACCAGAAGCACACGAGGTGGCAGACTCTGTCTATTTTCAAAGTAAGACGGACTGAGCCGGAGGTCATACAAAGGGTCGTTACGACTGCTGTCAAGGTATAGCTCCAAGGTCTTGTAGCAGCTGTCGCCAATGAAGTCCGGGACTGAAGGGTCCGGACGAGAGTCCAGCTTGTCTTGGATGGGGGTACCGAGGTCAACGATGGGGCAAATGGCTGCCACGCCACGCACCTGCGCGCGTAGACGGGGATCTTGCGCAGCAGCAAGCAGCAGGTTGCCACCAGCGGAGCTGCCATACAGGACGATGCGGCTGTGGTCCACTGGCAAGTCGGCGTCGTCGATGACAGCCAAACACTGCTCTACAATATCCTCGTACGCGATCGGGAACTTGCACTGCGGAGCTTTGCTATAGTCGATGCTCACTACCAAGCATTTTGCATCATCGGCCAGAGAGCGAGCCATGGGGTCATCGCTGGCCGGATTGTTGACGATCCAGCCTCCACCATGGGCGCGAATGACGAGCGGGAGCTTCTGATCTCTCGCGTGTCCCTGGGGCACAAAGATGCGTGCAGCAAAGAGATCTGGGCGGCATGGATACGTCTTGATGCGGTCTGGCTGCGTTGCTGGGGACAGCCAGGAGGAGCGGGAGAGGTAGATGCGGGCGTTGATGAAGGCGCGAAAGCCGGCCCATCTCAGGTTTTCCACATTCATCGTGACCGATCAAATTGAATAGATTGACCTTTGCAGAATGACGGCGGAAAAGGGCGCCGGAATGCGCTGAAAATGGAGTGATGGGTTGGGATGGGACGGGATGCGAAGCTGAGTCGAATGGAGGTAGACTTTAGGGGCGGGCTTTCCAATCTCCGGCGCTTGCTCAGCCTGATCAAATAACACGTGACTCAGCCTGCTCGCATGCTGCTCCATGAGCCTGTCAATAGTATTACGCTTCGTCCACGACTTCACAGACTACGATGCTTCAAGCCTGTGACGGCAAAGACGTGAGTCATGTTGCCAGTTGTCACCGCCATCATAGTGAGATCTTCTGGGTTGCCGAGTGCTTGCTGGTGAGTCCGACGGCGGTCGGCAAGCCGGTCGACCGATTGCCGTACACACCCGGAGGAACTCTGAACCTTCGCCATAAGAAGTGCTTGACAAGGCTGCGCTCATTCGTCAGTCCCCCCATCGTCGTCGAACGTGTGGATAAACTTCAGATATTTGATGAGACTTGGGGACTCTCAAAGAGGATCATCTCTTTGCACCTCCAATGCGGTAAGAGCGTTCCAGGCCATGTCTCCATAGCGGTCGAATATCTACCCGGTCTGAAGTCCCCATCACAGGGTCTATCCAAGGGCCCAATCCAGGATTGCATTTCTTGTGACATTCAGACTGTTCATTCGAGCTGGACCGTCAAGATTCGTTCTTCCTGTGTACGAAAGCCACTATCTACCTGATCGCCCATATTGTCACTCTCGACTTCAGAGCCACGCTCAACGTTCGAGATGGAGTGCGAAAAGGAGCCGAAAAAGGCAGAGAACTGCGCAAGCCATGATACCACCGAAACGATCAACGACGGGCCGAACGAGAGTAGTCTCGTGCCAGAAGAGCAAAACAAAGTGGAGCAACTGCCGGAGAGTGAGCAGCCAACAGACGAGCACGGTGGCTTGGACAATGCACCAGTCTGGCTTGTGTTGGTCATCATGTGCTCGTTCTGCGTATGCCGCTCCATTACTACGTGTGAACACAAAGCTCACTGCTGTTTAGCTCTGCGTATTCCTGGCCGCGCTCGATACTACTATCGTCGTTGTAGCTTTGCCGACCATCTCTGAGCACTTTCAATCAGCGGCCGGTTACACCTGGATCGGGTCTTCTTATCTCCTCGCGAATGCGTCTTCTGCACCAATCTGGGGAAAGGCGGCGGACATATTTGGCAGGAAGCCTATGCTTCTGCTCACGAATGCCCTGTTTATGTTGGGATCCCTCATTGCTGCCTTGTCTGTGGACTTGGGCATGCTGCTTGTGGGACGTGTCGCTCAAGGCACTGCTGGCGGTGGCCTTCTCACCCTCGTCGACATAGCCATCAGTGATTTGTTCAGCCTGCGGACCCGAGGGACATATCTTGGACTAGTGGCATTGACCCGGGCGGTGGCAAGTGCTGTAGGGCCCATCATCGGCGGTATGTATCTTTTTATGACCATCATCCCTCACTTTTGACAGCATGCCTAACGTGGAATCTGCAGGTGCTTCCACTTCGAGCGTCTCTTGGAGATGGTGAGACATTTGAGAACACTGCTTGTTTCTTCAATGCTGACCTTGGAACATAGGTGCTTCTACGTCAATCTCCCTCTCGACGGTGTCTGTCTCTTTATTCTGGTCTTCTTTCTGAAGATCAAGACGCCCAAGACTCCAATCATTCAGGGCGTCTTGGCTATTGACTGGTTGGGAAACCTCTCAATCGTGGGCGGCACACTGCTCTTCCTGTTCGGCTTACAATACGGTGGCATCACTTTCCCATGGAACTCCGCGACGGTGATCTGTTTACTCCTCTTTGGTGTCCTACTGTGGATCATCTTTATTTTCATCGAGTGGAGCGTCGCCCGATTTCCTGTGATCCCTCTACGGCTCTTCGATAACCTCAACAACTGCGGTGCACTGCTGGTCACACTGTTTCCCAGCTTCGCTCAGTTCGCTGCTGTGTACTCAATGCCGCTCTACTTCCAAGCAGTCAGAGGTGCATCAGCAATTCGTGCCGGCGTCGACATTTTTCCATCTGTCCTTGGAATTGGACTCTCCGCTGCTGCTACTGGAGCCTTCATTGGAGTCACTGGAAACTATTTGGTCCCCATATACTTTGGAGTCACCTGCATTACTCTAGGATCCGGTCTGTTCATCGATCTAGACGCGCATTCTGGCTGGGCGAAGCTGATTATCTATCAAATCGTCGTTGGAATTGGCAGCGGTCCACTCTTTCAGTCGCCCTTGGTAGCCTTGCAAAATCACCTGGCTGTCAGCGACGTAGCGACGGGAACAGCAACTTTCAACTTTCTTCGCTCTGTGGCGACCGCAATGAGTGTCATAGCTGGCCAAGCGTTGTACCAGAATCAGTTGCAGAAGATGCAGCCTCGTCTTACAGCTGAGATCGGGCGACAGGATGCCCAGATCATCAGCGGTGGCGAGGCTAGTTCCAACACCGCTCTGATCAACAGTCTGCCTGCGATGGTCCGCGAGGTCGCTCGTGATGCTTTCGCATCCGCTTTGCAACCGATGTGGATCACGTTTTGCGCTTTCGCAGCAGCAGGCTTCCTCGGAATCTTCTTCATTCAGGGGAAGGAACTTACAAGGTAACACGAAGTGCAAGAGACTGGGGTGGACGCAGAGAAGAGACTCGAAGCCCAGCGAAAAGCAGAAAAGGAGGCCAAAGACTTGGAGAAAGCCCAAAAACGATCCTGCTCGTAGACTGATGTCCACTTCTTACAGTCGATTGTGAGGTACATCATGAGTAATAGATTTATACGATACAAAAGACTAATCCGATCTCGCGACTACCACCATAGCATCACACTACATGAAGAAAACGAGAAACTATCGAGACCTACTGGAAAAGTCTCCGCAGCCCTAGGGATACCACTTTTCAGCCGCGTTGGCCCTTGGTCAGCAGCGAATTAGTAAGGCTCAAACAGCTGGAAGTCGATCACCTCGTACCCATACTGGACTAGCCGAAATGTGGCCAGCTTGCTGAAGAAGACATTCAATGTCCACTGTGTTGTCTTAAGAGGCGGCCGCTATGACCGAGAGCGAGTGTCCGTGTTGCTGACCATTTCGGCCTAAGGGTTAAGGGCTTTCGTAAGCGTACGACTTCGGGTTGAGATCGTCAGATTGGGAAGAGTTGGTATATGAACATGTCACAACATCAACCAAATCACAGGAAGTCGAACTTACCATCCTTTAGTTTCTCATAGAAGATCAACAGGCCTCGCTGTATATTCCTCGCAGACCAACGCCCCAGCTTAACCCTCTCACGCACGATGTCAACCCACTACGCAGCCTTTCTCGACGTCGTCGACCAGCCACTTCAGATCCGCTCAACACCAACACCGTCACCAGGCCCTAAAGAAATCCTCATCAAGAATGCCGCCCTCGCCATCAATCCCATCGACTGGAAGCAACAAAGCTACGGCTTCTTCATCGATGCCTTCCCAGCCATCCTAGGCACAGACATCAGCGGCACAGTCTCGGCCATTGGATCAGACGTAACGAGATTCAAACCAGGCGATCGAGTCATTGGACACGGCATAACACTCGCGACAAAGAACAATGCCAATGGAGCGTTCCAGGAGTACACGGTCTGTCCCGAGGCTGCTGTGGCCAATATTCCTGACAGCATGGCGTTCGAGGAGGCTGCGGTCTTGCCGCTGGCTGTGTCGACTGCTGCAGCGGGTTTGTTTGAGAAGAAGCATCTTGGACTTGAATACCCAGGAGCTCTTGGCGATCGTGCTGATAAGACGGTGCTGGTTTGGGGAGGTAGTTCGAGTGTTGGAAGTCTAGCTATACAGCTTGCAAGAGCAGCTGGGTATCGGGTACTGGCGACTTCTTCGCAGAAGAACTTCGATTTCGTGTCGGACTTGGGTGCTATCCCCTTTGACTATCGTCAGGAGGATGTCGTGGACAGGGTCGTGGAGGAGTTGCGGAAAGGGAGTTTTGTTGGTATATTCGACGGCGAGCATCCTCTACTCCACCTGATCTTAAGCTGTTATTGACGACCTCACAGCTATTGCTGAGGAAGACACAGGCAAAACATGTGCCGAGATCGCCCACAGACTCGGAGGAAGCGTAATTGCATCTGCCCTCGATCCTCCTGCTGAGCTGCCCGAAGGTGTGACAGCGCAGATGAGTAAGTCACACCATCAGGTCACTATCGAAGAAGGCTAACGTCAGCAGTGTTCGCTCCGACAGTGTTCCTGGCCGAGCCAGAAGTGGGTAAAGCTATCTGGCAAGACTTTCTTCCTCAAGCTCTGGTCGACGGCCAAGTCAGAGCCGCACCCAAACCAGATGTGGTAGGAACTGGTTTGGGAGCTATTCAAGGAGCGATGGAAAAGCACAAGAAAGGTGTTTCTGCGAGCAAGATTGTCGTGTCGCTGTAGATTGAAATGAGATAGATCGCAAAACGCATGACCTTTGAAAGGCCCCCGAACAGATTGCAAGTAGCACTCCCAACACCCGCAAAATCGCTCACAGACACATCGTAACAAAGTTATATCGACTTCTCAAATTTGAACGACGAAGCATGTCCATGCGCATGATCCCTCACCGTGAATGGCGTCCTCGCAATAGCCTGTTCATCATGAGACTTCCCACGGAACTCCTCACTTGGACTGTGCTCTAGCGCAGCAACCAGCAACTCCGTCGGTGACCTATATGGTCGTCGGTCAATGACGCCCAAGAGTGTCTGAAAGACGACCACAAGGCAACCGAGAACCGCGACCCCGACACCGAGCCAAGAAGTCCTTGAAGACATGCCATAAGCCCACACGTTCAGTCGTGCGTTGCGGTGGAACTGAGGATGATCGGCATCGACTTTGGTTGTGTTGTCCATGGTGAACTCGAGGAGGCTCAGCGTCTGTATGATGGGCAGGAGGCTGATGTAGTCGATTGTGGGATAGGAGTCGAAAAGAGGATCGGCCGAGGTGTAGTAGTCTGTTTCCCACAGCGTGTCGATCGTTTGCAGGATTGAGATGGTTGAACTGCGATTGGCACGAATCAAGCCTTTGAGGTCTGCAGACCATGCAGCGATAGTCCAATATGGGCTGACTTCGATTGGCTTGCCGCTCATGGGAAGGTCCGGGGTGGTAACTTGAATAAGAGGATTGGATTGAGGCGAAGGATCGAGAGAGTATGTGGTGTAGTTCACATATGTGACGAAATCGAACATCAGATCGATGGTTGTTGGATGGCCATCGGCAGGCTCCATATTGGCGGTGATCTGGATGGTGTTGACCATAGTCGATCGTGTCGCCATCGCTGAACTTTCGTCCACGCTGAAGAACTTGTCCCAGTCACAGTTGAGTGAAGCATCGACTTGACCATTAGGCAAGCAATCGGCAGATAAACCTTTTGGTAGCGTGCCATTGGGTAGGAAGGCTGCTTTCGCAGAGTTCCAGATGTCGAAATTAGCACTTGGTCCAAAGACGCCTGCCCAGCTCTTCCACAAGCCTTCGATGGTGAAGCGGCTGTCTTGGTAGTCGAAGCCCCACCCATTGCCCCACTGGACGCACTTGGTATAGGTTCCGGACATGACATTGCGAGCCAGTGGGCTGTTGCCGACATTGTAGTTGTCCCAACAGCGAACGCCCCTCTCGTCATCGATTATAGAATCCCAGTACGTCTTGTTGTCGTACCCAAGCCACATGTTGGCTGCCACGCCAAAGATCGGACCCGTCCGCTGTACATCAAGCTGCACAGTATTGTTGAGCGGAATGTAGCTATCGTAGTATTCTGGGAAGGCGAACTCTTCCTGTGGGATGCCCCAGGACATGTTCTGGATGGCGAGATAATCGGCGCTTAAGTAGCGCATCATGATTCGGCTTGGTGCCCAATAGAGGTAGTCAGACATGCTGCCGTCTGGGTTGACCCATGCTGTGGAGTTAAATGCAAAGGAAACCATATCTTGTTGAGCGATACCATTCCATGCGAGCTGGGAAGACATGTAACTTTGGATCCAGGCGTCCATGGCTGTTGCCCAAGGATTATAGGTGCAAGAATAATTGCCATTTGCGAAGAGCTCCTCACTGCAGTATGGAGCAGTGTAGAAAGCGTACGATCCCACAGCAGGTGCGGCAGCGCTGTCAAGCGACGCGAGAACGGTTGGCTCGACATTCTCGGTAGTCACCCATTGCAGAGTTGGTAGTACCAGCACGGCAGTCGCCGGACCCATCAAGTTGCACAAGCATCCAAGCGCGACGGTGAAGCCAACGAAGAGCCATACTCGCTTTCTTGCCTTCTTTGGTCCGTCACTTCTGAACGGCTTTGGTAGCGTTCTCCAGAGAAGAGGGTCCAGCAGACCAGCCAGCTCGGAGAATTCGTTCGGGCGAGTGATGTATGCGATTGGCAAGCCGCTCTTCCGCCCAGCGAGGAACATGGTGATGAGATAGACCAGCCATGATGCAATGAGGATGAACCACACTTCAAGGGCTTTAGCCACAAGCTGGAGTGCACCTAACAGATTGTGGTTGTCGTGATCATGTTTGGCAGCAAGGATCTGAGGGACACTGCTGACGGGATCGAACATTTGCGGATAGCATTTGCCGCCCGGACACCATGAAGATGCGCCAAGGACGTGTCCTTTGAGATTGAGGTACAAGAGCACTCCGACTGGTGCCAGCCACAGAGCGCTGAACGCTTGGGTGAGAAGCGTCTTCCACCATGACCGATGCCCGGTGATCTGCGGATGATTTTGCAAATCAATCTGGTTGTGCGCTACATGGCTTTGCTTGAAGTAGTCGTCCGAGAGTCCTGGGCTTGGTGTCAGTTCGTCGCTATATGTGGGAACCCCGACGTAAGCAGTGTTGCTGTTGAACTGCGGCTTGAACTGCATGGAAGCCATGCTGGCCAATGGTTCGGGAGCCTGTGAGAGAAAGCAAATTTGGAGTAGGGAATGGTAAGAGCAAGAACAGTGGAGATGGCTGTACTACCCATACCTTAAGAACAGCTGATCGCCAGCCTTGCCCGCCCGAGGTGTAACGACGGCGTGAGGCCATCCACCTGCCACGGCGCTATCTAGACCTGCGACAGACTCGCGAGATACACATGTGCGGACATTTTGGTGATTAGGCGTGCAGCTTCGATAGCGAAGGCTGGAGTTTAGATTTATTTGCAGCGATGCTCGCGTGCGATGATTGGCCCCTCCACACACGCCTTTCCTTCCACGAGGTCAATGGCCCCCAAAGGATTCGCATCATTCACGCCACATGCTTGGCGTACCGTCCGCTTTGCTGATTTGGGAGAGCTACTGCTGCAAATTCAGCCCGTCTTTCAGCTCATTGATTACTACGCCAGTCCATTGGGAAGTCATGGCGTCGTCGTATGATGATCTGAGGTCTGGAACTCGACATGATGATGGCGAGATGGCTCGCACGATACGATACGAACGAGGTGATGGAGATGGAAGTTGATGTGGTGAGGTCGATTTTCAGTTCTGAGTGAAACAGGGCTCTGGGCTCGGGACGAGCCGCGGCTTGGCATCAACAACACCTCCAGCTCCTCCGGAATCCTTCCCTCCTCCTTCAAATCTCCTTCTCGTGCTTCTTTCACTCATCATACACAAGACATATTTACATCACACAGATCCCGGTTGATACGGCTCCAGATACTTACTGACAGATCTCATCCGTGGCGACTCCATTCGGATCTCATGAGCAAGACCATGGCTGACGGGTGTTCGCATTGGGCGGCGAGCGACATCTCGCCTGCAAACCCTTCACCACGTTCCGGTCTCCCACCCGACAGCTGTTCGAACGTCAAACACTTCGCCTGTCAGACTCCGCCACTGAAGCAAGATTGCACACGTTTGTGTCCCTAGTACCGCTCGAGCTCTATTCCACCATGTCGCAGGCATCAACAGCTATATCTTGGTACTGTTTGCTAAGTACAATAACTTTGTTTCAAGACGATCGCAAGGCTTGCTCTATGTCTTGACGTGCGACTCTGGATGCATCTCTGCATCCTCGGGACGCATCATGAGTCTCTCTTTGCGGGTTTTCTACGACCAATGGTTGTCTTCCCTATCCAGTGGGCTGTCTCACTCTAGCACGCGGTCCGAGATCTTCTTGTTCCATTCGCACGGGAATGTGCATTGCATCAAAGGAAAGCTGCAGCTTGGCTTGCTGTTCTCATTCTACAGGTAGCTATATGTCTGAAGCACAAACACGGTCGTGCGCAAACCACTCTCCAGACCAGGGCTATATTAGGGACCCTCAGCACCACTACTGTTCAACTCAGCACACACTCACCTTCCCAAATACCTCCAAAATCCCCAATACCTTCCATAGTCCCCACTCGTTGCCCCCAATCAAACACTTTTTCAAGACCCCAAAATGTCGTCTGGCAAAGCTCCAGCAGACAAGAAAGATACTCCCTGGAGTCAAAACAACCGACCGCCACAGCAGCCGCAACAGCCACAGCAGCGACCACCACTTGCAGTACCCGTGTCTCCATGGACTGCGAACGCACCACATAGAAAGAAGGCTGCTATCCCAGCAATGCCCGTGCAGACCTCAAGCAACATAGGCGGCACCTCTGGCATGGCTCCAACAGCCCCCGCCTTCCGTCCAATCAACCAAGGCCCACCTATCGCTTTCAAAGGACCAGCATCATCGTCCAATGCTGTGCCTACGCCCCAGACGAAGCAACCTCCTGTGACTGCAAAGCCTGTTGCGCATCCACAGCCAAGCCCAGCAAAGCATACGAGCGGCAACATCTCCACCTCCAGCCAAGGTACAAGTTCTGGCCTCCCTGCGAGCGGAGTCCTACAGCAAAAGCCCGATCAAAACGATGCAGCAGGTGCTCAGAAGGGGAATGCAAAAGATGCCGATCAAGACAATGGCCAACGACCTGAAAAGCCAACCTTCCTGGAGGAAACTTACGCCGCGTCTCCAGCTATGGGGACTACCAACCCACCCTTCGAGATTAAGGTCAATCGCTTCGTGGTCACCGATGACAGGAGCTTCGACGCTCTCTACGTCTATACTGTTCTCTTCCAACACATGGATCAGCGACCGGTGAAGAATTCCAACGTCAAGAAGCTCATGATACAGAAGATGCTGGCAGAGCAGCCATACCGCCATTTGTTCGCTTCAAATCAAATTTTCACAGACTGGGATAGCACAATCGTCACCAAACAACCTCTTGAGGATCTCGCACGCGGACTTCCACAGCCTGTCTTGTACTCTTCGAACGGCTTGATCGAGATAACCTACATGTTCACAAAGCAGTCAGCAACTCGTGCTGTTTCCTGCGACGCGCAATTGTCGGAACCGCGCAAACTGGAACTCAAAGCTTTGCGCAATTACATGGCAGGCCAGCGTCCCACTGACTTCAACTTCAACACCTACACACGAGCTTTCAACATTCTGGCGAGGCACTTTGCAGCTCAGAGCCCAATGGTCGCTCATGCAGGGCGGAACAGAATGTTCGACGTTGGGCCGAATTCCATGAAGGTAGAGCTGAGGAATTCCAAGTTGCTCGCACGGCCAGGTTACTTCAATTCCTTTCGCCCGTCGAACAGTGGCTGGCAGCTACAAATCAGTCTGTCTGCCGCAGCATTCTTCCCCCAGGAGCCTGTGGTTGAGTACTTGAAGCGCAGATTTGGTCCGAAGAGCTTGAACCACCAACTCTCTGCTGAGGCCAAACACACCATTCAAAATCTCCAGGTTCGGTACCTCTACATTCCCAATCAACCGGGTGGCTCGACGAAACTCCAAATTCCCACGAATCAGAGCCGTGTGAGACGAATCAACAAATTTGGCACGGCCGCATCAACGCAGCGTTTTGCGCTGAATGGCACAAACCCGACGGTCGAAAGCCACTTCAACAACACCGTTATGCGACCACCGTTTCGACTGGAGTACGCACATCTTCCCGTCGCCAATACTGGAGGGCCAATTGGCAGTGACTCCGAAGTTTGGATCCCTCTTGAGCTTCTCTGCATCGCCCCGAATCAAGCTCTCAAAACCACCGTACCGTCGGGGGACATGGACGACATGGCCTACGCTTCCAAATGGAAGCCATCAGAGGCTATTGATGAGCTTGACAACCGTGGCACGTCCCTCATTGACGCGACCCGGCTGGAGACCGCTGGAGTCCTGAACGTTGAGCAGAGAATGCTACGGATTCAGGCCAGACAACTCACAGCCCCTTTCATTCAGTATGCTAATGGCAAGAAAGTGACCGATGCAGGGTCTGGCAAGTGGAACTTATCTGGCAACGCTTTCTTCGGTGCCATGCCTCTTGGCAAATTACTGATCATCCACATTGGACAAGGGCACGGGCTTGCACTTCAGCAAGCGAATCAGTTTGTGGCCGACCTCAGAAGATATGGTGTCAACTGCCAGGGCTTTGATCAAAAAGGGGCCACTTCCACAGCTGAATCTGACCTTGACGCTGCTTACAAGAGTCTAAATCAAGGCGGCTCGGTGCGAAGAGTCATGTTGGTAGTGCTTGAAAACGACAACATCGACAACTACTCCTCTGTGAAGCGCTGGAGTGATACGAAGAAAGGTGTGAGTACCGTGTGCCTGACTCAGGCGAAGACTGGGCAAGCTTGGAGCGATCCACGAAATGGACCCGGCCTTCGAGCCAACCTAGCCTTGAAGTTCAACGTCAAACTCGGAGGCGTCAATCACAGGTTGGCTGGACAGGCTTTGAGCTCGCTGAAGGCCTCGACTATGGTGGTGGGTGCCGATGTCACGCATCCAGGTCCAGGGAGCATCGCATATTGCCCCTCAATCGCTGCCGTCGTGGCAAGTACCGATATGCTTTGCGTCAAGTTTCCTGGTTCAATGCGTCTACAGCAGGGTAAAACGGAGGTAAGTGGGCTCGTCGAATTGTCACAAGAGCTGGAGCTGACTGTTAACAGGAGGTCATCGATCTGAAGATCATGATGGTGGAGAGACTTCGCCTTTGGCACGCTACCAATGGAACATTGCCTGCCAACATTCTCTTCTACCGCGACGGCGTTGGAGAAGACCAGTTTCCAATGGTCAAACGACACGAGCTGCCTGCCGTCAGAGCGGCCTGCAACCTCATCGCAAATGAGGTCCACCACGCCGGTTACAGTCCCCCCATCACCATGGTCGTCTGCACCAAGCGCCACTCCAATAGATTCTACAAGTCTGAGAAGACTCCTCGGGCAAGCCTGGACAGGGCCGGTCAAAACTTCGCCCCTGGCCTTGTGGTCGATGATGTGCGCATCAGACTTCCGAACTTGTTCGACTTTTGGCTTCAGGCACAGAAGCCTTTGCAAGGTACCGGCCGGCCTTGCCACTACTTTGTCCTTGAGAACGGCATGGACTTCACCCAGGACACACTTCAAGCTGTTGTACGTCAAGTTTTTCACCTTTTCTCCTGCCCACTTTGCCCTTCATGCTAATCTTTTCCACAGACCTTTAGCCTGAGCTTTGTGTATGCCACCTCGGTCACGCCTATCTCAGTCGTGGCTCCCGCCTACTACGCCGACAAGCTCTGCGAGCGTGGCAGATGCTACATCAGACCGCTCCTTGTCCTTAACCATCCCGATCGACCCTCGAAGACCAACGTCGACGCTGCGGTGACTTCTTATGGAAACGTGCAAGATTCGCAGAAAGCCCATCGAATGGCTTCCGACATCACCAGAGGCCGATTTGGGGTGTGGAGTCAAACTGACGGTAACGGAACCACCAAGGCGAACCCTTGCCACGACGGCCTGGTGAACTCTATGTTCTATGTCTGAAGGACTGGGAGATGGATTCTTGTACAATAGCACCACGGCGTTGACCACAGTCCTTACTGATAGATAGTCCAAGCACCTCCGGGTGCATGTCGCGGTACCCTTGGGTACTGTCGGCCAGCTATGAGAAAACCAGCATTCTTATTAACTTTCCCTGTACTTTCACTCGCCTCAGTAGCGTCCCTCGTCATGCCGTCCTCCAACCTTGACAGGTCTTTGTCGGACTGACTCTTTCCTTGGTCAGAGTATTGTTTCGTGAGACACTCGCATGCGCGTTACTTGCAGTGACACTTCCGGCACAAATATATGTGCAATCACCGGATAAATTTCCGCCCCCAAGCTTCAGAATCGCTCACACCATCTGCCGAACATCATCTCGGCAAACCCTCAACCGAAGCCGAAGATGGACCGCACATCTCTACACCAGTTTCAAATCTTTCGTTTTGGGCAAGTTTCGAAGGTCAATTTCCCCTTTGCAATGTACCTGCCGCACGCCAATGCCGACCCCATCCCCGCCGTGTAACACTGCATGACTCCGCGTGGAGAACGCGCGGAGCAAGACTGGGGAAGAAGATTGAACCCAGGTCAATATGTAAGGAACTGCTTTTCTCTGGGCGTGCTTGGTTGTTTCTTGAGGTGGCTCTGATCTGTTCCTTCTTTGCTTCGCTGCAGGCTTTCGTTGCAGTTGCTTTCAAACGTCACCTTGTGGGCTTTTGCTCCTGGGGCAGTTATGGCTCCCTTATCCACTTGGTTCGCTGGAGTCGCATCAGTGCTCACCATTGCAAGTGCTCAGCACGTCGTACAAGATGCACAGTCAGCCTGCTCAAGCTTTGGCCAGACG
Organism: Zasmidium angulare; assembly: GCA_002786045.1. Lineage (NCBI taxonomy): Eukaryota > Fungi > Ascomycota > Dothideomycetes > Mycosphaerellales > Mycosphaerellaceae > Zasmidium > Zasmidium angulare. The sequence goes on from NHNX01000009.1 coordinate 431,025, forward strand.
TTCAAGCACGAGAATGTCACTGTCAACGTTGCCCAGCACGTTGCTGCTGGGACAAACCTCACTCTTTCTCAGGCTGGCGATCTGGCGTCCTGCGATCAGGCTTCCCAAGTCGCTCCTGTGGATCTCTGCAGAGTCGCTATGTACGTCTCGACATCGAATCGCTCCGGGATCACTATGGAAGCCTGGCTGCCTTCGAACTGGACGGGCCGATTCATGTCTACTGGCAACGGAGGGCTCAACGGATGTGTGAAGTACGTTGACGTAGCATACGGTGCCTCATTCGGATTCGCTGCTGTTGGAGCCAACAATGGACATAATGGAACGAGGGGTACCGCTTTCCAAGGCAATCCAGACGTCGTGGAAGACTTCGCGTGGAGGAGCCTGTACACCGAGACGATTGTTGGCAAAGCCGTGACGAAGGCCTACTACGAGCGCAACATCAAGCATGCCTACTACCTCGGGTGCTCGACTGGCGGACGACAAGGCTTTAAAATGGTCCAAGACTTCCCAGAGCTGTTCAACGGCGTAGTCGTTGGAGCCCCAGCCCTGGCTTTTAACAATCTCACGTCTTGGTCTGGACATTTCCTGCCGATCACAGGATCCAACACGAGTGAGTCCTGGCTACCTCCCTCGAAGTGGGCGATAGTCCATGCAGACATTCTCAAGCAGTGTGACGGCCTAGATGGTGTTAAAGACGGGATCATCGAAGACCCTACCCTCTGCCGCTATAAAGCCGTGACTCTCCAGTGCCCCTCAAAGGCTACCAATACCTCAAGCTGCCTCACAGCTCCACAAGTCCTCACGGTCGAGCGCGTCTTCTCAGACTACTACGGCGAGAATGACGCCCTCATCTTCCCTCGCATGCAACCCGGCAGCGAACTCGCCTCCGCTTACATCGAATACAACGGCGAACCATTCCCATACACCGAAGACTGGTTCCGCTTCGCGATTCTGAACGATCCGACCTGGAACGCCAGTACCCTGAACAGCTCCACCGCGGCCTATGCCGCTGCCAAGAACCCTTTCAACATCGAAACCTGGAAGGGCGACCTCAGCGCCTTCAAGAATTGTGGTGGGAAGATCATCCACTATCATGGCCAGATGGATTCTATCATCACCTCGGACAATTCTCCACGCTACTACGACCACGTATCAAACAGTATGGCTCTTCCACCCTCTGAGCTCGACAGCTTCTACCGCTTCTTCAGGATAGGTGGCATGGATCACTGCTCAGGGGGTCTCGGGGCTTGGAGCTTCGGGCAGCAGGCTGTTGATGGCGTAGCACAGGCGCAGCAGGATGCGCAGGACAATGTGCTCAGGCGGCTGATCGAATGGGTTGAAGAGGGAGATGCTCATGCGCCAGTGACTGTGACTGGCACGAAGTACGTCAATGATACAGTGAGCTTGGGAGTGGACTTTGTGAGAAAGCATTGCAAGTACCCTTTGAGGAATGTGTGTAAGGATCCGAAGAATCATAAGAGCCCTGAGGCTTGGGAGTGTGTTTTGTAAAGTAAGGATAGGTGAGGTTCAATTATGGCGAAATATCGACAGGCTGGGTCTGACGTATCAAATGCTCATGAACGTGTGACCATACATGTATAATCGTCTATGGATGACCCGGATCAGACTGTCAGCAACGATGCTGAAGAGCTCCCACCAGAGAAGTGACCTATTCAGCTACCCAGCAACTGCCTCCACCGCCCTCCTCGCCTCCCCAATAGCATCATACCCAAAAATATACATTCTCGTCCCTGGACTCCTCATATCGTCACTCTCCGGATCCGCCTTGGGCTTCGGCTTGTTCTTCACACCCTCCGGGCCCAGCTCCTCGAGCTCCTGCTTCCACGCCCGAGTCATGGCGGCCCAGAGTTCGTCGCGCTTTTCTTGGCCCGGCCCATCAGGCAATGTGAGAAATGCTTGGTTACCGGAAGCGTACCGCCGTACGCCCTTCATTCGGCTCTGGCGAAGGTCGTTCCAGGTTGAGAGGATGCTTGGAAGGGCAGAGGTGGAAGGGAGATGAGCGAGGCAGGTTGCGAGGGAGGCGGCGTCTTCGAGGGCTTGGGCGCCGCCTTGCCCGGAGTGCCTATTCGATGGTCAGTGTTTGATGGTGCAGAATGACATGGCATAGATGCCAGACTTACGGCAAAATCGCATGAGCAGCGTCACCAATAACACACAACCTCCCCGACTCCGAAGCAAACGTCTTCAACGGCGGAAGGTCTCCCAATGTCCACTTATTACACTCAGTCACCAAACTCCAAACCTTCCGACACCGCGCATTGAACGACTTCAACAACTCCGCTCCCTCGGCAGGATCTCCAGGTTCCGACCACTTTCCCACGAGATCCTCATCCGCCGGCCGTGGGACTGAGAGAACGATATTGTAGAGATTGCCAGCATTGACGGGATATCCCAGCATCGCGATCCCTGGGCCACACCAAACCATATTCAAAGAGCCTGCTTGCATCAACTCCGCCGTCTCGGGGTGCTCGTTCATCCGCTCCTTGGGCACAACCGTCCGGAAACAAAACTCCTTGAAAGCCTGCGCCTTGATGCCTTCGTTCCCGGGAATCATCTCCCTGACTTTGCCCCTCAGCCCGTCGGCTCCGATGACCAGATCTGCCTTCTCGATTCTCCCATCCTGGAACGTGATCGTGCCTGTCTCATGGTCCACGGACTGCACCCTCTGATTGAACACAATCTTGATGTCCTCGCCAGCCTTCTCCTTCCGCTCCACCGCCTTCGCCAGCAACTTCTGGAAATCCGGCCGATATACCTGCCAATGCGGAAAGTCGTAGAGATCTTGTGATTCTGGGTTCTGCTTGATCTCGCCAATTACTCTGTCGTCCGCATAGCGCCTGACTTCCATGATTGCGGGCTTGTTTGCAACAGCTGAGAACTCATTCTCGAGGCCTAGGCTGTGGATTATGCGGGTCGCGTTGGCATTCAGCTGAATTCCGGCACCCAGTTCGGAGAGCGAGGAGGTTCCTTCGAGGATGGTGATTTTGTAGGGGAGGGAGTGTTTGTTGGGAGCAGCGAGAAGGGAGAGGGCAGTTGAGAGGCCGGCGATACCTGCGCCTATGATTTTGATGTCCAGAGGTGGGGGCGAGGAAGACATGGCTGTTGCGGTGTGTGTAATGGAAGATGCAGTCCGTTCTGCAGCGATGGAAATCGAAGAAAGAAAGGGTAGATGACAGTAAAGTTACGAGAGCTCTGAACGAGCTTCGTTCACTCCTTCGGTGATCTTACAACTTGACCGAGAAGATTATGGAAGAGAGCTGAAAGGCTGAAAGGAACCCCAACCTATGCCCTAAATCCCATATCGACGTACTACAAGCGAGACGCGGCCGTAGACGCGAGTACCGCGAACGAAGACAGCCGCATCATATTGAAGCTGACGTATTGAGCAGGTGAAGTGAGCTGTCAGGGCTGTGCCGTAGGGAAGCTTGACGAACGCTTGCCTGCATTTGCAGAGCGAACAGGTTCCTGCTTGTGGTCAAGCTTGGCTTGGGCTGACTCATTCTCTACTCGACCAGGTGCGATATTTCAAATAGGCGAGCTGACCGTAGACAAGGATGCGATACGATGGTGTGATTCGGGAAGATCTGATAACGCGTAAATGTGCTCTGGAACGTCGACAAGTCCTCGCGCCCATCTATGCTGGCATCCTTCAGATGCAGTCTATCCTTCAATCCCAGCAGATAAGATTCATGTCTGCGACCCGTTCGAGTGCCTTGGATCGCCGTGTTCAATCATGTGTGTGTGGAAGCTTGCTACCTCAGGCACGATCAAGCTCTCGATCTCCATTGCTGGCTCCCTGCCGTCTTTAGTCCCAGACCTGCCATCGTCTGTTCTGCCTGTCACGCTCTTGGCTCGCCTGTTGGCGGGCACGCGGATCCACTTCTCGCCACCGTCCGCAGAAACAAAGACAACTTCCCATTTGCGAGTGTTGAGCAAGTTGCCGATGACCAGGTGATGTGCGTACTTCTTGAGAGCGCCCTTGGCTTTTGTGGTCAATAGACTGGGATCTGTTTCAAGCTTGAAAGAGATGATCATTGCTTGAGGAGCCCAGCCGTCAACGAGTAGCTTCAAGAACTTGGGTACAGGGTCCAGATCGATGACAAGAGACTTGCCGTCCATATGAGCCGCTGGCTTCCGACCTCGCTGCTCCTCTTCAGAAGGCATGTCACCATTCGGTTGTGCAAACTCTTCGCCGGATTGGATCTTGTGCTCTACCATGCGCTCGGAGGGGACAAAGAAGTCTGAAACCGCAGCAGCCAAGTAGAAGAGAGCATTGGCTCCCAGTGGATGCATGAGCATCGCCAATTCGCGCAGGTTCCAGAGGTATTCATTGACCGTCACGAAGGGAAGAAGCAGAAGAGTATTCTCCTTCTTGGCTTTGCGGTAGCGGCGAAGAACATTGGCCATCTGCTGCTGATAATCGTTCTGGACCACGACAGGCCCATCCTCGGTGCCAGTCATATAGTCGAGGAAACAGTTCGTGCTGTGGCTGTAGTGTCTCGAGTACGGTAGCAAAGAGAACTGCCGGTGGAGGAAGATGACTGCGTAGCCATTCTCGAGAAAATACTCGGCACTGGTGGCTCCACGGGTCCCTGCAGAGAAGTTGTCGATAAAGCGAACAGTCTGGTTTTCCAATGGTACTGTGGTGCCCCCTGAAGTGACTAGTGCGACTCTACGGTTGTTTTGCACGTGATGCTCGATGAAGGTGCGGGCCAAGGTGCTGTGGCGGTCCAGGTCGCCGGGTTTCGGGTTCGCGGCGAAGTACTCCATTTCTATGCTGGTTGGGGTGTAGTGAGCATCGGGCTGGCCAGCTTTTCTGTGCATACGAGCGATGATTCAAGTGATTCGGACCCGGGAAAATGGGACGATAGCAGCGGCGATATTCCGGCGTCTTCTCACAGGCTGATGAGGTGAGGTCAAGCTTCGGCGCGGCGGTGTGGGTGGGTGCGGAGCGGAGCGGAGGTTCAGCCAGGAGGCATGGTGATGAGGGACGGGTCAAAAGCAAAGAGGTGAAGCTTGAGGTGGAAGAGATCCATTGAGCCGAGCAGAGGACGTCGGGTTTGGGTGGAACAGCTTGAGCAGGTGGTATTGAACCTGCATCGTAGACACCAGTCCTGCCCTGACCACCCAACCACCGAGGTTTTGCGCTTACTCATCCACACGGCACTAGCCTCACCTTCCCCATCGAGAAGTGGCATGTGAAGTGTCTCGAGGTACTCACACCTCAAGATTCCTCTACATTACACCCTATTCCTTCGCCAGACACAGCACGACATGCCGCCCAATCCAGCGGCCTCCAAGCCAGGCCAGAAAGGCAACGACAACCTCAAATCCAACGAGCGCAACGAATACATCCCCTCCTTCATCGCCAAAAAGCCCTTCTACATCGACGACCAAACCGCCTCAGATGCCGACTACCTCGAGCATCAACGTCTCCAGTCGCAGAGAAATGACGATACCCTCGCAAATGCGCAGTGGTATGACCGCGGGAACAAGAAGGGACCCGCGGCCACCAAGTATCGAAAGGGTGCCTGCGCCAACTGTGGCTCTATGTCGCACAAGGAGAAGGATTGCTTACAGAGAAAGCGGAAAGCTGGAGCGAAATGGACAGGAAGGGATATCGCTGCTGATGAGGTGGTAAAAGATGTTTCGCTAGGCTGGGATGCCAAACGAGATCGATGGAACGGGTTTGAAGCGGGCGAGTACAAAGCTGTCGTGGACGAGTTCAACGAGATCGAGCAGCTCAGAAAGACGGCAGAAGGCAAGCAGGATGGTGAAGACGAGGAAGGTAACCAAGAAGAGGGCACCAAGTATGAAGAGGAGACAGATATGGGCAGGCAGCAACCCACCAGCACACGAAATCTCCGGCTGAGGGAAGACACTGCAAAGTATCTGGTGAACCTGGACTTGGAAAGCGCCAGATACGACCCCAAGACGCGGTCGATGGTCAATGATGCGAATGACCCAAACTCTTTAGAAGCGGAGGAGGGCTTCACGAGGGGATCCGGCGACGCGGCTGAATTCGAGCGGGCACAGCAATATGCATGGGAGACGCAGGAAAGAGGCGACAAGGACAAGATCCATATGCAAGCAAATCCCACCGAGGCGCTGCTCATACGCAAGAGGAAAGCGGAGGAAGACATTCAACGGAAAGAGGCGCAGAAGAAGCTCTTGACGGACAAGTACGGATCACAGGAGACGGTGGCGAAGAAGAATCCTGTCGCTGCCGCTTTGACGAGCAATGAAACATACGTTGAGTACGACGAGCGGGGCAGAATCAAGGGACAGCCCGAGAAGAAGGAAAAGAGCATGTACGCTGAGGACGTCCTCATCAACAATCATACTTCCGTCTGGGGAAGTTGGTGGAAGGACTTCAGATGGGGATACTCGTGTTGTCACAGCACTGTCAAGAACAGCTTTTGCACTGGTGATGCCGGGAAAGAGGCTGCTCAAGAGTCCGAGAACATGAGCAGAGCACTGTCATTGCCGAGCGCAGAGGATGCCGGAAACGAGCAGCAAATCGACAAGGACGAGGCCTGGAAAGAAGAGGAGAGGCAAGAAGAACATGTCCCAAACGGCGTGGACAGGCCCGAGAAGCAGAAGATGGACGAAAGTCGACGGCGCATGGAAGAGCTGAAAGCCGGCGTTACTGAGGCGGAGATGGAGAAATACCGACGGGAGAAAACGTCACAGAATGATCCCATGGCCAAGATGTTGGGAAAAGATGAACTTTTGGAGGCTTGACATTACGGCAATATCAATCAGGTGCTTCGCGCGTGTGGCTGACACCGTGCCACTCAAGGCAATCTTTTCAACGACTCTGAACTATGTCGTGAATCAAATGACGACGACAACCAGATGACCCTCGGCTGAGCAAGCTACCAGAGCCGGCCATTGCTCGTTCCTCCGCTTCTGTCGTCCAATCTCGGTCAAGAAACGCAGCGTCCAGCTTCTTCAGTCCTCTTCAGGTTCGCAGCCTCTTGGCTAGGGCAGCACAGATTAGCTCATGAGTTATCTAGCAACTGCATGAGGGACCAGCGATGCCTGCAGACCATCCTGGAAAGTCAACCACATCTACAGCTTAATCGACATAGATGACAACCATATGTCATGCGTACATACAAGATACATGTACTTAAGATCAAGCTGGATCCCGTCAGGAGCAAGGACTTTCAGCCTCTCACGATCCGCTCCGGCCGACTGTCCGAAGCCGGCTTTTTATTCTTGGCTCGACCTCACACCCATCCAGAAAACGGGTTCGCATGATGCAGGTCCTTACAGGACCACTTTCCCCTGGAATTGGAGCTTCATCGTCGTGTAAGCTTAGACATATCCGCGGTCGAAGACAGCAGGGCATGCCGGGATCTGTCGATAATCCTCAGCAGATGTATGGATGCGTGTCAGGCCGCACGAGACCCTGTCAGAGGACGTCTTTCTCACGTGGTCATGGCCCGGAGCTTATCGCTCTGCGATCCACGTTTTGACGTCTCCCCTAGGCGTGGACTTGCGAGATGAACTAAGAAGCGTAGAAAGATAGACCTTTCTCGGAGCAGCTCATAGCCGTGCTGTTGACGGACTCGCGACTACGGCTGCCGTGCGAAAGTATGTCCGCAGTTGACCTGTAAGTGCCTGGCTACTATGTAAGTGATACAAGAATGCGGAAACATACACTGCGCAGCATCATGATTCCAGTGCCTCTAGCCTCAATCTCTTACAGCACAATCTGCAACTCACTAAACATCTCTCCTTTATTCACATCGAGTCACGACGGTCGCTCGGAGACTGACTATCCAGATAGCGCTACGACGTTGTAATCAACGCCAACAAACCTGCTGGCGCGTACTGGTTCCGTGCGGAAGTGGCTACAGAGTGCCTCTCGGCCAATAACTTCTGCGGCCGAGCAACCTGGACTTACTCGTCTGTGAAACCCTCCACCCCTAACTCTTCGGCATTCGCAGGACCAACAGAATGCCTCGAGCCTGGACCTCTGAACCCATTCTGGTACCAGTCTGTTGCATAACAGCCAGCATTGGGCAACCCGAGCGTCGACCTGACCCCAGCCGTCGTCACTCCTGACGGCTCCAACATGGTCGTGTGGGCACTCAATCGCAGTATCAATGTCGACTGGATGTATCACAGCATGACATACCTGCTGAATGGTACTATCACGGACCAAAACCTGTACACATACCCCTTTCCTGAGAATTTGAGCGTGGTCCCGGCCACGAGCGACAACAGGTGGAATCATTGGTTGATCCAGCAGAGCGATAACGCGACGGAGGCGGCGTCCAATTTGGAGCAGATCGTGCATCCAATCCACTTGCATGGACATGACTTTTACGTATGACGCTGGCTGTTATGGCCCACAAGCAGACTCGTGTGAGGATGTCACAGGTCCTTGGTGAGGGTAATTCGACGTACAACAGTACGTCACAGCTGGACTTCGACACGTCCACAAAGAGGGACACGACGAGCTGGTGTGGGAACGGGTGGCTGGCCATTGCCTTTGAGTCCAACAACCCTGGTCAGTGCGATTTTACACTCAAGTATCTTTCCTCGATACTGACCACCCAAACATCAAGGTTCCTGGCTCATGCATTGCCATATTGCATGGCATATCAGCGAAGGTCTAGGGATGCAATTCCTGGAAAGCCCGAGCCAGGTCATTGACCGACAGTGTTCAGCTTGGAACGACTATTATGCGACGGCGTACTACAAGAAGGATGATTCGGTCGTATAACTTCGCTAGTCGATTCAACATCGTCGGCCGTCGTCAGTCGAATTCAGATCCCTTCGTCCTTCAACACGCTCACCAAAGTCCGTCCAAGTGCGATAGCTTGACCCTTCCGGCACGTCATAACCGGTCTGCTAATTTGTGGAGTTGCTTAAATGCCTTGGTAGGGAGCTGCCACTGACATACCACTTCGACCGCCCTGCATATATGTAACGCCAACCCGGCCGCGGGTATCCTGAAGCGTCAGCTCGGCCGACCTTGGCCAACTTGGCAACGACCCAACCGGGTCTAGCAACAGTACGGTAGTGATCTATGACGATCAATAACTACTGCCGGAAAACGTGTAGGCATATTCTGTTGAGATGACACAGCAGCAAGCCGATCCCAACGGACGGATTGGCCTCAGGTTCAAGAGATAGACGATCTTGCCCACGAAGGTCTCTAAGGTCTCCATCTCTTATGCATCAGGCTGTCGCTACTGACTATATCAGCAGCTCATTCGGCGAGAATCGCAGTACTACCTCGGAAGCCGATCGGAGCATGCATTCACGTGGAACTTGTGCAGAGCTTCCCACAGAACATATAGCATTGGCAATCGACGGCCGACGACATCGAGATCTCTTGACTCAGCTAGGACATCGCATGAGATCGATCGAAGACTTCACATCAACGACCCACGATGGATCCACCTTACATGCAGTTCGACTCCTGGGGCTATCAGCCAACTGCTGAACTCCTCCCCATGCCGGACAGTTATCAGAATGTGTTTAGCGTCTCGACGAGCCCCACGCCATCGACAACTGCCTCAGATCTATCGTCGATATACTCCTCGCGAGAGGAGAGGATCCAGGGACTTCACGAAGCACGACGACAGAAGCGACGAGAGCAGAACAAGGCAGCGTTAGTACTAAAGGCTATTGCTTCTCTATCCGTCACTGACGCAGTATACCGTAAAGGCAACGCAAGTTCCGACAACGAAAAGAACAAACCGAAGTCCAACTCCGCTCGGATCTCATCGATGCGGAGAAGAACATCGAATCACTGCAGAAAGACAATAGCCGCCTTCTGCAGGAGCTTTGCTCCATCCGCAAGGAGAACTTGATCTGGCGGTCGCGGCATAGTCAAAGTGAGCCGTCAAAGGCCGTGAAGGAGGAGATGGCAGAGTTGGACGCCATCTCGAAAAGAGTCGTTGATGCGACGACGTCTGGAAAAGACGCAGTGGAGTCACCTTGACCGATGCCCAGCTCTCGCAATACGAGCGGTCCCCACAATTTGACCATTCTCGACAGCCACGCCTAGGCTCACTTACAGTTTGGCTCTACCTCCCACAGTCTCGGAAGCTGGAGCGGTCAGCAAGCTTCTAGTCGTCTTGCCATCAGCCGACAAGACACGAACATCGCCTGCCATAGCCTACAGGCCGACTGGGACAGGAACCATCGACCTTTAGATCGGGCTTTCCGTCAAGCGTGGCTCGGCATCAGATCAGAAGAGAAGACAAGCATTGGACCATCTCAAGCCATGCTTCCTGCAGCGCTGACTGCCCAAATGCATTGGAGGTGCAAGCCAAACCGCAGTTGTTGGCCGGTGAGAGCACTTGTCAGGATGTTTGAATTACAGCACAGACAAGGACTTGATGTATGATACCCTTGACGTTTTTTACGAAAGCATGCTAGTCTGCTGGGTTCATGGCTAGAGTATATGCCCTAGGACGGAGGAGAGCAGGATGTTGATACGTATCGATCAATAATAATCTAATTCGGCACATCATCACGACTGTTGCTGTGTTTCGGCGGTTGTACAGGAGGCAAAACATCATTCCGTAGTCTCTACCACTGTGCTTCTCGCAATTGCCCGTGTGCTGCCTCAGTGCTGCTTCTTGATGACCACTGTGCATAATAGATCCCTCTTAGCCCGCCACAAATTATGATGCCGAATCCAGTCCAATCCAGCTTGTAGAGAGCGGACTTAGCAGACTTTGGAGTACATCATAAGAACTGAGATGTGGCATTTTCGTACTCCTGCTCGTAAAATGGTTGTTGCTTGAACGTGCTCGTTGCGAACTAAGATGCGGAGGATCTTTCTTCGAAGGCTGCCTTGGCATGCCCCTGAGGCACGGCTGGCAGCCTCATCAGTGGTGGACAGCATTGATGCCGGTAGACTTCAAAGAGCCGAAGAACATCTCGCGAGACGACAATTCTGCTGCCTCGAAGGCTTCTGTCCACGATCCTGTTCATTATCAACATCTGTCTACAAAGTTCTCCTGCACATGTCGCTTCATCTGTCTCAAAATCTAGCTGTATCTGGTCACTTTCGTCTTCACTCAAAGGAACATCCCACCAAGATCGCTCTATACAAGTGACCTCGATCTGCTGTGATTTTACTCCCATCCGCCCCTTCCCAACCCTGGCGGCGCCCACTCCTGCCCTGGATACGACGCGCCTCTCATGATGAGTTCGTCCTCGCCCACAGCAGGCTCATCTCTCCTTCCGCTATACCCTGAACTAGTCCGTCTGTGCTGCATAGGACGACCTTGCGGTGGAGGATACTCACCACTATACTGTCGTGCTGCTGGTGGATACTCGCCACTATACTGTCTGGCGTAGAACCTATTCTGCGGTGGTGGTTGCTGGTGATAGTACTGAGGAGGTCCACCTCGTGCTTGTGGTGGGTATTGCTGTGGCGGATAGTCGTATCCCTGCGATTGCTGCTGCTGATATTGTGCTTGTTGCGACATGAACGCAGGATAGGGTCCTTCGCCACCGCCAGAGACTTGTCGTCGGATCGGCTGCTCATCTTCCCAGGGGATGTCTATCATCGGACGTGATGAACCCCGCGGTGGACGCGGGTAGAAGCCGACATTCGCTGGCGACGTGAGCACAAGACTCTGCTGCTGAGGTGGAGGTTGAGGTCTGTACTGCGGCGGCGGGGCAGGCGGTGATGGCTGACCGGCGTACTCCTGTTGTGGCGGCATGCCCATTGCCCACGAGCTCGCTCTCGAGCTGCGTGCGCTCCCGCCTTGTGGCAGGTTGATCGCCCAGGGAGTCTGCTGATCTGGATACTCCTTTGCAGGCGATCTTGCTGCGGTCTCTTCAGGTATCGAGTTGACTCTATCATACGCTGTCCGCGACTGTACAGGCGAGATATTCGGAAGCGAACCATAAGGTCTCGAGCCAGGCGCATAGTACTCCGAACGACCCGAGATCGGTGGCGGCGTGGCATCAGAGCCGTAGGATGGATAGCGTTGAGGTGGAGCTGGTGGTCCCGCGTATCTCGGATCCATCAGCCTCTCCATCGCGGCCGTAGGTGTTTGTCCCGAATACAGTGGCTGCTGGGCTGGCGGCGGCGGTCCTCTGCCAGGCATTGTCATGACAGGCGGTTCTTGGCCTGGCGGTGGCCCGATGGGTTCGATAGGACGGTGGAATGAAGCTTGCACGGGTCTAAAGGCCTCTGGAACTTGCGCAAGACCTCGTTCGCCTCCCCTGCGGCCTTCGCTGTGCAGTCTTCTGAACTCAGGACGAGGAGCTTCTGTCGGTGACATAGGCCGTGCTTCTGTGATCTGCTGATCCTGTGGAGCATACCAGCCGCCAGGAGAAGGCTCAGTGCTCTCGCCTGTGGCCGATGAAGGTCTCTGAGCCTGAGCAGACGGTGGACGAATACTCGCAGCATTCTCCTGGAAAGCAGGCATATCCCGCCTACGCATTGCTTCAAACGCTTCGTATCCTCTCACACTCCCAGTGACGGTACTGCTATTCTGCGGTGGCTGCTGTTGTTGTGAAGATCGCTGAGACTGCGCAATGCTGTTCTCTCGGCTAGGCGGCGCATTTTTCGTCAAGCGATTCGGCTTCGTCGTGTTGCCGCTTGTCGTACTAGACCTGCCGAACAGTGATCCAAGCTTGGAGAAGCGCTTTTTCTTCGGCTCAGGAACCATGGCACTTGATGAAGCCCGTTGTGGTTTCTTGAGCGTCTTCCGCTTATTGCTGCTCGACTCATCATCCGCAGCAGTAGTGGCAGCAGGTTCTGTGTTGATATAGGCGGGCGCGACATTCACACCACCCTCCAACGGCGCCACAGAACTGTCTCGACTGGAGTCAAACCTCTGCGCACTGGATCGCCTTGACGTGAGCGATTCCCAAAGCCCCGAACGTCGACGACCCTGCTTACCATCCTCTTGCTGAGCAGGACGCTGCACAGCATCGGCGCCGACTTGTCCATAGGCATGCAGTCCTTCCAGACCGTGCTGATCCGAGATCCTGCTTGGCGGAGGAGCGACGCTGGCATGCTCAGCAGAAGTCGGTCGTCCACGAAAGAAGTCTGACGGTGCGCGGCCATTCATATTAATGCTTGATTGCGGCGTGTGCCCGCTGCCAGCAGAGACAACTGACGAACGCAGTCTCTCGTACTGGGTAGGCTGCACACTACCGCTGTTCCTCACAGCAGGATGCTGCGAGAAAGGAGGCGCACCTGGCGGAGGACCAGCCATATTGCTGAGATCGACTGGCATTCCGCTGTCTGATGGAGGTGGCGGCGGTGCTTGTGGCGGCGGTAGTGGTGGTTGTTCTGCACCAGTTGATATGGTCTCTGGCATCGGCATGCCCTGAGCATCTCTTGGCAAAGGCATGTATGACATCGGCCGCTCACCCATACCTGGTCGTTGTTCGCGATATTGACGGGTAGCGAAACGCTGCGAATAGTCGCCGGCATCCTGAGTCTGTAGCTGCTGCCGCGCCTGGATCTGCTCGTGTTTCCTTGCTGCGGCGGCGACAGTCAGGTCTTGCAGCATACCGGCTTGTGTTGGGCGTGTTCTCTCAGGCGTAGTATGAGGGCTGGCTCCCACGGGGCCTGCAGGTACAGCCTGAGCAGACATTACAGGCTGCTCTTCCACGATGCTCTCAGCAGCCTCAGCACCAGCCCTCTGCACTGCAGCACCCAAGCTCGACACAGAAGAGTGTCTCGAAGTCGTCGGGTTCGTACTATGATGCGAGCTCTCCTGCTGCGCACCATCCTCAGCAGAAACTTCACTTCTCGCATCCTCAAAGTCCGCATTCGTCGGGGCAGTCGTCCCTGAGACCTTTCGAGCGCCGTCCACATTGCTGCCCCAATTCTGCTCCTTCATCTTGGAAGCAACAGGAGTGCTCTCATACAGCTCCTCATCCCTCGTTTTCGTCGATGTAGGCGTGCTCTCAAACAACTCTTCCCGCAACTTGCTCGCAACAGGTGTCCTCTCGTCCACCTGTTCCTCGCCGCTTTTCCTCCCGCTGACCACCACAGGCGGACTCATAGGCTTGATCGTGACAGGACTCGCTTCATGCACTTCCGCCTCAACATCCACGCTCTCGTTGCTCGAGAGGTTCAACGTTGTGAGCGTCATGCTGTCTGGCCTAGCGATGTTGAGCGGCGAAAGACGGCGTTGGCTAGGAAGGAGCTGCAGATCAGACATCTTGCGCGGCCGCTGGCGTACAGGTGATTCTGTCGGACTCTGCGTGAGAGATGTGGGCGATGTCGAGATCTCAGCACCCACGTCGGGTTGTTCACCGTCGCCTCGCTGACTAGGTAGAATCGCCAGATCGCTGCTCTTCCTGATGGGCGCTGGTCTCTCTTCACTCTCTGCCTCTGCCTTCACGACATCGTTTTCCTCCTCTTTAGCAAGATCTCGTAGCTCTCTCTCACTCGGCACAGTAGCCAGTTCCGTCCCTTCGCCCTCCCCATCCTGCGTGACAGGCCTCCAAGCGGCCGCACTACTCCTCCTCCTAGCAACTTCATTGCTAGCCCTACGTCCCTCCTCGAAAGTCGCCGCCGTAGGCGCCGGACTAGGCAAAATGCCCAATCGTCTCGGCGGTCCAGTCTTTTCCTCGGGTGTCTTGGGCGGCGGCAGCTGCGCATCAGGTTCATTCCACGCTTCAGTTCTCGTGGGCGAGGCCATGGACATGACCCGCGCAATGCCTCTACCTGAGGAAGGGGGCCGGCTCTCCTCCCACGAATCGACGCGGCGCTCAGTCGAGCGTACGCCCATAACCGAGAAGCTGGACGTCGACCGCGCAGCATCCGGTCGCGAGGGAGTAACAGCCACATCGGAGAAATCACCCAAGGCGAAGTCCGTTGTGTGCGACTTCTTGAGCACGTTGTCTTCATTACTGTTTTCCAGAAGATCTGGATTCCCTAGGACGAGACTCTGTGGCCGGCTGCGGCTGCCCTTGTCTTTCCTGCTTCTGGTAGAGCTTCGGCTGATGTCTCGTAGTCGATCAAAGACCTGGCTAAGAGGGCGGCTGCCGGTCCGTGTGCTTGAGGGTGTGCGTGAGCGAGGCCGGCGGAAGGGGCTGGCGGATGAGGTGCTGCGCGAGAGAGGAGCGAGGGCAGGGGATGGTGAGACGAAGGCGGTCGTAGAGGGTATTTCTGCTGCAGGAGGTGCTGCAGGTGTCGAGATGGGTGCTATCGTGGGGAAGGTGTTGTCGCTGGCAGCAACATCTTTCAGCTTTTCTGTACCGTCCTGGTCAGGTTCCTCGGCCAGCTGAGAGGGGATCTCGGGTGCAATGGTTGCATCGACTGTCGTGTCGTTATCTTCGGTTGGCCGAGCCTCTGTATCGGAGGCGTTCGTAGAGGTCTTCTCGTTCTCTTTCGATTCGTCGTCCAGTTCACGCACATCCCTGGAAGAAGATATCGGTTTCTCTTCGCTGGCAGTAGCCACGGACACCGCTAACGGACTGGCAACAAAGGCAGCGGACGAAGTGGCGAAGGGAGCGACGTTGGTGGACGCCGAAGATGGCGGCAAAGAAGAACCCTAAACCTACCATAAGCATGCATTCTTCTGCCACAAAAGTAATCAAGGCAAGAAGCGAAGTGTTCGTGAATGATCGAGCCAAAAAGGGAGGTGTTATGCTATCAAGAATATGAAAGCCAAGAATGTAAATATTAAGGCAACAATCGTTTCCTCGTCGCCATCGTTCAAAAGTTGACAAGACAGTGATCAGGGTATCGCTCGCTCGCTGTGCTTTAATCAAGCGTGCCATGGTTGTTGCTGCTTGAGCCCTGATGCTCAAGCCTTCGTTTTCTGCTTTTCTTTTCAGATGCCCTGATGCAAAGAGGAAGACTCAGCGACAGCACAAAACATTGAAGCGTGGCAAGCAAGCCACCGAAAAAGCCCTTTCCCAATGCCCAAAGGTGTACAGAGAATATTGTGATGTCCGTGTAGTAGTCGAAGAGGTAAAGAAATAGGGATCACTCTACCTCGTTGCCAGGCTTTCCTCGCACGCTGCCTCCGCCTCCGCCGAATCGACTCTTGCCCTTTGCAAACAGGCCTTTTGCGCCTTCTTGTGCCTTCCCTCCAAACATCCCAGCCTGTTTCATGAAGTTCTTGCCGCGTTGCTGGATCTTGTCCATGTCATATCTCGGACCGTCGCCGCCTCCAGTCGTGGGTCTGACTGGCTCCGTGCTCTCTGCAGCACTGCCAACTGACGTTGAACGCTGCTTGTCGTCGCCACCAAACTTGTTGGCAAACTTGGCAATGCTTGGGCTTGCCTTGTGGCCTCTTCGGAACGTACCGAATCCGGATCCCGAAGACTGCAACGCTGGTGGTCTGAATCCACTGTTGGAGGTCGACAGGTTGGCATGCTCTGGGTGCTGTTCCAGCATCATGCTCAGCCAGTCGTTCAGGCCGGTGTTCATCTCCGCAAAGGTTTGCCTGGTCTCGTTGTATGTCCTGATGCGTTCGTCGCTCGACTTCATGGCAAGAATGCTGCGGAACGGCTGGATCGATGCAGCCGGCTTGGCCTGCACGGTCGACACGGGAGACATGGACGAGGCAGTGGTAAGATCTTTCTCTGGTGGATTCGGAATGTCTTCATCGCCATCATGCGCGCCGAGGTAATACGAAGGCAGCCTAGAATTGAAGCCATCGTTCTCTGATATCGGCGAGGGTGCAAGATTGGTAAATGATTGCGACGGGCTTTCTGGCTGGACATTCGTTTCGGGCAGAAGGTGCTCCTGACTCTTCGTAATCGGTGAGACGAAGACCTCAGACTGTTGGGTGGAGCCATCTGGCGGCGATCGCAGTGTGGCATCTTCCGTTGACGTTGGTTCGTGGAGAACTGGTACAGGGTCAACAGGGGTAAGTGGAGACTCAACACCTTCTCCCGGGTTCATAACGTGAAGAGCCTTCGTCCTTGGCCGCTCGTAAGCCATTTCTGGCTTGATTTCAGGACTTCGCGGCTCTGGCTCAGGTGTTCGCGTAGGGACCGGTCCAGTGACAGGTGCGATTGTACCATCGTCCTTCTCCCAGCTGAACTTGGTCTTCAGAAAGTGTGGAGGAACTGCCTCTGCAGCAGGCATGGCCGCTTCCCCGTGATCCAGTCGTCGCTCGTTATCAGGAGCATCGAGCGCGTCTTGCGCTCGCTCGGCGTCTTCTTCAGTGCTGTCTCGTCCTATGGGGTCTAGACTTCGCACGATCTCTTTCCTCAAACGGTCGCTGTCCATGTCACCAGCACCAGTGTCCGTTGACAGCGTTGGCATTACGCTGGGACGCTGTGGCGAGAGCGAGGACTGTTGTTCTGGCGAAGGCTCCCGAGAACGAAATCTGAGCGGGGCAACGGTGTTGAAGTAGCCAGCACCATTTCCAACGCCGAGAGTACCTGCTTGTCTGGGCGTATCTTTGACAGGTGGTGTAGGCGCAACAGACGAAGCTACTGAGGTGGGGGCATCAGTACTGTCAGTCTCGTGACGGAGTAACGGCGGCTGCATAGCTATTGAGCCTCGCTCCGGCTTGAACTGTGTCTCGGGCTGGTCGACAGGCGCCGGTGGGGCGGCAGATGCAAAGTCGCGAGTCTGATGGCCGATCCCGTACGTCGAGAGCAGGGATGCGCCCAGCTGTTCTCCGGCATTCTTCACGGCATCCAAAACGCCGGTGTTACTATACGTTGAGGTCGCTGAGGCAGGCTCGACAAATGGCAGCTGATGCTTCTTCGTGGTAGGCGTGAGGTCGACTTCGTCCTCAGCCGTGCTCTGCCGTGGCGTAGTTTGCTGCACTTGAACAGGCGGTGACTCGAGAGCAGGAGTCGGTGCGCTGCTGATCCATCCGCCTGGCAGATCTGGCTTGAACGACTCTTCGCGGCCAAGTTCAGGTCTGGCAAGCATAGAGCTATCGACATTGTCATGCACAGCAGTACTGTCTGCACCAAGCTGCGACTGTGAAGTGCCCTGACGCTGGAGCCGCGGGGCATCAAAGTTACTCCAGCTTGACTTGGATGAGCCAATAGAAGTCGCTGAGTTGCGTCTTGAGTCTTGGTGGATTTGGTGGTACTTGTCCGCGATCTCCCGTACACGGCCTTTTGCAGGACTGTCGGCTCTGGTGGGAGTTCCGCTGCTCGAGAAGCCAGTCCCAGGCGGATTTGGGGATGAAGGTGTACCAGGGTGTGTTTCCAAAAATAGCTTTTGACTGTCTTGTTGCGCTTCAGCGACAGCAGGCGTGGCAATCGCCTTGTCTGGAGACGAGTTCACGGCTTCAGCCATGTCGGCCTCGCGCATGCTGTAGTCAGTATTGCTTCGGCCTCTAGTATGACTTGCTACTGCTGCTACTGTAGATCCGCCCAGTGCGCCCATTTGGCTGATCTCGCTCGCAGGCGTCTCAGCAGGCTCCAATGTAGGTTGGGGCACTTCCGCGGCTTGATCAACAACGTCCGGTGCCTCTGCTTCCGTCACGGGTACCGCTGACATTGGTGTGCTCAACCGCTTGTTTGCAGTGGTCTCCATACCGGGCGTCCGAGCTGGTGAAGTGCCAGTGGAGGGAGGGTCTAAACTTCTCCTATAGCCAGGCTCAAATTCTGAAGGCGTAGCAGTTTCCCCGCTGACATTCCTGCTGTGACCTGGAGATGGTTTACGTGGGATGCGATGCTGTCCTTGGAGACCAGATTCGGGCCTGGAGACAGTTGGCGTTGCTGACGACGGCTCCTCTGCAATCGAAGGCACCTGTTCATCTAGCCTTTGTTGGCGCCCAAATTGTGCAGTTGCAGCCGAAGGTACTCTACTCATGATGGGGCTGATGCCAGCAGTAGAGTTCGTGTCGCTGCGACTCACACCGCTGCTTCCAGGCCCTGACTGTGAGCTGTCTCGAGAGGGTGTGCTGTTGTCACTACGGTCAAACGCTTGGTGTACTGCCGAACGGAATCCCTGGGAGGGCTGGTGCTGTAGTCCAGTTGTGTCAATGCCTGATGTTGTTTGTGTGGTCGTTGGTGTGTTTTGAATAGAGCTGAATGTTGTCTGAGAGCCGCTTGACCCAGTCGTGTTCACTAGAGGCTTGTTGATGACACTTTGCGATGAGTCGAACGAAGTAGACGTTGGTCCACCGGGCTGTGTCCGAGACTGCAAGAAGTCATCCCCAAACCCAGAGATTCTCGACACTTGTGGAAGCGTAGGGCTGGGCTCCTTCGAAATGCTTGACTTTGATGGTGGAGGAGCTGTGGCAGTCTGGAGACTTGGCAACTGACTTCTGGTGGATGGACTGCCAAATCTGTCCAACGGAGCATTTCCTGCTCTGGTATCGATCTTTGGCACTTCCTCGTCCATAAACATTCTTGACTCTCTACTCTCTTGAACGGGCTCGAGGGCCAACTTTTGTGGAGACGGCTCTCTCTGCAATGACTCCATCGACGGCCTGCTACCCTCCTCGGACTGTCTCCTGATCTCATCGGGTATCCTCTTGTAGATGTCACTGGGCCTGATGAATGGCAGGGGCTTGTCGGTATTTGCAGACGGCAGATCCGCAGCAATAGCTCGCGCTTCGTCTGCTTGAGCCTTCGAAGCGATATCGTTGCCGCCGAGACTGCTCTTTCTGGGTGGGAACCATTGCGGTGGAGGAGGCGCCGCCTTGGTCATCAAAGGCTGTGGGACCTGCTCAGGGTTGGTAAAGTCGCGCGGTCTGCTCGTGCTGCGCGGAAAGTCATTGCTACCTCTGCCTCCACTGGCTGCGCTGCCTGGCCCGGCAGACCGTCGTTCTTCGTACACCGGGAAGGACGAAGGGACTACTGGGGCACTGAACTGTCTGACATCATCGCCTCTATCAAAACTGCTCTTTCGGCCTCGTGGTGCACCAGATGGGACCTGTGAGGGCATGGGTGGCGGCGCAGATTCTTCTTCTCCCCCATACTCGTCGTACGGGTCGTACCCACCCCAGTCATCTCCGTCGTAATTATAGCTGGGGGCTTTGTTCCACTTCTGGGTGCGATGGCGTCCGGGCACCGTCTTGAAAGAGAGGGGGGCATTAGGAGAGACGGGCGTCTGGTTGCGCGACATGGTGGGCGAATGCTGCCAGAGCGTTCGCGTCGAAGGATGGCTATAACGAAGTGGTCATGATCGGGCTGCGGTTGGAAACGGTGTGGTGTACAGCAGGTGATGAGGCGCTATGTAGGTGTACCGCGTAATGGGCAGGTGTTCATGCGATGTTTCACGTGCAGATTGGCTTTGTCGATGAATCGCCGTCCAGGCAAGTTGAGTCGTGAGGGGAATTAAGGATTAGTGAGGCATGTAGCAGCAGTCGAAGCTGGGATGGGCTGGCGGTGGTGGTGACGATGCTGCGTTTGGAGTGTCCAGCATCCAACTTCTTGACCATCCCAGTCTGAGCCTCAATCCCTGCCGTGGCCAATCAAAGCAACTGCCGATTCTCCACACAAACTGTTGACGTGTTGACGAGGTGTAAGTAAGTGTCCGGTCAAATATTGATTAAGCAGACAGGTCGTCAATCACGAGGTTTTGTTGATCAAGTAGATGTACCTTCGTCCTCCTGCTCAGCCTCCGTTGCTGCGTGTCCAAGCCGGTGATGCGCGTCTGCAGTGTCCGGTTCTTTGTTGGATTAAGATCCGGCTTGGCAATCCACGTGCAGCGTTCTGGAATAGATCGGCCCCTGCCACTCTTACAACTTCACGTCTACCACTCTCACCCTTCACGCCGTACTCGACAACCACCTTCCACGCCCTCAGATCCGACTTGCGCAGTACGCATTCGCGCCGCCACAGCATCGCGATCGCATCCCCCACTACAGACAGTCGGCCACGCCCATCCGGCCCATCTGGCCACCTCCAGGCCGCGATCTGGACACATTGCCGATACTTTTCCCGCACACGTCCATGTCGACTCTCACCATGGCCTCCCACGCCTCGATACAAGATCGTACGCCCGAGTTCCGCAGTATCCTCGCCCAAGCACAAAAGTCTCTCGCCCGTCAACGTAAAGCCGGCGCACCGCAATCCCAACCCCTACTACCGCAACAGAACGGCGCCGCGACACCACCTACGCGGAAACAGAGGAGCGAATTCGCGCGCAATGCCGCTGCCATCGGACGAGGCATCAGTGCCACCATGGGCAAGCTGCAGCGACTTGGCGAGCTCGCCAAGAGGAAGACACTGTTCGACGACCGGCCGGTAGAGATTGGAGAACTGACCTACGTGATCAAGCAAGATCTCGCAGGTTTGAATCAGCAAATCGGAGCGTTGCAGCAACTGCAGCGACAGACAAATCAGGGTGCCAAAGGCCCAGATCAAGAGGGCGAGCATAATAAGAATGTTGTTGTACTTCTTCAAGGGAGACTGGCGGATGTGGGTGTGAACTTTAAAGAGGTATTGGAAGTCAGGACGAAGAACATTCAAGCCAGCAGATCGCGGCAGGACGCTTTCGTCAGCAGCGTCAGCCACCAGAGCCAGACTGCTGCGCCCCACCTGGATCCGGGACGGACGGATTCGCCATTATACAGTACACCTCAAAGAGGACCAAGTCCAAAACCAGGGCAGATGTCCGGACAGCAAGACGTGCTGTCTCTGGAGCCTTCATCCGGCAGTTCAGGCGCACTTTACCAGAATGGCGGAGGCGCCGTGTCACAGCAGCAATTGCAGATCATGGAAGAGGGCGCCTCATCGAATACATACATTCAACAGCGAGGAGAGGCGATTGAGGCGATCGAAAGGACCATCAACGAACTCGGCGGCATTTTCGGTCAACTGGCACAGATGGTCTCAGAGCAATCAGAGCAAATCCAGCGAATCGACGCCAACACCGACGACGTTGTGGACAATGTCGAAGGCGCACAACGACAGCTCATGAAGTACTGGTCGCGGGTGCAGGGCAACCGATGGCTGGTGGCCAAGATGTTTGGAGTGCTGATGATTTTCTTCCTGCTGTGGGTATTGATCGCTGGATGATCAAGCACACCTTCAATCGTAAATCCATTTCATGCCCCACGGCACAGCGACGGCGTTCTGGCATCTTGGGCACTCGGGACGTAAAGAGGATACAAAAGATAGTTGCCCTCCAGCGCATTGGCGCAGGACTATTGGATGCGCAAAAGTGGACAGAAAAGACGAGTGCTGGATAGGCAACTTCGGTCCCCATTGTACAGATATGTGATTCTAATTATTTGTCTATACTAGTTCATTTCGACTTCTTCAATACAGAGCGCTGCGCGTCTTGGATACAACCCCCCTTTTTCTTCCTTTCTTCCAGTACATGTTGAGATGCTGGAGCATGTGCTGATCTTATCCTACAGCTGGTTGGAGTACGGTGGCCTCGTGCCGGTGCCATGTCATAGCAGCACATGCTCCAGCGATGCCAAAGTCGCGTTCATCAGTAGAATGCTGCCCGTGCTCACTCCTGAGGCTTGCTCACATGGTGAGAGCGCTTTGCAGCGGATACGACGTGCGCACATGATGTGAACGAGCGCGTGTACAGTATGGAGATTCTCATGATCAAGCGTGAGCCTTTCTCCTCTCTACAGAGTGACATTGTCTACACACCTCGAAGCGATACACACTCGAGACATCAGCCATCCTCACGAAACATTGCAACCTGCTCCACAAGAAAGAACATAGCTCAAGCGACTGTACCCCTGACTATACAGACGACCGGAAGTCTTCCATTCGCCTACCCATCATGCTCTTCCTGGCCATCATCACCACTCTCCTCCTGCTGCCCCTGACTCCTGCCTGGGAAATCGACTTCTTCTCCGACCTCAGCTGCGAGAACGCCCCGGATGACTTCAACGAAGCCACCCACTCAGGCTCCGGCGAGCCTTCGTCAGGCTGGTGTCTCCAACCTGGTCAGCCTAGCGAAATAGGTGGCGAGGCTGGTGGTTGTACTTGGGTATGCGCCACATGATAGATTACCTGTTCATATGAGAGTGTCACTGACCAGACGGGTTGACTAGTATACAAACTTTGGCGCCGACCCTCACGACTGCACGACACCTACCCGACCTTTCCCAATGAGCTACCGCTTTGCTAAGGGTACGGATTGCTGTATTGGGATTACGGATACGGATTGTGATGTAAGTGTTATCTCCATGTGTTGGTCGGGACGGGTGGCTGACAGTAGATTTGTGAAAGTCTGTGAGTTGCTACACGCAGGACAAGGCAGGGGAGTGTCTCTCGACGAACGACCTGCTGAGGTATGGGGACGATGGCAAGGGAGGTGAGTGAAGTCTGGTAGAGTCTTGGAGGGTGGCAGTTGAAGATTATGCTAACAAGGGCGTGTAGAAATGAATCTTGTCTTCCAGTGCTATGATCACACGGACGACAAGAAGTACTAAGATCTCGGCCATCCACAACTCATGCGCATCTCCAGACTTACGACTGTAATGGCGACCGGAGACACCTATCTCCTAACAGACTCGCGATTGCGAAAGGGCCCACGTGATTTGATTATGTAATGAGATTTTTTTCACGCTAGACCCTTTTCGCATGCGAGTCTAAGGACAAACCGCGCTGGCTTGGTGCAGCTGCATAGACACCCTTACACCCCTATAATTAAAGCGTAATATTACGCGTTTTAAGACTTCGAGGCCTATAAGACGACCTATGCGACTATATCCTATATAAAGGAAGTATCTAAAAAGCGTCGAGTTATTATTATATAGACTATTAGGGCTATATAGTACTAAGACTCTATAGCTAAGCCGGCTAGTAATAGTAAATACTCGTACGTCGACAAAACACTTACTATTTACTTACTCGGTTATTTATACTTACTCTAGTTACTTCTATAGGTCGTATATCGTCCTCTTTATTATCTAGATACGCCTACGACTATTTAAAACCTAGAAGAGTCGTTTTCTTTTATACTATACTACTCTACTTATAACGTAGCTATCCGATATAGTAGTACCGAGAAGTAGTATAGATAACCTAATCTATTCCCTCTCCGAGGCGAATATAAACGACATTATCGAGCTAGGCTACTAGGCTAGCTAGCTTAACGAAGAAAAGAGAGCCGAGTATAACTACTACTAGTAGGAGTTAATCGACTAGTATACTACTAATAAAGATACTAACGATAAAGACGAAGAAGACGAAGTCGAGCTAGAATTACCCGAGGCTAAAGGTTAAGAGCTAGACGAAGAGGCCGACTTTATAGAATAGGAAGATACTATAGACGAGGACGACGTAGACGAATAGCTGTTACTAGGTTAAGCTCTAAAGGAGCGCTATACTAATTCGCCGTAATATAAGTAGTATATAGCTAAGCTACGGAGTAATAGTATAGGTATTAGTCGTTTAATCGAGATATATATTAGTAAGCCTAGTACTTTAATATTCTATCGACGAGTAAAGATTATAAAAGATACTTTACCCTCTATAGAGTAGCTTATTAGTCTATAGTAGCTACGTTAGGAATTAAAGAGCCTCGTTAGTAGTAAGTACTTCGACGAGTATAACCTAGAAAGTACGCTAAAGGAACTAAGGGATCTTAACGAAGTCGACGTTTATATCCGAGATACTACTCCGACTTAGTATAAGCTCCTATTCGAAGAGCTACTTCTAAACTAGCGTAAGAACTAGTCTTAATATCGTTAGGAGTTTAAGAATAAGCGTAGTATAGTATAGAAGCGTCTTAGTATAATTACTACTATTATCGTCTATTCTATCGCTACGAAGTAATCCGACTAGTAACTAAAGTCCCTCGGCGTGTACTTATAGACTAGTAGCGTTAAGTAGCGAGTTATCGAAGTCCTCTATAATATAGGTATATATAGCTCCTTTAGAACTAACTAGCGTACTATAGCCGATAATAGTAAAGCGTAGCTTATAGCTATTCGATAGATAGCGAAGGATCCTTAGACCTATATTACGTACGATAACCTAGACTAGTATAATACTAAGATAGAGTAGGTCGTAGGCGATATAACTAAGTAGCTTAGTATAACGAATAGTATTATTATCCGTAATAAGAATATCCCCTAATATAGTCTAAGGCCTAGTATATTATATCTATATAAGCCGTTAAAGATTAAATAGGTGTTCGAAGGAATCTATAATAGTAATAGCGACGTTAAGGACGCTACGATATACTAGATTAATTAGTCTATCGGACATTACTTCGAGCTATAGCTAAAGAAAAAGTTTTACTACTCTAGACTATCTCGTCTAGCGTAGAAGCTAAAGGACGAACTAAAAGCTAAACTAGCTAATCTCTTCTCGCTACTACTATCGAATAATAATAAGTCTACGATCGACAGTATAAGTAAGGTACTTAAGGATATCTTCTTAAATTTTACGAAGCTTAGTCGCGATAAGGATTTTAGTAACGTTCTACGTATTGTCGTTAGTAACTAGCTAACTATAGAGCGATTACTATCTCTAATAGGCGAGAGCCTAGAGAATAAACTAGACTACGACGCTATATAGTAGATACTACTAGTTATTACTTAGTTTTACACCTTTATAAATAATACGTTTATAGTTATTCGTACTTACTAGAATAAGAATAAGGATAGCTAGTATCTTAACTATTACTTAATCGACGATATCGAGTTCTAGGGTCTAAAAGGGATCTCTAACGAGAAGCCGAAGTTCTATCTTATCTAGTTACTATTACTACGGATATTTCGGGCTCGCGTTAATACTATGTTTATATAGTAGCTCGAAGACCGTAGATTACTATCCTTTAAGGCAGTATCTACGGATAAGACTCGTCTTAAGGCTACTAAGTAGGTAGTAGAGGTACTGTCCTCGGTAATATATCTATAGATTATTAAAGATATCTATAAGAAGAGGTTCTCCTCGGATATATAGTAAAAGCTACTAAAGTAGACGTCTACTAACGTAGAGGCGGCGGTACTAAACGGTCCGGATCTAGTATTTATAACCTAGGCTCGATTCTTAATAGAGACTACTTAGTTCCTTACTACCCGCGAGGCGGTCTGTCGTATAGATATTAGCTATATATATAACGTAGTCGATAATATAATCGTTCCCTTCCTCGGTGCTAGCTAGACTAACTACGCTCGAGTAATACTATGTATACGTTATTTACTTATAAACGATATTATAGATAAGCTATTATAGCGTACTATACTCGTAATAGGTATAATTAATTTAGAGGGCTAGAAAGGCTATACTCTCGGATTAGACGAGGTCGTTAAGTTATATAACGGTAACTTTAAGGAAGATATCGCCTATTATAAGAACTTAATATACGACGTCTTCGCTACCGCTTAGAAGGTTAACCTTAACTACGAGTACGCTCGTTAGACTCGTAAGATATACTAGGCGAGTACTAGTATTAAGGGTAGTAGTAGTTATTTAGCGAAGAGTACTATTATCGACGTCTTTAGTCGTACTAAGAAGTTAATAAGTAAGGGACTAGCGAAGTAGTAATTAGATCTAGAAAGTAAAGGAGTACTATTAGACGATATCTAGTAGATTAGAGCTAATAAGCTCTAGGACTAGCTCGATTACGTTAATAATATAAACCGGCGCCTAGTACTATATAAGATAATAGTAACTAACGAGGGTAATATAGAAGGTAAAGACTAGCGTAGGCTTACTAGAGAGCGTAGACCTATAACTAATAGGGACGTTAGCGATCTATTCGTAGACGACGTAGGCTATACGTATATAGATCTAGAGTAGGTCGACTTAACTTAAGGACTAGAGGTTATTTAGAGGTTATTTTGCGCGATAGTTTAGGCTAGATGTTATTATACGCGATAATCCGAGACGAGACTAGAGGTTATTTTACGCGATAGTTCGTCGTAAAGTTATTTTACGCGATAATTTAAGGCTACGTAAAATAACCGACGAAGTCTAGAGTAAAGTAGTCGATTAAGTTAGTAGTAAAGCGAGATAATAGAGATCGTAATAATAGTAGTCTAGTATAGCCTTACGCCCGAGACGGCTAATACTACTACTCGGGCGAGGCGTAGTCGTAGGATATAATTATAACCTCTAAGGGTAATTTATAGATAAGAGGTATCCTAGTCCTATAGGCTATACTATATAGTACTAGGGGTTAGTCGATAAGGTAGTACTAATAAAGAAACGATAGATCTAGTAGAGAAGAGAAACTATATATCTAGTACTAGTATCTATAAGAGAGAGCTATAATAATATACTATATAAGAGAGATAGTAAAAGAGGTAGGAGAGAGAGGGAATCTCTCTCTACTGCTCCGTATTAGAGTATATATTAATATCTATAAAGTGCTAAGGTAGGTAGTACTATATAGTAAGGTAATTAGTCTATAGATAAAAGAAGTAGTAAAAAGAAGAATCGTAAGGCTCCTTACTATATAAAAGAATAAGGATAGTAGGAGTAATATAATATAGTATAGTAAGGAATAATAGACAGTATAATAAGCTGTTCTATAGAACTAAAGTGTCGATAATATAGAATAGATAATAGATAAAGGATAAGCCTCTAGCTATATCTAAGTATAAAGGAAAAAGTTAGGTAACCGCCTACTAGCCTATATTCCCTCCTCTACTTATAAGTCTAACCTATAGACTTATAGATAGTATAAGCTAGCAGTTAGTATATAGAACGCTTTAATTAAACATATAAAACAATTAATAAACCTATACTAATACCCGTAGTATTCTCGCTTTTACCTATTCCTCCGCTATAACTAGTAATATAACTAACTAACTATCTATTAGTAGGTTAGTAGTTATACCTATTACCCTAGTTACTTACTATAACGACTATCTATTACTCTAGGTGCACCTTAGACTACGTATTTTCCTACCCTAACTCTTAAAACTATATCTTAAATCTCTATTAATTTCCTAGCCTATAGGCCGGGAAACATTTACTGCCCTATCTAGTAAGTATAATACCTATACCCTCCTCGGCGTAGTCGTCTAGTATAGGGATAGTATAATCCGGTTTAGGGTACTTACTTAGGTCGTACTTATTATAGTAGAAGCTATTTAGATCCTTAAAGGAGCTACGCTCTAGTCTTTTAATAACCTTATACTACTCTAGAAATCGCTTCTTAGCGTTAGCTCGCTAGGCTGCCTTCTTAGTAATAATCTTAGTAGGATTAAACTAATCTATTACGTCTAAGATAACCTTAGCGTTATCCTACTTATAGCGACTAATTAGTATATCGCTTACTAGACTAAGTCCTATAAGTTAGTAAGAGGCTAGGAATAGCCCTAGCGGAATACTATATATAAGCGGATATCTAGAAGGTATCCTAGTAGGAGTCGTTATCTTATAATACGCCTTTAATATATCCTCCTAGGTACTAGTATCGGGTATCTCGAGCTTACTAGTAACTTCGTTAAATCGTATGTACTAAGGGAAGATCGTATAGCGAGTATTATATTCCTTAGTACCTATAGCGCTATACGGGAGTTACGGCTTCGAGATTTTTATACTATAGGACTTAACTAGCGTAGGTATAAACCTATCTTTCTTTAGTTCTTAGTTACCTAGAGCCTCGATAATACTCTATAGGATATCGCTTTTATCGATCTACTTAATCTTACTATCCTTTATATAACCTCGCTTCTAGAGGTCGCTATACTAATTATTAAACTAGTAATATATACCGAGAAATATCTTAGTATAGTCGTTTAGCTTCTCGTTATTAATAGACATAGTGCCTTAGATTATATTACCTATAAGTTCGTTATTAGTTATACAGTTAATATTACTATCGAGGTAGCGGAAGCCCTTTTTACTAATATTCGTATAAAGGTATATATTCTTAAGGCCCTTAAGTATTCGTAGGATACGATCGCGCTAGATCTTAGTATAGTAGAGATAAGAAATAAGCTAATAGAAGCTCGTGTCGTTATCCTTACCTATCTATACTTCTAAGTTCTCTAGGCGAAGTACGTAGTATATTAACTAGTAGATCGGATCTTAACGTACGAGTTACTAGCTTAGGCTATACTATATATTACGTCCCTAGCTAAGGTTAGAGTTCGAGCTAAGCTAGCGTAGATACTAGTAGTATATATTAAATTCCTCCTTTATAATAGGTAGAATATCCTTATTTTTCTACTAGTAGAACAGTAATCTACTATTATCGATAATAATAGTCCTATCCTAAGCCTATCGAGCTACGTCTATATCGCTTAAGTTAAGTAACTTAGTAAAGATAAAAAGTATACCTAGCTACTTCGGTACTAGCTTCTAGCTCTCGAAACGGTATACTCTTAAGGAATCTACTAGGACCTAAGGACGCTTATCCTTTAAGAATAACTAATAGTACTTAACTTTAATATCGTTTAGCGAACTACCTTCTTTGTTAGCTTCCTAAGAAATAACTATTAAGCGAGAATAAAGCGTAGTCTTCGGTAGGTTAATAAATATACCTAGCGTCTAGTACTAACGTAACTAGTACTTTCGATATATTAGATTATAGCCTTCGTTCTTCTTTATAAGACCCGCGTACTAAAGGATTAATAATAGTACCTTCCTACTATCTAGGTTCTTAAGTGTAGTATTATCCGTATTATTTAACTTCTAAAGTATATCCGTAGGAACGACTAATCTATACAAGTAACCGGTCTTCTTATCTATAGGAGGCGGCGCTTTCTAACTAGACGTATAAAGTAACTTTATTAGTTACTTTTAAGTAGCCGGAGAATCGGCTTTACCCTTACTTTTACTAGTATAGTTAACGAAACTCGG
This sequence comes from Zasmidium angulare, assembly GCA_002786045.1. Lineage (NCBI taxonomy): Eukaryota > Fungi > Ascomycota > Dothideomycetes > Mycosphaerellales > Mycosphaerellaceae > Zasmidium > Zasmidium angulare. Next base: position 460,674 of record NHNX01000009.1, read on the forward strand.
TAGTAGCGTAGAGGTTCTTTACTATATTATAATAGGAGTAGTACTATAGCGGTTAGGGAGCTAAGTTTAGAGTCTAGTAGTAGGAGTAAGACGGCTACTAGTACGCTTACTAGTTAAATCCTTCGTAGAGCTAAAGATCGGAGGAGTATTACTAAGCGAGGACTAAGTGTTTAGTCGAATACCGCCCGATAACTAAGTATTTAGTCGAATACCGCCTAATCTAGGAGTAGGCCTATTACCTCTAGACTGTAGAGTACCTTTACTCGAACCTAATTTCGGCGTATTTTAGGAACCTCTAGATCTAGGTCTATCGGATAGTCTAGTAGTAATCCGATAAGGAGTCTAAGGCGTAACTTCTATAATAGTCCGATCTCTATTACTAAGGATCTTAATAAAGTACTTACTACTAATATCGTTATTACTCGTAAAAGGCGTCTAGTTATACTTCTCTAAGAGCTTAAGAGTAATAATCTTATTCTTACCTAGATCTAGGAGAAACTTATCTACTCGGAAAGCCCTAATACCTTTAACTAGTTTAACGGTCTAATAGGGTGTGCCTCTAGCGTACTCGAGAGTTATACTAAAGTTCTAATCGCTAGGTACTCCGGTATTATTAAAAAGTATACGAGCCTTCTCGAAGTCCGCGCTTATTAGATAAAGCTACGTCCGGCTACCTCTACTAGTACTACTTAGTCGATAGAAGAAGCAGCTAATTACGAGCTAGTATACGCTAATCGAGTCCTACTAGGTGTTATTAACGAACGTAGAAGCCGACTTAGCTATAGAGCTAGTCTCTCGAGTATAAGTCTATATCTCTATATTCTAGATATTATCCCCTAACACGTCCTTAATAACCTTCGTAGCTACGTTAATATAGTACTATATATTTCTACTAGCAGTATCGGCGGCGTCTACTAGCGGATAATTCGTCTTTATACTGTCCTTACCTACTACTTTCTACTAGTCGTTATAGAGCTAGTCGCTTAAATACTTCTATAGTAGGTGTACTTAATACGAGCCCGCCTCGAGTCGCCCCTTAATTCGGCTAAGAAGTTCTTATATTACCTTAATCTTATCTAGGCCGCTAACATTCGAGGAGAACTAGTTAAAGAAATCTTAAATAGACGTAGCCGAGTAGTATATCTAAGTAATCCCGTCGCTAGTTTAGTAGTTCGCGCTACTATTATATCGGAAGAACACTAGATTATTATTCTCGCTACCTTTAATAGACTGTAGCTCGAGCGACGATTCGGAAGACATCCTTAATACTTCTACGCTAGTATAGCTACTAGAAGAGTCGAGGAATCGAGTAGAGGTATCGGAGTTAGCTAGTAATAATAGAGGATTAGAAGAAGGTAGGTAGGTATTAGTATCGAAGGCAGAAGGCGAAGGTTATCTCGAGCTAGTAGTCGAGTTTAGTATTATCGCGAGTTAGTAAGAAGTTAGAGGTTATTTAGAAGAATACGACCTTAAGAAGTAGTAGCGCTATTTACTTACTAGCTAATTGTAGTTTAGTAATTCGCGAGCGAGTAAATATTTATATTTACTATATACGCTTGTAATTTCTAGAATATATAGTATTGTATAATTAGCTAGTTCTAAGATAAAGGTAAATATCTCGGCTCTTAGCGGCCTAGATAGTATACTTATAGGCGGTATAGACTTTTATATACCTTTAGAACTTTTATAGGTAGTCGTTCTATATTCTACGTCGTCTTAAGAAGTTATAGTATAGTAGTAAGGCGACAGTATAGCTAGTAATATAGATTCCGTATTTCCTAGCCCGCGGGCTAGGAAATTAGATAGATATACTTAGCTTAGTAGACTACTACTCTATATATTAGAACCTTTATCGAAACTATTCTAAAGGTACTAGGGGTCCCTAGGAGCTATAGATCGTTACTAAGGGTACCTATTAGTTATATAGTACCTAGTAATAGCTAGAACTCGAGCTATTCGCTACGAAGGTGTCTATTTATAATAGTACTACTCTACGTAGTAGATATATAGAGGTATAAAGCTTCTCCTATAGAGTTTAGAATCTAGTAGCCGAATAGAACGAATATAATAGTATAGCGACGTTAATAACGTAGGCTGCGCTAGTCCTAAATAGGAAGTTATAAACTATAGGTAGTATATCTTATCCGAATCTTCTACTTTAACTAACTTTTAACTAACTCGAGATCGAGTAGAAGTTCTACGACCTACGGGCTAGTTCTTACTATAAGAACTATATATTTAAGAACTACATATTTATAATTAGATAGGAGAAGACTTCGTCGCGCTTATAGTAATATAGGACCTCTATAGTATCCTTAGGCCGAATTATGTAAGGAGCGCGTTTATTCGCTGTAGAAGTCGGTTCTAGTTCCGCGAGGAAGTTAAGGAGAAGCGCTTATTAGCGCTCTCTATATTCGGTATAGTCTAGTTCGCTTTCTATAGTAAATAGAAGCTATCGTTAGTATAGAGAATAATATCGCCGAACTCGTAGTTATACTCTTTAGTTAGCTTAATAGTAAGAAGAGTAGTAAGTCGTCGTGTTAGTAGGCCGCGGCGATACTAGCTAGTGCGGCTAATATTAGTAGTTATTAGTGTTCGCCGTTAGTGTTTAGAATAGAATAGAACTATACGCTATAGCTTTATCGAGGGGAACGTCGTCCGCGCTAGTAGCGCTAGCTATAATAGCGTTCCTACCTTCTATAGTATAGAATCTTTAATACTTTTTCTAATATCGTTAGCTATATATACTATATACTACTATAGGTAGTATATAGTTAGCGATGTAGCTTATCTAATATCGTTAATAAATATAGCTCTTAAACATTTCTTAGAACATCTCCTACTAAGTAAGTTACTAATAGAACTACTAATACCGCAGTCGCTAATAGACTTATAGAAAACATTATATAGATAGTATTTCCTCGCGTAAGAAGACTATCGTATAACTACGAGTTTAGTTATCTGTACCCCCTCCCCTACTTATTACTACGAACGTAGTAAGTAAATAACTAGTTAATACGCGACGATAATAGTCTATAAAAGGAGAACTGTATTATAAATACTATAGACATTAGTCCTAGTCTAGACTACGCTTATATTATTCGCGCCTACGTCCTACTATAGTAATACGTAATACTCTATTTCGTAGCTTCTAAAGTCGTCGTATTACCGCCCTTCGTTTCGCCTAGCGTTTCGCCCCTATAGTCTAAGGGTTATTACTAATCCGTAGGGAATAGCCGGCGAACTAGCTGTAGGTAGGGCTATACATAGGCTAGCGCGTTCTATACGTAGTTTTTTACTACCCTAGGCTTAGTAATACTACTAGAGTAGTAAGTGCCGAAGAGTTAAAACAAATACGAAGATTTAGAGTATAATATAGTCCCTAGTAGGACCCGCTTTTCCTAGTAGACGAATTAAACGCTCTAGATAGCTAGTACTAATATAATAGCGCCTATAGCGTATACTATCGTGCAAATTACCTTATAAGAGCGTTTTAGGAGCGCGTTTATGCGCGCATTATTTACCTAAACTACCCGCTAAGGTACTACTTAGTCGGTTTCTTCCGTATAGCGGACCGGCTATATATCTTCGAGGCGGTAGTATTATTAGCGGTGCCGTTAGTGTCCGCTATATCGATATCGCTGTTATAAACGGCGGTAGTAGTTAAGGTAATATACGATTAAAGGAGTTCGTCTTATCCTTAGCCGCTAGTAGTAACGTTACTTAAGTAGCTAGTAATAATATCCCTAGTAATATTACTAAAAGTAAACTTAATAGTAGTACTATTAGTACCTTAGTCGTAAGTAAAAACAAGGAAATAAATCTAGTACTATATATTTAGCCTAAGAACTTTAGCCCCCTTAGCTTTACTCTTAGTAGTAGTACTACTATTCGCTTTAATAGCTTATTAATGTACTATAAGATAGTACTTATAGTCGGCTTAGACTCGTCGTCCGGATAGTACTTAGGATAAACGCTTCTGTTTCGTAGGCTCTTATACCTCGTAGGTATAGAGACTCTTAACTAATAACCCTAAGAGGTATAGAGTATATATATACTCTATAGTCTGTACTATAAAGACACGTCTAGAGTAGTTAGATTACCGCGTTTCGTATACTACGTATCGATATTACAGCGGCTAGTATAAGGCTAATAATAATACTCTATATAGGAATCTAGTATTATCCGTTTCGAGCGCGTTCTAACCCGTACGTAATAGGGTACTTATCTTTAGGCGCACCGCCGCCGGCGGTAGCCGAGTTAGATATGTTTTTATTAAAGAAGTTTAAAAGAATATCGAAGAAATATAGTCTAATATAGTCCCCTATAGGACCCGCTTTTCGGCTAGCGAATTAGGACGTAGGAAGGTTAAGGATAGCGGTAGCGTCGCGTAGCGATATTATCGCGTAAGCCGATAAGGTAGATTATACAGTAAAGGTAACGCGAAGATATTAAGGTAGTTACTAGAAGGTACGTTATAGAATCCTACGGGCGGGATTCTATACTATTATAGAAAATGCCGACTTTTACCCGTAGACAATAGTAGTATAGAATATTAGAATTACTAGAATATCTCTAACTAAGCCTACTATTATAGGGTTATAATAGTCTAATCGATTCCGTAGTCGTAGTAGCCGCTATAGAGGCGTAGGTATTTCCTAGCCTATAGGCTAGGAAATTATTACAAGTATAGTATATACTCGCTAGGATCTATAGGCTCGATATCGTCTAGTAGTACCTACAGGTAAGAATTAGGTATAACTTCGCGCTCTAGGTCTAGTATCTTACCGTCCTTAGTATCTATAGCTAAGTCCTCGTCGTCGTTAGAATTAAGATTACTTTTAGGTAACTTATCCGGATCGAATAGTTTACGGAATAGATAGGTAACCTTCTTAAGTAAGTTATAAGTAAACAGTCTAGTTATTAGAGTGCTATTAAGCTCCTCTAATTAGTACGAGTAACGCTTCTTAAGGTTACCTTAATTATCTCTATAGTCGGTACCTTAGTATCTCTAAGGAATATTACGTTCTCGAATACGATATAGACCTCTCTAGCGGAAGGTAAGTTTCTTAGCTTTATCGTATTAGAGCTCGCCTCTATATATAACTATAGTATTACCTACTTAGTATTCTTCGAATACTACGTTCTTATAAGAGTCGTAGTATTCCTTAGCTACCTCCTTAAGTCGCTATTAGCGAGCTAAGAGTTCCTCGTAGGTTCTACTTATACGCTAGAGTTACTCTATACGATACTATAGGAGAGTTACTCGGTTATTTACTAGTAACTAATTCCGTATACTCTAGGTTAGATACTTAGCCTCGATTAGTAAGATAGCTTTATAGCTATATAAGATCGTAGAAAGCGTCTATCTAGTACGGTTTATAGTCGTAGTACGATCTGCCTATATAACTATAGGAACGTACTTCTACTAACCTCGTATAGTACTATAAGTTAACTTAGAAAGCGTATCTATTAAAGGTTTATAGCTAACCTCGACCTAAGTATTTAATTCTAGATAGTAGGGCGATATACGTACTCGCTTAACGCCTATACCTATAAGTAATTATTAGACCTCGCCTTCGTTCTACCGAGTATTATCTATAATAATCTTAAGAGGTAGCCTATACCTAGTAAAGATCTCCTAATAGATAAAGTCTATAATTATCTTAGTAGTAATACCCTTAGTAGCACACTTATAGACTCGTACTTCGGCCTAACTAGATAATACCTCTCGAGTAATAATTAACGAGCCGTTACTATCGATATACATAGGATCTAGTAACTAGCGTATATACATTACCGGCGTATACGATAGATATAGTTCCCCTATACGGCGACGACTATTACGGAAGTTATAATCTAAGTAAGTTCGAGTATACTTTAAGTAGTCCGTATATAGTAAGTCCTACTAGTAACGCTTCTAAATCTTATAAAACATTAGATTAGTAGACCTATAACTAAGCTTCTCGTAAAACTAGTATAGAATCTCTTCCTAACGTTCCTTAATATCTATTACTACTTATAGGGGCGCTCTAAACTGTAGCTGTCTAAAGAGTATCCTATCTATAATAGTATACTAATAGGATTTTCGGAGTATACTCTTATACGTAGACTTACTTATTCTAGCCGGCCTTCGGTACGTAACTAAGATAAACGCTAGTCGTAAGGAGTTTTCGCTATAGTCGTCCGGATTCTTAAGAGGACTAGAATCTAACTATTCGATATATCGACTCCGAGTAACTACACTATAGATAAAGAAGTCGCTATTAATTATAGTATCTATATTAGGCTCCTCGGTAAGCTCTTTCTAATCTTCCTCTATAGGAGGCTTACGAGATAGACTATCCGGAGTAGTGTACTTAGTACCTAGTATATACCTAACTTCGAAGGTAAATAGCCGAATCTATACTAACTATCTAGTTACTACTATACTAGGTAAGTTAGAGGATAACTTATTAAGCTAATACAGTAGTGTATTAGTATCGATTTCTAGAATAAAGTAGGTACTATATAGCTATAGCTTATACTTCCGTAATACCTTAAGTACTCTAAGGTATTCCCGCTTTCCCGTATCGTACTTCTACTCGGCTAGGCTCTATAAACTAGACTTATATCGGCAAGGATATCGAGTCTTCGGATTCTTAGGATCGTATTATATTAGTACTCCCCTATAGCTATTACCGCTTATATCTATAGTAAGAATAATATCTCCTACGCTTTCGTTATAGTTAATAGTACGTAGAGTAGGAGCTTTAACTAATAGGCGAGCGATTTAATCCTTAGCTCCTTAGTATGCTAAACTCTATTCGAATTTAATATCCTTCCGAAGTAACCTAAATAATAGCTTACTAATAATAGATAGTCGCGGGACCTATATTCGGAAGTAAACGACTAGTCTAATCTAGTATCGAACGTCCTTCTAATTCTCCGGAGTAGGCTATTCTATAATCTTACGTACTCGGACGGCGTTAGGGTAACGACTCGTAGTATTAGTAATATAGCCGATAATCTTAATCTTCTTATAGAGTAACTGTAACTTATAACCCGTAGTAGTATAACCCGCTCGTTCTAGATTAGCTAGAACTTAATCTACTAACTAGATATGTTCGACGACGAACTAATATAAGCTCGGCTCTACGAGCTCGTTATTATACCTAGTCTTAGGTCCTTTAACTCCGATATTATTAAGGAATAGTCTATAGCGATAAGAGATATGTTCTATTAGTACTTACGTAATAGCTCTTACAAACTACGTAACCGAGTTAGTAGCTCCTTAAAGTAACGTCGTCTATCTTATTAATCTAAGAGGCGTATTAAACGTAGTAAGGTCTCTATAAGACTTATAAAGAGTAACCTAGTTATACCTAGAGAAGATATCGATAAGGGTAGCTATTACGTAGCTAGCGAAGTCTTCGGAAAAGCTATCGGTATTAGGAGGTAAGTTAGTATCGCATATTATTACTTAATTAATTATAATCGCTATATTAATTAAGCGATAGTCGTTATTACCTCTCTATATACCTTTAGGGACCTTCTTAGTAACGAGGAAATATAGATTCCGGTAGCTCGAATACGAGTACTCTAGTATACCTATATCTAGCCGCTTCCGGATTATATATTTAACTATAGGGCGAAGCGCTCTATAGATATTAAACCCTAGGTGTTACTAAGGTCTATACTCTACTATCCGAATAAATATTAGACTAATAACCTTATCCTTAATACGGCTAAGGTACTCGAAACCGAATACTAGTAATACTTTACGGTTATATAGTATCTTATATAGTAAGTTAAGCTCCTTAGGTAGAAAATCTATACTAATCTTAAGGCTATTAAGTCGTTCCTTAGTTAGATAGCTACCTCGAGGAATATTAGAGAACTTCTTAATTAAGTACTTCTTATTATATAGACTAGTTCCTAGAGGAAGTTTCGCTTCTCGCTCTAGGTATTACTTTCTCTAGTAGATATTACTACCTAGCTTAGATCCGTCGGTTTTAGATCTATTAGTATTAATTAGACGAATCTTATCGGCCTTCCTCTTATATATAGTATTAATATTAATACTAGAGAAGGCTATACGTATCTTTAATACGGCTCTATTAATACTTATAGCTAGGTAGATATTATCGTCGTTATCGTCGTTATAATCGTCGAAATCGCGGAATTCTATATAGTAGATATTCCGACGGCCTAAATATATAAGATTAACGGTAGTAGGATCGAATTATAGCGAGTTTTTAACTCCCCCTCCCCTTCTTTAAACTACGAACGTAGTAGGAAAGTAGTCGAAATTTATTCGTAGATATTATATAGCGACACTCGGCGACCGATATTTCCTAGCCCGCGGGCTAGGAAATATAATACTATAGTATATTATACTAGAAGTACCTAGGAACTCGGGGCGCGAACCCTTAGAGGAATTAATTAATCTAATTAACTCCTAAGTGTCTAACTAAGTTATAACTCGAGGAATAATATAGCCTAGTTCGGTAACTTCTAACTTCCTACCTACTTATAATATACTAGGAACCTACGTAGGTATAGATTCCCTTAGAATTTTCCTAGGAAGAGACTTCTTATCGTCGTAGAGCTAATATCCGGTTATATAGCCGTAAAATTAACTATTCGCCTATCGGCTCCGGTAATAGTACCTTCCTAGGATCTGTTATTATAATTCCTCGATACTAGCTATATTTTCCTTACCTATAGACGGCTAAGGATAAACAGGCTACTATATATAGTAACGAAGAAGTCGAAGTTAAAAATAATACTATATATATCGATCCTTAAGTCTCTAGTTATTCCGGTAAACTTAACTCTACCTATAATAGTGCCTATTAGTATCTTAAGTTCTACCTATAGAGGTAAACCCTATTTAGTAAGTAAGTATATAGGAATAATATATACCTCCGCGCCTTTATCGATTAAGGTATATATAGGCTCTCTACTAGGGCTAACCTTAATAGTAATCTTAGAGCTCGGAACTAATACCTAGTCCTTTATAACTACCGAGAAGTCGGGCTTCGATCCCTATACGTACAAATTAGAGACTCGAGAAAAATTACTAAAGCCTATAATATAGGCTTCTATATTAGCTAAGATATTACTATAGTATACCGAATATATACCTATAACGCGTTCTCCTTATAGAGCGATATACAACTCGTCGATATAGCCGTCCTTATTATACTTAGTAGTACTTCCTAAGAAGCGAACGCTCTTAGCTTACTTCTTAAGTTCTTTAAGGAACTTATCGTCGTTAGGGAAGCGCTTTAAGAACACTGTACCTAATCGCTTATTATACTATAAGAGTTCTCTAATAGTAACAGTTATATAAGAATTAAGAACTCTTTTAGTAAGCTACGAGATATTATCGGTATCCTTATAGTCTCGGAGGTAAGGACTAAGTGTCCTCGTCGTAGGCTTCTTCTTATTATACGGAGGATTAACTAGACTAATCTCTACTATCCTACGAACCTCGTCCTCTATATCGTCCGCTATATCCTTATCTTTATCCTTACTAAGAGTCTAACTACGCTAACGATTACGCTAATTATAACTAAGGTTATTATTATTATTAAGGTTTTCCTCTTCTATAGTACTAGGGCGTTAGTATTAACGAGGGTTATAAAGAGTACCGTCGGGGAGAGTTCGGCGAGACGGGCTAGGCTATCTAAGTCTAGGAATCGGCGTACCCTCTATACGTAATACGCGAGTATAACTAGTACTATTCTACTACTATATAGCCTTCTCCTTAAGTACTCGATTATACTACTAATTTAGACGACTTATATCTAGACGAGATTACTAGGAACTACGCGTAGTAGCGTTAATACTACTATTATCGTATAGCCGTAACTATTACGTAGAAGTAGTAGTACTATTCTCCTATAAGTTATATAGAAGCTCCTCGTTACGCTACACGTAGTACATTATAGCTATAGAGATAATCTCTTAAGTAGTTAGGCGCTTAGTATACAGAATAGAGGTGTCGAAGGATATATCTTAATCGAGTCCTATAGAGTATATAGCTCCTACTAGAGTATACTCGTTAGATATCCTAGGAGTATTAGGTAGCGTAATTATATCGGAGTTATTACGTATACTCTAAACTTCTCTTATCTTATCTAAGTTAATACTAGGTACCTCGACTCGTTTATTTAGAGTAGTCTCTAACTAGGGGATTAGACTAAGGAGCTTTAGTCGAGTCCGATCGTTCTTCTAGTTAAACTACTTCTTAAACCTACTAGTCTTAGGGCCTAAGTACTACTTCTTAGAAAACTAGTCTATATAGTATAACTATAGTTTTATAAAGTTATAAAAGACTATATAATTATCGGATTAATAGTTAGGATTACTATAGTTATAGTAACAGTCCTTTATACGCTTAGCGTACTCCGGAATATTACTACGTAAGGTATAACCTCTAACAGTTCGATTATTATTAGATAAGTTATACCTAATATTATAGTTAGACGGAAACTTTATCGTACTTAGGTTAACTAGTATAACTAGCGTAGTAGCTAGTCGCTACTATATTCTAATCTCTATCTCGTTTATACGGCGAGTAATATTAGCTATACTATCGTCTTAGATTATCGGAGTCTAGGTAATATATTTATCGATGTTAGTCTCTAGCGTAGGCTACTAAGTAGTTACTACTTTCTACAGCTTCTATATCTATAGGCTCCTATTAACGCTTAAGAACTCGAATATATCTTTCTCCTTACCTAGACCCTTTACTATAGCGAAGATCTTATCGAATAGTCTAAGCGTCTTATCGCGAAGAGGGTAGATCTTATAACGGCTTATTACTTTCCTCTATAACTCCCTAGGTAAACCCTTAAGTAATAGTAAGGATTAGCTAATAGCTTTAAGGTTATCTATAGGAATCCTATTAGAGGCTATAGCGAACTAACGATAATAGTCGGTAATGTTATTATCTAAGGTCCTTTTTATACTATATAGATTCTCTAAGTACGTACGACTACTAAGTAGCGAAATAGTATCTTAAGGCGTATACTCGAAGATAATCTTCTACTTTATTTCCTCGTACGACCTCTCGTTCTTATCCTCGTTAAACTTAAACTAACGTAATCGTGCACGTATAATTAGATTAGTATTTATAAGTAGTCGTCGAATCTTCTCTTTATCGGTTACCCTAGTAGGTAGGTACTTATCTATTATATCTTCGAGCCGCTCGAAGAAGTTCTAAGTATTAGCTCTAATAAACTAGGGGTTAGCTTATATACCTAGCTACGGGAACTTCGGAGTTATGCTCTTAATATATAGTAGTATAGCTACTAAGACTTCTTAGACACTTAGCTCTTTCTCTTCGAGTTCTTTATACTAAGTAGCGGGTGCCTAGCTATTAGAAGCCTAGCTACTACTCGTATTACTATTACTATTTTCGGACGAAGATATTTAGTTAGTAGCGATGTATAATAGCCGTAGGGTAGACGAAAGGCGGATAGGAGTAGGTATCTAAGATTAACGACTAGACGAATTAGAGGAAGTAGAGCGAGGAGTAACGCCCGTATTAGATAATAAAGTAGTACGTTTAGAGGTACTATTATTAGTCTAAAGGAATACTATAGGAAGCTAGCGAAACTTAGCGTTAACTTACTTAGTAGTTACTAACGCTAGCGAAGATAGCGATATAGGGACTTCTTTAGAGGATAGGCTACTTATAAAGAACTACCTTATTAAGGTAGTAAGTTAAGTAAACACACGTAGGAACAATTCCTAGTATATATAGTCGACTTATATCGGTCCGCGTAGCGATTTAATGTTTCTTAGCCCGCGGGCTAGGAAATCGAATTAGGGACCGGGGATAGTATAGGTAAGGAAAGGATATAAAGTAAGGCTATAAATGCCTTAAAATAAATAAACAAATAATATAAAAGGATAGTAACGGGTATAGTAACTAAAGACGGGCCTTCCTAAGTACGACTAGTAATAGGAAGGATATAATATTATAAAAATTAAATAATCTAAATAGCGTATATAACTATAGGCGGTCTATAATATAAAATAAACATAGGAGCGATTAATAGATATTTAATGTAATAGTGCTAGGTAATAGGGTAATATGTAGTATACTATAGATAGTACTAAACGAGTGCTATTACTAACGATTCCGAAAACTAAACGATAGTAACTCCTATAAACCTATACGGAATCCGTATCGTTATATAGACTTACGAATAGTCGGCTTTTATAGCGACTACTCGGCTATACTAACCTACAATTTTATTAGTCTAATCCTAGCCTAAAGCCTTAAAAGTTAATAAGTAGTAGTCTATAGCTAAACCGTTTAACGCTTAATTTCCGGCTATAGTAGAAATAAGTTATATACGAGAACCTACTTATATTATAATACTAAATAGCTAACGGCCGCTAATGTTCTCGTATCCTTACCGAGGGAAAAATCGAAAGTCTATAGCCTAAGTACTGTAAAGTTATCGGGGTTATAGCTATACCCTAAGCCTATAGATATATACTATACTTACCGATTCCTTTCTAGTACCTAGAAGTTATATAATACTATTATAGCCGTTACTACGTAGGTCTTATATATAGTAATAGCTAGTACTATACTAAGCTATCGCGAAAATCGTCTATATCTTCTTCTATAGCCTCTAGTTACGCCTATAATATAGTAATTCACAGTCGGAGCCTCTCTATAAGTACATAGTTCGAGGAAGCCTATACCTACTATATCTAGTTCCTTTACTATAGTGTCTCTATTATAACTATAGTACGATAAGCTATAGCTGTCCTCTCTATAGTACGGGTACTAAACCGAGGATTATTAATACCTATATAAAGTTACTATATCCCTCTATAGTAATATTAGTGCGGGAATCTAATACTAGTCCGTATCTATACCGTAAGTTCGTAACTATGTCTAGTAGCTATATACTATAAGCCTATATAGAAGTAGTATCTATTCTAGTAATCTATCTATTATATATCTAGGGTATTAGTACGAGCGAGAGCCGTATAAGCCTATATACAGCCCTCGTACTAACTACTAAAAATATAGCTTTACGCCCGAGACGGCTAATACTACCGCCCGGGCGAGGCGTAGTCGTAGGATATAATTATAACCTCCGAGGGTAATCTATAGATAAGAGGTATCCTAGTCCTACAGGCTATACTATATAGTACTAGGGGTTAGTCGATAAGGTAGTGCTAATAAAGAAACGATAGATCTAGTAGAGAAGAGAAACTATATATCTAGTACTAGTATCTATAAGAGAGAGCTATAACGATATACTATATAAGAGAGATAGTAAAAGAGGTAGGAGAGAGAGGGAATCTCTCTCTACCGCTCCGTATTAGAGTATATATTAATGTCTATAAAGTGCTAAGGTAGGTAGTACTATATAGTAAGGTAATTAGTCTATAGATAAAGGAAGTAGTAAAAAGAAGAATCGTAAGGCTCCTTACTATATAAAAGAATAAGGATAGTAGGAGTAATATAATATAGTATAGTAAAGAATAATAGATAGTATAATAAGCTGTTCTATAGAACTAAAGTGTCGATAATATAGAATAGATAATAGATAAAGGATAAGCCTCTAGCTATATCTAAGTATAAAGGAAAAAGTTAGGTAACCGCCTACTAGCCTATACTAGTATCTAATATCTTAACTTATAACCTTACTCTCTCTCTCTTCTCCTCTTTAGTAGTAATAATATAGTTATTACCGCCCTCCTTACTATCCTCGCTATCTTTATTATTACTCGAATTACTCGTCTCTACGCTAGCCGTATTACTATTACTAATACTAATACTAATACTAATATTAATACTACCGTAATAGTAGAAGACGACCTTTAGGTTAACGATATCCTAGATAAGGTTAAGCCCTTTACGTTGTATATATTATAATCTTAAAATTAAGATCTCTTATAGCTACTAACTTACCCTTAGACTATTACCGTAGTAGTAGTAGTAGTCGTCTCGCGCTACGAGTATCTTCTTTTCTTCTTCGCTAGCTCTAGCTCTAGTATTAGTATTAGTATTAGTACCTCGTCCTAGTAGTATAATAGCCGCTTTACTCGCTCGCCGCTCTACTACTACCTAGTCGTCCTTTTTAAAGGACGTCTACGACGTTCCTAGCGATAATAAAGAACCTCCTTAGTAGTAGTAGTAGCTACCTCCTCTACTATAGTAGTAGTAATAATAATAATAGTAGTAGTAGTAGTAGCCTAACCGCGGTAGCTAGCCGCCTAGCTCTTAGTTCGAGTACTACTAGCCGACTATTCTAGGTCGGTATTACTCGAAGTTACGGGTTAAGACGTAGGCCGAGTTTAATACTATAAATAACTCGGAGAGGAAGCGGTATACCTATATTAGTAGGATTAAGGAGGTTAATAGCGTATCTAAGTAGCGTACTATAACTTACCGGAGGTGTTATAGTAGGCTAGATCCGTACCTCGTATATATAGAGGATACTACCCGTCTTTATAAGGGTAAAGGTAGAAAGAGTAAGGGTAAGTATACTCGTTATCGTTAGGCTCGTAAAGAGTACGAGTAGATACTTTCTTTAATACTACCGTTACTAGCGTCTCGTCTCGTTTTTAGGCTTAAAAGTCCTAGCTTAGTCTAGCCTACTCGTCTAGCTTAGCTAAACTGCTCGAGATCTATCGATTAAGTACCTCTCTAGCGTCTAGCTAATAAGGGATCGAGAAACTCCGTCGTTTATGTCGCTTATGTAATACTCTACCTTCGCTACTTTACTCTACCTACTATTATCTAGCTCTTTAATAGTAGAACCTTACTTTACCTATTTACTTAGCTATAAACCTTACCTAGAGGGTATAACCTTCGACTCCTCGCTCTTTAACTTCTTCCTTCCTTTATCTATATCTACCTCCTTATAACACCCTCCGAGTTATAATTTAATATAACGGCTACGCTTTTCTATACCTCTACTACCTCGATAAATATATATAGGTTTACCTTAGAAGTCGTATATCGTACTAGCGTATATATAGTAGGCGTAGTAAGAGTTAATATATATAGCTTTAACGTTATAGGTAGGTAGTATAATTATCGTAATAATCTCTCGACGAACTCTAGGCTAGACTCCGATTATCCTCTTATACTCTAGCTACGCCTTATATTAGTAACTCTTACCTAGTAATACTTTAAAGCTCGTCGTCCTTTTTCGGCTAGTTACCGACTAAGTAATAATAAGTAGATAGGTATATTAATAGGTTTAACGAAGAGGTATAGGGCGATATTAGTAGGTAAGTATATTCTATCTAACCCGAGCTATCGATAGCGGCTAGGAATCGATAAGATTCTAACTATCGGCGGTAGTAAGGGTCCCTTTATTCGGTCTTTAAGCCTAAATGTCGCTAGCGGCTAGGAATCGATAAGATTCTAACTACTAGCGACTACGATAGCTTTTACTTTATTATCTATTTAGTCTATAAGCCTAGCTATTCGAGTAGGCGGGTACTATACGTAGAGCTCTCTATTCGACGCTCCTAGTAGGCACCCCTCGAATAACTAGTAGGTAATTCTCTAGTTTATAGTATAAGGTTAACTAGTCCGCTAGCCGGCCTCTAAGGGTATTCGTCTTATCCGCTCGGTTAACTTAGGGCGTACTCTAAGCCCTATCTAAAGTCTATTAACGACTCGAAACTTTTACCTATATTAGTATAAGATATAAATAGTAAACACTATTATCTTAAAGCCTCCTCTAGGCGACTCCTACTCTAATATCCTTTACCCCTAGCCTTTACGTCTATAATAGTAACGTCTTTAGCGAGGCGATAAGTCGCACTTAGGTAGCGGCGGCTATAATTAAGACTCCGGTCTTATCTATATACGACTACTCGAGACCTCCTTACGATTCTTCCTTATAAGGCGCTATATAGAAGCTATTACTATCTATATACAGTTTTCGAGGGGTTATTTAACCTTAGGAGTTAGTTATAGGTTAACCTTCTCTATCCGATTACGACTAGCCCTTAATATAACTCTAAGTATAAATATAGCTAGTACTACTTTCCGATACGAGGTACTAAAGAGCTCTACTCTAGTAGAGGGGAGGGGTTTATATCGTTACTTTACTCGATATATAAGACCTCCGCCTACCTTATATACTATATATATTAATAGGGCAATAGGCGCCTTAGTAATAAGTACGATTCGAGATAATAGCGATTCGAGATAGTAGCGGTTCGAGATAGGTAAAGTCCGCGGCGGGTACTTATAGGTAGGTAGGTAGGAGGCGCTCGTATATAGGTGTTCGTATATATTCGGGATATTATAGTAGGAGGAGGAGGAGGAGTAGGTAATAGCGGTTCGATAGCAATAGCTTCGGCGATAGTATTAATAGCGTAGTAATAAAGTTAATAAAGTTAGCGTTAGGAAGTAATAGGAAGAAGCTACGAAATTTAGTAATAAATCCGACTTTTCTCCTATATCCTCCTAAGCTATTAATAATAACGTTATCTTATTAGTAATAACGCTAATCTATTAGTAAATCGCTAGTACTATTAAATATAAGCTAGGAAGGTTTATAGGAAACGATTTATACTACTATTAAGTACTATAAGCGAGGATCTATACCCTTAAGACTATTACGTAAAATAACCTCTACTTAGATTATTACGTAAAATAACCTCTAGCTTAGACTTCTTGTAACTTAACGTCGACTACGGCTCGCTATACTACTCGTACGACTACTCGTACGACTATTAGTCTTAGCCTCTCGCTCTACTATATATCGACTACCTAGTACTATATCTCGTCGTACCCGAGAACTACGACGTATAGTATTCGATACTTCCTATAGCTCTATCTCTACCTATATAGCTATACGCTCCTTAGTACTTAAAGTTAGAGATTAAATATATAGACGTCTACGTTTACGTAGATTAGTAGACTCTTCGCGAGGACGAACTATACCTCTAGTATTACTCGGTCTAGTATTACTTAGTCTAGCGTTACTTAGTCTAGCGTTACTCGGTCTAGCGTTACTTAGTCTAGTAGTACTCTAAGTAAAGATTTAGTCGATACTACTAAACGAGCGAGCGCCTCTATTACTACTACTTATTAATAGATAAGAGTCTAGTAGCGTAGTTAGGAGTAAAGAGGACTTATTGCCGAACTAGCCTCGTAGACGATAGCTCTGTATCTATATCTACGTCTATAGCTACGTCTACGTCTAGCTCTAGCTCTAAATATATAGGTTTATAAAAGCTCGCTTTTATAGGCGTGTAGCTTTAGACTAGCTTAACTTTATAAGACTACCTATAATACGTTATAAGATAGCTTCCTAGGACTCTAGTTCTTTAGTCGTCGAATCCGCCTAGGTACTAGAAGTCGCCTTTACTTTACTTTTCTTACTTTTACCTACTTTCGCCTTTATTAACTTAGCCTCGGCGTATATAGTAAAGATATTTTTAGCTATACCTACTAGATATACGTTTAGGCTCTCGAGCTAGTCCTTATACTACTAATCCTTTAGTAATAGAGTACGCTTAAGGAGCTAAGCTGTCGATATTATAAACTCGTCTAGATCCTCGCCGACATATATACGAGCGACCTACTAAGCCGTCTTCTAAGGAAAGTAGATAGTATATAGTATCTTAAATAACCGTCTACTTTAAGGAAAGCGTAAGTCCTAGTCTACTTACTTTAATACCTAGTCCTTAATATAGGATAGAGCTATAGCCTCGATAGTACTAGCTCGTAGTTTAATAGGCTTATCTAGCTCGTTACCCTCTAGTAGCCGACGAGTATCGATCTTATAGACAATTAGTAAGCCTAGGTTATAGACATTATAGCAGCTGTCTATACTAGTAACTAGCTCTATCGGATATATACACCTATCCTCGCCGAGATACCTATTAATAACTCTATAGAAGTATAGCCTATTACTATTATCCTTAAGCTAGTTATTCTAGTATTCGAGCTATATCTCTAGTAACTTAGCTCGGCGAGTAAGCTTAGTCTACGTAAAACGACTCCGTTTCTTAGTTCTAAAAGTAACGACAGTAGTATCTTCGTTATTATCCTAAGCGCTAGTATCGAGCTTATTGTTATTATCTTAATCGCTAATACTGCTCGTATCTTTACTAGGGATCTACGAGTGTCGTAGTCTACTACTACCTAAGTAACTCTAACGTCTAGGTGCTTATAAACTACGACGGCGTAGACGATCGGTAGATAGTAACTACTCTACTAGAGCTACTAGAGCCGGATCTAGATTAGTGTTTAAGCTACCCTATTCGATAGGTATTAGTCTAGCTAGCGGCTTAATCTATCGACTATTAATATCGTCCGGCTTATCTTTAAAGCGATTATTAAGCTAGGCCGGTAGGAAGATAATAGCTAAGGCCTTCTTACCTTAGCTAAGCTTACGTCTACTATAGCTAAGTCGCTATAATATATCCTTAATATTAAGAGTAATCGGTAGCTTCTACTAGATAATAATCGCGATGTTAGCGATATTAGTACTAGTACTAATAGACGTCGTGCCTAGTATAATTCGGATCTTAGACGTTACCTTACTAAACTCCTTATACCGCTTATCTTAGTTATACTTCGCTACCTTACTAGTATAAATAGAGATAATATAATAGACGTCTAGATAAGGGCTATAGCCCGGATCCCTACTCTAATAGTATCGCTTCTTACGATCTAGTTAGTTCTTCGTATAATCGATAAGCTACTACTAAATCTGTACTACTACGTTCTTAATATAAGTCCGGCTATTAATAAACGTTAGACACTTTATAATATCCTAAGGCGTCGCCTCGCCTACGTCGTTAACTACGTTCTATATTAGGAAATATAGTAAGTCGTAGTTAGCTATACCTTTTAGGTCTAGCGGAATAGTTTTTAGTATATACGTAGTATTAGTCCGGTTAATACTAGCTCGAATAACTTTAGTCTAGTAACGTCTATCGCCTTTTAGCCGAAACCTAGCTACTTTTAGTACTACTTTCTCGGTGTTCGTAGATAACGTCGCTATAGTACTAAGCTAGATAGTATCCTTCCTTAAGATCTCTTATAGTTAATAGATCTAGGTATACTCCGGCTAGAACTTATTACCCTATTTCTAAATAAGATAGATCTTATCGATAACGACGAATCTAATATAGCTACGGACCTTAGAACTACGTAGAAGTTCTCTAAACTTTAGGTTTAAGACCTACTCTAGACTAAGGATAATATACTAGTACTTACTAGCCTTAATCTTATTATAGATATCCGGCTTAATCCTCTTAGTGTCGGCCGTAATATTATAGATATTAATAAGACCGCGAGTATCTATCGAACGTATTACGCTAGCTTACTTATCGCTAAAGCGATTAAGTAGAACGATATAGAGCGTTATCTAGCCTATTATAGGCGCTAACGACTAGATTAGTAGACTCTTACCTTCTCTAGTACGAGTAAGTAATAATATATTATACTTACTAAAAACGGTAGATAGCGTAGCGTAGATCTATAATAGCTTAGGCTCGATTTTAACACCTTATAGAGCTATAACCTTCTTTAGACTAGTAGTAATAATATCTTAATATATTAACGAGATCGACAGGTATTACTAGGTATACTATACTAGTATCTATAGGTCCTCGAGTCTATTCTCTAGAATAGTAGTAATACGATTATAGAAGTACTATTCGTACTCGCTCTCGTCTAGTAACTAGACTAAGAGTATCGTCTAGACTAGCTTATTACGGTTAATTACTTAACGTCCTTCTACGAAATACTAGCCTCGAGCTACTACTACCTCGACCTTCTCTTATTTATATCTCTACTTACGCTCTACGGCCTTTACTTTCTTTATACGTTTCGCCTTATATAACTACTTATCCGAAGCTATAGCGTCGAGCGATAACTATCGAGTTTATAGGTTACTAGCGGTACTACGCTAGTAGTACTATCGTCGTTAATACTGTTAATACTATTAATACTAGAATCGGTTCTACTAGAGTTACTAGATTATATGTCGATTCTACTCGCTTTCTAAATACTCGTAAGTTCGAGGGGACGTTTTAGTACTACTATAGGTACTTTTAGCGAGTAGGGAATTACTTCGAGGTACTCGAGTATACGAAAAGGCGGTTCTTTACTCTATCGAGCTAGAGTAGGCTTAGCGAAGACAGTATAGCGAAACAGGAAGTTAGAGCTTATTAAGTATACTTTTCTAATAGAGCGCGTAACTTTTGTTATTTTAAGAGGTGTTATTTAGTACGAGGTAAATAGGTCTAAAGGAAATTTATACGAGTCTATATATACTTATTTACTCGTTTATCGCTACTAAATCCTACCCGTAGGCAGTTTTCTATAGATAACTTTTAATATTACGTTCTTTATATAATTGTCTAGGAAGTACCTATATAGTAGAAGCGTTAAATCTAGCTAGATATTAAGCTATATTAATTAAAAGGTTAGTAGTGGTAGTGTTCTCTATGCAGCCACATAGAGTCTAGCGCGGTTTGTCTTCAGACCCGTCGGGAACGGCCACACACAGACTAACCATATATAGAAGTAGTGGTCCGTGCGACGGGTCTGAGTGGAGATAGCGGAGACACATACATTTCGACTTCGGGACGAGCAGCTATCCTTCATATGGTTGAAAGCAAGTAGCTAATTGTACGATGTAGAGACTCAATCTAGGCCTATCTTGACTTCGATGGCCCTCTCCTGCGTGTCTGAGCGTCTTAAGTGGTTATTAGACTTGCCACGTCATGTACGACACTCCCAGTTTCATCACAATTGAGCTGGCTTGGGACTGACAGGTCTCATGGACCTATCGACAAGCAACATTGAACTGGCAATGTGCGGCAGACAAGCACTGCCACGTTTATTGAATGACCACGCGCTAGTAACACCCGTGAAGAAGCCAAGACTCCTCTCTCACAGTGTAAACTTGACCGATACCAACTTCAGCGACGTCAGGGACTTTACAACGATACCGCTAACGCTCTCCATTCCATCTTTCCACTCATACTCGGTATCGCACAGCAGAAAGATCTAAGACGCTGCTGATTCCCAAGGCTGCCAAGACACACTACAATGGATAACTAGCTCCCTTTCTGAACCACAACATCGAAAGTGGAAACTTTTGGCGCGTAAAAGCGCTACTTGACGCAAGACATCACCCTTCACAACTCCACGACCCACATCATCCTAAACTCATAGATTCACCCAACAGAGCATCGACGATGGCGCAGAATCCAACAACGCCTTCCAGGGGAAGCGGCACGTCAGATCCCACAAGGCTGTCAGGTACGTTTGTCCGCCTTCGACCTTCCGCAACAAAGAGAAGCGGCATTCCCTTCCACGACAAAGAAATTCGCAAACTAACACTTTCTCCAGACGACACCCACCAAGCACAATCACAAATTCCCACCAGCGACGTAAGTACAACACCCAACCTCACAAATGCCTTTACGACCATGTCCCTCTCCAACCCCACCGCCCGCCAAGACTCACTCTTCCAAATCTCCATCGCCGAATGCGGACCTCAAGGCGTACCACCAAACACCTCACAACAACCATACGCTCCGGACGGTCTCGCACAATTAATCGAATCCACGACTTTCGCTGTCGACGCCACGAGCGATATCGCCAAGACTTGGCTCGGATGGCTGAAAGCTCTGGGAGACGACAACGCGGCGCAGGTGAGGGATCTAGTAATGATCATGAGAGACATGGAGGTTCGGGTGAAGATTTGGGAGTCGAAATGGGGTGATGTGTCAAGAGTTGAGGCGGCGGTTGTGTTTATGGAGGAAGCGGTGGCTGAGCTCGGTGGTGGCGATGTTCAGGAGAAGTTGCACTACGATGTGATGAAGTGGCTGCGGAGGTCCTTTGAAGATGTGAGGGCTAAGCAGAGGTTGTTGTTCGGCGGTGGAGCGTTCTCGCGAAAGGAGCTGAACAAGGTTGGGAAGGTGGTGTTTCGACTGCCGGCTGTTTGCCATGAGATGTTGAATCGGTCTAAAGTCGAAAAGGGCAAAGGAAAGGCGAAGGAGGCCGAGGTCGAGGTCATCAGTGCCACAAGCAGCGAGTCTGCGATCGCAGACTCTGACGATGAGGACATGGATATGCTCCTTGGCGGAGCTGAGGAAAGGCAAAAGATCGAGCAAAGACGAAGGGCCATGGTGAAGAAAGCACGGAGCGCGGCTCAAAGAGAAAGGGAGGACTTTGCCCTCGACGAAATAAGTTTCCGAGACCACGCCAGGACCTGCGATGCCTGCGGCTGCCAATGGATCGAAGAGCTCGACGGCCACGCGGAACTTTACGCACACAAGGTCGTAAAGTCCGGCAAGATATCAGATCTTGTCCTCCAGAAGTGCGGCAGATCCATCGAAGCGTCCTGCGTCGAAGCATGCCCCATCAAACCCGTCTCGCCGCGCAGGAAGAGCCATCCTCACTGAACCACGCCGGCCTCAATACATCCTGAACCCTCCACTGGCACTGATACACTGTCCCGACACCCACGAACTCCTCCCTTCAGCCAGAAAAGCCACAATCTCCGCGATCTCCTCCGCCTTTCCAACTCGCTGCTGCACTGCCGTTGCTTTCATCTGCGGCTCCACGATCTCCCGACTCACTTGATCCAGCATCTCGCTCTGCACCGGCCCAGGATTCACTGCATTCACCGTCGTGCCATCTTTGCCCAGCT
The DNA here is from genome assembly GCA_002786045.1 of Zasmidium angulare. NCBI lineage: Eukaryota > Fungi > Ascomycota > Dothideomycetes > Mycosphaerellales > Mycosphaerellaceae > Zasmidium > Zasmidium angulare. Next base: position 483,347 of record NHNX01000009.1, read on the forward strand.
CCGCAGCCCAGGCACGCGTGAAGCCCTCCAGAGCTGCTTTGGATGCCGAGTACGTTCCGATACCTGGATAGCCTTCACGCGCCCCAACGCTGGAGATATTGACGATACGGCCCGGACGACGGAGATGCGGCAGAACAGCTTGTAGCATGAGCAATGGAGCGCGAACATTCAAATGAAACAACTCATCGAAATGCTCCAGCGTGACGTCTTGGATCATCTTATCACTGATGGCCGCGGCGTTGTTCACCAGGATATCGATCCCGTCGCCACCAAAGGCCGCAAATGTCTCGTCGACGATCTTCTTGGGTGCCGAGGGTTCTAGTAGGTTGCATTGGACGCCTATAGCGGTGCTGTTGGCGGACGACTTGATGCGGGAGATGAGGTCGTTGGCGCTTGAGCGGGAGCGGTCGCTGGAGTAGGTTATTACCACTTTGGCGCCGCGGCAGGCGAGGTCATAAGCGATTGCTTCGCCGATACCTCGTGAAGCACCAGTCACGATTGCGCTGGATAGTGTGTCAGTTGTATGCAAGAGGGTTTGGGGAGGAGTGGAGCAGACACTTTGCCCTCAAGAGTTCGTGGTTGAGTAGGTGCCATTGCGCTTGACGTTGAAACCAGTCAAGATCAGGCTATACTTGTTGAAAGCGTCAGTCGTCTGGCTCAGTTGAAGGTATCGAGTGTCGTTTGTCCAGGAAGTCAAGATGTGAATACATGTACCCTACAAGCCTCATATGTGCTTTCCCGTGGCAAGCACGCTTGACGTCACTCGCAGCTTCCAAGCACTTGTCATCAATTGCATGTGCTCAATCATCTTTCCAATTACAACAAATCAGTAGACGCTTTGTGGACCAGACTCACCGCATCTTAGTTCCACATACCTGGAGTAAGTCTGGTATTGCATGGATGCTCATCATTCTCGTATACACTAACTTGAAAGGGGCAGGGGACAAGAATGCGAGGCTGATAAAGTCGCTTGGCCTCGCATGTGACTGAGACAATTAGACTTGTCTCAGCGTCCACAAGAATGGCTCAAGATCACTTCAGTCACCGAACCACTGTTATCGACTACTTACATGTTGTGTCAACGATCAAGGCTGCGTAACGCCGATAGAAGCTGCAGGTGTTCCGCCTCATAATCTTCATGCCGTTGAGTACCAATGACGAACCACATCTACAGCTTCGAAGGCTTGGGATTGGGAACGTGAACTTCCTCCAAAGGCTTGCCGGCGATGTCAAATGGTAGACATGGAATCGTGCAAGCAACGAATCGAGCCGGCTTGTCCTTCGACGGATTCGACCATCGATGCATCGTACCTCGTTGCACGATATGGTCCTGTTGACATGTCAGCGAGCTCTGCCGGACATACAACATAGCTCGTCTAGCCACATACCCCAGGATACAACCGGACTTTCTCTCCACTATCCAACTCATGATCGATCTCGCCAATCACACAGATGGAGAAGTCAATAGAGACAGTCCGATGCATCATACTCGTACCCCCAGGTTCAAGATCCACCACGACGAGATTTGCTCCAGGCTTGACAACAATGTTTCTCTCTTGGTAACTTGCCACGCCTTGCTCTGAGCGATATGCTTTGATGTCGGCGTCGTTCTGCAGGTTGGCCGGGAAAGAGTCGACTGCGTATGAACGAGCCATACCGCCTACATCGGGTACGGCATTGAATACTTGATCTGGCGACTCTGCGTAGACACTTTTGCCAGTGCTGTCGTGTGTGGCGATGTATCTTTTGTTCGGCCGGAGACCTTTTGCCGCCGATCCGGTGGTTTGGGACATTGTGCTTCGGGGTGATCTGTGAGAGAAGGGACCGCAATGATCAGACTTTATTTAGCAAATCATGAGCAGATCAAGACACTAGACGGTTCACAAGAAGGTCTTGTAGTCTGGCATAATGTGAGATGTCGTTGCTACAATAGCCGGCAAGAGGCGGGGTCCAGCCCTCCAGCGGTTCAGCAGTTCGTACTGTCTTCGCGAACGGAGAATCTCTCTCGACTCTCGTCATCGTTCTTGCACACCTTTATCAGTCCAGATGCAATGAACTCATCAAGCACTTCTTTCACACACCATCTTGCCAACCTGTACGAGTGTACCAACTGGAAGTGAAGGTTCATCCGAGGATAACAACGACCAGGCGCTAGCAAAACGGTAAATCTACCGACACGGACCGACGACAGGCCTGAGTGGTTTATACTTTTATGCGGATATGCACTCCCTCGAAAGGTGAAGTCCAAAGGTCACTCCAGCACCATTCGACCACAGCCGAAGGCATGCTGCAGGTCTATGGCATGATCCGCCGCGATAGAGCAACCGTCTGGGAGTTGATTCGGGCGAGGGGCTAGATGCCTCTATCTCCACCTATCGTGGGCTGTGGCTGGGATACGTCTCGCTTCCGGGCTTTACTCGCTTTCTGCTTCGCGGCATCCCTGTCGGCTGCCCTTGCACGCATGGATAAGACCCCGCGGGGCGGTGATGATGGAGATGGGGACGGCTGCGTGAACCCGGGCGTCTCCACTCTATCAACGTCCTGTCAAGGCTGATGCGTCTCGCCATCTTTTCCTTACACATGTCACACTCCCACTTCGCACCCAAATACACACGGTAGAGAAGACGACCAAGACCAATGCGCCGAGATAGCGAGACGATGAGTAACTGCCGCATCGAGCGGAAGCGGGCCCATGACAGAGAGGCTCAACGAGCCAGTCGAGCAAAGACCAAGGCTTATATCGCTCACTTGGAGAAGGTCGTGGCAGACCTGAGCGACAGCACCGGAGACAACCGGGCGAACTACCTGGCTCAACATGCTTCCAAGCAATCACAGGAAATCGACAACCTGCAAGGCCTGGTCAATAAGATCCGCACTCTGGTTCAGGACCACTCAAAGTCCGACCAGAGCTCATCGCCATCCACCGAAGCTCCCAAGCTGAAGTTTGAGGGCTCCATCGCCGAGTCTGTATTCGAAGAAGGCGAGTCTTCTAACAACAATGAGCCATTCACGATCGGTATCAACTGGGAGGACTCACCAAGCGATGATCAGGATGTTACAGAAGTGCCAAAGCCAGCCGAACCTGAGAGAACCAAAGCGAAGGCGAGGACCATGTCGGCAACCCGAAACCTCATCGTCATGGGCATCAATCTGCTCTGCCATGAGAGCGATGAATGCACTTACTTTTCCCGTTTGAATCAGGCGATCATCAAGGTCGAGCAGACTCCCGACCATCTCTCCACCATGGAAGAAGATCAAGACATCCTCATTCGGGCTATATTGCATGGCTGGGATGCCGCCGAGCGCGTGCATCATTTTGACATTGTCTGGCGTTTCTTGCGAGCTTTCGACGAAGGCTTGTGGTATCGTGCCGCCCCTCTGGAGAGAGCAGCCCACTTCTGGCAAATGCGATGCACGATGCTACACAAGATCAAGCCAAAGAACCAAGAGAAACGTGTCGCTCCCTCCTTCATGGCCCCCACAGTTGGACAGCAGACCGTCACCAAGTATCCAGCCGTCGTGGACTACTTTGGCTGGCCGCAGGTCCGAAACCACCTGCTCAAGCAAGGCATCAAGAACTGCCCTGGCAAATGCTCAATAGCCTTTGCTGAAAGTTTCCGCTTCGTCTGGCCGTACCAACTTCGCGACGTGTACAAAGTCAACAGGTCAACAGGCATGTACTCTTTCTCAGAAGACTTCCTCAGAAGCTGGAATGACTTGTCCTGCTACCGCATGCTGCAAAACAACCTGATCCCGTATTACGTCCACCCGAGTCTCGCGCAGGCAATCCCTCAGCCAAAGTTCGACGCTACTTTCAGCTGCGATGATAGCGACGACTCGTCAGATGAAGAGGTCTTGACCAACACAGCAGCATCCACCGGATTCCCTGCTTTGGACGCTGTGATGGCAGATCAATCCGTACCCGACTGGATTACATCGTTCAATATGGAGATCTCAGGAGACGCTTCGCAATACTTCGCCGACCCCTATTCCATCGCTCACGAAACGAGCCTCGCCCAATGGCCTGGCCTTTGAGCACTGCCATCCCCTCTCGCAGTCTCTACCACCTCCGGTCGCTCCCATGTCACCGGGTCGCCCGGATGGTAATGTATCGATATGCGTACGATGAGCCGAATTCCGCCCGTGGAAAGCCTCATTCGCCCCATCCGGCACGTCAAGGAGCATGCTGAACAGATGTATCTTCCTGAAGTCGAGATATGCATAAGAAAGACTTTGGAGCGAACAAGCAAGACCTGGTGATCCGGCGAGATGTGGCTGGCAAATGCGGTAGATGCGGCAATTCGACTTTGTACGCGTATATGGTGCATGGGAGGCGCTGGTCATGATAAGACCGTGCCGCCCGACTGCATCGACAGAACACTCTTCGTTCGAAAGTAGGAAAATGGACTCCTGCTGTGTTCATCCTCGAAGGTCCTGAGGCATCTGTCCACATTCGCGTCATGATCGCGAGGGAATAAGCTCGACGGGAACAACCCTCAAGCCATCCTCTGATCCCTGCACATGCACTGCACTGCAGGACACGAGGACGGATGCGCCGCCGAGATGGGACAACGACACTCCGGTGGACAGAATTGTGCTTTCATGACCAACGAGCTGAGCAAAGAAGTGCGAACTCCACCAGAATGCTTAGCAGCAAGCGGCAGCCACACGGCCAGCCAGCTCTCACCCCGCATTGTGTAACAGACCGAGGATGAATGGGATGGATGGGTGGAGGTGTGCAGTGGATATGCTGCTGCTGAAGGAACATGTGTTTTGCGAATTATTACTGATTGTCGTCTGGGTCATGTCAGGATACTGCGAAGTATGTGTTGCATGATGATATGAATTTATGAGTGCATCTGGCTTTTATATTCATTCACTTGCATCTTTGTATCCATCAAGGTCCTCTCCTGATCCATACAACATCCCCAGACAGTATTTTTACCGTCCACCGCAATCATGGGAGAAGCAACAATAGACATTCCCAAGAAATGCAAAGCTGGCGTCGTCGTCAACGAAGGCCCAGACTTTCACCTTGAAGTCCAAGATGTCGACGTTCCTGAACCCGGTACCTTGCCAAATCTTTCCCCTTCAAATGCCCAAACTCACATCCCCCCCAAAACAGGCCCCGGCGAACTCCTCCTCCAGCTCACATGCACAGGACTCTGCGGCTCCGACATCCAGTGCGTCCACCCCAAACACAACCCCCAGCACCTACTAACCTCCCATCCCAGCTTCATGCTCACCGACCTAGGCGCCAAAATGTCCATGTTCGGGATCCGCTCGCCAGGCCACGAAGGCGCGGGTCGTGTCGTCAAACTGGGCCCTGGAGTCAGTGGATGGCAAGTTGGCGATCGAGCGGGCATCAAGCCGATTTGGGATGTGTGTCATAATTGTGAGCAGTGCTGGAATGGGGAGGAGCAGTATTGTGTCAAGGCGGTGCATACGGGGTTGATGGCTACGGGGAGTTATCAGGAGTTCGTTACGAGGTGAGTTGGAAGTCGTTCTACTTGTTGTGTTGGTTCGTTTTTGGGGTGGTATTGCGCTTGTGATCTAATAAAGGGTTTGTTATGTTGCTCTCCGAGGCTGATGGCCTTCACAGTCCGGCGATCTACACCTCTCGCATCCCAGATGGTGTCTCGGACGAGCAGGCTGGCCCAATTATGTGCTCCGCTTCGACTATGCACCGTGCTCTCAAAGACTCGGGTCTCAAGCCGGGCAATTGGGTCGTCTTTCCAGGCGGTGGAGGCGGTGTTGGCATTCAAGGCGTGCAGCTCGCCAAAGCAATGGGAATGAGACCCATTGTGGTGGACGGGGGCGAGGAGAAGAAGAAGCTGGCATTGAGCGTGGGCGCAGAGGTGTTCATCGACTTCAGGGAAGAGAGCGATGTGGCAGGCAAAGTGAAGGACGTTTGTGATGGCACCGGTGCGCATGGAGTGCTGGTTACGGCTTGGCAGTCGTATAAGAGTACGTTCACCCGAGCGTGGTCCTGGCTTATTCGCTGACATATCCTCTAGATGCCATCAGCTTCCTGGGAGAGCGAGTCGGCGGTAAGGTCATGTGCATTGGGCTGCCTCCTAACGACCAGAATGTCATCATGGGCGATGCACCCGCCCATATGGCAATGAAAAAGGTATCCATTACTGGTACGATCGTGGGCACGATGCAGGACACTGCGGCTGCGTTGGACTATGCACGTCGGGGGTTGCTTAAGCCGATTCATGAGGTTCGTGGGTTGAGTGCGTGGCCGGAGAGTGTGCAGCAGTTGAAGCGTGGCGAGGTTGTGGGGAGGATTGTGATTGCTTTCGATAAGGAGTAGAATCATAGAATGGTGCGATGTGCATGTAGAAGCTGCGAGTTGTGAGCGGTGGTGTTCGAATGCAGCTTTCCACGTCACTGTGCCTGGTCTTGCGCAAACCTTGCAACACGAGCCGATGCCAGATTCGCCACGTGCGTATTGAGCTATGGACGTACAGCCTCATAGTCATTTTGGCCGTGGCAATGCCACAATGATTGGCCTTCGTGAGAGAAAGCGATTCCTGTAACTCCACTCGCGGTTTCACAGTGGTGTAGAGCTTGGTCATGGTAACGGCGACTGATATTATGCTATCCCAGCTGCAAATGGCGTTCATTTGTGAGCTGGAAGGGTACGTTCCGGCAGTGGCTGGTCTTCGATCGTCTTCTGCCTAAGTACACTGCCCAGAGGCGCAGGGCGCAGGATGTGCTGGGTATTGGTTGTTTGACTTCCTCTTTCATCAGGCCTCATCAGGTCTTGCGTTGTCCAGTCACGGCACAGTGACTTCAAGATGCCTTCTCCATGCTTGTGTGGCGCTTGACCACCTACAACGCCTCAAGCACCATATCCACTCATGCAATATTGTACACACTGTACATTCCCTTCCTCTTGATCCGTCCCATCACCAACTAGCCTTCTTTACACCCGGTATCCGTCCAGCCAACGCATTCATTCGAAATTGGAACTGTCCAGCAATTAGCACTTCCGCTCTCCAAGCAATGTCCGTTCACTCCCAGGCCTCAGCATATGCCTTACCCTTGCCATCCTAAAATCCGCAAAAACACCTCTTCCCTTTCCACCCATTATACACCGATTTTTCGGCTGTGTCGATCGTGTATAGCAATGCATCTGGGCGAGCTGTAATTGCGCCTGCGCTCGTGTTCGCTGTGGTAGGGAGGTGTTGCGGATGATGTAGCGAAGGGCTTGTCGTTCGGGTTCGTGCTGTTCGAAGACTTTGCGCTTGGTGTGGTCGCGGATGATTTTGCTGTTGATAAAGCAGGCAAGGTCGAGCCTTTTGGCGCGGAATTGAGACATTATGGCGATATGATGTGGTGATTGGAGGTGGAGTTGAATGTGAGGTGTGAGGTTCAATGATGGTCTCGAGTAGGAGGAGTCTCGGAAGAACTCGGAACGCCGAGGTTCGACCGAGCCCGGACTTCACTTCCCAGTTTCCACTCAGGCCAGCAACAATCATCTTCTTGTCTCTACACCATCGACACTTTCATACCGACGACAATGGGTCGATCATCAACTGATGGACATCACGCGGCTACTGTGAAAGATGTTATACAGCTTGGAGCGAGGCAGTGAAGAGGAAGCATCTTGCTATGCCTTCACTTTCCTCCTCCCCTGGGTGCAACAACGAACAGAACTACATGCCAGTTTGAGACGGTAAGGCAAAGTCAAAGTGTAGCGTCAGGATCTTGATACCGTTCTACAGAGTCTTGCTGACTATTTGACACCAACACAGATGTAGTAATCAGCGTACAACTTCGAGCAGTCGGACCCGACCATTGGATTCCACGTCTCGATTTGCTTCGATGTGACACCCTGGCTCTTGGCGATTGCATCGCAGGTATCGCCCGACTTGACCTTGTCTACAAGAGAAGGCAGGTCAGCAATCTTCGTAGCCGGCGAGGCATTACCCTGATTGTACTTACAGAACTTGTCGCAGTTGTTGACCATGCCAGGCTCGTAAGGAGTCGGCGTGGCGATACCATTGCCGGTCGAAGTTGTCGCGGTCGGCTTGTATGTGGTCGTGTCGACGCATACATAATATCCGCTCCAGAGTGCACTGCAGTCTGAGCCCACCGCCGGGTTCCAAGAGTAAAACTTTGACAGAGGGATATTGTTCTTCGACGCAATGTTACTACACGTATCGCCAGACTTGACGAGGTCGAACTTGTTGCAGTTCGACACCATGCCGTCCTGTGTTGGAGTCGGGGTCGAAATGCCGTTACCAGCCTTGGAGGTCGTCTTCGTGGTCTTGGTAGGTGGGGTAGTGGTTGCGCCAGGGACGCCAACGCAGACATAGTATCCCGAGAGCAGATTCGTACAATCCGAGTCTGTGCAAGCACGGTCAGTCCGACATTGACTGGGAACGGTGAGTTCAATCTGCTAACGTACTTATGGAAGGATTCCACTTTTCGAACTGGGCTGCGGAGATACCATACTGGCCCTCAATCTTGCTGCAGGTATCGCCACCCTGGACAAGGTAGAAGTTGTTGCAGTTCGCTGCCAAGCCAGACTGCTGAGGTTGATGCTCCGCAGAGGTCGTGGTCGTCATCTTTGGTGTCGTCTTGGTAGGCGATGGGGTTGTCGATGTGGTCATAGTTGGCCCTGCGGTGGCCGTTCCCGTAGTGACGGTGCCAATCACGCAGTAAGACTGACCGCCGACAAGGGGTCCAGGACAGACTGTGCCCGGATTTAGTGCCACGAACTGGTCATCAGTCAAGCCCCATTCAGCCGAGAACGAATCGCAGGTATCTCCATCATCTGCAGAGCTCATGAAGCTGCAGCTGACGGTATCGAAGCGGTGGAAACGAGGCGGAACATATGTGGAGTTGGCTGAGATTGTGACCACCGAAGCCGTCGAACTTTGCACTGGAGAGGAATGAGTGTGAGGAATCTCGAAAGACGATGTGTGAGGTGTGAAGAAAGACTGGGTGGAAAAGCTGCCATGCGAAGGGGCGACAGGCCTGGATACGTTCAGGAAACGTGCCGAAGCCACTTGCAGTGCCAACGCCAGCGCGGGAAGAGTCGTTTTGAAGGCCATTGTGAAGAAACACGGGAGAATGCGAGCGTGGTCCTACTCGATTCACCTTTCGGCGACGACCCTTCTTATGATGGTCTGGTAGCCAAGCCTCGCCGTCACACGGGTATCACGCGAGAGCTGATGGTCCAGATCAGCTTCACACTGAATCGCTCAGCCCTGACGGAGGCTAATGCGATGACCCTCAGGGACTTCCGCTCGGTCTTTCCTTCCATTTGGGGCCTCGTTGTGGATGCCAAAGGCCTAACTTTTCTTCCCTGCAGCGCCGTCCTGGCCGAAAGCTCGAAAAGATCCACAAGAATGAATGGTGGACTAGGGCACGAGACGTTACATTGAGCCCCGATGAACGTGGTAGCCAGCTGAGCAAGCCATGGCCCCGGCGCATACGGAGGTTCACTCTTCGCGGAGTTTACGACAACTGCAAAGTGCTGACCTAGCAACTTGATCTACCAGAGCCAACGTCCCATGCACGTCTGCTATGGCGGAATGGTGGAATCCGACGACGATCCTCTGTTCCAACGCTGCACGTGGTGTCGCACCCTGCAGCCGTTGGGCTTCCTGACCAACGAGCAATAGACCGGCGCTGAAGGAATGCTTAAGTGGAGTGAAGCATCGCCAAGTTGTGCAAGCTTTACGTGACGTCTCATTAACTTTCTCCTGATGCGGCACGGTTCGCTAGTGCGGCTGATAGTTGGAGCTATGTGTTGCATTGGCCCTGCAGTAAATTGCTCGCTGGACTAACGCTGTTCTGCAGAGCGCTGAGCCAAGGGTCGAACTTCTTTCGCTCCTCCATGACGCTCGTTTCGCGTTCCTCAGCTCAACAAGACTTTGCAATTCTGCAATACCTCCGGCACCGCATCAGCATGGTATTCAGCATGCTCAAACTGGCTTGCATCGCCCTCGTTGCGACTCTGGTCGCCCTCGCTAATGCAGCTGGAAGTTCTGGCGTCCTCGAAGTCGACCTGTTATTCCCGCAAAATGGAACCTACGCCCCGGTGCCACTCATGCCCGTCGTCTTCGCGGTGCAGAACCCAGCGTTGGCATCATCGCTGGACGCCCAAATTTCATGGATGATCTTCGAGTACGGCTCTTGGACGCACGTAACCCCTGGTTCGTGGTCGCACGAAATTGATCTGAGGAACGGCAGCGCATCGACCAGCAATCACTATCTCTCTACGTCCTATAATCCGAAGATGACTGGCATCGAGAGCACGTGGGTCCTTGCGTGGGAGCTTACCACCGGCAATTGCTCTCAATCAGCGGACAGGCCATCTTATGACAATGCAGATAACTCAATCATTTTCACGACAAGGAACTCTTCGCAGTCACCAGATCTCGAAGCAGCTACTTCGAATCCCACATGCGCTTCGGACAGGGGCTTTGCGTTCAACGTGACGGCTCAGGTCCCCAGCCAAAACTTCGATGGTCAACCATCATGCGCTGTTCTTGGATCGACACCTACCACACGGGATCCCTGCGCAGTAACGATCAATGCCTCCGCCGCTTCGAGTATCTCTGCCGCGATCACCCAGTCGGCTTGCTCCGCTAGCTTTGTTAGCTGTACCGCTACTCCGACTCCGTCATCGAGCAAGTCTGATGGCGGACGCTCTGCACCACGAAACGTAGCTTGGCTGGTCACCGCACTAACGAGTCTGACGACTTGTTTGTCTCTGTGGTAACCATCAGCAAGGGCAAAGAGTCATCATCACGGCACTGTACGCGTGCAGCTGGCTGGCAGTGAAAAATCATACATCGCTTCCAGTCTGTAGTGGAACCCAATATAATAACTGGATTGGGCAACGACTTCTGCATATCAACCCGCATCAAGACAACGATCAAGATTAGGCAGCTAGTACCGTCAGTCGCATTCTTTGAGACTCCACCGATAATGCCCGTAGATGTCGGGTGTCCACTGCCTGCGCTGTCCTAAGCGTCGAGTCTACGCAATTTTCACCTATCGGACGAGTCCGGTTCCGTTCATACCAACGCGCAGACTATTATGTGATGATGTTGCACAAGCGCTTCGGTGCCTGGTCCCTTGCATACAGAACATCAGGGGCAAGCTAAGCAACAACGATGGAAGAGCTTGGTGAGCTTCGCTCAGCCCCGAGGATAGAAGGCTGCAGACCAATCGATGGGACCACGCGTGCGTAGGATCACTTCCGCTTTCGGCAACCGAACAGTCAGGCTTCATTATTCCTCGCACACTACGCCGCATGGATCTTGCATTTCACCACATTCGGTACTCGGCAAGTTTGCTGCTCTGGGCGCAGTTGTTTAGCTTAAGACCACCAGCCTCTACTGCGAGACTTGCTATGCATGTTGGTGTTCGGTTCTACGTCGAAGAAATACCCACATACAGGGCAAAGCGTGTTCCTGGCGACACACTATCGTTAGACGGTGGCATCCTCGACGACGCTCTACGTCCAGTCTCAGTCCCCAGGCGAGATGCGCATCGTCATAGCTGAGAACCCTCGGTGGATCCTCGTGCTCGACAAGAAGTCGTGGCAAATCCTTTGCTATGCGTTGCGTCGATTTTGCGGCCAGAAGGATAGCACGGCCACGGTTGCTTCGCGTTCTTGGCGTCATGGGGGTTGCGGTGGATTTTGAGGTGCTGCAAAGGCCTCGCGCTACGAGCGGAAGACAAACAATCAAAGTGTCGACAATAAGGTAGCCTTTCTGGCAATGGAGTCTTCCATGGCATTGCGCTTCCGAGCTACGTTGTCTAATCCTTCGCAGTGCTGATTACAGCGTAGGGCGAGGGCCCTTCGTGTATTGTCAACATCCTCATGTAAGACCAAACAAGTCCTAGACACGACACCGCCGAACACTAATCCACTGATAGTCGTAGCATACACTTCAGGTCATCTAAAGCACGTGTGGTTGTGGTTGCAGACCAGTGGTCGAAGGACTGTGCGTTGCAACGGACTTATGCACGCGAGTGGTTTGGCTGGATCCAAGGTTATAGGCACTTACGGATCAGGCTGCGATCAACAATTTAGCAGTTGCAGCAAGGGTCTGTTCTGGAAATGCCTCGCGTACCAACAAGTTGGAGCCCACATGAAGTGTTGACCGAGGATCCTACATGGCCCTGTTGACGACCGAAAGTGGTACTGACCCTCCGGCATGGGCCTCACGCTGCATTGGGCTGCATGTGGCCTGGATCCTTGGACCCATAGGGTGACAAAGGATTCGCACACGGAGACCATGCCATGGCGAATGTCAAGCTGAGGCCCAGTCGAGGAGGTATCAATCCAAATGCTCGCAGGATCAGCTGGAAACCGCACGGTTGCTGGGCATATAAGACATACCCCTCTCCTCTCTCGACTTGTGCGGGCACACCATTGTCCTTGTTCATCGTTTAGATCGACTGGCGTCCATCGTCAGACCAGTTGACCATGGTGTCCAATTCACGCAATGCCATCCTACGTGGCGGCCTTGTTGCCCTGGCCTTCGCAAGCCAAGCATTTGGCGCTTCCACCCCAAACCTACGTCTGGCCGCCGGACCAAGCTACAAGTACAGAGGAGTCTGTCCTGCTGCATGCCAGCAATCGGGACCCGCATCTGGAAACTGGTCATTGTATCACAACTTCGCCCAGATTGCGTCCTGCGAGGAGCCAGTATGGTACGACTTCACGCTTGTGGATCCTGTCGATGACCCAAACCAAACTCACCACATCTATGCTTGCACGAACTACGGATCAGACTGGAACATTGCGACTGGCAACAAGACTGCGCTTACGCTCGGGCCTTCTGCCAACAAAACTACTGTCAGCTATGAGTATGGCTACTGGCCAGATGCCAACGGCACCTCGGTCGCTGCCGATTTGAGCACACTGTCGTCTCAAGTGCAGCAGTATCTCGCCCAAGGCTTCGCCGCATCTGACCAGACGAAGCTAATCTTCGCTTCTGCTGGCGCGACCTCCCTTGGCCTTTACATCGGCGCAAATCTGGATAGCTCAGTCATCGGCACTTCGGCGATTGCATACCTTCAAAATGCCACCACTTCCACTAGCTTCAACTATACCGGGGCCCTCGCCATGCAGTACTGTGAACAAAACTTGACTTCCGACAATATCTTTGGTCTGTTCGCGACTGGCAATAGCTCTTTCGGTGCGGTACAGGAGGTCCTCTCCTCCTGGTCTAATGCTAGCTGCTTGTCGATCCCAGAAACAAGCAACTTCACTGCTCCAATCGTCTTCGACAAGCCAGTGATCCATGCTACCAACGTCACTAGCAACTCCACTGGTAGCGCAAACTCGACCATTTCGTCTCACCTTGGGCGTCGAGGTGATTGCTCTACAGTCCAAGTCAAGTCAGGTGACAGCTGTGGTTCGCTCGCAAAGGAGTGCGGCATCAGCGGCTCCGACTTCACCAAGTACAACCCAGGGTCAGACTTCTGCTCTACTCTCAAGCCTTACCAGCATGTCTGCTGCTCCGCTGGCACTCTGCCCAACTTTGCCCCGAAGCCAAACTCGGATGGCTCATGTCACACGTACCAGGTCGTTGCCAACGACAACTGCGCTAACCTTGCCGCTGAGTACAGTCTCACGAACGACAAGATCGAGAGCTTCAACACGAAGACTTGGGGTTGGAACGGTTGTAGTGAGCTCTTTATTGGTACCATCATCTGTCTCAGTACGGGCTCTCCACCCATGCCAGCAGCTGTTTCGAACGCTGTTTGTGGACCACAGAAACCAGGAACCAAGACGCCTCCATCTGGGACGGACCTCTCAACCCTTAACCCATGTCCGTTGAATGCTTGTTGCGACGTCTTTGGCCAGGTAAGTTGCTAGTACGACTGCTACAAGCCCTCTTGCTGATCGTCGACAGTGTGGTGTCACCGCTGAATTCTGCACCAACTCTTCCACTGGCGCCCCAGGAACAGCCAAGCCAGGAACCAACGGCTGTATCTCCAACTGTGGTACCAACATCGTACGTAGTAGTCCGCCGTCAGAGTACCTGAGCATTGCCTTCTTTGAGGGATACAATCTGGGTCGATCTTGCTTATACCAGGACGCTTCGCAAATCGATACTTCCGCGTACTCGCACCTCTTCTACTCATTTGGTACTCTTGACACGAACTACAACGTTCAAGTTGGCGACACTCCAGCCACGTTCGAATTCAAGCAGTTTCTGCTCACCTCCGGGTCGAAGAAGGTCCTTTCCATTGGTGGTAAGTCACAACTAAGATCAACGACTCTTGAACATGAACTCTAACAGTCACGGCAAGGATGGGCCTTCTCCACCGACCCTAGCACCTACATGATCTTCCGCAACGGTGTCACAGCAGCAAATCGCCAAACGATGGCCAAAAACATTGCCAGCTTCGTCAAGTCGAACGGTTTGGACGGTATCAACATCGATTGGGAATACCCTGGCGTAAGTTTGATGGATTGTCGGATCAGCTTCAATGCTAACCATCGTATTCCTGCTGTACAGGCACCTGACATTCCTGGCATTCCCGCTGCCAGCCCTGATGACGGTGAGAACTACTTGGCATTCTTGATCGCCTTGAGAAGATTGCTCCCCAACGCAGAGCTCTCAGTCGCGGCGCCAGCCTCGTACTGGTATCTGAAGGGCTTCCCGATCAAGGAGATGAGTGATGTCCTCGACTATGTCATCTACATGACATACGATCTGCATGGTCAGGTACGCAGCCGACAGTCCCTTTGATCAAGAATATTGCTGACCAGGACCTTATCTCTGTGTAGTGGGACGCCAACAACCAGTGGTCCCAAGAAGGGTGCCCGTCAGGATCGTGCCTGCGTAGTGATGTCAACCTAACCGAGACCATTGGCTCTTTGGTCATGGTTACAAAGGCCGGTGTGCCATCGAACAAGGTCATCGTCGGTGTCACCAGCTATGGAAGATCGTTTGCGATGTCTGAAGCTGGATGCTACGGCCCACAGTGCACCTACTTGGGAAGCGCCGGCGACTCACAAGCAACTCCAGGAGAGTGCACGCAGACCGCTGGCTACATCTCCAATGCTGAGATTAACAAGATCATCGCCAACTCGAGCCGGGTGAACCAGCATTTCGTCGACACTACCAGCCACAGTAACATCCTTGTCTACGACAACACGCAATGGGTCGGCTATATGGACGACGATGTCAAGTCCAGCCGCTCTGCTACTTACAAGGGCCTGGCCATGGGTGGTGTTACTGATTGGGCGTCTGACTTGCAAAAGTACAACGATCCTCCAGCGCGGTCAACATCGTGGACTCAGTTCTTGGCAAGAGTCAAAGCTGGTCAGGATCCCGGCAACGTCGGTGGACGTCATGGCAACTGGACTAAGATCTCTTGTATACCAACTCTATGCCTCCAACCTCGATATGTTCTATGCTAACTGTTCATCTTATAGGTACGGACCCCGCTGAGACCGACCAGCGAGACCTTTCCCCACTGGAACGCTGGAACGAACTGGACTGCGCTGATGCGTTCAGCGATGCTCTCAATGTTTGGGAAAACTACGATCCAAGTCACGACCATTACAAGTTCAGTCAGTCCATGGCAGACACATTCCATTTTCCTACAGGGGCCGACTGTGGTAAGATTGGCGACACTGCTCAGTGCAATTTGCAGAAGTGTAGCAACGATGATGGTACCGGGCCAGCTGGGTCGGAGATTTGGAACAGCTTCGTCTACATCCACGACATGTACTCGAACTACTTCGAGGCCTTGAACGGAGCTGCAGCAACGACGTTTACGAGTTCTCTTCAGAGCTTCGAGAACACTTTTGCACCGGTACCACCGCCAAAAGAAACTCCGGAGTGGGAGGAGATCCTGATTGCAATCGTCACTTTGGGTGCTTCTCTCATTTCTGCACCATTCTTCAACTCCAGTGAGTTAAACCTGTATCAGCGGTCTTCGTCCAGTTCATTCCTTCACTGACCACACTATAGTCTTCAAGACTTTGCCGCTTTTCACCAGCGACCTTGGAAAAGATGGACTGGGTGTATTCAAAGATTTTACTTCAGCATTCATCACGTTTGGCAGCAACATCGCAAAGGTGTGTGGCACAACGTCAAAGACTTACTCTATCGACTTTGCTTCTAACACTTCGACAGGACACTGTGACGCCTGGTAGCCAGTGAGTACTCCTCGATCGATGCGAGCTGTTCGCACATTCCTACTTCATTCTGGCGATTCTGCGTCTGTTTCCATGAACGCACACTGATCACATCTGTAGGGATTCTTGGACAGCATCTGATCAAGCAGACTTCTCGGCATACCTTGGGCAAGTTGTCAGTCTTCGAAGATGGAGAGCTTATGCATGATCGACGAGTTCTAACGTATATGACTAGATACAAGGATGGTCGGCGGTGACCGCAAACACGCTTAAGGCCACGTTCAACGGAGATGCCAACTCGATTTCGCTTTTGTCGACACTGATCAAAGACGGCGCTTTTATGCCCGGCAATGGTGCAGTCCCTGATCCGAGCGCTGACGACGAGACGATCACGGACCTTGAGAACGCCATCCTCAAAGGCTTCTACGGCTTTGCCATTCCATCGGTCTGGACTGCCGCCGGTTCCGCGCCGTTTGTTCTCACGATAAACGAAGATTGCAATATACACAGTTCAGACCCGATCTACGACTACTTGACGGACGAAGGCGCTATCGCCAATACATGCTATCAGAACGTAATGTACTATCTGGTATACCCCCCGGATAGCGGCAAGAAGTTTGATGCACTCCCCGGGTCTAGCGATCTTACGACTAAGACAGGAGCTACGACGCCTTGGGGAGGTGTCACAGTCTCAGATCTTATTGTTGGATCTCTCAACTCGTACACAGCGAATGGTAACCAGAACGGCGCACCGGTCGCCGATCCATCGAACTCGCAGACGCTCCAAGATCTTACCAACGTTGACATCACAACTCCTGGATTCGTGCGTCTACCTGTGTGCAGTGGAGCCACAGCCATGGCGGCTTTCACAAACCAGTCTCGAGTCGACAAGTCTGACCCGAATTACCCATGCGTGTCCCTCCAGGGTATCACGGACTGCGAAGAAGGAGGCGCCCACTCAGACACCAGTGATGGCTCACCACTCATCTCCGACTGCCAAGACATCATCAACAACATCCAGGGTACCTCCGGAGAATGGACGACCACGCTCAGCAGGACTCGCCAGCTTGTGTCGGCGGGCACCTGCGCCTTCTCGGTAGAAGAAGATACCGACCAGGATAACGGCAATGGATCTTACAAGGTTGGCTCTCAGGACATCGTCAATATCATCAGCAGTGCGATCAAGACCTTCGGTAGCAATGGTAAAGTTGGTGCTCACGGAGTGTTCGATTGCAAGGGGAACATCAAGACTCAGCCTGAGGTGAAGTGGGCACTGTACCACACTTAGTGGCGATAGATGCAGGAGTATATTAGCATATTAGCTCTTTGAGTGTATCATACGCACACGATCGTTTGAGGCCGTTCGCTTCTGTCGCCATCGTTGTGAGCGACGCCGAAGACTCTTATTGTATTACTATGTCGAAGACAAGAAAGAGACTCTTCTGGTGTTGATGAAGTGACGTTGGACGGGTGATCTCGGGAGCTAGCTCGGAGCTCGGTACAGCCATTCTGAGCTCAAGAAGTCGTGAGACTTTGCTTCTATAGTATCTTTCCTTCCTACTCGAAGTCAAACAATGCAAGGAAGAGTCTGACGAGACGACATACACTCGAAGACAGACTATGCTACTGGAACAACAGTCTACCTGCCTGCAGCTTACATGGAAAGATGGAGAGGACAACCGATAAAACGACTTCGATGTTTACATCCGCAGACATAGCCACTTTGGTGGCCAACTTCCAACCTGTGTCATTCCAGGACCGGCCGTTGCTCGCGAGGAGCAAATCCGGCGATAGCCTCGTCAAGCTCGACAAGGCTCTATCACGTCTCCAACATATGCTGCAGCAAGAGCACGCTCGACTGGAAAAGACCAACTTGTCCACTCTACTTGGTATCCAGGAAGGCGCGGAAAAGACGATCTACGAGAGGCTACCGAAGCCATTGTACGAAAGCAAGGACAGAGGCTCCTTGATTCCGGAATTTGAGACCAGCAATATCTTCGATACCTTGAGAGCGAGAGCTGGAGAAGGCTTCGTCGACCTGAACACTTTCGCTACGGAGTGGAACATTCACGTCGACAGCTTGCGCAATCTCGTCGAAGTCAATAGCTGGAATGATTGCATAGAGTTTGGCGATGCGTTCAGATCTTTCGTCTGTGACGGCAAAGTTGCAGAAAGCGTAAAGTCTCAGCTTCGAGACGCCATAAGCTCGTCTGGAACAGAGATTTGTGATCTGCCAGCGGCTGTCTCTGACGGCGTGCCTCTCATTGCTCTGAAGAAGCTGGCAAGCGATGTAGCGTCTGAAATCGGTGGCGACTTACGTCTGGAGGGAGACCATATCGTCTATGTGCCGGCGAATTATACCGCTGCTGTTGAAGCTCGACTAAGGCAGGTCAGAGACGAACGCATTACAGAATATGTTCAACAGCTTGAAAAACATGGGTATTGCATTATCTATCCCGACGCTGTCGAGGAGTTTGGAGGCTCTTCTGGAGACGAAGAGAGTGTTGCCGAGTTGGTCGTACGAAGATATGGCAGGAGCAAGCCTCACGACATGAACGTACAGACGATTACAGTGTTTGATGCTGCTCGAAGGACCGCGACGTCATCTCAAAATCAAGTTGAGACGAAGGTTCTAGTCACGCCGAATGCCCTGGAGCAAGAGCTGAGCGCCATGAAGTCTGCTGTTTCGTGTCACGCCATTAGTGTTTGGCGGCAAGGCGAGCGAATCTTGAACGCAGGGGCGGTGGTGAAGAGTTTAACACCAGATGCTTTCTCTGTGGCTCGCAAGAGTGAGCTTGCAAAGCTGCTGTTTCGCAGTGAATATGCGAAAGATATGGAGGCTGTCGCACGCAAGCAACTTGAAGATCTCGAGCAGGAAGAACACGAAAAGCTGGCTCAGCTGGTCGAGGCTAGACTCGTGGTTCCTCTCCAGCTCTATACCAATGGCACTGATAGTGTTGCTGACGCTACACTGAAGCAACACCTCGAAGACTTCATCGCTGATCACTTTCGCCGGGAGGTTGTACCAAACATGTTATCCGCTGCCCGGGAACAAAGACTGCTTAGAGAACGGGCAAAAGAGAAAGACCTCGAGAAGTTCAAACAGATCTGCTCAGAGACTACAACCTCTGCGGACCTTCAAAGTGCAGTGGCGAAGCTATCCAGGAAGCTTAAGCTCGAAACTGCAGGTGCTGAAATGACCCAAAAGGTCAAATTGAAAACACTACAAGCAGCGGCGAAGTCAATGCAGAAGATGACTCGAGGCTCGGATGTTCTGCAGAATCTGATATGGATCCTGTTGGCGCAGCAGAACCAAGGCATGTTCATGAGCTCGGGTAAGGATACAAGTAGGATGATTAAGCTGGTTGAGGTAACTGGGAGCTCCGAGACGGCTGCGTTGTTGTTGCAGTGGCGAGACGCATTGAAGACAGGCCGAGAGACGAAAGATGATCTTCAGAACATGAGAGACATGGCCAAAGCCAGCGTGGAAACTATGATGGCCTCAGAAAGAAAGTCATCGGTGTCTATGAAATCACCAGAGAGAGGAAGGAAGTCGTCCTCGGCTATGCCAACGACACCAAGCACGGTTGATCGACCATACTAATACATTGGCTTGAACTGAAACGCTATCAGTGCTTCGGCCCGTCTCAGGACCAAACAAATGAAACCCCCCGGGCCGTCCAGGAAACGACGCAAGACACAGTACCACATCAGACATCAGATTCTCTCACCCGTGACGTAAGCCACGCCAGCCTTGATGATTTCCTCGATCACATCAATGTCCTCCATCGACCGAGGAGCATAGACAAACGTCAAACCAGGGTGCAGCATCCCCATAGCGCTCAAAGGAAACCTCTCGCCCCATCCGCTCTCAACAACCTTCCTAGCATCAGCCTGACTCAACCAAACGTGGAGGCTGTTCTCGGCGTGATGCGTGTGCGCAATCTCATCCTTCAGCATTCGATCCGTGGCACTGGGATGTCGATTTGGCAGGTTCGGCAGAGCGTATATCGCATCAGAAGACCTGCCCTCCACATTTGAAAGATCGAGCTTTAGGAGCGTTGGGTGGTCTTTGCAGTACTTCTTTGGCAAGGCGTGAAGGCGCTGCTTGACGGCCTCGTCCAACTTCACTGGAATCTGCCTTTGAGGCATCGTCCGGCTCTGTGTCTTTGGTCTGGACTTTGAACGGTTCGGAAGCCAAATGTTGAGGTAGCTGGGGCCTTCTTCGCTGAGCTTGGAAGCGTCACGGAGGCTGTCGAAGGAGAAGGCTCGGATGAGACGCAATTTGGTCATGCGAATGTAGCCCTTGGGCGTTGGAGGCGTGCCACCGGTCCCTAGTGCCTTCCATGCGCGGTAGTCGCTGATGACCCAGGCCGCGAAGAGGGTCGCTGAAGCAGCAGTGGCGGTCAAAAGCGTGGTCGTCGTCGATTGAGAGCTCAGGCGGTCCAAGAGGCTCCGAGGCAGGCGCAAAAGGGAAGCGTGGTTGTCCATGGCGACTTCTTGTTCCAAAGACTCAACGATTTTGAGAACGATGTTTTAATGAGCGGCGGGCGAGTTCGAAGTGACGAAGAAGGCGAGCTCGGGTCAGCCAGCGGGGCGAAGAATGAGCTTGAAGCTTGGCGATTATGCTGTGGGACGATGGCGTTAATGTGCACAGCATACAGCGTATCTGATTGTTGCAGTCGCTGGCGAGACTTTGGCTTCAATGCGATTCAATAACGCGACTCCTGGCTACACACGCTTACGGTTAGTGGGAAGGAGGTCACAGCGGCCGATGTCGTGTCAACGCAAGGTTGTTCCCGAGCAACGGTCTGAACTCTACTTGCATCGGATCGACGCGGTCTCACAACTTTGTCCAAGACGCTGAGCTGAGTCCGGCAGGATGCAGTTCAGTCAACAGTTTCTGTGGTTTGCTTTCTCACCACGCGCCAGCATCTTCAGAGGTGCATCGGCTACGTCTTAAGCTCCGAAGCTGTCAGACTGTATTCGGACTGGGAGCCGGCCGGCGGCCCCCAATCATCTATGGCCGGAGCCTTTTGCGACGATGACGGGAATGGTGAACTCCGACAGGATGCCAACACTCGATGAGGTATATGCAGCATTGAAGAAGTCTGATCCTGCTTGGCTGGAAGCTACACTCTTGGATCGATGGCAGCAGAGCACGAATCCGAATTCAACTGTGCTTGGGTTACATGATGTTACAAGCCCAGCATTCGCTTCGACCCATAAGTTGAGCGAGCACCTGGCTCGCTTCCGCAATCATGACTGGTCTGCCACAGAGCTGGGTCCACTGGCATCATGGCCCCCTGACCTACGACAGTGGGTGAACGTTACTATGGCAGATCCACGAGCAGTGGCTCTCTGGTGGGGTCCCAATCGACTGTGTCTCTACAATGATCCATATCGAGACATGCTCGGAGGACGAGATGCGTGGGCCTTAGCTAAACCCGTCGAGGTTGTCTGGCCAGACGAGGATCCAAATACTGCTCGACTACGACATGCTTTTGATCATGCCGATGCAACAGGTCAGCCTACGTTTGGAGGGGACACGTGCTTTTTCGTGGACCGCTCCGGATTCAAGGAGGAGGTTTGGGCACACTGGGGGCTTACACCCATCATGGGTACATCCGGGTCTGTAAATATTGCCTACTTCAATCCCTGCTCCGAGACAACAAAGCAGGTTTTCTATGACAGGCGCATGGCTACTTTGACGTCTGTCGAAAGCGCTAGTAGCCGGGCTAGCACCTTGTCAGAATGGTACCAAAGTGCTCTGGTGGGATTTGAGTCGAACGCTGCGGACATACCCTTCGCGGCTTTGTACTCCATGTCCAAAGACTCAGGCTTTGCAGGGCGAGGCAGTTCCAGAACGAGCAGGCAGTCGCCGAATGGCACTCCAGTTCCCGCAAGCACTTCACTTGGCTCGTCAGAGTGGACGTTGGAGGACGTACTGGAGTTGAAGTCACAGCCCCTGAACTTGCCCAGTACGATGGATTGGGGTCTGGCAACCGAGACGTTCGGGCCGATGCTCGTACATGCAATCGACACGAAAGCGGTACAGTTTCTCGACATTCGCGAAAGCTCTTTCCCATCTACGCTGCGCTCCAAATGTTTCTCGCGAGCATGGGGTGATCTGTGCACATCGGCGCTCATTATACCCCTTGCGGAGCGTGATCGAGGACCTCATCGAGGATTCCTGCTGCTGGGTCTAAACCCTTGTTGCCGCTACGATCAAGACTATCAAAAGTTCACAACGCTTGTGGCAAGTCAGCTTCGCAGGTCGCTCGACTCTGTATGCTTGGAAGAGGCGAGGCTCATGGTCATGGAGGCCGAGCTCAATACGGAGGAGAACGCAATACTCACGGAGAAGCTGACCGTCTCGCAGCTGGCTATCAGAGATACAGAAATGCGTTTCCGCAGAATAGCTGAATCCTCGATGGTCGGAATCTTTGAGGTCAGCGCCATTGGGGAACTGATATACGCAAACTCCTTTTGGTATGACCTCACAGCTTATCCGCGTGGGGACTTTCCTCCCCTCGACTGGGTGCGGGTCATACACGAAGATGACAGAGAAATGTACGCCGGGAAATGGTCACTCATGCGCGAAGGCGAGACGGTTAAATTTGAGATTCGACTGTCTAAACCCTTCATTTCGGACGACTTTGTAGATGGGCAGCGGCTGGAAGGGGACACTTGGGTTGCAGCCGCGGCTCATGCTGAATACAAGAATGGCCAAGTTGTCAATGTCGTTGGCACGGTAGCTGACATTAGTCGACACAAGTGGATGGAGACCTTCCAGCAAAGACGCACCACCGAAGCATTGGAACTCAAACGGCAGCAAGAGGCTTTCATGGACATGACCTCCCACGAAGCCAGAAACCCATTGGCTGCAATATCTCTTTCCGTGGAGAGTATCTTGGATACCTACGAGAGTATGTTGCAGCAGCCAGACGAGCAGTTTCTTATCTCAAGGGATACCATTGAGTCATCACTGGACAGCGCAAACACTATCATGGCGTGTGTTGCGCATCAGAAGACCATCATCGACGACGTTCTGACATTGAGCAAGCTGAACTCTGGCCTGTTGCAGACATCGCCAGTAGAGGTCGACCCGGTCGTGGAAGTCGACGGAGCCCTTCGCATCTTTGAAACAGAGCTACAGCAAGCCGAAATCGAGCTCGACTTCAATGTGAACGATTCGTATCGTCGCCAAGACATGAGGCATGCTCTTCTTGACCCTGTGCGGCTCCGGCAGATCCTCATCAACTTGTTCACCAATGCGATCAAGTTCACGAAAGGCGAATCTCGCCGGCGGATTGCTGTTAGTCTAGCTGCGACCACAGAGCGACCGTCTCGATCTGTCGAGGGTGTACCTTATTTAAGCTCATCGTCCAAGCCAGCCATGAGCCCACCTGGGGGCCAGGACACTGTCTATATCATGCTGGCAGTCGAAGACACCGGATGTGGTATCGATGAGTCTGAGCTGGATCGGCTTTTCCAACGCTTCCAACAAGCGTCTCCCAAGACACACATCAAGTATGGAGGCTCGGGCTTGGGGCTTTTCATCTGCAAAGAGTTGGCACGACTGCAAGGAGGTCAAATCGGCGTCATGTCAGAGCGCGGCAAAGGGTCAACATTCGCGTTCTATATCCAGGCAACGAAGTGCCCCATGAACATGTCAAAGGACAAGATCTACAATATTCCATGGACCAGTACGGGTATCAGGACCAAGAGAAAGGAATCACAAGATACCGAAAACGGCGATAGTGGATCACCCAGCAAGAAGTCATTGGTGGATCGTCATCTGCTCCTAGTGGAAGACAACCTCGTCAATCAAAGAGTCATGGCGAAACAGCTGCAAAAGGCCGGCTATACAGTCACCATCTGTAACCACGGCCAAGAGGCTTTGGACCACATCAGCACCACTCGCTTCGCCGTTGAAGGTGGAGCCAAACTCGACATTGTCCTCTGCGATGTCGAGATGCCCATCATGGGAGGTTTGGAATTCAGCCGTTCGATCCGAAGCATGGAGAGGCAAGGCCAGTTGATTGGAACGTTGCCTATGATCGCGGTCACGGCGAATGCTCGTATCGAACAACAAGAATTGGCACTCCAGTCAGGCTTTGATTCCGTCATTACGAAACCATTTCGGATGAATGCGCTGTTGCCAGAGTTGGAGAGGATTTGCGTAGACGCGTGATGTCGACAGTCGACGAAGAAGGGACGAACAGCACCCGATCCAGTGATCAGAGACGGAGAACAGACCGATGAGCAAGACATCCTCACGACTTGTAAGCCGTCAACATAGCTCGTAGTGCATTTTCGAGCATGGCCGCTTCGAAAATGACTGAGAAGGTGGCTGAGAATGCTTGGAACGACTTTGTTGAAGCGGTCTTGGAGTACGCCAGGCACTTGCTACAGAAACTACGCGCGGAAGAGGATCAGTGCAAAATGGAGGACGCCATGAGAAGGAAAGGACCTTGTGCTATGTGGGTGCAATGGCACAAGGCGTATCATCGAGGAACGAGACAAGCAATGTCGGAGACTCAGAGGGCGTAACAAGCTCTCATTCTACGGACGTCGCGTTTCAGGGAACCCGATACCGAAGAAGAGCAGCCGTCATCTCTACTGCTGTGTACCGCCTCGCCACCCATGCAGCGCCAACGATCACAAGCTCGCTAAGCATTTCGCGGGAGCGTTATATGGCTGTTGCATGCGGCAACATGTCACCCAGGGAACAGCTACAGCCGCACCATGACGTTCGTAGTCTGGTCGCACTTTTCGGAATCGGTTTCGAACTGCAAAGCCCTTACGGAATCCTTCACTCAAAGGATCGTCGAACACATGCAGCGCTTATGATTGGCTCGCCACATCGAACGAAACCGAGCAGTGCGATCCCGAGCATCGCGAGTATCCCGACATCTGAGGCGAAGGCCATCGGACAATTTGATCGTCGAAATGGGTTGAACACTGGCGTGTTAGAGGAAGAGATCAATGGCAGCTGCCTCGTGGCTGTAGGGGGCCGATCGAAGGCTGAGTCTAACCTTGGCTAATTACGTAGAGCAAGAGGCCTGCTTTCTGGACATCAGAGAATGAATATAAATATCCGTCGATAGACCATCATTGTCCTCATGATCAAACAATCACAACATCATACAGAGTTACAGACGACTCAGATCAAAACGATAAACAACCAACCAACAACACATTTCTTACTTCCCTATTCAACAACCATCCGACCAACAACAATGCCTCTCCTCCAACAAGCAGCCAAATGGGGAACCGTCGCCTACGTCGGCAACAAGGCGGCAAATGCGTACAGCGAGAGCAACAAGCAGCACAATACGCCGCAGCCAACGTACTATCCCCAACAGCAACAACAACAACCACAACAAAGCTCGTCGAACTGTGCCCCAGGCACTCAGATCCGTGAGGCGAATGGCTACCTTCACCAAACGTAAGTCTATAACGTGTGGCCGTGGTGTGATAATTGCTAATACTGGTTTTTGCAGTTGGTGCAATGGCCAATGTGGTATGCATTGCAATGATCATGCCCACAACAACGCGAGAGACATGCCCGCCAATGTACCCCAGTTGGGTCAGGCAGAGGACTATTATGGAGGCTTTGAGACGAGAGACACGAACCATGCCGATGTGGCGACTATTCAGAAGTAGAGTGGTGATGTATGAGCAAGAATGAGTTTCATGTATCATAGTCAGGAGAGGCCAGGGCGTTTGGTGTGGTAGGTACTGTACCATACATCAACGATCAACAATCTTCATATGACTCGGTACAAAATTTCGCTAGTCCATGTTGTCATATCACTCACAACAGATAATGCTTAAACCACTCCGTTGCCCTCGCCGTGAAGTCAAAGATCGCTGGCATCTGCCTCACTCCATGTCCCTCCTCAGGGTACGTCAACAGAACACTGGGCACGCCCTTCTCAACAAGCGCCTGATGAAACTCCACGCCCTGACTAGGTGGTGTGCAACGATCGATCCCACCAACAACCGTCATCGTCGGAGTCTGCACGTTATCGACATGATGAATCGGCGAACGTGTAAAATACTTTCCCTTTGGATCATGCGGGCTATCACCAAGGAAATCGTCGAAGAAACGGCCAATGTTGGAAGTATACTTCGCACTGACCCAGTCCGTACAAGGCGCCACAGGGATGGCAGCAGCGAAAGTCTCAGGAGCTTGCGTGACGAGCCAGCTAGACATAAAGCCGCCGTAGCTTCCACCATAAACTCCAAGCCGCTTGGGGTCTATGAGGTCGGCTTCCACAAGGCTGTCGATACCGCTCAGATAGTCGTAGGTATCTTTACCTCCCATATCGCCGTAAACGTGGCGAACGAAGGACTGGCCTCTGCCGGAAGAGCCTCGAGGATTGGGCTTGAAGATCGCAATGCCGCTGGAGAGGAGAGCTCTTTCGAAGATCTGTTGACCGTGAGCGGCGGTGTAGCGAGGTCGCCATTGCCAAACGGGGCCACCGTGGACGAAGAGCACTGTTGGGAGAGGACCTTTTCTCTTCCTTGAAGGCGATATAAAGTAGCCGTGGATCTGCAGCCCGTCTGGAGCCTTCCAGCTGACGTTGCGGACTATACCCAGGCGCTGGATTTCTCGATCCACCTCTGGAGAGGCAAATCTCTTCAACTCGTGCAAAGCTGTTTTCGTACCGTGCAAGAGCGTTGGTGGACTAAACCATCCGTTCCTGGCAAACGCGATTTGCACTTCGCCATCGACCATTTGTGCCGCGACGTCGCCGATATATGAGTTTCCTGTGCTGTGTTCACGACTTCTCCACATCTCTACCATCTCCTGCGTCTTGCAATCGTACTGCACAATGAGCTGCTCCTCGTCTCTCGAGCCAGCTGCGACGATGCAGTCCTCGCTACAAAAGACGACCGAGCCTCCAACATCGACTCCATTTGTATTGAGCTTCTCGGTGTTGCCACTAGAGATTTCGACCTGGATTAGATCGCCCATCAGGACCTGTCGATCACTGGCAATGCCAGCCGCAAAAGCAACGCTCTGGCCCTCTGGAGACGCAGTCAAACATTCAAGTGGCACATCGCTCGTATAAAGAGTCCTCACCTCCTTCGTCGAAAGATCCACCTGCCGAACCGAAGCCGTATACCACGCATCCTCTCCAGGCAGATCCGAGCAAATCCCCACAATAGCAGTCGATGAAATCCATACAGCCTCCCAAACATTCAGGCCGTGAGGCGAGACTTGCTCAACGTCCCCATCCTTGACCTCGTACACCCAAAGCGTTCGATACTCATCAGGCGCCGCAGCACGATCGACCTGTGGCAGCCAGCTCTTCTCAGCTTTCTTGCCAGGGTCGAGAGGCATCCCGCCACCGCTGCCACTCTTGTCGGCACCGAGACCAGCTACTGTCAACAAGATCTTGCTGCCATCTTGAGACCAGCTCTGACGTTCTATGGAGCCCCGAACGTCCTTTGTGCATTGCTTCACGCTTTCGGCTTCCCGTTCGAAGAGGAAGAGCTGATTACTCTGTTCAACCTGAGACAGAAACGAGATAACTTGACCGTCCGGGGAATATCTCGGATAAATATCAGAGCCGTCTCGTTCGCCGAGGATCCGGACATCAGTGTCTTTGGTCGTGCTCAGTACTACTAGCCGAGTCGTCGGCAAGCCCTTCATCTCCGTGCACATTGTGGCGATTCCAACTATGGATTTCCCATCTGGTGAGATGTCCAGCTGCGCCAGGTCAGAAGGATAGTTTTCGCCAGGACGTAGAACTTCTTCATGACGTTTCTGAACCTCCAGAAATGCTGAAGACTTTGAGATGTCGCGGTCTATGCATATCGATGGAAGCCGCAACTCCTCGGCACTCCTGAGAGTCCGTCGCGAATCCATGTGGTTTTGTGGTGTCATATCCGGCATCTTGGGAGATATGAGTAGAAAGAGAGTCGGCGTGCAGACTGAGGTGGACGTAGTGATACATGCGAGGTCTATTAGCGATGCTTCAGAGGATCAGCTAGCTGGACCACAGCACTCCTCTTCATCGGAGTTGGAGCTCCTCCAAACTTTCAGGATCGACAACTCCGAGTTCCTGCACATTTTGCAGGGCATACGAACTCCGCATCCAGCCATTCCTCTCAGTACTTATTTCCTCTTCATAACGTATGGCACATGGCCTTCTGAACGGTCATATCTGTGCCACAGCTGGCTCATCAGCCATCGAAACGTTCAGCCTCATCCACATGTTGCCCGCCGAGAGGTCATCTTGTCCACTATTTCAACATCAGTATCAAGCTCAATAGCATCAGATGATTCCAAAACTTACTCAAACTTCTCAATAACCGTCGGCTCCGTCTCTCCCTCCGCAACGTTCGGATTCCGAAAGATGATATTTCGTTTCTGCACACAGAGCTTCATCAGCTAAAACGATCTCCTCTTCGTAAGAGCTCGGGTACTACTCACCAAACCTAAACTCAAATGTATCCCCGCCGGCCCAGCCGTATAGCTCTCCCTGGCCTCGCCTCCCTCAATCATCTCCACGATATTCTTCGCCACAACGCCCGCCTGCACGCTCCCCGGCCTCGCAGCCTTATGAGCTCCCGAGTCTGCAATATCGCCAACAGCGAAGATGTGCGGGTAAGCCGGGTCGTCGAGCTGAAGTGTCTTCTTCACGCGAAGGAAGCCGTTGGTCTTGTTGATTAGACCTTTGGAACTGTCCGTTGCAGGCAGGGTGTGGACAAGGTGGTTATTAGGCTTCTGACCCGTAGCAGGAATAACAAAGTTCGTCCGGAGGCGATGGCCGTCGTTAAGTTCCAGCGTGATGCCCTCTTTCGAGGCTTCCTTCGAAAATCCACCCTCTGGCACAACAGCTCTGGTTTCCGTAATGAGGTGAATACCCTGTTTCTCAAACGTCTCGCGCAGGATCTTGTCGAGTCCTTCATGGTACACCTGCATCAATCTGCTCCGCGAGTGCACCAGCGTGACGTTCTTCGAGGGATACAGCTCCTTCACATCTAGCGCCATCTGCACGCCCACCGCACCTCCACCAACGATCGTCAAATGCTCCGCTGCTGCGACTTGCCGCTGATAGTCCTGAATGTACCGCACAGAAGGCGTCTTCGCATCAAACGGCATCATCGAAGGAGCCGCCAGCAGCGTTCCCGTTGCGATGACGAGGTAGTCATAAGGCACCTTCTCAGAGCCTTGCCACGACTTGTCGATGTTGATGTGCGTGGGATGAACAGATGTGGCGCGGGCTGTGATGAGGGCGTGGCGGGTTGAGTCGAAGACGCCCGTATAAGGGACGAAGGCCTTTTGTTCGTGGCCTGGCAGTACTGCGAATCGGGGGAATGTGAAGATGTGGTTGAAATGTGAGTGTGGCTCTACGAGGACCACTCGGTGGGAAGCTGGGATGACTTTCATCAGTTCTCGAGCTGTGCCCTGGCGTTGGATATCAGCATCGATTCACGATCGTTACGACAACGTCTCTCTCTGGTTCTCAAACTCACCAACCCAACATAACTCCCTCCAACAACAACCACATTCCTCAACACAGGCGACATAATGCTCTCTCTGTTCTGTACAACACGAAACCTGCCTTGAAGTGCCACAAGTACACAGACGGTCAAAGTAACAAGTAGAGTTGCTGTCGAAAGCGTCGAGCGAAAGAACATTGCCTTCTTATCAGATGGACTGATTCCGCCATCTTTTGTAATAGTATAAGTCAGGTTTCAGCCTCGTACGACGGACTGCAATTCCGTGCCTAAAAGCCGGAGCATGTGGTCGGTCGTGGTCGGCTTAGCCGAACGGCATCCTCGTAACTGCGAGATCCGGTGGAGGGATGAAGGAATTGCCATCCTTTTTGACGACAGGCCAACCCTGTTGCATGCCGATTCCATGGCTGTCTGCCGAAAGCGATGACAATTCGAGCTTTTGTTCGGGCAGTCGATGTCTGTGAGCCACTGCCTGGAAAGGCGACCTTGCCAAGAAATGACTTCTCATATATCTCTTCTTCTATGATATACAAATCTACCATGAATCATAGCCTTTCCAACAATACCGCCCATCCTAACTAGCCAACCTCCACGCCTTCATCGGCAACGCCTGCAACTTCAGCGCTGACGGCTTGATGAAGCTATAGAACGTCACGACTCCAAATACCACACAGAGTATGTTTACAATGTAGTAGCCATCTCTCTGGATGTTGCACGTGCCTCCGCCGTCGATGCAGCGGTGTTTCTCGGCTTCCGCGACACAGCTGAAGGCTTGGGTGATGAGATCGCCTTTGAGGTCGGTTGGGGTAATTGAAGGTGGTGTGCAGGTGGCCTTCGTGAAGGCGTCGACGAAGCGGAGGATGAAGTAGCGGGGGAAGGTGCCGCCGAGGTTGGAGACGCTGCGTGGTAGTCAGTAAAAAGGGTCGTGATGTGATAGGATTGGAGATGTGAACTTACGTTGCGAGGAGTGTCATGTACGTGCCACCGATCGCGGGATCTGAGATCTTTGCGTGGAAGGCTGAGATGGCGACGAACATGACAGTGCTCATAAAGGTGCTGAAGACGTGCTCCACGATGATCACGAGTAGGTATCCAGTGGTGGTGCCTGTCGTTGGGAAGAACATGACAACCAGCTGCGCGAAGACAGCAGCGACCAAACGACCAACAAAAGCCCAGCACCAGACTCTGACAGGCTGATATTGTTCGCTCCACTTGCCAGCGTAGTATCCCAGTCCCATCTCGAAGGGAAAGTCAATCAGCACAGTCAAGGCCAGATCCTCCTGGCTGAATCCCTTGTCCAGGAGTTTGAGGTTGGTCACGGCGTCGTTTGCTTGAAAGCCGATCTTGGCAATCAGGTGGATGACGATGAAAATTTGAATGTTCCTGAGCTTCAGGATGCCACCCATGATCTTGTACACATCCCAGATGCCTTCTTTCTCTTTAGTCCGGTCTTCCTTCTTCAAAAGTGCGAGCCCAAGAGTGACGGCGAGGTAGAACCAGCCCCAGAAGGTGAGGTATGAGTTCAGGGTCATGAGGCCAACGTCGAGGGGCTGAGACCGGAAGTACTTGTTGGCGAATTCGGGAGAATTCAGGGCGAGGAAGACCGTGAACGACAAGAATTGGCCTCCAGTAAGACCCACGGTCTGAGCGGTACTGGCATATGAGAGATTGCTTTGGGATAGCAGAGTCAATGCCCAGCCTGCAAGTCAACGTCAGCGTGTCCTTCCAATCAACCATCTTTCGTGCTTACCATCCACCGCAATGTCCTGCGTCGCGCACATGAAGACCAATGCAAACCACCAGCCCGTGAATCCCCAGATCCCAGCACCGTTATCTGCTCCAGCCTTGACCATCATCTGCTCAGCGCGTGTACCAAGCCATATCATGCCAAATCCGCTGATTGTCTGTATTGGCAAAATCCAGCTCTTCCTCCTCCCAACCTTTCCACTCCACACAGCATCCACAATCGGACTCCATAACAGCTTCAGACTATATGGATATGACGCCAGCGAGTATACACCGATCTGGCTGTAACTGAGATGGCTCTTGAGCAAGAACGGCACACTGCCTCCTGCCAGACCCATTGGTATCCCCTGCAGGAAGTATAACAGCACCAGCAGCAGAAAATTCCTCCTATCTTGCACCGGCAAATCAAAGAAGCCCTTCTGCTTAGTGTCTTCCTCTTTGTTCGGCGTCGCAGGCGGTATATCGTCCAGACTGAAGTCACTCCTGCCCATCAGTCTCTCCCGCGCGTCTAACGAGTCTTCATCGTGAATGTCAAGGGGCGCGTGGTGTTTCCGCCGCTGCTCGATGAAGGAGCCGTTCATTGTGTCGCTGTCGCCAGTGTGGCCGTTGGCGAGGGAGGAGATGGAGGATTTGGCGGAGAGGGAGCCGTTGCCTCGTAGACTGCCGCGGCCGCTGCCTCGTGGGTTGGGCGAGCGGGATTTGGACTTCTTGTGTGGCATCTGCGGGTCGGTGTCGTCGTCTTCGGAGGAGGAGAGGTCGCCGTAGTGGATGGAGGGAATCTCGCCAGAGTCGCGTGCTTCGTCCGAGACTTTCTGCTTCCCTTTACTCGTGGACGAATTAAACTCCTGAAGCTCGTGACCTCCGCTTTCAAGGTCCAGGCGTTGTACGAGGTGGTGTTGGATTCGTTCCTCGTGGGCTCGTGCCTGGTGGATGGGGAGGACAGGGGCGACTTCGACACTGCCGGCAACGACCAGACTCACGCGGGGATGGTGGTGTTGGTGTGTGTGGTCGCCCATTCGGCCATCATCGTCACTCATGCCTTAGTCCAACTCGCCCCTCAGGACACGTACGGTGGATCGTCCTTTCCTAGCTCCTGGAGAAGGTCTCGGCCCGCTGCAGGGACTTGACGCCGGTCATTCGTTGCACTGCCGAAAACCTTCTGGAATGCTTCTGTGTCAACGGCAACCACCTCAACTTCACGCTGTCTTCAACATTTCACAACAAGATGGTATGATATATCACTCCTCGATGGCCTGGGGTCCAAGTCCGATTCGAGCTTCGAGGACAGTCATAATGCCTGGATTCAGCTCTTTGTCTGCCATCAATAGCAACGACTTTCAAGACACCGATGAAAGACACCACGACCTTGAGTAAAACGACAATACCACATCGGTAGATTACACTCCCAAAGCTGAACATGGACCCAAGATGCTGAGGCTGATTGTAATGCTTTGTATCATCGGTATCGTCGCGTGACACAAGGTCATCGCAGCCCCAACATGATCGGCTTCAGCTCGTAGGCTGTGGGCTTGGCCTTGCGGCAAGTTGTACATCCTACACACGCTTATATACACTCTACACATACCTCACCCTCTCAATTCATCCTTTTCCATCCTCTCAAAGCACCTCACCAAAGATATCCTCGCTCAGCTCCCAGAAATGCCGCCACCACGACCAACCCTTAGACTACTCGACCTCAACCTCCTCCTCCACCTCGTCGTGATCCTCCCTAGCATAATCATCTGCCGCGCCTACCAACACAACTTCCTCCACCCCAACATCACACACCCATCATCAGCCTGGAAAGCTCTCTTCACCCACCCGCCAGCCTGGCTGCTCTACATCACGGCGCCAATGCTCTTCTTCGCTCTCTACAGCCTTTCCAACCGCCGCCGCACACCGGATCGATCGCAACATCTGGCTCTGCAGTGCTCGACGATCACGGTGTTCATTGTTTCGAACATGAGAGGTGATACTTTCCAGACGATGTGTTTGCAGTATTTGCCGAGTGCGTTTTTGACGGCGTTGATTTTGAACGAGTGTTGGTTTGGTGGGGTTGAGATTAGGGAGGGGGAGAGCGAGCACGCTAGAGGAAATGTTGTGAGAGGGTGAGAGTTGGATATTGAGACCCCGGTCTATCCTGTCCTATCTATTGCTGGGCATTAGCACACCTTCGAGGGGTGGCGATAGAGCATCATGATGTCGCTTTGCGTGGTACCCTTCTCCTGCATTGTCTGTTCAATGGAGGCTAATGATTCTCGCGAACTCCCAATTCAGGGTACAGACGCCTGCCAGGCTGGGTAGCATCCAAAGTAGGACACCTTTGCTATCATCTGCACTTCGATATAGCGTCACTGATCCAGAGAGTGACATTTGCAATAAGCCAGATAGTGACGAGATCACTGAGCTAGGGAGTGATGGCATCACTGATCCAGGAAGTGACATTTGCAATGAGCCAGGGAGTGATGGCATCACTAAGCCGGGGAGTGACATTTGCAATGAGCTAGATAGTGACGAGATCACTGAGCTAGGGAGTGATGGCATTACTGTGCCAGGGATTGATAGCATCATTGAGCCAGGGAGTAATGGCATTACTGAGCCAGGAAGTGACGGCATCAATGAGCCAGACAGTGAGGCTATTAGTGAGGGTGCACCAGCCTGGAAGTGAGTCCAACATAGCCGGTGTCCCACTTCAACTGTCACCCAGCCTGCTGCGACGTCGAGGTTGAAGCTAGTCTGAAGGCCTCTTCGAAGCGTTGTCGGGTGGGACGGGGCTGACTGCATCCAAATGCCGCGTGGCAAGATGTTCAAGTTCTGTTCACCTCGAGCACCTCTTTTCCATTCCAACCTGCCAAAACTTCTCTCCCTTCAGCGTACAACCCCATCATCCTCATCCTCATTCGCCGGCGCCTTCGTCTTCTTCTCCGGCCTCCCCTCGGCGCGCTCAGGAATAAAGTACACACCAACGTTCAATAGCAGCGCGATTGCAACGAGAATGAACCAGACGAGATGCCCGTCCGCCCACCTTTTCTTGACGCCAAAGGCGTAGATGCTCGTGAAAAGAGCTGGCGCCGCGGCTCGAACGCCACTGTTGACGGTCAGCGAAAGGGCGTTGACGGTTGCGAGAACGGTCGGCGAGGGCGAGATGTCGTTGACGAAGAGTTGAACGCAAGCTGTGGTGTGTCAGTCTGTAGATATAGTCACTGGAACAGGTAAATGCACTTACCAAACGCCATACTCACGCCACTCCCCACGACAATCGAAATAGGCCCAACGATCCAAAATGCAGTATTCCACCCATTCCTCAAGAACTCATTCAAGATGGGGAACACCGCCATCAGAAGAGGCCAAAAAGCCGCACAGATCCTCATCAAATTGCCTGTTCCAATCTTTCGCTGCAGAGGTGGAAAGACAAGAAGCATCCACAGAGCTTGACTACCTCCAGCAACAGCCAGGAAGTATGAGATCCATCTGGGGCTGAAGTCGAATCCACCCTTTGGAACACTGGTGAAGAGGAAGACTGGGCTTACGGCGGTATAGGCGAGGGCGAGGAGCATTGTGTGGCCGAACAAGAATAGAACTATTTTCACCCCCGGCGAGGAGAGCACTTCTGAGGTTGACATCGGGGGTTCGGGATTGGCGCTGCCGTCTTCTTTGCGTTTGAGGGTCTGTAGAAGGATGAGTGATTGGGGCAATGGAGTTGTCGAGGTGATTGACTTACCTCTTTGAGAAAGAAAAGACTGATCAGAGTGCCACTCATGCACACTGCGCCAGCGACAAAGGTAGCCAAGGCGTAGGGGTAGTTGATGAAGAATTGGCTGTTGCCAAATGTGCCTGGGAATTGCTCTGCTGGGTTGGCCAGTCCGCCACCTACATCGATGCGTTAGCACAACCCCAAGTCGAATCGACAACAATGGACTATCACTCACCAACAAGCGGCCCCAAGAAAATCCCCAAATTCCTCGTAAACATATACCAACTAAAAGCCCGTCCCTGCGTCTTCTTACTCGTATTCTCACTCAGCATCGTCCTCACCGTAACCACACTACCCGCAAACACGCCGGCCAAACACCGAAACATAATCATCTGCCACAGCCTTTGACTCAACCCAAAAAGCGCGGTGGCAACACTCACGCCGGCCAAACTGAACACCAGCACTGGCTTCCTCCCCAGTCGATCCGCCATCCGGCCGTAGAAGATCATGAGCACCATCTGCACGAGCGAGAAGAGCGATTCGATCAGTCCGGACCAGAACCCCACGTTGTCTTCCGGGACCTCGCCGATGCGGAAGATCATCTCGTTTATAAAGGGGAAGATGGCGAAGTAGGCGATGGGTTCCGCGAGGGAGGCGTAGCAGAGGAGCAGGATTTGGATGTATGGCATGGGTTTTTCTTCCTGGGGTTCTTGGGGTGCATCTTGGGGAATTGTTTCGTAAGAGGTGGGCTTGCCATTTGGTGCGGCGTGGCCATTGGATTTGTTTGTTACGGGTCCAGATTCTGGGGCGTTGAGGAGAGGTGTTGCTTCGTCTGCTGCTCCGACTGAAGAGCCATTTCTCGTTGGGTCGGCTGATGGTGGCATGTTGAACGGCCTGTGTGATGGCGTGGGAGGCGATGATGTTTTGGGGAAGATAACAAAAAGCGAAGAATGGCGAAGCAGACAATTCTTACGTCGATGAAGCGGCAGACATGATCGCCATAAGACTATCAGACTTCGGTCAGATTGCACGAAGCGAGGGTGAGGTAAGTTCGTCCGATAGCAACGATGATGATTTCGCCCTGGAGGATTCGCACAAGATGCCGCTCTCAGCCATCCTGCACATGGACCCTAACGATCTCCACCTGGTCCTTGCCGGGTACAGCCGCTAGCGTAGTCCTTAGCGCCGCGGGTACAGTTCTGGGGATTTTAGTTCACGGGAATGTTCGCATTTTCTTCCAAATCATCGCAATCATGTCGCAGGACGAACCGACGTCGAGAAAGGACAAGAAAGCCTTGAGAGATGCAGAGAGGCACAAGAAGGGCAAAAAGAGAAGGCATGCGGACACTGAAGAGCAGGATATCGTTCCTACGGAAGATGCGCAGGTAGAAAAGCCAGCAAAGAAGTCAACGAAGAGAAAAGCCGAGGATACTTTGGAAGGTGATGAAGCGACGACAAAGGCCAACGATGCCGATGCTGGCGAAGAGAAGTCAAAGAAGCGCAAGAAACAGCGCACAGAGCAGACTGAAGGCGCCGAAGATGCAGAGGACACCACCAAGACATCAGCCAAGTCGCGATTCATAGTCTTCGTCGGGAACTTACCGTACAAGACTACCGACGAGTCGCTAAAGAAACACTTTAAGAAGTTGCAACCCTTTACTCTGCGACATCGCACCGATCCCAAGACCAAAAGGAGCAAAGGCTTCGCATTCCTCGAGTTTGAGAATTACGACCGCATGAAGACGTGTCTGAAGCTGTACCACCACAGCATGTTCGATCCCGAGAACGTTAGCGAGGATGGCGCAGATCTCACTGCCGAGCCAGAGAAGGAGGACATGAGCGGTAGGAGGAAGAAGAAGACACAGGCGAGGAAGATCAACGTCGAGCTCACAGCCGGTGGAGGCGGCAAGACTGATGCTCGTAAGGAGAAGATCAAAGCGAAGAATGAGAAGTTGGACGAGGAGCGGCAAAGAAGAGCGGAAGCTGAGAGGAAGGAGAGGGAGAAAAAGGCAAGGAAGGAACAGAAGAACGGGAAGGGTGGTAAGAAGGCGGAAAAGGAAGAGGCGACGAATGCAGGAGCGGATGTTGCTCAGGGAGACATCCACCCGAGTCGACTTGCCCAGATGAGCGTTTGATGGGTTAATAGGATGCGGCTGCCCGTTCTTGCGATGCTGCTTGGTTGGAACTTCTCATATGGGTGTACAAGACTTGCCTTTGGTATAAGGGCAACGACCTGTTGGGTTTCCTCGTATGTCCCCGCACCAAACATCGAACATACGGTATACGACGTCGATAGTCAACATTCAATCTGGAACATCGCTATCGAGGCACGATACCCACCGCTGTAATGCCGCAAACCCGACAAGACTCACGCCTACCTGTCCGGCGCAAGCAGAAGCCAAATCGATCATCGCTTTCAAAACTCGTTATCCCTCCAGTCGTTTCCCCAGCGGATACTCCAACTGTGTCTGGCAATCACGCACGGGCATTGAATGATGCGAAGCTCCGCAAAAGCTCTCGCATACGTACTCTCCGCAAGAGAGACCTCCGCCAGCAGAAGCAGGAACGAAACTCGCCTCTGGCCATCTTCCCAACGTGCTCTCCTCCGGTATCTGAAGATGATGCACATACACCAAAGGACAGCGCTGCGTCCCAGTCCTGCTCAATCACCGAGCACCCAGCGACTGGCGCGGGTCACAATGGACAATGTCGCGCGCAGAAACAGACCAAAAGAAGCTTTCCCTCACCAGTCGTGCCCCCGGCTTCCCCTCCTATGTCGGACGACGAGACACACATCTCGACGGACGACAACAAACCTGGGCTCTGCTACGGCGTTGATTGTCCTGGCTCGGACATAGACGCTACGATTCAGCGCTCGAAGATATCACGCCGCCAAGAAAGTTTGGGACATGCCACAGAACGCAACAATGAGCTAGAAAGCGTCGAAAGCGGCCTGTCACCACTGTCCGACGTTTCCTCGGCAGGGTTCGGCCCAGAAGAAGACGCACTTTGGCGAGCCTTGGTCGAATCGGAGAGTACAAGCCAAGACGCCCCTGACAGCGCCCAATGGTGTCGCGGAGCAAAGAACGCAGCGGCCAGACAGGCCGTCATGCTCTATCCCAGTGTCTTCCTGCCCTCAACTGGAACCCTCACCGTCAACATGTTCGCCGCCTCAAACAAGACTAAGAGCGAATGGCCCAATCTCTCCTCCACTCGCCAGATCAACTTCCTCCATCCCGCCTTCACCCTCACGCTGTACATCGCCAATGACGAGTCGTCTTTCAGTCTTACTCTCGGCCCCTTCACCACACTTTTCTACCACCGCACCAAGACATGCTTTGAGCGAGGTGCAAAGCAGATGGTGTCACAAGCTCTGGGGAAGGGCTTTGACAGCTTGCTCTGGACTGTTATGCGGCTTCCAGTCTTTGCGCATATGGTGTTCGAGCGGGCGTATATGGGCTTCGAGACTGGTGTAGATTGGTTTCCGAGTGAGGGAGAGTTGGAGAGGCATTGGATGATCTGTGGGGGACATGGGTGGACTTGTCGCAGGGTTGAATGAGTGTTGAGGCGTCCCGACACTGGACTGGAAGTGGGTGAACCGTCTGGCACTTCGTTGCAAGGTCTGTACTCGCTCTGCATTCGCTCGCCACTTTGGTTGTATTGCCCTTCCTGCTTTCCTCGTTCTATCTTGTCCTTGGCGCTGAAGAAGGCGTGAACATGCATCGCACCTATCAGTGCCTGGATTCACCTGACTGACTGTGTAGGTCACTAATTTGGACATTCTCTGTGCATATATGCGTGCTCGACGTGCGATATGATCCGCGCTTTGTGCGCGCTCAGGCGCGGCTGCGCTCCCCGTTGCCGTTATTCGAGGGTCACACCGTGAGCAGTGCGAGGTACGTACCTAGATCATTGGCCCCCATTCTCCAGGCGCATGCTACTAACGCATGCATGAAGAGGTGCCTTGTGCAGCGCCTTGCTCACTTAGCGAGAGCTGCAGCCACCAGCTCCACTCCTGCGGCTATGCTGCAAAGATTGCCCAACATACATCATGTCCTCGGGGACCTAGGACGAATTTCAGCCATCACCACCATCGTCTTCTTCCGCCGTCCTGCCAGATATGCGCTTGCTCAACACAATAACTTTGGAATTGGAGGATTATCCAAATTACATACCCAGATACGCCATTCTTTCTCATCGCTGGCGACAAAGCGAAGTAACCTTCAAAGATGTCGAACTGCGATATCATCGCTCCCTACCAGCCTTCGATAAGGTCAAAGACTGCTGTAGGTTGGCAGCATCACGGTCATTCTCATATCTATGGATCGATACATGCTGCATCGACAAGAGTAGCAGTGCTGAATTGACTGAGGCAATTAACAGTATGTTCCGTTGGTACCAGAACTCAGGTGAATGCTACGTCTATCTGCACGATGTTTCTGCCGAGTTGACGAACGCCGATACGGAGACGACGAAGGAGGCGATCAAGGGCAGCGTGATCTTCAGTCGCGGATGGACGTTGCAAGAGCTGATTGCACCCACAAATGTTTACTTCTTCAACACCGACTGGACCGAATTAGGTACCAAGTCGGACACATCACTGGGTCCTCTACTCGAAGAAATTACTGGAATCGACATAGATCTGCTCTGCGGCCGGAAGGACCTGTCTCAATTCTCTATTGCGCAACGCATGTCTTGGGCTGCCTCGAGGCGGACGTCGCGGATCGAAGACGAAGCCTACTGTCTACTTGGTATTCTCGATGTGCATATGCCTATGCTGTATGGCGAGGGAAATCATGCCTTTCGTCGACTGCAAGAAGAGGTCATCAAACAATCTGATGATCAGACTATCTTCGCCTGGCGTGACCGCAGAGAGCGGAAGAGCATTTTAGCGCCATCGTCGTCGTCTTTTCGAGGCCTCCAGAACGCAATATGTGTCTATCCGACGAGCGATGATAGGACTGGCTACACACTTGCGAACTCGGGCTTGTCCATGCAGGCCATGCTCATCCCCTGGTCAATGAACGTATGTCTGCTTCCGCTAGGATGCGGCTATCTGCGCAGCAATGACGATTCAGCATCATTGCGTGGCTACGACAGGATTTGCATATTTGTGCAGAAAGCAGAGCATCCTGGACTTTTCGTGCGTGTGGCTATCAACGGCGTGGACATGATCGATATGGACAGCGATCATGTTGCTGTCATACGTGACAATTTGCAAATCCAAAGTCAGCGTGTTATTCTGCGGCACAATTTGACTGGGATCAAGACGCCGGTTCTCCATCATGGTTTCCGCCTCAAATACTCAGGCGCCGTTATTTTCCAGAAAGAAGCATTGCCATGCCGGCGCGATGTTATTTGCTTCCATGAGTATAACGAGCATGAATCCATCTTGAGTGCCAAATCGCCCGGGTTGCACGCAACTGGCGCCATTCGTCTTAGCGGTGGCTCTCAGTCTAATGCTCTCAACACGGCTGGGACATTCGTGCCGCCGTTGATGATGTACTTCGGCTTCGACCTTGACTTTGGCCCCGTATGTCTAATTAGCACCGCAACGCCGGATGTGACCAAGATCCAACATGACTTGTGGAAAGACGACCTCAGCCGATTGACCTCAAGAGACACGTTAGCCGTATTGAACCTACAATGGTTACTGGGACGCATTGGACAGGGCAAGACAGACGAGGACTTGCTCGCTTTCCGTGGATCTCCCCACCAGCCAAGCACCGTGACGTCCCGCACACTGTCGCTCCAAATGCATTTCTCTCTGGAGCCCTGGGAAGAAAACTCTTCTATCTGGACTGTGAACTTTACAGACTGGTCAGGAGCTGCATCTGTGGTGATGCCTTATCGCAACCCTTCTCGAAGTCAGAGCAGGTCCACGGTGCAACGAGGAGTCTACGAGGATGTGTCCGTCATGATCGGCGACAGGCACCAGCTCACGTATGTGGCGCCCAGATATAAATCACGGTGATCGATCCGCTGTTGCGATGCGGAAGTGATTTGGGGGTGTCCGAATGCTGCAAGATTTGGAGCAGCTGTAGCTCAAACGTCACTGAAATAACAGCCAGCGGTGTGCATGTTCCTCAAGGTGCTGAACGGTATGGCAGGCATGGTATCACTAGAGATGGGATGTGCTCCGAAGACTTGGACTTAGGGTCCATAGGGCTGTTACTAGGATCGTCCGCGTGGTCGCGTGACAGAACAAAAAAGAGCAGAGGCTGTGCTGGAGGATATATGAAAGTGCTCCACTACCATTGCTCCTCAGCCTGGCAATTCACGCTAGTCATCCTGGATTCACCAAGCGTACGACATGTGAAATGGTCCGTGCATTGCGCAATCAGAGTCACAGATGCGTCATTAATATCTTCCAACTTCGCAACTCCGCAGGCTCGACAACATTTTTCATCCAACGACACACCTCAATTTCGACCGATACCCCGGCAACGTCTGGTCATATCTTGCACACACTGTCAAACACGGCCTTCACCTAACAACTATTGCCTGAAGCGCCTGTATACGCTACCGACGTGCAGCCATTTCAGATGAACCAAGAAGCCAGTACACC
Organism: Zasmidium angulare; assembly: GCA_002786045.1. Classification (NCBI taxonomy): domain Eukaryota; kingdom Fungi; phylum Ascomycota; class Dothideomycetes; order Mycosphaerellales; family Mycosphaerellaceae; genus Zasmidium; species Zasmidium angulare. Next base: position 524,981 of record NHNX01000009.1, read on the forward strand.
GAGGCCGACTCAACATGGTCCACCTCTGTACAGCGCATCTTCTGCGAGCACTACAGTATCCGATGTCGCGCGGGACCTAGCCAAACTCGACGTCACGGCCTCCGACACGACCGCAAGGGACAAGAGGATCTCAGAGATGCCAGGAGATGCCGTACGCCCGACTGGAGGCGTCGACCCGACATTATCAAGTGGAGATGCAGGTGACAAGGCGAACTTGAGCAATATGCCGCAGGAGCTGTTCGACATGGTCGCCAGTGACATCGACGTCAGCGACCGGCTCCGTCTACGGTCGGTCTGCAAAGCGACCAACGCCAGAATCTCGGAAGCTTTCATTGCGGACCACGCAGGTTACTTTAAGGAATACTCGGTCTTGCTTCGCAACCGAGAGAGCTTAGAGACTGCCTGTAAAGTGGCACAGCATCCCGTCTTTGGCGCAAGGATCGAGAAGGTGACGATCTTCGTCGACGAGCTTTTGATTCGGTACACGAGTCGTTTTGATGGCAGTAACCTTAGCGCTGGCAAGAGACAATCCAAGAAACAACTTATCGACGCTTTGAATAGGCCAGACAGATTCCCAATGTTGGACCACATTGTCAAGGACGACTATCTTGCCCTTGTTGACCGGACGCACCAGCTCATGGAAGATCAGGATGACCTACACAACACAAACGAGGATGTTTCGCTTCTCACTGCTTTCTTCAGCACACTGCAGAAACATGGTGGTGTACAAGAAGTCGAGATCGCTGCCGGTGTGGAGTATCGAAAGCGTAAAGCTCGCACTCTTTGCAACTTTCATCGAGTCGATGAGTGCTTTAAACACCGAAAGATGGGTTTTCAATACACGCCTCCATCTACAGTGCATCGGTGGCCATTTTCCATTGTCCTTGAAGCACTCTATCGCAGCGCTCTTACGGTGAAGTGTCTCGACCTGGGTACAGCTGCATATGAGGTCGGGCCCACATATAGGTATGATCGTGTATCAAATGGTTGGGGTATCAGAAGCGATGCCCTCTGCTCGCACCCCGCGATGCGGAAGTACGCTGCAAAGGTCTTGGAGCAACTAGAGCGACTTAGCCTTCACATCGCTCGCGACTTCCGAGCACAATACTTTGCCGCTTTCCTCGAAGTCTTAGGGAAAGCACCTCAGCTCAAGACACTGGCTCTGGAAATGGGCACATTCAGGACATTCGAGCAACTCTCAAATCGGCGCATGCGCGCAGAGCAAGATTGCATCGCCGCAGTGCTGCGGAGCACGTTTCCACATTTGGAGCAGTTTTCCCTGGACCTAAACCACGGAGAGGTGAATGTCACCAGACTGATCGCGTTCGTTCGACGACACAAAAGACTCAAGATGCTGAGTCTGCGACATTTGACGCTCTACGAAACCGGGGGTATCATCGGCGACCCCAGGCGACGTATGCGGGAAGATGAACGCGCACAACGACTAGTCAGTTCACACGTTAGTCCTGTCGTGAAATGCGAGCACGTGTACCTACATTAGCGCGCTCTTTCGAATGGTGGATCAGAAAGGGTACCATCGGGTCGAACAAGGTGCACCGCGGCGCCTCGAGCAGAGTGGCGAGACATGGCGAGAGCAACATTCTGTGAAAACCTTGCTGCCGCGTTGTGGTACCGGTGAGACTTAACAAAGGCATACGCGTGAAGTCCCAGCTCGTTGATTCGTGCCAGAATTGGTGAATTGAGCAAGTAAAAGCCAAGCAGAGGTGTCTAGGAGACAGTGGTGGGTGGAAAACGATGCAACCCAGGAGATGAAGCCCGTTCGAGCGTCGTCATCTTGTGGTGTATGGTGGAGCGAGTCAGAAAATGTACTGTACACCCGAATCATAGCGCCGAGAAAATGCTTCAATGCTTCAATGTTTTCGGTATCACATCATCAATCCCATCTGTCCGAATCAGCATTTGTCTCCAATTTGGACTTTCGGTTGACTTACCCTGTATCCTTTTGTCTCACTATACCTCCCTCGTTGCCCTTTTGCTTTCCCGTCTTCCCTCCTTCCACCACTAATCGATCCAGCTGGAAGAATTGTGATACCACCGTTTGTCTCTGTTATCAAGCCAAGTCAGCCAGTGACGCTCATGCTTTTTTCACGCAACCCGTCGTGCGACTCGTTCCTGCGTCCTGCGTTCTGCATCTTGCTACCGCCATCACGTATCTTGCTCCAACACCACCTGTCGCCCGAAACGAATCTCCTCAACTCACCTTCAAAGTCTGCAACTCCTTCAACCCATTCTGCATCAGCTCCTGCACTCTCCTCGCATCCGCCTCTGTGCTATGCTCCCGAAACGCATCTCTCGTCCTCCTCGTCGCATACTCGCGGAAATTGTACGCAGCAAACTGTCGTCCCTGCCGGAGCAAGGAGCGATATAGCGATCGCACTTCGAAGGCCGTGGTCTGCGACATCAAGGTGCTGCTTGGATGTCTTAATCGGTGCGAGAGGAGTGTGTGGGGCGTGGCGAGATGTATCGGGCGATGGCGTGAAGTGAAGTGAATGTTTCGGGATGCTTTGGTGGTGGTACATGTATTGATTGGAGAGACGTCATTCGCCTGTGAAATCTGGTCGGACTTTGGCCGCGGAGGTCCGAGATCAAGTCTTGGCAGGCGATCCGGGAGCGGCTTCTGGCCTCTGTGGAGCTGAGACCTGTGCATGCATCGACCATCCATCCCAATCCACCTTTCGCATCGCTATCCGGCCGTCTTTGAGTTACGATAGCATTCTTCGACCCGGTACTCATCGCTATTACATTGCCAGCGCGTGCGCCATCTCACCCGACGCTCCACTGTGAAACCCGCATCAATACACGCGCCTGCGTGTGTCCAATCAACAAATGGCCTCGTCGGTACGTATGCACTCTCATGCCTGTCGGATGCTTGAATGCTGTTGATAGCGTATCGTTACCTTGAACGTCAACGTTTAGCTACCCGGATCGTTAGAGTCTGGACGCTTGGAGAATCCTGGCCGCTCTGTACCTCGTCCCCGGTGCTGCGGGACACAGGGAGACATAAGATGACATCTCCCGCACCTGGACTGTGTCACGACAACACATATCTATTCTGGATGCTGCGCGCCTGCCATATTGCCAATGCCTGCCGCCGCCACCATCTAGCTCGCCATTTGCCATAACAACTAGTTAACTGCACGAGCTACTTACTAACATGTCTTCTTTCGAACAGTACCGCCCGCCCGGCCGAAGCAATAGGTCGGGTCGGTCTCAAGCCGATAACGACGTCTTCGAAGGTCTGCCGGTCAAGCAGTGGAACCAGGCGTTCTCGCGAGTATCTCTTGCCACTCCAGTGGCAGAGAGCCAGAGCCCCGAAGATCAGAAATGGGCAGATCCACCCATGCCACGCGACTATCAGCTACTCAACCCTTGGACACAACAACTTCTCCGATTAGCGCGTTCTGGTAAAGTTGGAACGAAGCGCAAACAGGACGACCCGGATTCTATCGATGAGGATAAGCCTGAGGATGAGGTCACCGAGGAGGTCAGCAAGAACAACGTCGACGAGCGAGGCTACATCGCGAAGAAGTGGAGGCAGGTTCCCGAAGCTCTTCTAGAACCAGAGCACAAGCATTTCGGGTTCCTTGCTAAGCGAAGACGAGGAATGCCTAGTATGTACGGCCCTGAGGTACAGAATGGCCCCAATGTAGCCATGCGCAAGACAAAGGTCCAGAGGGCTGGTGCGGATGGAGAGATTGCTGTCTACGAAGTCTTAGTTCCCGAAGGGCAAGTCATCGAGGGCGAGATCACCGAATCCACCGAACTGGCCGATGTCAAGCCAATCGTCGCAGCACCCGGCACAGCAATCGAGGGCGTCGGTATCGCAAACGAAGAAGGCGTTCTTGTTGCGGAACATCTCAAGCCAGCCGCTGCTCCTCGTCGCAACCGGCCACCACCTAAGAAGAAAGGTGGACCGGGACGAGGCAAGAAGCGCGTCACATTCACCAATCCCGATGGAAGCACGTATACCACTGTGGTGCCAAACGCTACTAAGATCGTTCCCCAACCTGGTCAGACCGTTAAGCACGTGGCCAAGGGTGAGGAAGCTAGTGCAGATGTCACTGCGGAAGAGGCTGCCCAACATCAAACCACGCATCCTGAAGGTGAAGAGGGCTCGGGGAGTGATGATGGCGACGACGACGGCGACGACGACGATGATAGAGAAGACGGGGAGCTGTCCGAAGACGATGCGCCTGGAACTGGGGCTGCTACGCCGGCCAAGCCAAATACCCCGGCTAAGACTGCCACGCCAGCTCCTCCGACACAGAATGACGAACCCGAACCGATGGAGGATGTGAAGCCGACTACCATCGCGGAGCCCACTGAGGATGCGAACGTGGATGAGGCGAAAGCGGCAGATGTTACTATCGAAGCAGAGCAGATCACCACAGAATCAGTGGCCGAGAATGCGAATGTAGCACCAACAGACCCGCAAGCGGTCGAAGCGCAACCGGGTGAACTACCATCAGAATCAGCCACAGTGCCAATGGAGGACGTCAAGCCAGATGATGTTCAGGCACGAGATGCATCAAGTTCACCAGAGTTGCCATTGGCCAAGACGAGCCATAGCAGAAGCGGTTCAATGGCCGATCCTCCTCCTGTATCGTTGGAGGAGTCTGCGCCGCCACCCGAAGCTGTACCTGATTGCCAAGACGAGGCAGAAACGAAGGCAGACGAAGCTGAAGCTGAAGCTGCGGCTGAAGGCTCCGCAAAGACTGAGGAGCCCACCGAAGTAGAAGAGCCCAAGGCAATTGCTCCCCCGTCAGTTGCAGAGACCGAGAAAGCCGATGACGGGGACGACGACTTGCTCGGAAACCTCGAGAAGCACCTCGAGGGCGAGAAAGAGGGAGCGGACTCCTAGGATGGGGACGATGACCTGCTGAGAAATCTCGAGATGCACCTCGATAACGGGGAGGCGGGAGTAGACTCTTAGGAGTCCAACAGCCTACCTGAGCGCAAAAATTGCTATCGACCGCGCTCTCGTGCGTGGCGATGACTTGTGGAGGAAGAGAGAGGAGGTGTACAGAGAGGCTGGGAAAGCCGGACGCGAAAGGCACTGTAGAAATACTTGGATGAGCTCAGAACTTTGCTTTCCTTATCGCAGCCAATTGGAGCCGTGCACTGTACGAGACTGGCAGAAGCACGAGTTGTACGATTCGTAGTACTGTAAACATTACTCGCTTGGGGTTGTGTTCTTGATGTAATCTCTCCATGTATACCTCCTACAACTGCCAAGTAACTCAATGGCGGGGCTCGGGCCGGAGACCCACTTTCAACCTCACCTTCGAGCACTCCAGCTCGTCAAACCAGTGCAACACCAACATACATACTTAAGCCAAGAGCGGAAGACCTCCGTGCCGCGTGCAGCATCTCTCCTGCACTGCTCCACCACCTGTGCCGATCTGGTTTGCTCCAATGTTCCGTGCAGGGCATTGTAGGCGCCTATCACTGCAGGTCGAGGACAGCCGCACCAATGATCGTATCCGAATGCGGCTGAACATGTGCAGCAGCGTGCACGCGGTGTCGCGCATACCCTGGCCAGACCACTCCCACCGAGGCGAAGGACCGCTATATGCAAGCCACACGCAATCGTTCGACTTCGCCGTGGGAATCGCGACTTGAGCTCTGCGCAAGAAGAACAATTATCCGACGGTGCACCAGTATGAAGCAGCCAGCGCTGCAACTTGTGGCATCGCATGGTGTGCTTGATCGTAAGTACCATCTCCCACTCTTCTCAGTATGACCACGACTTCACCGGTGTCGAGACCTGTGCATCGTTTCACGCGAGGCTGAGGGGCGTTCACGGCCCCCAAACCCCATCGACCTCGTAGTTCCGCCCCGTATGTCCTCATCCTCCTTCCTCCGCGATTGTTCTCATTGTCTGCCCTCGCTTTGAGCGACCATGGACAGGCTTCCCGACCTCGACTTCGGAGGATTTGACGTCCGGCCTCTGTCGTGGCCACGCTCCCCAGAGCAATCCACTTTCGAAACAGTCCTCGAGTCCAGCGATGATCACAATGACGATGAGAAGTCGCCAGAAGCTACCGTATCACTAGATTCAGAGAAGCACCAACCAATTGGTGCAGCTGAAGTCATCAGCGCAAGCGTTGCTACTGACCATCAGAACCCGCCCATTCGGCGGACTAATACGAACCCATTTCGAGCAGGCTATGTGTCTCCTCAAGCACGAGAACAGGGCGACCATCTGCGAGCCGTGGAGAATAGAAGCAATGCAACAGACAAAGAGCCATCGACCGCACCTGCAGCGAAGGCCTTGCCCATCGGTAGTGGCTCGAATGATCGTCCGGCGCCCCACGATGAGCCGCCAACACCCCTCCCGGCATCAATGACACCCCACGAACAATCAGAAGCATACCTTAAGCAGGCTGCGACTGAGGAAGAGGAGCTGCGTCAAGCTATTGCGCTGTCTGAGCAGACAGCAAGAGAGGACGAAGAACGGCGGCAGCGACGAAGTCAGCGCTTGCAAGATGTGTTTGATAAAGCTCGAGCCCGGAGCTTGGTACCTTTGGGGGATTCAACTAGCACGGACAAAAGTAAAGAGCGAGATCTACCAAGACCGGCCTATGATGGCGCAGAGTATCCCTCACCAATGGAGCAGCCTTTGAGTGCGCATCAACAGGCGGGCGGTCATTCTGGAGACGAAGATACCACCGGGAGCGAGGTTGGAGAGGGCGTGATACGAAATGGTTCCAAGATGTCAACACAAATGCCAGGTACTTGGCCAACGGCGCCGCCGGATCGGGTACAACCTGCTGTGCCCCAGTACAAGGCGTTATACGACTTTCAGAGCCAAGAAGGTGGAGAACTAAGCTTGAAGGCTGGAGATGTTGTGACTGTAATCAGCAAGGAGCACAACGGTAGGCATGCTACGAGAAAATTTGTGATTCAGGTTCGTACTGACAGAGTGCAGAGTGGTGGCTGGCGCGAAGACTAGATCATAATGCCACTGGATATGTACCTGCTGTCTACTTGATAGAGGTCAAAGACACACCACCGCCGCCACCGCCTCCGATACGCAGCAAGGCGCCGCCACTCAACTCACACGTTGTATCAGACGCGCAGCCCATCGGCCAGAATACCACCACTACAGGCGATGTGCAGCCAACTGCGCCTCCAGACACGGTCCTCGGCGCTACGGACCAGGGCTTAAAACAGCCGGCAGCAAAGGAGACGAGTTCGATTCCAGGTGCAAATCCAAAAGACGAGGTGCCCAGGTCGATCAGTTCTATTACAACAACACGGACAGAAAACATTGTCGGCAATGTGCCTCGTAATCCTTGGGCAACTCCTCTTAGACAACCCTCAAATACATATCGGCCGGACAGAGGTCCACTGTCCCCATCTTCGCCCCCTGCTGATACAATGCCGCCCCCGACGTTGTCTCTGGCACTGCCTGATGCCAGCAGAGATCGCGGACCTGTTCGTACGGCGACTAGACTTGAGATTAGGGATACATCTCGAAGCAGAGGTTCGCAAGGACCAGCAAAGGCGCCTACTGGTGAAGTGTGCGATAGCTGCGAGGACGTCTGCTTGCAAACATCTTATTGCAATGTCTGCCGGTTGATCTTCTGTGAACCGTGCTGGACTTTGCAGGTTCAGCACAAAAAGACTCGCCAGGGCAAAGGGTCTCTTCTACACGAGCGCACCGAGCATAGCGTTGCTAAAAAGGTGCAGGACGTTTTGACGCCAGATCTTACTCCAGACGCTCGGGAGAAGCTGCACGAGAGAGACATCGACACGACTTGGTTTGGGGTTGCGCGTGAGGAGAGCGAGCTGCCACTCTTCCGCGACTATGGGAGATACGCCAACCTCATCACGGTTGCGAAAGAGCTGCGACTCGACCTTTCCCCAATGTCTACGACAAGTGTAGACGGGAACGATACCTTGTTTCCAAGCCTGGTCTCTTTTGTAGGCCAGACTGGTGCTGGCAAGAGTACTCTGATCAAACTTTTGATTGATCTGAAGATGAAAGACGGAGATCCCAACTTTCCAACGCCAGTCGTCGGAGCCGCCGGCCGTGACATTTCGACGTCCGAAGACGTCCATCTATATCTTGACCCGGACTCATCTCTCTCTGCCCAATCAAGAGCTCCTCTCCTCTTCGCAGACTGTGAAGGACTTGACGGAGGTGAAAGGGACCCCGTCGGTGCCATTCTGAAGAAGAAACATGAAAAGGCAATGAAAGGTGACGGAGCCTCAAGCGGCCGACGGCATCCAGGACTCAAGCACACATCAGAACGTGAACTGGTGTGGGCTGACACAGCGAAGAAGAAATCGAGAGATTATGCCGTTGCGCATCTCTACCCGCGTCTACTGTACACATTCTCCGACGTCATTGTCTTCGTCTTGAAGAACCCCAGGTACGACATGATCTTCCATGATGTAGGTTTGATCGTAGCTGCAGATGCTGACAATATGCAGGGTTATCGAGAGTGTGCTTGAGCGCCTCATCGATTGGGCTCAGGCGGCGCTGGAGAAATCATCCAATCAACCTGTTCTGCCGCATGCAATCATCGCGCTAAATGCATCCGAGTACGATATTGACCAGTCTCTGTGGGACGTGGACTATGCTACATCGGCACTTATGGAGTCATTGTCCCGGACGGTCTTCCAGAATGCCACGTTTAAGAAGTACGCACAGTTCTGGCGAGAGCGCGACCGCCAGATCGAGACAGTCGAGCATCTGTTATTGTCGTACTATAGCTCGGTCCGAGTTGTCCGTATACCAACAGATGGACGTCCAAACCTCATTCAAGGCCAAGTCGAAAAGCTCTGGGACATGATTCACTGGGCGAGTAAGCTCGCAAGAGAGCGCAAGGCCGATCTACGCATGCTCCTCGACGCGGACGAGTTTCAGCCGTATCTGCAGAATGCGTTTGACCACTTCGCGCAGCATCTCAACGTCCCTTTCGACTTCGTACAGGCGTCTTTTGCCCAGAGTCCCATCCCACACGATTTCGGCGGGAACATACTGAAGCTTGCAATTCAGGTCATGGAATGCTGGAAGGACGTCGCAAAGGGACATACGATCTTCGAAGAGCTGAGTTATCTTGTGGCCTCATGTATCATGCTCGACGCAGCACGCAACCGGTACCGCGGCCACCCCGATGAGTTCTTTCCGAACTATCTCGAGCACATCGAGAATGCACTGGAGAACTTTTGCGATCGCCATTGGCCGTGCGAGTTCACTAGTGCCAAAGGCCGCTGCGTGAACGTCAGGAGTGGCCATGGCGCCAAGGGCCATCAGCTGAAATCTGGCAAGCTACTTGCGGACGGAGAGTACACCTCATCATTCTCCTTCGAAGACTACAGGCAGGAGTTCCAATTGCAGGTATACACCAAGGTACTGGCATTAAGCAAACGAGTCCGCGAGAGAGCCAGAGATGGCATTCCTGAAGAACAAGCTGCTGCAGAGATCCATGTAGATCTGGTGCTTCCACACTTCTTCGAGCACGCGGCACGTGGAGATCCAAAGGCATTCATTAGCCACACTGTGTGCTTTGCCTGCCTGTTCGAGCCCCCGGAGCATGCACTTCCCTGTGGCCATGTCCTTTGTACACGGTGTTTAAAGACCTTTGGGAAGGTCCAGCTAACTCGCTACGTTGAGATAGCAAGGTGTCCGCTGGAGAAGAAAGAGAGCCGTTTCCGCTCTGCTTGGCGAGTTCACCTCAAGCCTTCGAGTTGTGGCGTGCGGGTGCTCACGCTGGACGGGTACGTAACTTGGTGTTGCTGTGGGTGCAAGAACCGAGTACTAATGTCTTGCACAGAGGAGGCGTCCGAGGCATCGTGGAGCTTGAGACGCTCAAACAGATTGAGAAGGAGCTGGGAGGTGGTGTAAGCGTGCAGAGTTTCTTCGACTTGATTGTAGGCACGAGGTGGGTTGATCCCAAATTTGTAAATGTTGCTTGACATGGCTGACAACGCTTCAGCACCGGAGGCATCATTGCTCTTGGGCTGACTGCGCGCAACTGGACATTGGAGAGATGCTCTCAACAGTTCGAAGCACTCTGTCGAAAGGCGTTCACTTTACGCAAGGGTGCTTCTCTGCCCAGCATCGGGTGGATTGTAGAGAACTACAACCATTCGCGGTACGAGACTCAGCCCCTCCAAGAGGCCCTGATGGACGCATTCACGGACGAGCAGCGACTGTTTGGTGGGGCGAGAGAGGCAAGAGAAGCTGGAAGCCTGGATGTTAAGGTTGCGGTGACGGCGACCTCAGCTGCCGGCAAAAGTGTTGTACTGGCTAACTACAATCGCTTGAGTATGGAAAAGCGTAAGTCCACAACGAAATGGATGCAGGAAGTTCAAGCTAACCTACAATAGTGTCTTATCAGTTTCAGCGACCAGAAAAACCAAATGCTGAACTCAAGACATGGGAAGCGTAGGTTGAAGTCCCTATATGTCACTTGTATCATGCACTGATGGAAGCAGAGCACGCGCAACGTCGGCGGCGCCCTTGTATTTCAAGCCGCTCTGCCACGAGCCTTCTAAGCAGGTCTATTCGGACGGAGGCATCTATCACAACAATCCGATCAACATCGCCGATCAGGAACGTAAACTGATATGGCCAAGCCATCAGGATGCTGAGCCCGATGTGGTTGTCTCTATCGGAACAGCATACTGCAAACAGGACAAGTCGGCCCGAGGTCTCACCAGGAACAATAGATTCCGGAAGCACGCAAAAGGCGTGATCTCACATGGAGCGTATCTGAAGAATATCGCCACCGATCATGTTCACGCGTCCCTGGACTCGGAAAGGACTTGGCGCGATTTCTTGAGTGTGAAACGACGTGAGGACAGAGCAAGGTACATTCGCATCAATCCTGCACTCGACGACTCCTGTCCTAAGATGGACGACGTCAACAAGATGAACCTACTCAAAGAAGCCACCCGTCATCTGGTGGGCGACAGTCAGGAGGTCAAGTCCGCTGCGCTTCGCTTGGTTGCAGCATGCTTCTATTTCGATGTTTTCGGTGATGTCAAAGAACTTCAAGATGCGACGGGCGATATGTACGAAGTCACGGGTATGTCCTGCCCACGCTGCTTCACGTCCCTTGCTAACCGTCACATAGGCTACTTCCATTGCCGCTTCATCGCGGGTCATGAAATCGCAGAGCTCGGCAAATTCATCAAGAAGAAGGCCGTCGCAGGACACGATCCTCATTTCCTAATCAAAGAACGTGGCAACGATGACTTCCCTCCCCAGGAGATTCTAATCGACGACAGGATTCTAAGCAGGATGATCAACAGTCAAATATTCGACATGCGCAAGCCAGTCTCCATCAAACGACCATACAAGAAAGCGGTGACAGAGATGTCGCTCTGTCTGACGAGAGAAACATCTTACCCGCTTAGCGGCTTTCCAAGACAGCTACACGATGGCAAACTTGTCGTCGCAGGTATGCAAACAGCCCTCGTGGACTTCATGTCTTGTTCTTCGCGTTTGATACTGACATTCCTCAGCCAACCGCACTGCCGCCACAAAGATAACCAGCTCGTTCCGCTGGGCAGGTCGATCAGGCAGCCAGCAAGAGCAGAGACGTCGAGATTGGAAGCCGCCATCGTACCTTCCATTCATCGACCAACGACAACAGGATATCATCGAGCGTTACTCCGAGCCTACCCACCTCCTGGGAAGCGCAACAGAAGCAGACTTCATGGAAACTCAACAAAAGGCGTCGGAATCACAAACACACCTTGAGCTTGAGTGGGACGGCTACGAGCGCAAAGCAGGACGACAAGGAATGCATCTTCGCGACAATTCCGCATCAACGTTGTCCTTAGCACCACGAGAATTGGGCAGTACTCCAGCGTCGCCCGCACCTCGCTTCGAATTGCCTACTGTCGAGATCCAAGACGACCGCTACTTCATTGCAAGGGATGACTGGACCCCTAAAGAGGGTCAGAGCATCTGTTTGACGCTTCGCCGAGCCGATCTGGTGAAAATCACCCAGATGACTCCTGACGGTAAATACAGGCGTGTTGCACCATTTGTAGGGAATGACGGCTTACGTGTAATTGCAGGTTGGTGGATGGGTCGTACTGCAACCAGTCCCAAAATTGGCTGGATGCCAGCTGCATGGTTGCTTCCGGCAGGACCAGACGCCCACGACATGTTCATAACCCATGCACCGGGTGGATCGAGAAACCCTTCGGAACTTCCTGCTGAGGCCAGCTCTCCGCCTGCATATGAGTGACGAGGCGATTGATGGAGAGACCAGCAAAGATGGGCGAAGTAAGAGCCTGTAATGTCTATAACATAGTATGTGTCTTGCGATCTTGAAAGCCCGGAACAGTCTCTCCATATGGCGCAAAAGCTTGGTATGCAGCAACCTCCTCGCGACACCGCATAGCCTTTCATGCTAAACCTGATGATGTTCGTCTGATCACGTACGTTTTCTCCCCACTCGGAGATTCTGTTGGCCGTGCGTTCCGCCACTGTATCCAATACGGCCGAATAAGGCAGAGGAACACGACCGCGGCTGAAAAAGGTACAGTGATGGCCATATACGCGCCGAACAGCGTTCCACCTCGAGCGAATTGGAACTCAGGCACATTCAGTATCGTCTGCGTCACTGGTGTCAGTAGAGAAGCGCTTGGCTACTGTCTAGGAAGAACTTACAGCGATCAGACTTGCAGGCAGAAAGATCGAACCAAGCACGGCGATGTACTTCATACCTTCGTTGTCCTTCTGAGCGGCTCTCGCGATGCTGGATTGGAGGCGAATCTCCCGCTGTTGGACAAGGTTGTATAGCTATGACCTTCGTCAGTCATCGATCATTGTCTGCAATAGGAAGAGCTTACCGTAGAAGACAAGATATCCACTCTATCGATGTGGTCCTTGTCTCGCGCCATCAGACTTTCCAAGCGTCGCCACGTAATTGCAAACCATTGTCTCAGCTCAGTATGCGCTTGAAAGTGCAGCTCGGTCAGGTATTGATTGTGAGGCTTTCGCCCGTCGTTCGTTGGTGGTGTTGGGGTCTCTCCTGGCAGGAGGGATTCAAAATATGTGAATCCGTCCTCGATAGCATTATGGAAACTCTGCCAGAAGTCGTATCGGCCTTTCCTGCTCGCTTGATCCTTTCTGCAGCTGTTCAGCAAGGTGAAAAGTCTGTCGAAGTCGATCGTCTCCTCAATCTCGGTGTCTTCTGTGGCAGTGCTGTAATGACTCAGGGAAGTGCTTCTTCCAACACGAGGTATGGCATCCTCCAAAGTCTGTAGCCTCTCCTTCAGGGCGTGCCGTCGTTCGACGGCCATTCGAAACATTCCTGCGAACATGATGCACGGTATGAACATTGGGTGGACTGCGTGCTGCGGCAGCGCGAGCATGTCACGTCGTAGCCTGGCAGAGTCGATCCGATGATCGAGGCTCCAGAATGCCGATGTGCGTGCTGTCTCGGCGTCGTGAGTAAGTGCAAGTGCCCAGTCACCTTGTTTCGTCACGCAGTGAGCGACGAGCTCGTAGCGAACTTTTCGACGATCTCGTCCCGTGAAGACGCGAGACAGTGCCGTCGCGGGCGACCCATCAGCTATCTCGAAGTAGGCTGACGGAAGATCAAGCTTGCAGAAGACCTCGCGCATAGCTGCGGCACTACTGAAGGGAAGGGCATCTGGCCGGCCGCTGACATGCGTCGGTCTTGTACGCTGCAGGAGGCATCTGAGATGGCTGTCCTGCACAACGTCCAAGTCGACAGGTCTGCCTTGCGGGGAGAGCTTTTCGTGTGGAACAGATGTCGTTGAGTCCACTGGAGAGTCACGGCCGCTCTCGTCGGGTTGCACATTATAAGTCGGACTACCGTCCTGTACAAAGGTCAGACAGTCAAGGCATTCGAGAAGGAGGACTCACGTCGTCGATGCGGAAAGTGCAATACTCCGATTTCTGCTCTGAGAAGCGTTCTTCGAGCTCGGCTTGCGAGAGAAAGTGCTCTCTCGACTGTTGCATTATCGTTGTACAGGTGGACATCTTCGAGACCTACTCTATCATCCTTCGTCGAGATCTGGCGTCGAGCTGGTGGTAGCTAATGTCAAGCTGGTGTGAAGATTGACTCCGAGTCTTGATCTGTCGTAAGTGCCGGCAGTGCGCCGCTACAGGACTAACGGAACGCCACATGGTCCCGCAAGGCGTCAGGATCAATAGTATGGAGTGTAGCAGTATGCCAAATTTCGTCCAAGGTCGGACCTGTCTGGCTGCTCGTAGTCCGAGCGCAGATCCTGGAATCATTCACTTACATAACATGCCTTCTCCTCATGCCACAACGAGAGTCGGTCGGCCTCTGCTCTGATTCCACGAGATGTCTGAGCACCGATGTAAGAGCTCAGCTGCCTGCATATGCAGTTCCAAGCGAGAGATGTCGACGGAGCTCCTGATTGGACGCATGTAAAGGCGTGATATGCTGTTCTTCATCAGGCGAGCGTGGCATGGTAAGACCTCCGTGCTGTCCTTATATCAGGCTGTAGAGCTAGCCCAGTTACCTGACAGGCAGTCATAAGGCGGCCACTTGAAGTCCATACTTATACTTGAGTACTCGAATACTTGGTGTTCCCTTAGATAACGGCACGAACTCCGCAGTTTCAGTGTCGGAGATCTTGACTGCGCAAGGAGGCTTCCAGGTTGCTGAGGTTTGCAGCTTCGTCCGACCAGCCGATGTGTTTGGATGAACAGGCTGCTGGAAGCGCAGAGGCAAGAGTTTCAGACGCTTCTGGTCAACATCCTCAAGATATGCAGCGCAGAAAGCGTGGTCCTATTTGTGGATGATCCCCTGTCTAAGCTTAAAGCTTAACATGGCTAGGGGTTCGGTTAGCTGTTCCAAGCGCGACCTCTCGTCTTCTTTCTCCTCTTTGCACTCAACACGACCTCATCAAACCAGTGGCTTGCAGCGAGAGCCTGTCACAAACCGCCGCACCGCCCGCGCGTGGATATGTCTTGGCCACTCACGATCTCTCCCAGCCCGAGACGGTGGCTCTGCGATGATTGCGCAAGATCTCCCTTCGACGAATTATGCTCTAAAGATCGGTGGATTTCTCGTTTTCCTTCACCAACATTATTGCTACATGCTCAAATACATAATTTTCCTAACGCATCGGCTCCATCTCTGGCTCTTCAGCAACACTCATCTAACCTTCCATCCGTGGCGAGCTGATGAGGCGTTGACAAGAAAACAGGGGAAATTGGGTGGCTCAAATCCACCCGCGACGCCTCAGTCTCTACCCTTTCCGGCGTCTGACGGGTCTGGCTCGCAGGAACACGTGGAGTCGTGGATCATCTCCAGATCGCCCTGCAGTAGCAGCCGTTGGGTGCCACGGTTCGTATGCTTGGGCCATCTTCTAGACCTTCTTGTTGTTTTGGTCGCGATCCGAACAAGGGAAGATTGGGACGGCAGACTGACCAATACTTGTATTGGAAACGATTCGAGTATGAGGATTTCAGCTGAGTACCGTACCAGATCTTGATGCATTTCACTTCGTGGCACTACTGTTGAATCTGCTAATAGGCAATAGTGCTTTGCAATGAGCGTATACGAGACCGCGCCAGTTCATCACCACCAATCGACATGGTAGGTTCGCGATGGTGGCTTCGATGCTTGAAGAGTCAAGCACTTTTCAGCTTCAGTGGCTCGCCTCACACGATATATCCAGTCATGTCATGCACTTCCTACACTTTTCCGTGTAAAGCCGCATACTTTGAACGTTGGCGTGGTAGTGGGATCCACCAACCGTTACTACCTCCCCAGAGTTAGATCAAAGCATGTTCGCCTGGGCCAAGATGGACCGCAACGGCGAGTGCGATGAGGCTCACCTGATGATTCAGACCCCAGTATAAGACCTGTTGACCCTCCTCCGCCTTCGACACCAGCAGCAGCAACAGACTTTCACAATCATTCAGCGTATCCGCTACCACACTCGTTTAACCACACTCACTTTATACACTCGTTTACCACTCGCGGAATAATCGCCCTACAGCTTCTACAGCTTCAAGCAGAATCACCAGGAAAGTCGTCAACATGCAAATCATCGCTGCCGCCGTTGCCCTTTTCGGCCTCGCTGCCGCCTTCCCAGGTGCCCAGGAGTGCCACACTACCAAGACCTGCAAGGCTGTCTACCACACCTCGACCAAGACAATTCCTTACGAGGCCGTCAAGACGGTCACCGTGACCGAGTACAAGCCAGTCACAAAGACCACTGAGGTCGCAAGTGCTTACACGGTCACGAGCTACGGTAAGAAATGAATGTACCATGAAGTTCGAATCTCAACTGACCATGCTTTTCAGTCCCATCGACTTACTACACCACAAGCACCTGGACTGAGACAAAGACTGTGCCTTACAGCACCTACACCGTGTCCACGATCTGCACGACAACCACCATCCCAGTCACCTCAAGCTACACAACTTGCGTCACCGAGAGCAGCACCTGCCCTATCAGCACTTCGTACCCCACGACCTACACTCAGAGCACCTCCGTGCCATCGGTCTACACCACCTCCACCCCATGCCCCAAGCAGGAGAAGAAGACCTACTCCACCTACTCGACCTCGCTCTGCACCGAGACCTCGACCAAGTGCGCTCAGCAGACGAAGTGCACGGCCAAGGCTTACAACTAAGCTGACCGGGAGGGTTCGAGTCGCCTTCATGTCTTTCTACTTCATTTAACGAACGTGACATGACGGAGCTTCTTTTAGATGGGGCAGCAAGCTTACGTATTTGGGATGGGACAGCATTCTTGGGAGCGAGCATCTATCTGGGACCGACCGACTCTGTGTCTCCTTCGAAGTACTGTCAACCAGCTCTTTAGTTGTAATTGTAATGGCTACAAGGTCTAGTCGAAAAAGTGCCTTATGGCGAGGATCTTGTGGCTCCTTCTCCTATCTCTTTACTCTCTTCATCTGACAACAGATTATATCGCCTTTCTGGTTGAACGGCATTTGAATAGGTGGAATAGCCAAACTGATGAGATGTCAACCGTTCAGCCTCGCCTTTGCTCGATGCTAATCTCGTCCGCTAACATCCGCCAAGCCAATATTGTGGAGATTTGTACAACGGCCCTCAACACAAAACGTTCATGGAATGTACCGACTCCACAGAGCAATGCACGCGATGGATGAAATATGGAGGCTGCTTTACTTTACTCTCGCCGACCGTGGGACAAGGCTCGTGGTGACACTCTCGGAGAAAAGAAGCTCGTGGTGAGCGATCGCTTGCTTGAACGGCAAGCTCGTTGCGACGACTTGGACCAGACCACGGATGTTGCGAATGTAGTCCGACGACAATTGGGTGAGCAAATGCCTCAACGAAAGAGTACACACTTGCTTATTGACCTTGATGTCGACTCGTGACAGCCATCTGCCAAATCATCTGGTCTACTCTCCAAAGTCCTTTCAAGAGTGCACTTGGCTGCTGGACTCGAAACATCCATCAACTTGGTGCTTCATGAAGGTCCCCAAACACGACGATTTAAGCAGGACAATACCGCCTTTCGTGATGTTCATCCACGAAGGTGAAGTCGCTCTGGCTTGCCACACGCGGAAAGTAATCGCCGAAGTTGACCAGGCTAGCGACGACGAAGGACTTTTCTTGGCCCACTCTGGTCCACTTCACTATCAGCTCGACTTCTCTCGACCACTTGGAAGCTGCAATGAAGCCCACTTTCGACTTTTGCATGCATGCAAGTATGGCTCAACAAATGTCTCGGCCGAAGAGCGAAGAGACGAGTGATAAGTCTTCTCCTTGTAAAAGTTTGCTTCCTCACAATTCACTCTCTTTTTGCGAATCAGAATGGCTGTTGGGGAAAGTGTTGCAGTCTCCACGACTGATGAGACGCCTGGTCAATCCAGAGGACGGGACGAGAAAGCGCAGGCGCATGTCGCATCCATCAGCCCTTCCGAGAGCCATGATCGCAAACAGCGCAGATTCGGCACCATCGTGACCATCATGGGCTCTGCCTTCGCCAACCTCTCCGATGGCTATCAGCAAAATCTCGCATCTTCGACCAACGTCGTCTTCAAGCACCTACTCGGAAAGGAATACACCTCAGCAACCCAGACTCGCATTTCAAACGCCCTTCTCGTCGGATCAGTCATTGGCATCCTAGCCTTTGGCTACATAGCAGACCGATTCAACCGCAAGAGCGGCATGCTCGTCACCAGCGGCCTCGTCATCATCGGCTCTCTGATGTCCACCCTCGCGTTCCAAGTCCACGGCACACAGGGCATGCTGTGGTACTTGACAATCGCTCGCGGAGCAGCTGGCGTCGGTGTTGGAGGCGAATATCCTACCAGTTCAGCTGCTGCACTCGAGGGATCCAACGAACATTTCGATTCCCAGCGGGGACCAATTCAGGTGCTCATCTCTACCGTCATGGCGACATCTGGTAGTACTTTGTGCACGTTTGTCTACCTCATGGCTCTGATTGGCAGTGGAGAGAATCTGAAGGTCGCCTACCATGCTATCTACGCCATCTCGACGATCTTGCCGTTCCTTGTTGTGCTGGCGAGATGGAGGATGCAGAATGGCAAGTTGTTCAACGAGAGCAACTTCCAGAAGAGGAAGATTCCTTGGACGCTTATCGTGAGGAAGTACTGGTTGAGAATGGTGGGGACTTCGGTCGCCTTCTTTCTGTACGACTTTGTGAACTTGTAAGTTTCAAAAACAACGATTTGATTGGGCTATCGCTAAGATTCGCAGCCCGAATTCAATCATGAGCTCAGTCATCATTAACGGCCTGGTACCAGGCAGTGATGTCCGCCAGGTGGCGTTGTGGCAATTCTATCTTGCGTTGATGCCTATCCCAGGCGCACTCGCAGGGTCATGGCTCGTCAACAAGATTGGCCGACGCTGGACTGGTATCACTGGGTTCCTGCTGGGCTACGTCGTCTGCGGCTTCATCATCGGTGGTCTATACCACAAACTCACGACAGAATCTCTCCCAGCATTCGTCGTCCTCTACGGTCTGCTGCAAGCCTTTGGTCACATGGGACCTGGTGCGACAATTGGACTAATCTCTTGTGAATCTTTTCCAACAGCGGCTAGAGGAATGGGCTACGGTGTTGCCGCTGGCTTTGGCAAGGCCGGAGCTGCCGTTGGCACACAAGTGTTCACTCAAATTCGTTCGGCTGCTGGACCTGCTTCGACGTTCTGGGTCGCGGGAGGGATTGGGATCTTTACTTCTGGGATTTACTACTTTCTGCCTGAGGGAAGTCAGCTAGAGCTTGAGAAAGCGGACGAGGAGTTTGAGAGGTTGTTGATTGACGAGAAGATCTACTAGTATCAAGCACAATTGCAACATCACCACATCGCAGCTCCACCACAGACCGAGATCGTGTCACCGTTAATCCACCTGGCACCACCTCCTCCAGCAACGAAGCAAACGACATCGGCGATCTCGTCAGGCCTGCCAAGCCTCTTCTCAGCAGTGGCATCGTTCTTCACCCGGTCGATCATGGCTTGAGGTGCTGTGGCGATAATATCCGTCTCGATACCTCCTGGCATGACGTTGTTGATAGTGATCTTCTTCTCGGCCGCGTGTGCAGTCGCCAGGTTCCTAGTCATATGCTCCAAAGCAGCCTTGCTTGAAGCGTAAAGCGTCGCAGGGCCGCCCAAAGCGACCCTAGCTGCTCGAGAAGAGACATTGATAATGCTTCCTCCTGGTCTAATGACAGGCAGAGTTGCTTGTACCAGGAGCATTGGTCCCATGACATTGGTATCGAAGATTGTGTGGAATGCCTCTGGAGTGAGCTCGCCCATTGGAAACAGGGTCATGTTGCCGGCGTTGTTTACTAGTATATCAATGCCATCCGTGGAGAAGGCTTGCATGGTCTTCTGAATCACACAACTCGCTGTACTGCTGTCGAACGTGCCAGGGGTTTGAATCGCGATGGCTTTGGAGCCTGCTGCTTCGACTTCGGCCACGGTCGATTCCGCGGCTTTGGCATTGGATAGATATGTGATGGCGACCTTGCTAGGCATCAATTATGTTTTGGTGATAGCTCTGGGTCACTTACACCTTGTGCACCTCTCTTTGCAAATTGGATTGCTATCTCTTTACCGATGCCCCTGCTTGCACCAGTGACGATCACAATTTTGCCTTGGAATGTAGTCGAGGCCATGGTCGATGTAGAGCGGACTCGGAATAAGTGCTGGAGGGATATGTCTGTTGTTCCACAGTCATTGAGCATCCCTTCATATATTGGACATTACATTTAAATCCGAGAGGCAATGATTAGCTTGCAGCTTTTAAGCGTCATGGCAGCTCCAATGGGTAGCTTCTTCCGTTGTTCAGCCTGAGAAAAGTTGTGCGGATGTAGGCCGTATATCCACAGGTTCTAGTCTGTGAAGGGAGTTCTGGTGCTGGAAATTGATGAACTAGGCAGATCAACGCACATGATGTGGTCTCGAACTCATTGTCAATGAAGGCTATGCATCGTTGTAGCTTAGAGATCCTGAGACACAGATTTTGCTCCGACTTCGTGCATGATATCTGATTCCTGATGACTCGGAGCCACTCCATGAGATAGTCGTGTCTGCTGGCAAAGTCGTAGGCCTGATGAATTGTGCTTCTAGCGTGACGGGCTGTGTGCCCTCCCGCCACATTCGTCTCGCCCCTGAGCTTGGAGTGTCGGACCCCTTAGTAGGTTTATGTAGTAGCCCTTCCATAGCTAATGCGACGAGGTGATTGCCGTGGGCTATGGTAGACTTGAAACCAAACAGCCTTGCCCCTATGGTCGAGACGTGAATGGGATTGTAGTCCTTCGTCGCGGCGGCCCATTTGTACGGATCTCTCAGTTCCAAGCGAATGTCTTGAGCGTCTGATTCGTATTCCAAAACACTCTCGATGGGCGTCGATGGTTGTGCTTGATCATTATCGTCTGGTACGTGTCGTGGCTTGAAAGACATTGGCAGTAGTTGCAAGACCCACAGCTCCTGGGTTACAATGGCCACGTTGTCGTACAGTATGATGACCGAGACGCAGAACTCCACCCCTCGTTTACGGCGATAGCCAGGCCTGTCATTACCACCAAAGGAGGCCCGATACGACAGCCGTGATTCTTTGGACGCTATCCGCAAGAGACTGATATTTCGTGCAAGCTGCTGTTGATGTATTTTGAACACGTTCCGTGTATTGACGGCTCCCAGTGGTAAGATTGGACAAGCCAGGTCGGCAAGGATGTGAATCAGCAATGGTAACGTTAGTGAAATGAGAAACATCGGGCTGATCTTGCCATCAGTCGTCTTGCCCCTGACGGCTTCGTTGAAGTGTCGTTCGTCGTTCTCGTCGAAGTGCAAAAGACCCTGCATGTAGATGTATGGTAGTCTGAGTTGTTGAGCGGCTCCCTGAACGGCTTGCATAGTAGGCACGCATCCTACCAGAGACAGGACGTGTTTAGAAGCCGCCCTGAGTGCCAAGAGGACGATCTCCGTATTCGTTGCATGATTTGGACTCTTGGAGAGTCCAATTTGAACTGATGTCTCCCGAGATAGCACTGTGCGGCGTCGAATGATCAATGTGGTTATGACCAGGATCAAGATGAAGCCGCCGATCCAGGCAAGTAGCGTTGATGACATTGTCAGTCGTCCTGTACAGGTGTTGTGAAGACAAGTTGTCGTCCAGTAATGTACATAGTAGAGGCGCATACCCGTACATGTAAATATGGCTGCCCCTGACGTCATCCATGCAGGAACCACTTTCGCCTTTTCCTTCTTCTTGGACACATGCTCTTGCACTGTAAAGGCAGCTTTACGCCGTCACAATCCAAACATATTGGATGTGCACTCACACAGGTTGCAGCCTCTTGAGACACGCCACTCTCTGGAAGGGTGGTATGCAACCCAAGTCTTTTGAAGCTTGTCCGAGGATGGCCGACAACGAGCCCGCGATGGGGTCTGGCGACCCAGGTGAACAGGCGTACGCTCGCACTGGAAGAGCATTAGCTATGCAATGGGTTTGTGATCTCGGATGAGGATGTTCTCAAGACCCGCAATTCTTTGCTTCCTATCCTTCGCCACCAGCCTCCTCGAGTCTAACAAGATCCAGGCGCTGGCCGAACAAGTACAACCTGTCCAAAATCGTTTTCCGGAACGAGACTGTGCGGCTATCCTTCGTATACTCGGTACGAATGACAGGGGCATCCCAGTTCCCGACGAAATGCCGACCCATATACTCGTCCTTCATCTCTCGTGAAGTCGTATGAGAACCAGAGCTGTCGCCCTTGTTCGACCACCCCGTGTCGATCATGGGTTCGATGGGCAACGAAATACAACGAGAGATCAGCGCCTCGCCTGAGACAAATGGGGACAGAGCCAAAGATGGACCTCGCGTGCGTCGGGCTGCACACAGCAAGTCCCGATCTGGATGTCTTCGATGCAAGAGGAGACGGGTGAAGGTATGCCCTTATATCCGGACGATTTTACCATCCATGGTCCAGCTAATGTCATTCTCCAGTGTAATGAGGCTCGACCAAAGTGCGACGCGTGCGCACTCCGAGGCGAAACCTGTCGATACCCAGCTGCAAAAGCATGTGCGACCTGCAGCCGACTAGCTTGTGTTTGCTTTGATGCTTCAGTCCCTAGACCAAGCTCTTTGGACGACTGGACAGACTTCGAATGCGCCTTCCACTACGCCCGGTATACGTACGACACGCTGATGACGGAGCCGTTGCATACCCAGGCCAAGCCATTGCTCGCACCGCCAAATTGCCAACAGCATCCGTTCCTCATGGACCTCCTGCTCGGTATGTCCGCAGCTCACCTGGCGGTGCTCAAACCAGCAGATAGTAGATCGTACGTTCTTCGTGCTGTCAACTATCAGAGCCGGGCTCTGAGTGGTTTCAATATGGTGCTGCAGGACTCGCGACCCAGCACTGACTGCTTGATAGCCATGTTCGTCTTCTCAGTCCTCCTGGGGTTGCTGGAAATGGCGATATCCCGAACCGTAGGCGCTCAGCAAAAGCAGTCGTTCGTGGAGACACTGTATGGATTGATGAGGCTCTTCAGAGGTTCCAAATGTATCATGGACAAAGCCCAGGCCGTGATGCCTCTTGAAACCTGGCGATCCATCTTTCGTGACGACGATTCCAAGCTGAGGTTGAGGCATCACAAGATCGAGCACGACTTTTTCTCAATGCCGGATGGGGAGCCCTTGGATCAAATTCTGTCCCAGATAAGCTCATATGTCCCAGGAGTTCCAGCACAGGTGGACGGCGCCAACATAAGCGATGAAAGCGATGGCGCCGCGCAAGGCCGATGGCGAGCCGTGAAGAGCTTGAGGCGGCTGACAGCAATCCAGGTGCCAGCTAATAGGGCATCGCAACTGCTAGCATGGCCCACCAGCTGGACGGAAGACTTCATGAAAGATGTGCAAGAGGGCGAACCGAGCTGTGAGGCTGTCCTTGCCTGCTACGGTCTGACGTTGCGCCATCTGAACGATCGTTGGTGGGCAAAGGACTTCGGTAAAGACCTGATTCTTGAGATAGCATCTGGTGCGAGCAGTGCTGTGTTGGGTCCTTTCTACGCTCAATTGACGCGAATGTTGGAGACCTGACTTCTCACCATGCGACAACCATTGTCTTAGCACAGTCGATTGATGTTCATCTCTTGAGGCCAATTTCCATCCTCTCCAACGCAAACATTGAGTGTGTTCTGAGTGCTTGCCTCGGTCGATTAGGGGCTGAAGGAGCTGACATCGGGGTTGGAAGCCGACAATGAAGACGTCGATATTGGAAGCCGCCCGGCTCAAGGCATCTGGCTTGGCTGCCGTCCTGTCATTCTCCTCTCGGCAAGTGACGGCTAAAGTACGGTCTGATTGTCCAAAGATGACAAGAGATTGCAGGAACCAAAGCCAAGTCGCTGGAAGAAAAGCGAGATGGCCCAAGGACTTTGCTGACTGACCGCAAATCGAAAATTTCTTCCTCGACAGCTCTCAGAAAAGACTTCCGCTGCGTACTCGAGTCAGAATAATAACTGTACATTGTTAGAGGAAAGACAAAACTTGCCTTCGCCCTGCATTGAAAAGAACATAATGTCAAGAACTGATAGCAATTCCCCGAACAACAAGGACCGCACGTCCCACAGTTCATGGCCCCAGAGATACATTCTTGTGGCTCGGCCAATGGGCTTTCTTCACCATGCTTCATTTACCTAATGGTCCCCAGAGGTGACCAGGTTCGCGATGCCGTTTCTGGTCCACGCAACCATGCAGCCCCAGGTTGCTAGCGCACGGGAAATTCAAAGCCTTGGGTAGCCGATGAGTCGTTGGAGTTGACCTCACCTCACCTCGACCATCTTAAGGCGTGCACAAGGACACTGCTCGCTGGTGATCGGGTCTAATCGTTGGCGTGCAAGGTCCAGTAGCATACCAGATCATCCCAGTAACGAGGCAACCCGCTTCTAGCATAACGAGGTCCTTTAGGATGCGTTTCGACGACGAATATGGCGCCGCCGCCACCTCAGACTGGAAAGCTTATGACGTCCCCCTCGACGTTGAAAAGACACATTCCCTCACCGGCACACAGGAAATCGACCTATCCGGCGGCCACCAACTCGAGCGCGGCCTCAAGTCCCGGCACATCCAGTTTCTGGCCCTCGGTGGCGCCATCGGCACGGGACTCTTCGTCGGCTCGGGTTCTATCTTGAACACAGTTGGGCCGGCGCCGTTGTTCATGGCGTATCTATCCATGATGTTGGTTGTGTGGGTTGTCATGAACGATCTGGCGGAGATGGTGACCTATCTGCCGTTGAAGGGGATTTCAATTCCGTATTTCGTCAACCGATTCGTGGATGAGAGTTTGGCTTTTGCGGATGGGTGGAATTATTGGTAAGTGGTTTGCTATGTTGCTGGGTTCCATGGCTGATAGAAATCGTCCTCCAGGTATGCGTATGCGATCCTAGTCGCTGCTGAGGCGACAGCTGGAGCAATTGTCATCGAGTACTGGACGACGAGTGTGCCGACTGGAGTGTGGATTGCCATAATACTCGTTGTCATTCTATTGCTCAACATCATCGCTGTGGCTTTCTTTGGCGAGGCTGAGTTCTGGTACGTGTCAGGCAAGGCTAGCAAGTCTTCATCGTAGATTGACGGTTGCCAGGTTCGCATCGATCAAGCTTCTGACCATCCTCGGCCTTATCATCCTAGGCGTGGTCCTGTTTTTCGGCGGCGGCCCAACACATGATCGTTTGGGCTTTCGTTACTGGACATACCGGGACGGATATGGCGCCTTCAAAGAGTACATGGCCCCTGGTAATACTGGCAAATTCTTGGCATACTGGACAGCCTTCGTGCGAGCCGGATTCGCCTTCATTACTTCGCCCGAATTGATAGCTCTAGCCGCCGGCGAGACTGTGGCTCCCAGGCGAAACATTCCAAAGGCTGCGCGAAGGTTCGTGGTCCGACTGGCCATATTTTACGGGTTGGGCTCGCTCATTATTGGCATTATCGTTCCCTCGAACGATCCGAATCTGCTGGGTGCATCGAACGCCAGCGCTTCGCCGTTCGTGATTGGCATCCAGAATGCGGGTATCGAAGGTCTGAACCATGTAATCAATGCTGCGATCTTGACATCTGCATGGAGTGCTGGAAATGCATTCTGCTACTCAGGATCTCGCATACTGTACTCTCTGGCCCTGAGCAATCAAGCGCCAGCAATCTTCAAGAGCACCACCAGATTCGGCGTGCCGTGGGCAGCTGTGCTGGCAACGTGGCTGATTGGGTGTCTTGCCTTTCTCAATGTTAGCAACTCAGGAGCCACGGTGTTCACCTGGTTCAGCAACATCAGCACCATCAGCGGCTTCATTGCCTGGATTGTGGCCATGGTCACGTACATCCGTTTCCGCCAGGCCATGATCTTCAATCATATGCTCGAAGCTCTGCCGTTCAGAACACCGCTGCAGCCGTACGCCTCGTACTTCATGGTCTCCTTGATCAGTATCCTCACTTTGACGAATGGCTTCCAAGTCTTCTTCCCTTCTGAGTGGAACGTCTCGGACTTCCTCGCAGCATACATCACAGTAAGTCTCCAGCTCTGCGCAGTGAGAATGATGTCGACTGACAGGACGCCTAGTTGCCAATCTTCCTCGCACTATACCTTGGCCACAAAGCGTATTTTGCCACGGTGCATGTTGCGAAGGACATGTCATGGAACGGGTCTTTTCAGCCGTGGAAGATGACCAAAGCGTGGTTCGGAGCCTGGAAATTTGCACATAGCTTGAAGGACATTGATGTTCTCACTGGAAAGCGAGAGATGGATGAGCTCGAGGCCCTTGACGAACCACCGGTGCCAAAGAATTGGCTGCAGAAGATCTGGTACTGGTTGGCATGAGCATTCGCAAGTCGATCTTTTTCGTAGATGAGGTACCGCCTGAGCCGTTCACTTCATGCATCTAACCCTTGAGTTCCTTCACAACTTCAGGAAATTTCGCCGTGAACTCCTCGTCGAACTCGTCATGCCTTGGCACGCCGTCGTCGGCAATTTGATGCCACACTGGCTTGCTTTTGACAAAGATGTGACACCCGACCTTCGGAATCTCAAAGTCGCTCCGCGTCACGGTTGCTGCCGCCATGTGTATCTTGTCAGGGTAGCAGGCGTACTGCATGCTCAGCGTGCCGCCACACTTCTGACACAAGCCTCGAGTTGCAGTTTTGGAGAGCTCGATGTGAGTGACCGGGCCTGAGAACCTGAGACTCGATCGCGGAACTCCCATCCACGCCACGAAAGGTGCACCAGAGATTCGTTGGCATTGTATGCAGTAGCAGTAGTCGAGATGTGAGCCACCTGCTGTGCTCGTGAATGCGCTAGCGCCGCAGGCACATGTGCCTTGAAGGCTTTTCTCGTGTTCAGAAGACATCGTGATGGCTTTGTATATTGTTGTGATGAAGTGAGCTCATCAAGGTGTTGTGATGTGGTGTTGAAAGCGCAGTGAGTGATTGGTTGAAGGTTGAGTTTGGGAAGATGACTCGACTACGCCCAATTAGGAAGGAGCTTCGAGGATCAACTCGTGGGGTTAATTTTGGCGCTGCAGGAACCCGCTTGCACACGCGACTGGCGCTTCTGTGTTGTGTACTCCTGATGAGAGCCTCGAAAAACCTTTGCTTGTGAACGAAGACAAAGCACGCGCACGCATGTCGAAAATCAGCAGCTGGCTTGCTGTGTCGTAATCTTCACGGAGACGCCAACATAATTACTTAAATAAGACTGCTGGTGCAGTGCGACTCGGACTCGGAGCTACGACTCAAACTGAACCCACGCCAGCCAAGACATCTGCATCACGCCATCCGTACCAACAAACATATCATCGGCAGACTCCTTCCCTCTTCGGCCCGGTCAGCATGCGGCCTTGGATACTCGCAGCCTCGTGGGCGCTGGCCGCCAGCCGGGTTGCTGCCGATACCAAGCCGAACGTGGTCCTCATCATGACAGACGACCAAGACAAACACCTCGACTCCCTTTCTGTAATGCCGAATGTCAACAGCCTCATTGGAGATCAAGGTGTGCGCTATGACAATCACTACTGCACCGTGGCTTGGTGCTGCCCCTCGAGAGTGAATCTGCTCACCGGACGAGCTGCCCACAACACGAATGTCACGACTCTTAATCTGCCCTTTGGTGGCTGGCCAAAGTTTCTGAAAGAAGGACTCAACGACAACTGGTTACCAACGTGGATCTCTGCTGCTGGTGCGAGGACTTACTACCTGGGCAAGCTCATGAACTCGTATCAACACGACAATTGGCACGACCCGTACCCGAAAGGCTGGACGAATAGCTCATTCCTGGTGGATCCCAATACGTACGAATATTTCAACAGCACGTGGACAAACGGAAACGGCAGTACTCCTCTTTCCACATATAAAGGCCAGCACACCACCAATGTTACCGAGAGAAAGGCGCTTGAATTCATCGATGATGCTGCTGACTCTGGAGAGCAATTCTTCTTGATGATCACACCTGTTGCACCGCATGCTCAAATGCTCGGTTGGGGAGCCCCTCAATCGCCGCCTCCGCCGCCAGAGGAGTTCAAAAACGCATTCTCAGATCAAATTGCGCCCAGAACGCCCAACTTCAACCCTGATAGCCCGAGGTGAGCCACGCAGAAACAGACCTGGAGTAATGAAAGCTAATGTGATACTATTAGTGGTGCATCATGGATCTTCGGCATGCCCAAGCAGACGGACCAAAAGGTCGCGAGCAATGACGAGTTCCATCGACATCGTCTCAGGAACCTCGCCGGTGTGGACGCCATGGTGTACAACGTCATCTCGAAGTTGTCCTCGCGCAACCTGTTGGACAACACGGTATGTGCTTCCCGCACCATCCTACGTACAGTACTGACTCGTCTAGTACATCATATACACCTCAGACAACGGCTTTCACATCGGTAACCATCGCCTCAATCCAGGCAAGCGTTGCGGCTATGAGGAAGATATCAACATACCACTGCTCATTCGCGGTCCGGGTGTCCCCAGGAACATCACCACAAACATCACAAACTCACACACCGACATCGCCCCTACCGTCCTCTCCATGATGGGCATCGATCTACTGGACGAATTCGACGGCTCGCCCATAGCCATCACCCAACCCGACCTTAGCAACTCCACCAAGTACGAACATGTCAATGTCGAGTTCTGGGACAGCCCAGGTGCTCACCCTTGGGGCTCACGGCACGTTGATGATGGTGACGAGGACGGCAAACCGGGTTCTTACTACAACAACACTTACAAGTCTTTGCGTATCAACAGCTTCGGCCAGCAATTCTACTACAGCGTGTGGTGCAGCGGCGATAAGGAATTCTACGACATGAGCGCCGATTACTACCAGATGAATAACCTCCTCCGGGCGACGCATGGCCCTAACGAGAATATCCAGTACTTTGGTCGGCCGTACGATCAGCTCATTGCAAGATTGGACGCCTTGTTGATGGTGTTGAAGAGCTGCAAGCAAGACAGCTGCAGAGATCCGTACACAGTCCTTTTCCCAAAGGGACAGGTGACAAGTCTCACGGAGATGATGGACAAAAGGTACGACAAGTACTTCGAGGACAGCCCGAAAGTACAGTTTGTAACTTGTTACACCGGGCATATCCAGCAGTTGGAAGGCCCGGTCGAGATCAAGGCTTTCAGTTCTGCATGCAAGCGTGGTGTTTCTGCAGTTGTGATGGGACTTTTGGCGTCTGGATGGGGTTTGTTCTATGGTCTTTTGCATTAAGCGTTGCATAAACAATAGAGCGCGTTGCATACATGGAGTTACAGCGTCTGTACACATTACTATCGATATACCCTACCTTCAATTGAAGTCCTTCGTATCCAACTCGTTCGTCTGCGGATTGAACAACACATCAGCAAGATCATCAATCGTCTTTGGCTTTCTCCCAAGCAGCTTCTCCAACGTCGGGTCAAGGAAGTTCATCTCTCCTTTGGCTAACGCATCACCCCAAGTCGTCCAGGGCTCAAGGAAGCTTTCTTGCTCGGGTGGAAGCGAGGCTCGTGCCTTGTGGTATTCAATTGCTTTCTCAGCGCCGACCTTGCGGAACCTGAGTGGTGCTCTCTTGGTGTACGCGGCGTACTTCTGCATAACATCCTCGACGGTCAGGAGCTCAGGTCCCGTCAGACAGACAGATTCGTTGATGTAGTTTCTCTGCACATACGCTTGTCAGCTCCTCATGCCCATCGCAATAGGGTACGGGAAACTCACCCAGCCAGCGACAACATATGCCGTTCCCTCGCCAAGGTCATCCCGATCCGCCCAACTCAACGGTCCATCATCGCCAACCACGACCTCCTCAAGGTCTTTATCCCCGACCCTCACGAAGCCTCCAAAGTTATTCCAGAGATGAGCGTACGGTGCCTCCCTCACAACTGTCCAGCTCAATCCACTAGCTTTCAAATACTCCACTGTGTTGATATGAGCCTGCATAACACTCGCTCCACTCTTCTCCCCGTCTCTACCACCAAACACGAGAGACGTATAGATAACATGCTTCAGGCCTGCTTCTTTGGCTGCATCGATACAGGCTTTGTGGTACGCATATCGCTCTTCGCCGACGGATGGGAATGAGGTTAGGTAAAGGGCTTCGGCACCAGCGTAAGAGGCTGCAAGGGTGGACGGCTTGGTCATGTCCCCGTAGCGGATCTCGATGCCGTGGGAGCGGGCTAGGGCATGGGAGGGTGAGCTAGGGTTGCTGGATGAGATGATGATCTCTGATGGCGAAATCAGATTCTTGCTGAGGATTGTGGAGAGGAGAGGGGCGCCTAGGCCGCCGGTTGTGCCAGTGAGGATTATCATTGTTGCTGGGCGCTGGTGTTGTTAGAATGCTGTAGGGATCGTTGACGAGATGCCAGTGATTTCTGTCCGGAACTGCTTGGAGTGGATGCAAAGATGACGACCGAGTATTTATACTGGAGCTCACCGCAAGCCTCAATGGCTCGACAGCCTTGCTTAGTGGTTGAAGTCGTGCTGAAAGCACCGTTGTCCGAAATAGGCGATTTTCAAAACTTGACGACAAATCAACAGCGCATGGCTGAGACAAGCCATGGGAAGCACCATCGAAAAAAGAGGAGGACTTCTCTCGTTGCGGTTCGTTGTCGTGCCTGTACTCTTACAATTCGTTCTGCTCGGACAATGCCATCGTCCATCCTGTTCATACATCATTAATCCACCATTTGCGTACATAGCAGGCCTTCATCACCTTCAAAATCTCCTCCCAGGTCCTGCATTCTGCCAATCTCTTTGCAGACTTGGACTTGGACTTGGTTCTTGATTCCACTCCACGGTCTCGGCGCTCCTGAGATTGTTCAACGCCTGTCTCTGTGCGTCTGTTGCCGTAGGAACTGCAGGGTCTGGCGGCTTGACATCACTCGTGGGACGGTCGATGACCTTCACTTCATGCAAGCGGCCCTCGTTGTCTCGATAGCTCATCCGAGTCGCAGTTGTCTCACTTGGCGGTTCATGTTTGAGCTCAACAAATGGGGAATCAGAGTGGCCGGTCTTCTCTGTTGGCGCTGAAGGATCCGTCTCGTGGACTTCGGTCGCTGAGGCGGAGAAGGAGTCGCGAGGATTGTGCATGTGGAGCATCTCATCTTCACCGATGGGGTTCTCCGGGTCGATGATTTCTGGTTTGATGGGGGCTTTGCTTTCCGACGAGCTCGTGCTAAGAGGCTTGCCAGTCATCGTCGCCCAGATGCGCTGTAGCAGGCCTGCCATGGCTGGCATGCAGGTGCACACGACTGAGAAGTTGCACTCGATAGAGCTCCAGATGACGGTGGAATTGTAGTCCCATGTCGGATTCTGGCTGAGCCCGACCTTGACAAGATATTGCAAACGGACAATGCTGCAAACAGTAACGAGCAAGCCGACCATGAAGATCATGCAGACGCCCATCTTTCTTCGCCAGGAGATGTTGAGTTTCAGAAAGTTGTGTAGCGGCAGCACAAAGACGAACACATCGTATGCGATGTTTATGGCGCCGAGAGAGTAAATCTGGCCCGCTCTGTTGATGCAGTGTCCATGATGCAAGCCGTCCCAGTCATCCCAGGCGTAGCTGACAGGACTGCATTGGAAGATCAAGCTGATGACGAACGCGAACATTGTCGTGATCAAGATCCAGATCATTGCCCAGCAGGCTCGACGAAACCATAGCGAGACTGCTTCTTCGGTCCAGATACGCAGATAGAGCTGTAGAATCGAGACTTTGGTGGTCATCACGATCATGGTGTACATGATCTCAAACACATAGAATTGCTCATGGGCGGTCAGCTCACGCGTGCTCGGTCTAGTCATCAAATCCACTTACCAACAGCATATTCGTGATCTCGTTTGCAGACAAAGTATAATTGTCCGCACCGAGACCATTGTTCGTCATTGTCTGGACCAGGACATTGAGCACCAAGAGTAAGGCCACGCAAACCAGGATCGTCCAGTCGTCCGTGCCATACCCGCTACCCTTCAACCTCTGAGGACGGGCGATGAACCTCGCGGCGACGAAGACGATAGCAAATGCGAACAGGACCCAGGTGACTCGTCTTGTGACCCCAGATTCGTTGCGGGAAGTTGCACCACAGGTGTCTTTCGAGAACCTCTCAGCGACTAGATAAGCCGTTAGTATACGACTTCGTCACTGACCAGATACACAACTTACGTAGCTGGTTCGGGATCGTGCAGTTTGAGTACAGGCATGCCGAGACGTCGCTCGTGAGATTTTGGTTCGGACATATGCATTGAACGTTGGAGACAGAGCAGTCGTAGTCGGGTAGTACTTGAGCGAAGCACAATTGCTATAGACATTGATCATTGTCAGCATGGCCATCCCTGTGTGCTCACGTTTATATGGGGACTTTGCTCACCGCGCACCGAGGGATTGGAAGATCCGTCGAGTTGTCAATAGCAGACTGGCTGGTATTCGCAAGGGTCATCTGGGCCGTAGCTCCTCCCCAGACTAAAGACACAAGCACGAAGGCGAAGAGCCTGCGAGAAAGCTGCATGGTGAGTTCGTGCTGTAAAACCGAAGTCTCCCTCTTCAGAACCAGAGCTCGAAGGAGTGCGTAGACAGTACACCACCTCTAATACAAGTAGCCGACCCCAAACACCTATCATGTATCACGTCACACCTGCACACCACCATCATGTCAATGCTGGTTGACTTCGACCCATGCGAAGTCTTTGGCGACGTTGGGTGTTATGGCAATCCTTGTATAGACGCCCGGCGGTCGAGCGCATATGGCAGTTCGCAGTAGTTCGAGTCGTGAGGCGAGTATCAGCCCCGTGCGTTATGCAGCTGCTGCATGCAGTGGTAGCTGCCCTGACTCGTTTTGCGGCTGCGGATAGGCACAGAAGCCGATCGTCACATTTGGCGGCCGGTATTGACTCAGGCGACGCGCGCAAGATCGCGATATTCGACTCGAGGAGCATATTCAAGATAGAGCAGACGGTTTTCGTAAAACTCGTACTACTCGTTCGTGATGCGAGATGTGTTTCGAGCAAGGTAGTCTCTGGAGTCTTCGGCCAGTGACTTCGCAGTGTTGCAGCAGCAGCGAGTCTCCTAATTCCCTTGTCTTGCGCACTGCAGGTACCAGATGCACATTGCGGCCCATCTGTTGACTGACAGTTTTAGCAAAGGTATAAGTCCAGTGTTGTATAGCCAAGGTGCGGCTCGCCCAGCGTGGACGTGGCGTGGATAGAGAAAAGATGATGAGATGGCGCACTGCCCATGAGTCAGGGGAGGTAACTGAAGAATGCTCCCAGAGAAAGTATACCCACAGCATCGTTGATGACCATAGCCGTCTTGTGCTGTAATGGGGAGAAAATCAGTACCTGACTACTCGCGTAGCAGTGTTTCGATACTATACACTATGCACCTCATCAGCTGCTCAATTACAAACGCCAGCGAGTCGCCCTTGCCCAACGCCATACTGTACAAAGAAGTGCGTGCACCTCAACACATTAAAGCAGCTGCACCATTGAATCCCATGAACGCCGTCGCTGTTGTAAAGCTCGACGCTGATACGCAGCAAGCAAAAATCGACGAAACACCGTCACCGCAGCGGCTTTTCACCGCGGCGTGTTGTTTGCCGCCCCTGGAGGTTTCGGGGGCAACTTCTTGTTCTTGTCCGCAACCTGATCCGGCTTCAGGCCTGTTGAATCACTGCCCTGTTCTCTATTGTGATGAGGAGAAAGCTGTTGCATCTCGACCCCATTCCCATTCTCAGCCGTACCGCCTGCTGTCTTCTGCACTGAAAATCGCTTCTTCATTCCCTCTACTCTGCTGTCCGATCTCGCAGCCTCCAGTTTCGCTCTTTCCTTGCGGTCTTTGTTTCGCGTTGTGTGGCCCAAACGGACATCTCCCGGAGCGTAAGCATGCTTGAAAGACATATACGATGGTGGTCGCGGACGGCCGAGTACGGCAGCCCAGTTCCAGGCGAACGACTGCTGTGAGAAAGGTCGATGCCGGTCTTTTGGCAGAAACTTGTGTGAATTGAGATACTCTCTCGTCGTCTCACCTCTTGCGATGAGGAAGAGGTGGTAGACGAACAACGAGCCTGGGTAGGGAAGCGCAAGCACGGAATAGATGAACATGGCGAAGGCCATTCGTTCTTGCGTTCGACCTGACAGGGAACTCCCAAATGAGATGTTGTTACGATCAGCGTAGACTGCGATGTGAGTCAGACTGAAAGCAATCAGCAGCATCGCGAGCACAGATGCGAACCCGACATATGCAAAGAAGTAGCGGTAGTTGCGGCGGCCGACGCAGTTATTTAGCCAGACACAATGATGATCTTGGGTCTCGATGCAGGCATCGCACACGCGGCAGTGATGGGCTCGTGGTGGCCTCCAGATGTTACAAGACTTGCAGTACTTGGTGGGTACCTCCATTGCCGTGGTCCCACCCTGAGCGGCACCGTTCTCTGCACTTGACTCCGGAGACGTCTGCTTCCGTGGGCCAGGGAAGGTCTTGACCATGACCCATTCAGTCGTGGGTGGTCCAACTGTGAGAGGGTCGCGATCTTCGTCTGGATTCGGTGGATGCGGGTGGAGATTCCTCGGCAGAATGCCTGGATCTGAGAAGGCTGCGTGGACGAAGGCCGATATCGACAGGTAGAAGATGTATGCGAAGATGATCGGTATGGCGGGTGAGACATGGTGCCAGAGCCAAGGCGCGCTGAAGCCGAAGAAGAGCGCAGCTGGTAGAACGGTCAAGATGAATGTCGCGACATTAAGTGGTTTCGCTCTTGTGTTAAGGCATCGTCCAGAGAGGAAGAAGAGCATGTTGCCGGCAAAGTATTCGTAGTTCTTGCCCTTCGCCGAACCATTGCCGTGGTCGACTACATGAGGCATCGGCTTCTCTTGTGCCGGCACAACAGGCGTTGACGGATTCGAGTAAAGCTTCTCGTGCGCGCCGGAAGGCTTTCGATCATGAATGTCCCGCTTGCTCGAATGTCTCGACCCAATGCCTAACGATGCTCTGAATGAGCGCGGTGACTTTGGAGGCGGCGTGCCATTGATCGGCCCAAGCCTACCCTGATCGGTATGTTGTAAGCGTGTGTTCAATGGTGTGACGCTGTTCTTGCTGACAACGCTTTCAGGCCCTGGCAGAGCACTGCCATCGCCTCCCGAGCTCGTCCCAATTGACAGTCCTCTACTTGTAGGCGGAGGTCCTATTTGTCCATCTCTTCCTGTATGTGGTCTATCCCGAGCTGTATTGACCGAAGCATTGCTGTATCGATGGCTGCGACTGTCTGTCTCTTGCTCTTCATCCAAGCTCTCCTGCGCCTGGTGCAATGTACTCTGTTGTCCTCTGCTCGACGGCGGTAGCACATTCTGCCCTCTCTGCGCCTGCAACTTCTGTGGGCTCATCGGCCGGAAGAAGCCTTGCGCGGTGAGACTTGGAACATGAGTAGGGTTTATGGCGGAGTTCGGCCTGCTCCCATCACCTTCTCGCCGCGCAAACGGCGCAAAGCCTCGCCTGGAAGGCGGCGATGCGTACGATGCGCGACTGGATGCCCGTGGGTATGAGTTCTCGTTCGTCGCGTTGCTCTGAGGTCTGGACGGAGGTAGTCCCGGCTCTCCAACTGGTCCTGTCGTGGATGGCACACTGCCGTATCGGATCGCATTGGTATCAAATTCGGAGGTCGCGTTCGAGGAAGATGTCGTTGGACGGCCATCGCGTGTCTCTGGGTACGGATCGTGGCCCAGGAATGTGGGAAAGGCAGAGGACCTCTCGTTCGGGTCCGAGAAGTTGGCCATCGCTATGGTCC
This sequence comes from Zasmidium angulare, assembly GCA_002786045.1. Taxonomy (NCBI): domain Eukaryota; kingdom Fungi; phylum Ascomycota; class Dothideomycetes; order Mycosphaerellales; family Mycosphaerellaceae; genus Zasmidium; species Zasmidium angulare. The sequence continues at coordinate 560,753 of NHNX01000009.1, forward strand.
TCCACGGGGAGCCGCTCTGCGCAACGGACAAGAGATGGTCGCCCAGATCAGTCGCAGATTCATAGTCTTGCGCGGAGTCCGAAGGCGACTTTCTGTTGTAATGAATGTGCTTTGATTATGGGTGGAGTTGGGTATCAGCGAGTGAAAGTCACTTAGAGTGTTTCTGCCACTGCCCAACGGGGATCGTCGCTTGATTGAAGAGCGAAGGTCAGGGGCGTGCAGCGGACCGAGCGCAGCGGATCATTCCGCGTGTTGGACCTCAAGCTTCAATGTTTCTTGACATCACCTAACGTTCACCCCAGACACCACCTCCAAGTCACCCACCATGTCGATGATTGCACGAAGAGCCGCCCTCCAGGCCACGCGCCTTTCCTCCCGCCCTGTCGTCCGCCGGACATATGCCACCACCGGTGCAGGCCCCGTCGCAGAGACCCCCGATATGGTCAGTGTTGTAGGAGAAAGACGGGATAGCAAGAGATACTCATACCTCAACAGGCCAAGAAGGATGTCCTCCAAAAGGGTGCCCGCAAGGATCCTGAACTTTACGTACGTCAAGGACTCGTGGTTACTCCCAATGGAAGCCTAATCACCTTGGGTGTAGATTCTCCTCACCATCATGACCGGTGCCTTTGCGCTCGCCGGATGGCACTTCAGCCGGAACCCAACATCCTCCTCATCCGAAAACCCCGTCGCAAAGGCCGTGGACAGTGAGCCCTGGAAGACCGGCTCAGATGCCCGCTACCAATATCACCCAGGTGGTGACCCTAGCCGAGGCCGCAAGGATGCGCCATCCGCTTTGAACGAAGTCATCATCCCGAATGTCAACCTGCCAAAGGTATGTGAAAGATTATGTGATGGACATATAAATGATCACGGAGTTGACTGGACCTCAGGAGCTCCACGAGAAATACAACAAGTGGGGTAAGGACGGCTACTAGGCGGTTTTTGATGTGAAAGTGTCATTGTTCCAATTTAGGGGTGGCAGAACAACTCAAGGATAGCTACTGATGCGCTTGAGGACCATGATGTGGTGCTGCCGCAGCAATTAGAAACACCACGCTATGCCGGAGGGTATTGTGCAATAGAATCTGCCTCGGTGGGCTTCAGGTATTCAACGATCTCATTTGTAGTGACTGACTCCCACCACTAGCCTAGCGGCATGGCCGCTTAACATCGACGTGCTGGTCAGCCTTGAAGCGAGCCCTGCGCGAACTCGTTTCACCTATATCGTCTGGAGACTACGACGATCTGTCCCAGCGCTGGTCTTCAGATGCCAATGGCTCCAAGCTTGCGGAATCCATGCCTCAGACCCTCGCGCTGCTCGTCCCCTATCCACCAGCCGGCCTCTTCGGCTTCCTCGACCTTCAGCAGCAGCTCGTTGATGCGCTGTCTGACCTTCAGAGGCAGCTGCTGCCATGCCGTGCCGGACATGCGCTCTCCATGCTTCATCCTCTTCAATCGCCACAGGACAGTATCCACGAAGCCGACACAGCAAGCCGCCGCCCAGAACGGGTCGACGGGACACTTCCCCTGCACAGCTCTGGTCGCGGCCATGATGGACATTCCATTGATGTCGAGGCCACCACCACGTGGCGGCTCTGGGAAATCTCCACCGCAAAGACGAAGCTCCTCTGCTTGGGTATTGAAGTAGAAGAGATTCTCGTAACCTACCTCGCTGACATTGCACATCCGGGCTGGATAGCCTTCGTAGTCGTCGTTTGCAAGCAGGTCCTGGAATCTGGTTGTCCACTTCTGCTGGAAGATTGCAGGTGACATTGGCTGTTGCGATCAATGAGTGCTTGTGCACCAATTCCAAGGTCGATCAGTACGTACCGGGCCACACTGCGGCTCCATGCCCAACTCTTCTGCTACTTCTGACATGTTGGTGTATAGCTTTGGTACGTGATGTTATAGCTTTGGTACATGATCTTTTTCGGAGGGGAAAGCTGAATCTTAAATAGGAGACTGAGCAGCTCATTCACTCGAAAGCATGACTCTGCCGGACTTTCGCCGCCAACAGTGAATCGCGATGGAAAGGACCAGGAGCGTCGGTAAATTCATTCTCTGCTTTGCGATATCTCGAGCTGACCTGTCTGACATTGTGACAGAACGGAACCACCTCGAAGGACCACCATCTTACACCATAAGTGTAATACAAACACCTCGATACTTTGCAGGCGCTGCAGCACTCTGCCTCTCCCAGCCCTTGGCGCAGTCTAGAGCATTCTCTCATACACCTTGTGCGCTGCCCTCTTTGGTCTCTTTGACGCGGGCAAGAAAGTCGTCAAGATCGTCATAGTCGACATCCCACCATCCCAACTTCTTTGCTTCCTCCACCCTCGGAAAGATCTCATTGATGCGCATCCGGACCGTGAATGGTAACGAGGTCCAACCTGTGTCTTTCACCTTGTGCCCATGCACTTTCAACAGCCTGAGGCGGTGCAACACGAAAGCCAGCGAATACATAAGACGGGATGCACAAACAAATGGATTGACTTGGGGCTCAGTGTTTTTCATCTCCGGGACCTCCGTGTCTAACGGGGGCCCATTTGGGAAGTCGGCGAGGACGAGAGAGAGCTCTTTAGCTTGTGCGTGAAAGTTGAACAGGAGGTCGAGGCCTTCCTCGAGGACCGTGACGCAGGCATGTGTAGGGTCTATTCCTGTCGCGTCGAGGGTGTTGCCAATCGACTGTACGAGATTGCAGGCTCGGAACTTGCGCAGCCACTTCTTTGCGAAGATCGATGGTGACATTGCCTTCCATCATAGGTGAGTATACCATCATTACTCGGCTGCCGACAGTGTACTCACTGGACCATAGTGCTGCTTCGCCTCAACTTCGTCGTACGCTGGCATCTTGACTGCTAAGTGACCGCCTCGATGAGATGAGTGGTCAAGATTGACATTCGTGGAGAAGGAAGTTGTAAACGTGGAGGGCCGCTAGTTTAAGTGCACATGTGCGCGCGTGACGTCCATTCACTTCTGTCTACCGGAGTTCGGCCGCTGCAGGTGGGAGGGAAGCAGAATGTGAGTTTCTCCTCCTCCGCGCAATCGCTGACCAAGACATGTCTCGACACTCGTTTCCCCCCGACGAAATTGACAACTGTGCTTCGATGATTTTGCTGCTACGCCATCGACTTCTGCAGCTCTTCTTGGTTCGTCTTCCTCACGAATTCCATAACCTGGTCACGAACATCTTCCTCGATAGGCCAGTATCCTTCCTCCTTCGCCTTCGCCCTCCACACAAAGGCCTCGTTGAGGTCCTGACGGACTGCCAGGGGGAGCGATCTCCACTGACGTCCGTGAAGTCGTTGTCCATGCTTACACTTCTCTAGCTCATACAACTGTATGTCTGCGACTGTGAGAATCCTCAGTGCTGCCTCAAACGGGTTGACCTTCACCACAGCGTCCTCTGCCTTTTTGAGAAGTGGGTCTCCAGGAATTACCGGATATGGTGGCTCCTCTGGAAAGTCGGTTCGGCTCAGGGACAGTTCTCTAGACTGCTCGAAGAACGCTGTGACGTGGCTCATCTGGACAACGGTCGTGCGGATTTTCCAGTCTAGACTATGGCTCTTGGCAGCCTCTTCTTCATTGGTCTTGCCGTAGTAGACGAGGTCACGAAACTTCGACTGCCATTTAGCATGAAAGATAGCAGGCGACATGGGCTGCGTGCTAAGTCAGTGCAGGCTTTCGAGTCCAGATAGAGGATACGCACCGGACCATACTGTGGCTTTACTCTCGGGATCTCCTCATCTGTCATCGCAACTTGCGTGGCGGTTCGGGCTACAGCGAGGCGTTGAAAATGAGCATGCTGGCGCCGGCAACCTTCTTATGTCATGAGTCTATGAATGCGGTACGTCGAAGCCATTCACATGTTTACACTGATGTTGAGACCCTGCCAGATATGTCCAATACGGGAAGAGGATTCTAGAACACTGTCTTAGTCCGTCACACATCAATGGACTTTCCCTTCACTTCGGCGGCTACGGTGAAGGGGTAAGGCAGACTGCCTGGTAGCACATAACAGTAACTGCTCTCCTTCAGGTATTGCAAGCTAACCATTTCTATAGCCCTCATTGAGTTCAGTGGCCGCGGCCTGCGTCAAGTTCGCTACATCAAATGTTCAAGAACGCCGATACGCCCCGCTTCTTTTCGTCCTCGAGGACGAACTTCAAGTCTCGCTGTCGAGAGGTGTCCGTACATGGCCAGCGGCCCATCTTCTCCATCTCCGCCACCTGCTGGAAGAGGTCGTTCATGCGCCGCCGCACCGCCAAAGGCAATGTTTGCCACACCATCCCATACATCCTCTCTCCTTCCTTGCACTTTCGCAGCCGATACAGGCAGAGGTCCGTTGCATACCGCAAATTTTTGGCGAACTCAAACGGGTTGACCTTGGGCTCTGCAGCGGTGTGCTGGACCTCGATTGGATCGTCGAGCGTGCATGTTATTTCAGGCTCTTTTGGGAAGTCGACTGAAGTGATGCCAAGTTGTCCGGCTTGGTGGTAGAAGTTGGTGAAGTGCGCCCACCTCATCTCCACTATGTGGCATCTCCATGGCATGGGATGGCTTGCAGTTCGTTCCTGCTCATGGGTGTCACCGTAGCGGTGAAGCGCGCGGAATTTTGTGAGCCACTTGTTGAGGAAGATGTCAGGAGACATGGCCTTTACATGCTGGTCAGCCCCTATCTGTGGGTCAAGCGACAACGAGATACCCACTGGACCGTATTGCGGCTTCGTCTCAATCTCTTTATGCTGCGCCATGTCGGTGCGCGTCGCTGTCTCAAGGTGTCTGACAACTTGAGAGCTGATGTCAGATAAATGAAGATGTCAGTGAAATGAAGTGGGAGCTAAGGTAGGTACGTGTGAACAAACGCCGTTATGGAAACTCGCGTTTGCGACAAACGAAGAAATTGATGCACCTCTCGTTTTCCCCATTCGTCACGAAGAACCGTAAGGAACATTGAGGTGAAGACTCTTTGGGCTCATGATCTATTCCAGCATGCTACTTCGATTTGACCTCAGGTGCAGCCAAACACTGTACGTTGCGACCCACCAACTCTTCCAGCGCCAGCTTGTTGCCACTGCCATCGCAGGCACGACTCATATCTTTTCTTTACCGGCACTCCGGTATCCTGTGCTATCTTCCGATGGTTCTCGTCGACCGGCCAACGACCCTCTTCCTCTAGCTTCGAGCGATCCACCAGGAGATTATTGACGTGCTGACGGAAACTGAGCGGGAGATTTTGCCATCGAATGCTGGCAACGCACTGCCCATGCTTGATCGTCTGAAGCATCTCTAGGAAGAAATCCGTTTCAAAAGCAACACGTTGTGCTGCTTGAAACGGATTCAGCTTTGAGATCAGATCCTTGGGTCGGACTGGACAACTTCCATCGATATCGACGTAAGGCTTCTCGGGAAAGTCGCTCCAGTCGAGAGAGAGCGAGGTTGCTTGCGTGTAGAACTGCATGAGGTGTGCAAGCTGTACCGTCGCAACAATGCAAATCTCGATCGAGTCGTGGTGCCGCGATTTGAAGTTGTCGGGCACATCGTACCAGACGTTGCGGAACTTTGTGAGCCACTTGTTACCGAAGATGGCGGGCGACATGGGCTGCGGATATTGTCAGTGAATGCTGCTTGCTATGCGAATCAAGTAAGGCTTACAGGACCGTAGACGACGCCAGTGGCCTCGCCTTTCTCGTCTTCCGCCATTTGTATGGTTGTGCTTTCGGATGTAGAAGCTTGATGTCAAGAAGTATGTTGCTTGGCATCACATGAACGGAAAAGCGGGCGCTAGTGCGTTTGTCCAGGGCGTGGGGACAACCTTACTGGGAATGCGAGGGCTGCCCATTTCCAGCCGGGCAAACAGCAGATGCCGGCGTGAGTGTCATCAATGACCCATGCAGGTGCCTGCACAATGACCGCAAGAGTCTCAATAAGGTAGAACCGGAGTTGTATGTGTGTGATCAAGACAGAGTCTGTTCTAGAATACGGACTGCCAAACCTGACCTTGCACACGTCGAGTCTCTAGACAGGGTGGATGCGCTGCTCTTGATCCCACTCATAGGGTTGTAGTTTGAACCAAGTTGACGTTTCCTTGAGCTTGCCTGGTCAAGATCCACGGGTGCCACTCTTCCGAATGCTCAAAACCCGTTCATCGCCATCTCTTCCTTGGCCCTCTTGCGATCCTTAGCAGTGACGTTCCACCTGCCGGCCTCTTCCTCCTTCTCCAAGAACTCGAAGACCTCATTCATGTCCTGCCGATGTCTCAACTGGATGGATTGCCACTTCATTCCACGAAAATTGCCGCCGTGCTTGATAGACTTCAATCTCTGCGTGTAGCGATCCACCAGATCCATCACCACCTCAAAGGTGAGGAATGGGTTGCGGCTCAACATGGCCCGCAGCTGCGTTGTTCGCTCAGATATCGAGGCCTCGCGCCACTCGTGCGAGAGGAATTGGTCGGAGACAGATGATGGTGAGGCTTCGTAGTCCTCGGGTCCCAGGGACAATTCGAACGCCTGTTGTCGGAACCCTTGCAGGTGTGCAAGACCTTCGACACATATGACACACATCCACTGCAGATGAAGAGCTGTACTCTCCGACTTGCGCAAGAGAACTTGTTGAAATTTGTCGAGCCACTTCGCTGAGAAGATCGCGGGCGACATGGGCTATTGCATGACCAAGTTAGCATATTTTCCATGACGTGCATCTTAGCATGTTTATACTGGACCGTATGACGGCCGCTCGTTGTCGTCATGTGTCTCTGTCATTTTGACAGTAATGTGTGTGTTGGTGTTTGTTCGATGCCTAATCAAAAGTAGCATCAGCGGAGGAAAGTACGGCCTGGATTTAAGGTTTCGCCAAGCTTTTCACATGCAAACGGCGCACGCTAGCGCGCTCGTTCAAGCGGGCAGTCGTATCGGATTCTCTTCTCCGCCGTCTCCCATCAACAACTCGCCCCTCTGCGCAAGTCGAGTTCTCCGACACCATGGAGGAGGAGCAAGACGCAGGCGAAAAGTCAGGCTATGGTCCGGTACGATGGAACGCTCGCTATTCGCAATCTCGAAGCTGCTCGTGCTGACGTGTATCTCACTAGCCCGAGTCGCCAGTCATATTCGCGAACAAGTGGTATGCCAAATTTCGTGACGTCATGCGTCGCTTCCGGCTTGGAGCAGAACAGCAAGATACAGCAGAGCCAGTCTGGATGTGCATCTCCTGCATCGAAGCCGTCAACCACGCCCGATTGTTCCATACACAAGCGCAACAACTCTCATTGAGATACGAAGATTATCCGCCAAGAGACGCTCTACTCTCCGTGGAAGCGAGCCAAATCGTGGAGCAGTCGTTCGATAACGGCTTTGAGAGGATCAAAGATAATCCATTTGAATGCGTACATTTGATGATCTGTGGGATTGACGAGATGGCGTTTCAGATGAGGAAGGTCAAGCTTGGAGGTGTCATGCTTGGCTTGCCCAAGTGGCAGACGCTTTCGTTGCGGTGGAGGCAAGCGATGAATGAAGCGTTCCTGTTGATAGATGAGGGCAGAGCTGATGGTTGGTGGTCCATTTCTGACGCGAATCGTGAGGAAATGGAGAGTAACTATCAGCAGATGCTCATCTTGTTGAGGGGAAGGTAGTAAATGCTCGTAAGGTACTATCGCAGCAACGAAGAGACGATTGGTCGGTGTTCGGAGCAGCCAGCATAGGTCATCGTTCATACTCCAATGCAACTATTTCTCACGTGTTCTGCTTGCACCAACGCAGCTTCCAGAGCGTCAGTGCCGATAGAACTCAGGAGTGTTGAGATGAAAGAATAAATTTGCCAAAGATCGAACATGTAGGCCCTATTGTAATTGTAAAGAGGCCATTAGAGCATCTTTGATCGCCTACAGCAATACTACAGTGCGTGTGCTGTTAAGAGAGCCAAGTGGAATTTTATGTGCTTGGCGCGGATCCAGGGGCGGCATGTCCAGGCTACCGAAACAGAAATGCGCGGCTCGCGGAAAACCTCAGGTTTTGAAGCTTGTAGATGGAGATCCGGTGGGAGCTGTGAGATCCGGTAGATCCACTAGCGGCTCTTTACTTCCAATCAAGACTGCCTATGATGCACCTCTTGTCAAGCAGCACATAGCAGCTACTGCGAGCGATGTGCTTGGTGGCAAATTGGCAGCGCTCTTGCTCAGAGTCTGTCTTGAAACGGAGCAGACAAGCTGTATGTGGTTCATTCTTGTGTCCAGCATTAACCGAGTTGACGCAGATCTCTCTCGTGTGCGTGACATAGCCACTTGAAAGGCTTAGCTCAGCTTGGGAGACATGCCTGAGGCTCCAGATGAAGATCAAGACGTGCGGCCCTGCCGAGATGTTCGCAGTGAATGCAACCCTGGAGTGGTTCAGCCACGAAAAGATGGCGCGGGCGCGGACTTGCAATGTACTCCAAACGTTCGAATCCTGCTGCTTTAGATACACGTCGCTATTGATATTCGAGAAATCCTGGACGATTGGATACAACGACGTCGTGAGAAACGTCCTTCTCGAGCAGCTTGTATCCTTTGCGACGTGCAGACTGGGAGCGAGCAGCTGAGTGCTGGACCGGTTTTGTGGGAGGCTCAGTCGGCGCCAATACTTCGCCAATGGTTTTGAGCTTAACATAGATCTTTCAGGAAGCGGCCTAGAAGGTATTCTGTATGGCTGCTCGACTCTTGTAGGCTCATGATGCGATTGCAACCGCTAGTCTGAGCTGATGTTGAGAGGCGTAAGCAAACCACCGCCTATCGAGCGAGTCGCAATGAAGTAGCATGTCCCGCTGGTGGATTGAGTAGCCGGCAAGAATACGCTGCGATGGGTGTTTGATGCACCGTTGAGCGATCCGGGAATGACAGATGGAACCAGACAAAGCCGGAGAGAAGAGCCTGAAGAGGTGAGGTTGGACATCGGCCAGATCCGATGTGGCTTCCACGCCTCACCACGTGGACAAGCGTGGGCGACGACTTGCCCAATTCTTTCGCGACCACTACCCATTCCAGATCCTGAAAAGTGACCTTGAGATAAGGTAGTCAGCAGCATCACTCACCGTGCAAGATATGGATCACTCGGCAACCCTCACGCTGTCCTACAGGATGGCCTCTAGCGCTGCCGCTTTCCATTCACTTGCCCTTTTGCGCTTGGCGGCCGCGTTGTCCTTGCCCGCTCTGCGTACTGCTGCACTAGCGATTGGCCGTTCTGTATCTTCAGCGTAACAAGCCTCGCGAAGCTCTGATAAGAAGACCGTGTGGCGTAATAATCTGTACGACCGCTCGATGACACGGCGGGCCGTAGGTGGCATGGCAAGGGCACCTACATATGGTCCTGCGCCGCCGCACCATGTCAGACGAGAATTTCTGGGCTGAGATTGGGAACTCCACGAACCTCTGGCGCCAAGATGAATCGCATTCGGAGGCCATGGACCATCCAGAGGCGGGACACAGACGGAGTGCAGCTGAATACCTTGGACCACTCGGGCAAGCCTGTGGACAACGATCCTGGGTTCACGGAGAAGTCCACTGCGCATGACAATGTCGAGCCGGTCGACGTTCAGCATGGCCACTTGCAGGAGATCGAAGTCGACGTTGCACACGTGCTGCAAGATGACGAGATCAAGGATCTTGACGACGACACTTCGCCATACCCAGAAGTCCGCGCCGTGGTTCCAGAGACAGATGATCCAAGTATTCCGGTCAATACCCTTCGAATGTGGATCCTGGGAACGATATGGGTCCTCCTTGGGGCTGGTGTGAACCAATTCTTCTCTCTGCGATATCCAGCAGTGCATATCGTGTCGATTGTGGCAGAGCTTCTGGCATTTCCCATGGGTGTCGCCCTCGCATACGTCTTACCAATCATGGAGGTCGAGCTTCCATACTTTGGCAAGTGGAGAATCAACCCAGATCGTCATTTCAACATCAAGGAGCATGCCGTGATCGTGATCATGAGCAATGTTACAATTGGGTTCGCTGGAGGGGCCGATGCTGCGGGTATCATTCAAGCAGCCATCAAGTTTTATGGGTTCAAGCTCCCCGCTGGCTTCAGTGTACTGGTTGTCATGTGCTGTCAAGTCTTGGGATTTGGTGTTGCTGGACTGTGCCATCAGTGGCTAGTTGAGTATGTGCAAATGACCAGACTCACCCATTCATTGCTGACCGCCCGTCCAGACCAGCGAGTATCATTTGGCCTGGAGTGCTCGGTAACTGCGCTTTGCTCAACAGTTTGCACAGCCGAGCGAACGCAGTCGCAAATGGCTGGAAGATCTCTCGTATCAAGTTCTTCTTGGTCGTTGGATTGTGCGCTTTCGTCTGGTATTGGTATGTTCGAACGAAAGAACGTCGACGTGAAATTCTGCGACTGATTCGTCTTCAAGGTTCCCAGGTTTGATGTTCGTGGCATTGAGCTACTTCACATGGATCTGCTGGATCGCACCTAACAATATCGTTGTCAACCAACTCTTTGGGTGTGTAGCATGCCCCGTTTTGCGGAGTTCTACGATTCTAACATATGACAGCATGGAGACAGGATTGGGTCTTTTCCCACTTACGTTCGACTGGTCCCAAGTGGCATACAACACCAATCCTCTGTTGTCTCCATCATGGGCGGCGATCAACGTTTTCGCTGGCTTCATCGTGGCCTTTTGGTGCATCGTTCCAGGTAAGTATCCTCTTCAATCTATGGAACTCGTGAGCTGACGTCAATCGAGGCATTTACTATACCAACACTTGGTACACGGCTTACCTGCCGATGATGACAGCCGACGTCTACGACAACACCGGAGGTGACTACAATGTCTCCAAGATCCTCTCTCCATCTGGCACGCTCGACCCGGCTCTTTACGCGGACTACTCTCCACCGTACCTGAGTGCGACATTCGCATTCGTGTATGGGCTCAGCTTTGCATCGATCACCACCGTGTTGGTCCATAGTAAGTCATTTCCAGTCGACAAAAGAGACTCCAGGAAGCAGGTCTGGAGGCGATGAAGTTGAAATAAGCTCTTTCTCGCACCGTTTGCCGTAAAGGCGTGTTGATTACGCCAGCTTGCCATCCTGATTCCTGAATGCCGTATGGTCGGAGTTCCACCTCGGTCCAACGCCGTATGAGCACTTTTGCGAGCATATACTAATAGCTTTCTCTCGCTAGCTTATCTATGGCACGGCACCGAGATCTATGAGACCCTCCGTGGGCGACAAAAGCTCGATATCCATGGACGGTTGATGAAAGCGTATGGTTCCACTTTATCCGACATCCCTCTGCCCGCTAACAATTCGACCAGCTACAAGAAAGTTCCATGGTGGTGGAATGTCATCATCCTCGTCATCTTCACTGCGCTGTCCATCGTTCTCGTGGAAGTTTACAACACTGAACTGCCCGTCTATGGAGTCTTTCTGGCTTTGCTCATCCCGGCCATATACATGGTGCCATGTGGCTTGGTCCAAGGAATCACGAACGTCGACACGAATCAGCTGGTGAGTCTACTGAGTTGGGCATTGTGCAGCGTTCAAATTACTAACGTCGATCATAGAATGTGCTTTCAGAATTCATCGTAAGATCTAAGTCAGCCCACACTGTTACACGAATGTACTAAAAACTGTCCGACACCAGGGTGGATATATGTTCGCCGGAAAGCCACTCGCCAATATGGTCGTACGTCTTCAGCATCGTTCCCACTATCTTCCCAACCGACGCACGCTGACTAGACCCTAGTTCAAAATCCTCTCAGAAGACGTTGTATCCCAAGGCATCTTCTTCGCCCAAGACCAAAAGCTTGGCCACTACTTCAAGATTGCACCAAGAACTGTTTGGCTCGCACAAGGCTATGCTTGTATCCTGGGCTCCCTTACGCAGACTGGCGTTACGCTCTGGATGCTGGGTAATATCGATGATGTTTGTAGCTCTGATCAGGTATGCGCTTACTCCATCACGTCCGAACGACTGTAGCGCTGACGATCTAGGCCAACTCGTTCACCTGCCCGAACGGCCGCACCGTCTTCAGCTCCTCCGTCATCTGGGGTCTTGTTGGACCCAAGCGTCTCTACAGCGTTGGCAAGATCTACAGTGGCCTATTGCACTTCTTCTGGATCGGAGCTCTGATGCCGATCTTGACTTGGGTGGCGTGGAAGTATACCAAGAAGGAGTGGATCAAGAAGATCAATTGGCCACTTATCTTCAGTATGTCTACGACATGCCCCCAGCTTGTACTATGCTGACAATGTTTCACAGCTGGAACGTACAACGTACCGCCTGCCGTAAGAACCACGCGACCCGTTCGAAGTCTGGTGCTGACGATTGATAGACGGGAATCAACTACTCCTCCTGGGCGATCGTCAACCTCATCTTCAACCATTGGATCAAAGACAGGGTATCCTCACGTCTTCCTCCACAGCCTCGCCCACATTACTAATCAGCTCCCTAGTTCTTCGCCTGGTGGGCCAAGTACAACTACATCCTCGCCGCTGGCCTGGATGTCGGCACCGCGATCTCGGGCATCATCATCTTCTTTGCCGTCAGCTATCCAGGCTATTCCTTCCCGGACTGGTGGGGTAACACCGTCTATGCTAACACTGCTGATGGAAATGGGACTGCGTGGGTACCAATCCCTGATAGCGGCTTCTTTGGGCCGCCGGTCGGATCGTGGAGTTGAGGAAATTGAGGGTTGCCTGTGCGACTCCATAGAGACCATAGGCTCTGGCAAGAAGTCGTTACTCATCTATGTCTATACGCATATCGATGATCTCGCGCCGAAGAATAGTCAACCCCCAACAACAGTCGCACTGTTGTCCGCGCACGAGAAAGCAGACCCTACTTTGCCTGCCTTGAACTGATCCACGATGTTCGAGATATTCGCATAAGTTCCTCCAATACTCAGAAACAGGCCCATGATCAGCATCCCCATATGCAACCACCACAACGCCTGCTCCTTCACAGATCCCCTGAAATGCCCTACGTGTAGCGAGAACCACAGGATTGGTGGCACGACCACTCCTAAAGGCCCGAAACCCAGGGAGCCAATCAGGCTGACCAAGCTGGTGTAGAAAGGGATCGCGACGGCTAGTAGCCAGCCTACGAAGCCGCAACTAAGCGTGCAAGCTATCCAGACGAGCCAGTGGGTCTTGGTGTTCTCTGTGAGGTGATGCGTTCCACGCAGAACGCGGACGAAGAGAGTCTTCGCTGGGACGTGGACACAGATCATGCCGACTGCGATGAGGCCTGGCAATGCGACAGCGTAGGCGGCGAGTTTGATCGTAGGTCCTGCGCTGCCCAATGAGGGACTCGTAACCCATTTGCCTGCGTAGGCGTACATGACCATAGCAAGCGAGAGATATGCGGCGTTGACGAAAGCGGACGAGACGTACAGACTCCGGAAGAAGTCTTGTGGGCGTCGCATCTCGCTCATGACGGGGATGTAGCCGCAGGTGTTTGCTGAGGAGGCATATATGGCGATACTCGCGGCCCAGGCCTGCGCGAATGTGGTTCCTTCAGGGGCCGCTGCTTGGAAGCCGAGATCATAGGGGCCAGTTTGAGGTGCGTAAGCTGGTCGGGAGCGGATTGCCACTGCGATGACCACCATGAGAACGGACGCAAGGGCAGACACGAACCCAATCCAGAGGATGATTCCTAGGCCGTGAATCTTTCGAATGCTTCCTGCTGCGGTCGAGATGATGAAGGCGATGACGTTGAACACGACTGTGCAAGTCCCGTGGCTCGTGATAGCATTCAATGCAGTCCCGATCGCCAGGACCGCCAACCCGACACAGAGCAACCAGGCGAACAGATAGAGCACCTCGGCCACGAACTTCGCGACCTTACTCCCGACCTTACTGCCACTCAAATGCAGCACCGAAATCTCTGTCCCGTCGATGATCGTGTGCATCTTCGGATGAGCGAGTTTATAGTGTCCCTGGATGTACGCCGAGTAGGTATTGACGACGCCCCAGAAGATGATGAAGATGGGCGAGGCTACTCCGCCAAGGAAGTACATGGCGGAAGGCATGGAGAGGACTCCGGTGGCGAAAGTCTGTTTCATGAGGAACATACTGGCCCGTAGCCAGCCGACTGTGCGGAAGTTGACTTGGTTTTCGCCGCCTGAACCGAAGACTTCGTTTTCGTGGTGGGCGAGGTCTTGTTTTAGGGGTTCGATGGTGCCGGTGTCCATGTCTGTCTGTCCTGACACGGACGAGACCATGTCGTGTTTCTTCTCGTTGGCCATGTCTGTTCGCTACCGTTAGCTGTCGAATCGTGCAACTTCCTGCTCTGGACCGAAGGTGTTGAAGGAATGCTTTGACCACATCCAGACGATGCCGTCGATATATTGCAGCAATGGCAAGGTGAAGCTGTATCTTGTTGTTGGCCTATCGATCGATATCAATGGATGGCCGCCGGCGAGATAGTGATGTTCAGTCGCACTTGGCATAGATCATCGTTCAAGGATTTCATCTGGAGTCTGGAGCATGTGGTACCTACACGGCGCCAGGTGGGCATGTTCGCCAAGTATGGTCTTCAGCAATGCATGGCGATCGTGAGACGCGAGATTGTCGACGAGGTCGCCAGGCGTGGGGTGAAGCTCCCTGGCGTGCAAAGACTGTTCCAAATACTTGTCGTCCGATCCAGAGCTAGTGTCTTTATTTGTGGTCGGTTGCAATTGTTGACCAGTAATTGCTTAGCACAAAAAATTGCGAGCCTGCTCGATTAATATTCGCATGTCTTCTGTCGTTTTCGTACAGCCTGTCATTGGGCCCCGTCAACCATGAGTTCCGCAATCCTCACTCCCTATAACTAGCATGAATTTAGTCCTGAATCCGCACCCCATCCACTCTCTGTCGACCGTCCATTAAGGGCGTTCCAAGCCCCAACGCTCCCATGGATAAAGCTCACCGCTGCATCAACATTTCGATTTCCAGTCTGCGGCACCTCGCCACTCGCCCTCCTCATCTGCGCGCTGACGTCCACATTCAAAGGCAAATCCGTCCCATCTCCGTGAAACTTATCCAGCGCCAGACTCCGGATTAAGTTCCCATGTCGCTGCACCCAAGCCTCCTCGCTGATCGTAGCATACTTCTTCCTGCCATCTGCAACTGTCATGGAGAAGCGCCGCTCGACATCGCAAACGGTCCACCATCTCGTCAGAAAGAAGATGATCGGCCAGGTGAAGATCCAGAGGAAGGTAAGGTAGAAGATCCATCGCACCCAAGAGATACGGGCGGAGTTGATCCAGTGTGGATTGTATATGTCGACGTTTTTGTCGGCTAGGGGGAATGTGATGTCGATGTGTCCGCGATAGTGCGTAGATCTGATAAGTGGGACGATGCGGTCACGAATCTGGTCAGTATCCATGCCCGTGACGGTCCGTGATAAACGAAACGCCTTGAGCGTGCTCTTCGACTGGCAGAAGTCCTCGCACCACGCTCTGAGGTCTGGGGTCTCCTCGCTCCCAACTTCGATGTCCTGTTTGTAGCCCTTGGCGCGGACTTTAAATACCGTGCCACGATGTCTTTTGTCGCCATTCGTGGCTATATTTCGTGCCCAGAGCCCCTCTTGCTCGCGATCCGAAGTCGGAAGATACGCTTGGAGACCTAATACTATGTCGAAGTCGTAATGTCGTTCTTGCTCTTTCTTGTTGTTTTTCGTTCTCGTCTCCCAATGCCATCCTTGAATCCTCACGGCTGGTTTTGGAGGGATCAGGCTGAGGTAGGTTGTAATGTAGCCATATAGGGTTTCCGCGTCAAGCAAGCGGTCTTCCATTCGTATACTCGTCTCTGAGCCCACTGCCTTACTTGGCGAGACACCCTTATTCTTACCTCCCCTCCAGCTATTCTCGGGCGGAGCAATCGCTCGATATTCGTCCTGAGGAGGCGGCTCTTCATAGCTGTGAATCGGATTCGGCTGTACCGAGGAGTCGCCAGATACGCTCTCATCGTAGGAGGGCAATTGTGGGACATCGTCATATTCGTAATCGCTTCGAGTCGTGTGCATGGAGACCGCATCAGGATCGTCGCGATACCGATTGTTACTCCCGGCATTTGACGCGGGCACAGCTGCTGCTGCGCGCTTGTGATCTGCCGCCATGATAGTGGTTCTGATAGGGTCTTGGTGAACTGTATTGACAGAATGAAGGAAGTAATAAGACAAAGAGAAGAAACACGAAACAACGCGAGAGCGAGCTGAGCTCGCCTTAAGAGATCGCACCTAGCTGCGGCACAGGCACAGGCACGAAAGCTTGTATAGTGCTGCGCCCACCAGAGGTATCCCAAGTTTCATCAATAATCGCCTTCACCGGCGTGAGTGGTGCGTGGCAGCAGGCTGACTTGGGCTAGACGTATCGTGAAGAAACGATAGGCAGATCCTTCGTGACGGGAAGGTCGCGTGGAAGCTCACGTGCCCTGAACGGCGCTCATTGGCCATGGTGGAGCAGGTTATGGTAAATTTAGCTCTAGGATCCGAAGTTGGCCTGTGAGATCAGTCTCGACCTTGGGCATTCCATGAATCGAGCAACGACGGCCGTGACCCACTATGTGATGCGGTTCGATCATTTAAACATCGCTAAGTTCCCACGGGCTTGTTCCACGGGCTTATTCACGAATCGCGGCACTTGTATCGACGGACGACAGACGAGCCATTCGCGCAAGTCGCAAGTTGACAGTCGTAGCCCAAATCGACGTTTTGGTATTCGTTCGCGCGTATCGAAGCCAGAGTGCTCGTGGTGGCCTTGCCGTGGTCTGCACCTTGGTCCATACCTTCTCTCTTTTGGGCATTTCAACGCCATTACCATGCGCCGCGCTATATGCCCTCCATTTCCCATAAGTCATACACCTCTTCGCCAGTCTCCGAGCAGCAAAGCCGTCACTCCATCACTCCATTGACTCTCTGCTCTTCCCGCGCAGGCGCCGTGATTACCCAGTCCTTGACCCCTCCCTTCCAATCGCTGATCCTTCCGTCCCGTATCCTTACAACCACGACTCTGACTCCATCATCATCGATATAGCTCTCTCGTCCGCCATCCTCATCCCCCGCGGGCACATTCCTCGAGACTGTCCTGCTGAGACTGACGTCCTGATCTTCGTCGAAAGTATTGTTCATGAGATGTTGCTCTTTGCACCACTTCTCTTCTTCGGTCCCAGAGACCAGAACATGTGCTGAGCCGTTTATCGTGGCTGAGATGGAGGATACGGCGGTGCTGTTCATTTGCATGAGCATTTGGGCGAGGGAGCTGCGGGGTCCACCAGTGGGGCTGCGTTCGCGATCGGCGCCGGATAGAGTGTTCGGTGGCCGGGACGAAACCCAGTCGTGTACGAGGAGGGAGACGTTGGGATTTGAAAGTAGATTCGATGTCTTTTTCGATGACGGGTTCGAGGTCATGATTATGGCGGGGCCCGGCGGGAGGCTCGACGTCGATGGGAATGGATGTGAGGGCAGATAGGTGAACTTCATGAGCGAGACATGAGGTATGTTTGAGGTGCATGTTGCGAGGTGGAGCTGTCATATCGCATTAGTCTAGTATCACGTGCGGGTGTTGGGTGAGTGAATCTTACGAATCTAGCATTTTGAAGGCATGTGACGACTTCTTGAGGCAATCTCTCAGATGCGGTAGCATGGCAGGGCATGGCGGATTCTTCCCAGCGGATCGGTGTCGCTGTATCAGCTGCCATTGTGTTACTCAGTGGCACAGATGGTTCTGGTGAGTTGGAGAAGCTGATGTGTTGTGGTTGTTGAAGATTCCATCCAACGAGGCAGGCCGGTCAATCAAAGCTACATCAAATGACGTCGCGCTTTGATTGACGAAGGTAAGGTAGGGCTTCGGGCCGAGCTGAAACGTCTCCTGCCTTGAATCCTGCTCCGCGGCTGTCGACTTGCGCGTTGCAAGTGGCTTGGACTGGAAACTTGGTCCATTGACCTTCGCTACTTAAAGCTGCCGCAATCAACGACACTGACTCGAAACACGCGACCCTGCTCCCCGCCGCGCTCTTCAAACAAAGCATACCTAATCTTAATCGAAACGCAACGTCGTCATGTCGGGAGAGTTCTCTCGCGACGAAACCAACGGCGACGTCTCAGCCTCGAGCCCTGCAGCTGCCACTGGACTCAATCACAGCACCAATGGAGACACTCCTGCCAGTCCCCTGGCGCCCAAGCCAGGCTCAAGCGGCGGCCTGCCAAACAACAAGGCCGTCGACGATGTCATGTACTCGAACATTGGCGTGGACACGCTGCTGGGTCGCCTCAAGCAAAGCATTGCCTCTGCCCGCGACTTCGCGCAATTCTTGAAGAAACGCAGCAGCTTGGAAGAAGATCAGGCAAAGGGACTGAAGAGATTAGCGCAGAGTCAATTGGAGAATGTCAAGAGGAGTGAGGTGCGAGGTGGCTCGTACGCTGCTCAAATGTCTGAGCTCTTACGCGTCCACGAGCGCATGGCGGACAACGGGATGCAGTTTGCGCTGAGTCTACATCAAATGCACGAAGATCTTGACGTCTTGAGCTCCAACATGGAGAGGGGCAGGAAGCAGTGGAAACACGAAGGTCTGGCTGCGGAGAAGACTGCTAGCGACGCAGAGCAGGCAATGCAAAAGGCGAAATCGAGGTATGACAGCCTGGCCGAGGACTACGATCGTGCGAGGACAGGGGATACCAAGGGCAGCAGGAGGATCGGGTTGAAGGGTCCGAAGAGCGCTGAACAGTATGAGTCCGACATGCAGAGAAAGGTAGAGGCAGCGGACCAAGACTACAAGGAGAAAGTCAGGCAGGCGCAAAACCAGCGTGATCAGCTCCTGAAGACCGATCGTCCTAAAGCTGTCAAAGCCCTGCAAGAGCTCATCAAGGAATGCGATAGCGCCTTGACTCTGCAATTGCAGAAGTTCTCCACCTTCAACGAGAAGCTGCTCCTTGGCAATGGTCTTGCTGTAAGCCCCCTGACCGATGGCACTGGTCCACGGACTCAGAGAAGCCTCAGAGATCTGGTCATGGATATCGACAACGAGAAGGACTTCCACAGCTTCATGAGCAGCCACTCGGGCAAGGTGGCGAGGCCGAGTGAAATACGGTACGAGCAGCATCCAACTCTCGCTCCAAAGACACAAATGCCCAGATCCGTTGCTCCACCCTCACAGCCAAGTGCTCCAGCAATGCAGCCAACTCTAGCAGTCAATACGACTGCTTCACAGCCCGGATCGATGACCAGCAGATACGAATCGCCTGCGCAGCCTTTCAGCCAGAACCCTCCAGCATCCAGCTACAGTCACCAACAATCGCCGCTACAGGATACGCAAACACCGCCCTACCAGCCGACTCAGTCACCTTACAACACTCAAGCGACTCCACTCAAAGACACTTATAATACACCCCCGTATCCCATGGACCCGTCAGAAAGAGCTGGGACAGGCTTCTCCCAGCATCAACAGACGACCGGCTTGATTCCGGCCACCGGAACGCCTCTGGACTCTTTCAGTCATCAGTCAGGCCTCGGCGATAGAGGCCAAGGAAAAGTGTTTGGCAAATCACTGGACGACCTCTTCGCTCGTGATCAATCGGCTGTCCCCATCATTGTCTTCCAGTGCATACAGGCTGTGGACATGTTTGGCCTGGAGACTGAAGGCATCTACAGACAGAGCGGTACTCACTCCTACATCAACAAGCTGCGCGAAGCGTTCGATACGCTACCCGCGAATAGCCCTCAGTTGGACTTCCGCAATCCTGCCAACTTTTTCCACGACGTAAACGCGGTAGGCAGCTTACTAAAGGCATTCTTCAAGGAGCTGCCAGATCCGCTGTTCACACGTGCAGGATACGCCCACTTCATCGAAGCGGCCCAGGTGGACGAAGAGGTTCAGCGTAGAGATGCTATTCACCAAGGCATCAACGATCTGCCAGATCCCAATTACGCAACTTTAAGAGCTCTGGTATTGCATTTGCATCGTGTAATGCAGAACGAATCGAAGACCAGGATGAATAGCGAGAACTTGGCGGTCTGTTTTGCGTGAGTCAATCGTTACTATTGGTATATGTGGTCAGCAGCTAACACGGTGACAGACCAACCCTCATGGGCAACCAAAACGGCGCAATTGCTGACGCGAGTTGGCAACACAAAGTGGTGGCGACGATCCTGGCAAACGCTACGGCCATCTTCGACGAGGATTGAGGAAGCTTTCGACACGAACCGTGATGAATTTCCGCGTGCATCATAGCGAAGTGTACGCCAACACTTTGGGGTGAGCTTCTTTCAGGAATACAGTACGGCCGAAAGCATATATCTTAATGAGTTTCTAATGAGAACATTTGTATTAATCGAAACGAATTTGTCACCACGGTCGCCCTTCCGCAGTGCCGTGACATCGAAGCAGCAAGGAAAGCATCGACAACCTGGCGATCAAATTAATAGGTTCTGGTACCAGTGACATCGTGCCCAGGTGAATGCGAAGGCTTGGTGCTGACTCAACGCACGAGCCTGTCAGGGCTGAGCATAACGGCGTCGGTTGAGGAACAGCAGCCGAGCCGAGCTCTTGAAAACAGGTAAAGCTCGCTCAAAGCACAGTGGGAGCGACCTGGATCAAGCCATTGCTACGATCGTACTGACAGCTTCGAGCTGAATCCACGCAAGATTTACTCGACCGATGGCCAGCGCCATAGTGACACAACGGCCTAAGGTACTCTTTTGGATCAACAAAGACGCCAAGTCTAGCAGTGTCTCCAACAGCTCGCGCGAGCAACGCTCTGCCATTCAAAGCCAGGTTCAACGAGGTCGCCCACGGAAGAGGAATTCAAAGGATAAGAAGCTGAAATCAACGATAATTGCCTCATCTACGAGTGCCTCCGACGTATCAGCACCAGCGACCCTGACTCCAGAACGACCAAAGGAGCTGTACGATGCCGCAATCCGATCGATAGCTGCACCAGCGGATCCCTTCGATAGTACATCGATACAGATTGATACAACAGCGCATGGCTTGCTCCGTTACTATATCCACTACTACCATCCTTCGCAGTGGCCCAACGAGACTTTGTCTCGCGACAAGGGGCCGTATTCGTACAATGCTTCCGTCCATCGCATCGTGCACACAGCGGTGCAGAATCAGTTGATGATGTTCTGCCTACTGAGTGCCGCATCCTCCCGAATTCAGCATATCGATCGGCTGGAATTTCCGAGCGTGGCGCGAAAGCAGGATAGCTACACGCAGAAGGCTCTGCAGCTCATGAAAGCGAGGGTCACCGAGGTGGAGCAACGGGCAGAGCCGCAGGATGAGGCAAGCCTGTATGTGCTGCTGCAATGCATGCTGTTTCTAGGGATGTGTGGAGTGTACGCAGATGACTTCGAGGCCGGCAGGATTCATCTGCAGATCTCGCTTGCTTTGCTTGATCAAGTGGGCGGAGTTTACAACTTGAAAGACCAACACTTGCAGGGGCAAATACTCATGTCGGATCTGTTCCTTGCATGCGTGGATCTGAAGCCTTGTGCTTGTGGATGGGAATATGACCCCGGGCCGGCTTCTGTGCTCGGGCTGGAGGACCGTGAATTACGGGGGATGGACGCGGAAAACGAGACTATGGGCTCTGCTTTACTCAGCAACGACAAGGATGTGGTGCCGACAGAGTTGAAGAAACTCATTGAGCAGATCATTGAGACTTATCAAGTCAAGAACGGACTCCAAACATCGGCAATGACGACAGCCCGCGCTCTCCAGACTGGAAAGTGGATCACACGACGCAACATGGCTCTTCGAGCACGACTGCTAGATCTCAAGAACGAAGACAACAAGAACCACGCTCTGAGGGTGGTCTTAATCATGTGGACACTGCTGTCGATGAATATCACAGGACGACTCAAGACTGTCAAAGTCATGGCTGCGAAACTGCGTGCGATCATCGCAAAGATACCGCTAGGGCAATGGAGCTCTCGAGAGAATGAGCGGCTCTGGATCCTTCTTGTCGGGTATACTTGCTCGCCAGAGGGGTCTCAATTGTCAGAATGGTACTTGGAGCAGATACAAGCTGATGAAATGGTGAGGATGAGGTTTCTGGGAGCATTCACATCTGGTAGGGGTCTGGGTGATTGGCTCGAAAGCTTTCAAGAAGGCTTCTTGTATCACCAACCGGTGCAGAGGCCCCCGACACTGGAGCTGGCCGAGAAGATCATCAAGGCAGAGAAGACATCTTGGGTCTGTGAGAGCTAGCGGCCGGGAAGTGTCAGATCTACACTCACTCTGGATGTTGACGCTTGGACCGACTTGGCACTTTAAGCTTCAGCTTCGGATCCTGCAGATGGTCGAAAGCGAGACTGTTACCGAATTGGGAAGTTGTGGACCGATGTGCCGTCGGTTTGCCCAACGCGTGCTACGCGTCAGCTGCCGATTGTTCCTTTGCATTGCTGTAAAACCAGGACGTGCGTACTCTCAGGCAGAATCAATGCCTGCCTCTCACTTCTCCCAGGTGACTTTTCCCTGGCGCAGCTGCACAGGGGCTTTTTCACCTGCTGGCTAAAGCTGAACGATGGGCGACTCCGTTACACATGACACCACAGAATTCCATTTGGCAACAGTCTCGCACATTGAGAATGGCCGAACCGCGATGTCTTCACTAATAAAAGCAGACACCTTGCAACGGTTCACTTTGTGTTTGCAACAACATCAGCGCGACCATACCGACGATGGCATCTATATCCATACCTGCATCAATGCGAGCGATCGTTCACACTCATTCGACCCAGACCCTGAGCTTCGTCGACGATGAGCCCGTCCCAGAGATACCTCCAGGCGAGTACCTTCTCAAGAATGAAGCAGCCGCCGTCACCAATGGCGAATTGATGTGGCCTCGTCCCCCAGAACTCGACAGATCCTACCCTGGCGTTGAAGCGGCCGGCATTATAGTCAAAGGTCCCAACAATGGCAAGTTCAAAGCCGGCGACAGAGTCTACCACCGTGTAGTCTACCCACGAGGAGGCGGGGCCCGAGAATACTCGACCGTGACAGAAGACGTCCTAGCCCTTCGTCCCTCCAACATCTCCGCTGAAGAAGCAGCTAGCATTCCTGTATCAGCTCTGACAGCCTGGCAAGGCCTCTTCGAACAAGCTGCTCTCGAACCAAGCTTCACTACGACCCCACACCGACCAGAGGACCATCGCCCCAGGATCTTCATCAATGGCGCTTCAGGTGGTGTGGGCAACTGGTATGTCCAACTCGCCCATGCTGCGGGCTACCATGTCACTGCTACCTGCAGCACTCGCAACACTGCCCTCGTCCGCGACCTCGGCGCCGACGAAGTGATTGATTACACGCAGACCTCCCTTCCAGTCTACTTCACCACGCATGCCAAATTTTCCCCCGTGTTCGACAACGTCGGCGGCGACTCCCTTCTAGCTGCATGGCATGCTGTGGCGCCCGGAGGAAAACTTTTCACCATTGCACCACCGGGCGAGTTTGAGGATTTCGTCAATTGGAAGTACGAGCTGAAGGTCCCAAGGGATGACGGAATTAGTGACGGTGTGAGTGGGAGATTTTTCCTGATGAGAGCGAGTGGAGAGCAATTGGAGAAGATTACAGATTTGGTGGAGGATGGGAGATGTAGGGGTGTTGTCGATCGAGTTTGGGGGTTGCGGGAATCCGAGGGGGCTTTTGAGAGAGCACGAAGTGGGAGAGCGATCGGGAAGGTTGTGATAAAAGTGAGCGAGGAGTGAGGAGTGAGCGAACGAGATGCAGCTTCGTACGTGCCCTGAAAGGTGAGTACAGCTTCCACGATGGACTTTCATGTTCTTGAGCTGACTTGCGGGAGCAGCCGAGCAGTTCGTGAGTGAATGTTTGGCTGGTTCCCCGCTACGTCACATGCACGTGGCCGCGCAAACGGCACTAGCCTACGTCGCATCACTCTTCTCTCCTTCTCGTCAAATTCTCAACTCGCCTTTTTTTTGCACTCATACCACCGCAGCAAAGCTCCACCACCACCATGAAGTCTCGCCCGCCGGGTCGCAGTGAGCAGGGAGCCAGCCTAAGAAGCTCAATCCAGGATCCGCCACACAGCGCTCAAGTCTCCCTTAGTGCACCGATGTCCCCGACTGCGGATGTGTCTCTGCTACACATTGCCTCATATGACCCAGACAGTACGCCGGAGATGTTTCAGGCCGCCGAACGGGAGAGGGTTTCGTACGCAGAGTCTTTGCAAGGGCAATCCAAGCTCACACTTGGTACCTCTACACACCTCGACAAAGCGACGCTGCTACAATCTTTCCACCAGACAAAGGCCATGACTGATGCAGTCATCAATTCGGTGGGCAAGCAAACGTGGAAACGCCACGCCGTGTTTATGCCAGATCCTGAGCGATACGCACCGTGCTCAAAGCCAGTGGAGCGACTTCAGCAGGTATGATCTCTTCATTGTTGGGCATCTCGACTGGAACTAATCGGCGACAGATCAAACTCAGCGACCTTCGCTTAGAGAGCCATCACGAAGATCGCTACCTCGTTGTGCACATCGTGGCTGAGCCTTTCCTTGAGTTCTCAAACATCCTCACAGTTGTCGAGGACGAAACTGGCGAAGTTGATCTCCTCACAGTCGAACATGCACAGCGCACGTTGGGCCATGAAGTGCTGCCCAAGGGTGCGTACTTCGCGATCAAAGAGCCATACTATACTGTCAACACAAACAAAGTCTCATGGCATATTCGAGTCGACCATCCTGGCAACATATCGCGGCTCGCACCCAACTCACCACTACTGCCGCCGACCTTCCGCCTAGAGAATCTCGCAATCGGTGCCAAAATGGCGGAAGCTTGGAAGAAGGAAGGGAACGATGCCGTCAGGCTGGACACCGCAAGTGGCTACAACCGGGCAGCTCACTGTTACTCTGCTGGCCTGGCTTGTGTTGGAGACCAAACCGAGCTCAAGCTGGATCTGCTTCGCAACCGAGCATTGGCCAATTTCGAACTTGGACGCTACGATGCCGCTGGACAAGATGCACATGATGCCATCAACGGGTCGCAACTCCCAACGACGAACGCCTTGAAGTGCCTGGACTACAAAGCCTATCGCCGTGGTGCACGAGCTGCATACAACCTTCGGCAATGGCGGAAAGCTGAAGCGCTGCTCAAGGCTTGTCTCCAGCTGAAACTTGACGTTGATACCACGGACGCCCAGGACCTTCTTGCCATGGTCAAATTGCGCTTGCGCGAGGAATCTACTGGGAAATATGACTTCGCGGCCATCACAGGTAATCTCGGAAAGAAATCGAGAGTAGATGTCGCAGACTTCATCAAGCGCACAGAGGTCCGACCAAGCGCAGGTCGTGGTCGCGGGCTTTTTGCGACGGAGGTAGATATGAATCACTCGACTCTGAAATAGCATGCTGACAACTCGCAGGACCTCTCTCTCGGTGACATCGTACTCGTCGAGAAGGCTGCGCACATCATGTTCGAAAGCGATGAGGATTTCTACTCGGCTCGCAGTTACGAGGCAAAGGCACAACATGCATCAAGCCATCACAGAGCGCTGTGGCAGAGTATCGTTCGGGAGCTTGAACGCAACCCATCGCGCGTCCACGAGATGCTCAACCTCTCCGATGGCGAATCCCCCAGCGACAACGGCCAGAACAAGACGCTTGGCGAGCAGCCCACTATGGATGTCTTTCGCATTCGGAAAGCCGTGATGAACAATGTGTTGTAGAACCAAGCGAGAAGCGATAAGTTTTTCATTTAATGGGCGGGCTCTAAGCTGATATAGCCCGCTATGATGCTATCTATAAGCGGTATAAGAAATACACTTATGTGACGTGTCTGCTTAACGCTCAGATCGAGAGCTTAGACTACTGTTATAATATCCTCCCCTACTGTTATATACTTAACCTTAAGTACGTATAATTAGAAGCTTTTAGAAGCTCTAAGTAAATAAATACGCTTCTAGAAGCGCTAGGTAGTAACTCGTAAATTCTAAGTAAACACCTAAATACTAAAGGTATATAATTACTAGACTATTTACTCGTTAAGTAGATAGCTTAAGTAGACGCTTTTTTTCCTTAAAACTTCCTCTTTTTTTTCTTTACTAATACCTCTTTCTAAAACTCTAGCTATACTAAGTAGCTTCCCTTTTATATTAAGTACTAGTTAATAACCCTTCCTTATATACGCGTATATAGCTATATCTACTAACTAACTAGTTCCTACTATATTAGCGCTATTAAGTAGTAGTAATCGAGGAGGTAGCTTAGGTAGTAGTAGTAGCTCTAGTAGGCGAGGTAGCGGGGATTCTAATAAGAAGACTCTAAGTAAGAGCGAGGGTAAGAAGCTAAAGACTCGGCGTTAGCTTAAAGATAAAGAAAACGAGTATTATTATATTAAGAGAGGCGTCTTAGATACCGAATACTAGCTTACGATTTAGAATAGCTTTGTTACTAATATCTACTATAAGAACGCTTATACGCTTATAAATATAACTCCTATTAGCGTAGCGCTTAGTATTAAATTCGGTACTAACTTAGCGAACTTAGTAACTACTACTAATCTATAGAACGCTAACTAAGCTTTACTTCGTTATTCTTAAAATCGTCTAGTACTTAATACTCTAAGTCTCTTAAGTAACGATAACCTTTACTATCGCTTAGTACTATACTACTTTAACTAGGATACGGCTCGTAGTAGCTTAGTAGATTATAATAGTCGTCCGATTCTTCGTTTTATATAGTAGCGCTTAAGGCTTATACTCTAAAGTAAGTAGACTGTCGATAGTAAGTAGATTATAGAGGTATATATCCTACTATAGTAGCTTAGTACTTATAGCGACTAGTATAGTAATAAGGCTAAGTACGTTCGTAAACTCTAACTTAGTAAGATAGTACCTTTACTAGATTACGCTCGTAACGCTAGTCTCTAAGTAGCGACTCGTTTTCCGAACTTAATTATTTAGGATTATAAATATAGCGATATAGTTAATAACCTAACTTAATAGCGCTTTATTTCTATTATTACGTAGGCTTTTAGTATATAAGCTAGCTTAGGAGAGCGATATATAGGTTATAAGAATACTACTTCTTTATTAAGCCGCTTAAAGCTACTATTTAGTAGTAGTAACTACGTTCGTAGCCCGCTTATAAATAATGCTTATACTAACTACACTTAGAATAACTATTAGGACCGTTATTCTTATACGGACTAGAATATTACTAAGTAGAATCGACTTAGTCCTCGTTATAGGGATTAGACTACTCTAAGTAGTAGCGCTAGGCCTAAAGGTACTCTAGCCGAGGATTAAGTACTTATATACGATCCTAAGACTAATAACTACTTTTAGGTTAAGCGTACTCCTCCTTAGGAGAGCGAGTAAGTAAACTAGCGACTCTAGAATCTAGACTAAGTAGAGTAGCGTCGTTATACTTTAGTAGCTATATAGCTTAAAAATAGGCGTACTAATATTCGTAATAATAACTATTATATTACTCGTAGTAATACTTAGCGCTAAACGGATTCTCTATATACTCCTCGGACTCTAGGTAGTACTACTATTATATATAGTAGCTCTCGCGAGCTTCCTATTATAATCCTAGAGGATACTAAGCTACTTAGTAATTTTAGTCGAGCTCTAAGTAGTCTAAGTACGCTAGTACGTTTTCTAGGTACTCCTAACTATAGTAAGACTATCGTACTTAAAGATACTTCTCTAGTCTTTAATATACTAGTTCGTAACGAGTCTAGCTATCTAGTAGCTCTAAACGTACTAGCTAGCTAGTAGTACGTACTTCGAGTATATAATAAGAGTAGCTTAGTAGAGAGTATAAATCGGATTCGTAACTTAGAGGCCGAATATAATCGCCTTCGTTATAACCTAGCCTTCTAGCGTTCGCTTAAGAACTCTATATAGATAGCTTTAGCTCGTTAAACTACTTCTCGTCCTCTAAATAGCGTATTACCTAGGTAGAGAGAGGATTTCTGCTTTTATAATATAATCTTTATAGCTATATATATTACCTTCTTTTAGAATAGTATAACTTTAACTCGTCTAGCTATCCGTAATCCGCTTAATAGTCGGTATATATAGATCGATAGGCCTACTTATAATCTAAATAGTAACGTTAGCTTAATAGAGTAGTTTCGTAACTACTTACTATAGTAGGTATTTAGTCGTCGCTCTATTATAGGCGATTAAGATATTACTTTTTAGTAGCTAGTTATTAAAGAGTAGCGTATATTAACGATAGCGCTTAGTAATCGTAAGCGTACTAACTATATTCGTTAGTTAGATATAGTAGTAGCTAGCTATAACTCTCGTTAGGAGTATATTACTAAGAATATAGATAGTTAAGGTTAGTTCTTTCGAGGTAGATAGCTTAGTAATAATAGTACTAGTAAACTAAGGTCTTCGGACGCTTAGTAACGTCGATACGGTTCTCTAAACTTACTTAGCTTAAAACTTAGGTTTCGCTAGTAGTTCTATAAAAGGTATTTAGTATTTAACTTCTTAATTTTAGGCTTAGAGTACTATACTATTAGAATATAAGAAATAAACAGATCTTCGGATACTAATTAAGCTCTTTTAGCCTACTTAGTAGTAATCCTTCGTAATAATCTTAAACTATAGGAACTAGGGTTAGATACTCTCTAGGTAATCCTACTTAGAGTTAGTACTAATAATACTTTAGGTTTCGCGGGTTCTACTTATAGTCTAGTAGACCTACGTAGCTGTATCTTAGGTTTAGCTAGCTACTCTTTAGCTCGTTTAGCCTTAGATATAGTAGGCTTCTAAGCCTCGCTTAGTAGAGGTTAAGGTAGTATCGTTTCCTTAAGTAGCTTTAGAGGTTCCTTATTATCTAGTTAGGAGTTAACTAGAGGATCTAAGTTCTTAGGCGAAGTAGCTTAGATCTTAGGAGATAGTAAGGTAGGTCGAATAAGTAGTATAGAGTTAATCGCTTAGAATATTCCTATACCTCGGTTCCCTACTTAGCGTATCTATTAAGAAGCTTTCTCTAGTTAAAATAGAGTTTACTTAGGAATTTTTAACCTCTACTACTTAGCCTCGTATATAGCGATAGGAATAGTGTTTTCTATACTACTTAGCTATACTCTAAACTCCTTATTTATCGAGCTTCTCTACTTATTATTAATAAGCTTTATTATATCTTTAATACTTAGGCGATTTTATTTAGATTTACGATTTCCCTCCTCTACTAAGAGGTTAAGCGCGTTCTTATAGTTACCTAGATTATCTATCTAGCGTTTCTATTATTACTATAGCAGGAGTTTTCGTTTTTTAAGTCTAGTATTCTTTAGATACGTAATCGGGCCTTTAAGCTTAATCTCGGACGAGATTAGTAGCTAGATACCTATAATATATACTTATTCTTATATATACGTTTATCTAGTTAATTTCTAAGCTTCCTATTAATCTAGCTAACGAGCTAGTACCTTAGATAGCCTATATTTCGAGATCTCTAGCCTAGAGCCGCTATTTAGTATTACTACGTAGAGTAATTCTTCTAGTCGATCGAGGCTAGGGCCTACTATATTTTAGTAGTTAATATAAGGGCTATTTTACGTCTTATAAGACGTTAGTAGTAGTACTAGTACGGCTTAGGTAACTAGCGTTACTAGTACTATTATTTAACTCGAGTCTAGCCTATTAAGAAGCGCTAGACGCTACTTAATACTAAGAACTAGTAAGATAGAGATTAATACTAACCCCTAAGGAACCTTAAAACTACTCTAAATTCGAAATACTCTAAGAAACTTATAAGTACGCGGCCTAGCTAGCTATTTAAGAAGCTATGTAAGTCTAGATATAAAATAGACTATAGTCGACGTAAGTTCGGCTTTCTAAGGGGACGCCTAAGGATTACTACCTTATAGCTATAAGTTTTAAGCTATCTAGTACCTACTAGGTATAATTCCCTAGCGCCTATATAAAACCCGATTAAAAAGAGGTTTACTCTCTTACTATAAGATTACTAGGCACCTATAAGATACTCTCTTAAGCTATAAAGAGTTAGAATACGATTAATAAGGATATTTAATAACGCTTAGCTAATCGCTAGCTATAATAGAATCCTACTTATAGGATTTTATAATATTCTAGCTACTAAATCGTCGTCGTTCTTAGTTATTCTATTCTATCTCTTTTTAGCGTAAGAATATATCCCTATTAATTAGACTACCTATAGAGAGCGCTAGTCTAACTCTAAAATCTACTAAGGAGGATACCTTAGGTATTTAACCCCTAGTCCGGATCGACGGATATAAGCTTTATACTAGCCTACGCTTAATCGAGCTATTTAATAAGGCTTAGGTAAGGATATACGTTAATACCGCTCTATTAATATAAGTAACTACTCGACTACTAGGCTCTTAATTACCTAGATAGGTATTAATAATAAGTATAAACCGCTTTTAAACTTAGTACTAGCCTGATTCGGAGACCTTCTAGCCTAATAGTAATATTAAAGGGATTAGAGCTTAGTTTCTCGATATACTAGCTACTATCTACCTTCTTTATTCTTAGGCTCTTAAACTAATTTTTAATACTACTACTAAGTATATACTTAAGTAAGTACGCTAGTATTCGATTATTTCTCTCTTTAGAACTTCTTATCTTTACTATACCTAAACCCGATACTAAACTAATAAAATAATATATCTAGACCCGCTACTAATACTAGTTTAGAAGAAACTAACGTTTAGCGTTAAGTAAGGGAAAAGGAAAAGGCTATTACTATAAACGTAGCCTAATATCCTAACCTATTTATTCTCTATAATCTAGCCCCTCTAATTCCTAAGGACGACGTAGACAATAGAGGTAGTAGTAACTATAATAATTAGAACCCCTCCTCGTCGTCTAACGATATTCTAATTAACTAAGAACCGACTCCGCCTACTACTAATACTAATAGGTTCTCTAATCTAAATATTATAAATAACCCCTTTACTAACCTTAGCGTTATATTACCTTAAATAACTATAGAGTAGTTTATAGGCTTTATTAATAGTTTTCTAAGGAATATAGCTCCGGCTAAACTGCCTCCTATAACGAATAGTCTCTAACGCTTCTATATTACGCTAACTCTAGGGAAGAACGGGGTACTCTCTCGCTTTAAGAGTAGAGATACCTCCTAGTTTATTAAGTAAATAGAGAAGTATATCTTCTTAGATATATACTCTATACTAGATAGTACGCGTAAAATCGATCTAATTAAGCGTTTTACTAATAAGGACCTTTAACGCTAACTTTTAGTCTTACCTAACTATATAGAAGGAGATTATAATCGATTTAAGGCTTACTTTCTTATATAATACTCGGATCTTAATAGAGATTATCGAATATAAGATCGCTAATTCCTTAAGGACCTTACTAGCGCTAGTTATATAGATAAGAATAGTAACCTTTAGTATAGTAAGCTAGAACGAGGCTTAGATATATTTAAACTTAGCTACTAGAACGTCTAAAACTATAACGAGTACTCTAAGATTAAACTTATACTTAAGATATTACTAAACGATATTTAGCTTTATATTATTAAACGTAAAAGTATTAATATACGTAATACTAGTACCTTTAACGGCTTTAACGAGTATTTCGACTTAGCTAAGAATAAGATTAGCGCTCTAAGGAGTATTACTATAACGGGTATAAATAGGTAAAGAATACTATATTCGGAAAGTAATAAGAAGTTATATAGTCTATCTAAGAGAGCCCGAGAGGGGCGTCTATAAGTAAAAGAAGCTCGGCGTAGGATAGGCTAAGCTATCGATTACGTAATAGCGAGTTACTAGCGTATCTAGCTATAATACTACCCCCTCCTTTTAAATTACGCTCCGGAGTAATACCCTATATAACTAGTAATACCTATATAAACGCTTTATTATTATTAAGTCTAATAGACTTATTATATTTATTATGTCTATTAATATCCTTATCTCTAAGTAATAGGGAATATCTACTATAACTAGCTCGAGAGGAGTAGATAGTATCTAGAGATACTAAGCGCTAGTCTATATCGCTATAAGTAGGTATAGGCTTAACGTAAGAGCGTTAGTCGTAAAAGCGTTAGCTTACGCTATAAGTAACTATATACTTAGCGTAGGCGCTT
Organism: Zasmidium angulare; assembly: GCA_002786045.1. Classification (NCBI taxonomy): domain Eukaryota; kingdom Fungi; phylum Ascomycota; class Dothideomycetes; order Mycosphaerellales; family Mycosphaerellaceae; genus Zasmidium; species Zasmidium angulare. The sequence goes on from NHNX01000009.1 coordinate 592,808, forward strand.
AGATCGTTATTATATTAAAGTATATCGATTCCTTTACTAGTTAGTATAGTATTACTAGTAGCTAGAGCCGAGATTATTAAACCGCTTATTACTAGTATAGTATATAGCGTTACTACTTATACCTAGGTAAAGCCTATCGTAGTTTTATTAGTATCTACGAGAACCCCTCTATTATTAGAGTCGTAGTAGTCTTTAGACTTATAAGGTATCTAGTTAGTAGGTAGAGTAAATCCTAGTAGAGTAAACTTATTAGGATAGTCGTAATAAAAGTCGGCGATAGAGGCTATAGAATATTCTATTACGTCCTCGGCCGGCTCCTATATTATCTCTCCTTTATAATAACTACGCTATCTAATTTTATACTCGAATATAGGTTACTTACCTCCTCTTAGTACTCTACTAGGTAGTATACGCGACTATAAATTAACTACCTCTTAAACTTTAAACTCTTTATATATAGTACTAGTATCTATAACTTAAATTAGAGGCGGCGGAGGCGCTACTTAGCTAGGTAGCAGTAGCTCGGCGAGTCGAAGGAGGTTAGTATAAAAGATATCGTATACTCGTATAGTATCTAGGAGCTAGACTTAATAGGTATTACCTAGTAACACCTCTATTACTATATAGAGTCCTATAAACTAGTAATTAAGCTTCTTTAATAGCCTATTAGTAGCCTAGTTACGTATACTTATATAGACCTAATCTCTAATAGAGTATAAGTATATAGGCGTTCTATACTTATTAGTATTATCCTTATAGAGTACTTATACTAGAGTTATTTATTTACGAAGAAATTCGGTAGTAGCCTATATAGTCTTAGTAAAGCGATCCGCGCTAGCTATATCGAGTCGTTACTTAGCTAGTAGTCTAACTTTACGTAGTAGATTAAGTTTAATATTACTAAAGCTCTAATTCTTACTAGTCTCGGCTATTAATAGTAATACGCCTATAGTCTCTAAAGGAGTGTTAAAGGTAACGAACTTAGCTAATAGTAGCTAGTCTAGCTAGTTATTTTAGGCGTAGTTACTAAAGGTATAGAGGTACTACTCTATCTACTTATTTATAATTTCTAATTAACCGTCGGTCTTAGAGTAGAATATAGTAGATAACTTACAGTTAATACGGAGGATTTAGTATAATCGCTTCTAAAAAGTAGATATCTACTAAGTCCTACGATTAGATACTATACTCTTAGGTAACCTATATCTATATACGACGTACTTAACGTATATATACGTAATATATTTAGCTTCTATAGATAGGACTAGGATTAGCTTACGGCTTTTCCCTAGTTAGTAAGTAATAGTAAAGATATTCTTATAGGTCTAGCCGTTAATAGTGTACTTACTAGGTAGTAGCCTAGTTACGAAATCTATAGCTACGTCTTCCTAAGTACCGAAGAGTACTAGTAGGGGTTAGAGTAAGCCTAGGTACTAAGTATTATCCGGCTTAGTCGTACGATAAGTACAATAGCGGCGTATAAAATTCCTAATAAATCGCGATATACATAGCTATAGGTAATAATAGGTAGCTAAGTTAAAAGTCTTACTTTTACTAACGTAACCCGTAGTAGAGTCCTTATAAAACGCTTTAGTAATACAGACGCGAATATAGCTGTTATCTTCGTTATCCTTAGGAATAAAGAGCGAATATAAACTATAGTAGTTTAGTAAGTAAATAAAACCGTTAACGAGTATCGTATATTCGTTATCTATATAAAAATAACGGAGGAGCTTAACTAGTTATCTAGCCTTAATCTATCGGATAGCTTCTTAGATATTAGGCTTCTTATATAGTGTCTAGATAGCTGTAAGTAGGTCGGCGTCGTTAATAACTATAGAGGCGGATAGTCGTAATATATAGTCTAGCGTAAGGATCGTCTATTACTAATAAACGTACCTCGGGTTATTAGTACTACTAAGTATATCTTAAGAACGTCGAGTTAACGAGTCTAGCTTAGTGCTTTATACTCTAGGTCTATAGATAATCTTAAAGTTAAACTAAGATAAGAATTCGTACTAATAGGCTTAGTAGCGATTAAGCTACTTAGTAGTTATAAAGTACTCTAAGTTCTTATAGTCTAAATAGACTATAGTAGGCTTATCTTCGCCTAGGTCGCTCGAGTTAGCGTCTAGTTTATTTATAGTAAGCTCTAGGCGCTATTCCTTAAATACTTTAATAATAGCTATAAGTTCCTTATTATAAATATCGTAATTATATTCCTATAGGGACATCTTCTTTAATAGGAAGGCGACTAGATAAAGAATACTAGTATTAGAGTTTCGTTATAATAGTACTATTATAGTTACGAAGTCGGAAGTATTAGTTTCTAGAATAGTTTTACGCCTAGGTACGAATAAAGATAATACTAGAGCCGCTTAAAACGCTACCTTTAGTATATTAAATACTTACTAGTATTCCGACGTCTAGTCCTATACTAGCTTATCCTTAGTATAGGTTAGGTTTATTAGAGGGTAAATAATACGTAAGAAGTTAGCGATAAACCTCTAATAGAAGTTTATAAAGCCGAGGAAAGCGAGTACGTCTTTAATATTACTTAGTACTTACTAGTTAACGATAGCGGCGACCTTCTCGGGGTCTATCTTAATACTATCTTAGCTAATAATAAGCCTAAGGTACTTAGTTTTATATATATAGAACTCGTATTTATTAATATCTAGCTATAGGCTAGCTACTCTTATATAGAGGAGGACTTTACGGACGTATTCGATATAGTTATCGTAGTTATCGCTAAAAATAAGGGCGTTATTAATATAATAGGATATAAAGTCGTTAAGGAACTCTCGGAGGGTATTATTAATATAGAACTAGAATATACTAGGCGCGTTATATAACCTAAAAGGTATAATAATATATTTAAATTAGCTATACCTAGTAGTAAAGGCAGTCTTCTACTTATCGCTAGCTACTACGTAGATATAGTTAAACGCTATAATAATATCTAGTTTAGTATACTAGGTTTTATTACTAATATAGTCTAGGGTTTCCTAAAATAATAGTATAGAATAACAGCTCTTAATTATAAGAGCGTTTAAAGCGTAGTAGTCTATATATACGCGTAGACTACTACCTAGTTTTCGAATAATAATAATAGGTATAGCTACTAATAATTCGCTCGGCTATATAAATCCTTTAGCGATCTAGTTATCTACCTATACTTTAATAACTTCGTTCTCTTATTATAATATAGGATAAGGTCGCTTAAATAGAGGCTACTAGTTACTATAGAGATTAATTTTATAATTAACGCTAGGTCGCGAGGGAAGTACTTAGGCTATAGCGCTCTTAAGGAATATATTATATAGATCGCGGTATTCGGCTAGTAATTATATTTTAAGTTACTTAATATCTGTAGGCGTTTTAATACTATTAGACTCCTAGGCTTTCTTTATAAACTTAGTATAATCGTCGGCGTTTATAGTAGAGTTATAAATATAGTAGTACGAAAGGTTTCTATCTATCGTAAGCTACTCGCTATTTATCTAGCGATCGACGCCTCTATTAACGAGTATTACGTAAGTAGTCGTAGAGTTACCTAGCGTCGACTAGATAGGCTTAGCTCTTATACTAAAGGCTTTTAATATAAAAGACGAAATCGCGTTATTAGACTTTATCTTACTCTAATTAACCGCTTCGGGATTAAATAGCTATATTATATAGACTTAAGCTCTTTTATAGCAGGCTATATAATATAGCGCTACTATAGAGATTTCTTAGACGTTAACCTATACGTCCTACTATTACTACTTCTACCTCTTCTTTTCTTTCTTAGAAAGTACTAGTAGTAGAGGTAGAGGTAGCTTATATAAGGTAACTACCTAGTAATAGTAGTAAGTCCTATAATATCCGGAATCTAGCGTAACTAAGCCGTCGACCTAGCTAATAGTAGGCTAGTAACAGTTATACTATAGCCGGCTAAAAGTAATATTATACTAGAGTTTCGCTACCTAGTAGTAGAGAGTCTCCTTATATCTATTTAAATCTAGCTAGACTATTACTATAGTAGTAATACTACTTACGGAGTTAGTCTCGTTAGCTAGTCTAAGGGTTATAGGCCTATCGAGGGGTTAATAGGTAATATTATGTTTTTACGTAAATAAGGAGTCTATAAAATATAAATTAGTACTACTATTAAGGAAAACTTTTATATTATATATATCGACTAGGCTAGGGATAATAATATAGGTTACTATCTTAGGCCTATACTATAGTAAAATTAAAAGTACTATAACTAAGTATACTTTTAGGTACTCGAGTAGTTTATATTTATATATAGACTCCTCTACTAGTCTACGCTCTATTACGCTTAGAGAGTAGACGTACTATTTCCCTACTTATTATTATCTTCGATAGACGCGTAGAGGGAGCTAGCGTTACCTTTTATACTTTTCTTAGCTTACTCGATAACTCTTAGAGCGTTATAGTTACTAACCTATAGACGACGAGCGTATAAGGCTAAAAGATAGTTTACTTTACGCGACTAGTAACTAGTCTCCTCGTACTTAATATAATAGTTAGCTACTATACTAGCGTCGACTTATATAGGCGTAAACAGCTAAAGATTCTAATACTTCTAAGGTCGCTAAGCCTATAGCGTCTTACTATTACTATTACCTAGCTTATCGCTATTTTACTTCTTCTCGGAGGAACTAGTATTACCTCTTTTACCTATACTAGCGCTAGTACTAGTACTAGTCTTCTTCTTACTAGGGAAGCGCTCGTCGATCTCGTTAAAGTCGTCCTCGATCTTATAGCACTTATCGATAAGTAACTATATATCGGGATACTTCTAGCTAACTAAGCGGTTTACGAAGTAGGCGTTAAGTCGGAGCTTAAATATCGTTTTCTCTATTTTACCTAGAATAAGATAATCGGCCTTAGCGCGCTACTAAATATAGAAGTCGGAGAACTTCTACCTATCTACCTAATAGAGTAACTCGAGTATAGCTAAGCTCTTATCGGCTACGTTACGCTTACTATAATAAGCTATAAGGTCTTTAAGGAGTTAGTTAATAGTAACGTACTACTCTCCTAAAGATAAAGAGTTAAGACGAGACGGAATACGAGCGTTAATATATTACTATAGGCTACTAGCTATAAAACTGTGTATATAGCGTATTACGTTTTAATAAGTTCGAAACTTAGCGCCTAATAGCTTATTCTCGATAGCGCGTACCTACTCGGAGAAAGAGGTCTTATTTTTCTCGCCTATAAATTTAGTTAGATCTAGAATACTCTTAACTAGTTTAATAGCTTTAGATAATTCGGAATCGATAGTAGTATATTAAGATAGGCGTTTAATATTAATAACTTTAAACCTGTCGCTATCCTCTTAGATAGTAATACTCTTCTTAGGCTTAGGTACTAGTAGTAGCCGACGTAGGCGTCTACCTCTATAGTTTTTATTATCGTCGTTAGAGTCGTAAGGAGAGTCGTTACTAGGTATTACTATACTAGTAAGTCGCTATATACTAGAACGACGACGCTCGGCTAACTTAGAAGCTTCTATACGCTCCTTAACTAGATAGTATAGTAGGCGGCCTTAGTCGGTATACGTCTTACCTAGTACTACTAGTACCGCTAGTACCTTACTACTAGAGGTAGTAGCTATACTAGAGGCTACGGCTACCTTAAGTTACTTATTCTTACGCTCGAGTTAAGTAATACGTAGTAAAAGCTCCTTCTACTTTTCTTCGTTAGTCTTAAAGTAACTACGATACTTATTAAACTTAGACTCGAACCTCTAAAGTTCTTTAACCTTAGCTTAAAAGGTATAAACTTTATAGAGGTTAAGCTAGTTAGTACGCTCGAGTACTTTAACCTACTATAGAGCTAACTTATAGTTATAGTAGTTCTAGTTAATAATACGCTAGATTAGTTTAGGGTTCGAAGAAACCTAGGTAGCGAAGGTCTCGGGGTTTAGAGCCTCCTCTCTAGCTAGTACTTAGTATATAACTAGTTCTTTAGTCTAGTTATTAACCTCGTAGCCTAGTATAGTAATATACTATAAGCCTTCGATTTATACTAAGTCTTTATCTCTTACTAGTTAACTAAGTATTACTACTGCCTCTAGGTCTATTACTTCTTTCTTATCGAGATTAGGAAAGTTATTCTAAATATCCGTCTCTTCTTTATAGTACTCGTTCTCTTAAAGCTACTTATCTCGGAGAGTCTAAGTACTCTAGTTACTATCGAGGTTAAAGAGGGAGAGTCTCGAGATATAGCGGCGCTAGAGGCTAGATAGTTATAGTAGGAGGTTAGACGCTTTATCTTTACCTCTACTATTAGTAGTTCGACGGCTACTACAGCCTCGACCTATCTCGACATTATTAAGATAGTACTAGTATTCTTACGCCTAGAGCGCCTAGCTATAATCTTAGTCTAATATAGTAGAGAGTAGTATAAACTACCCTAGGATAGGGAACTCGGAGTTCTAGTTCTTGTTAAACTACTAGGAGTTATTATCTTTAGTCGTTAATATACGCGACTCGGTATTAGTAGTACTAGCGTCGACTTAGCGGCGCGATCTATTATAACTATTCGTAGATATCCCTATAGATATAGAGGAGGTATAACTTAGTATAATAGGTATAAATAGGTAAAGGATACTATATTCGGAAGGTAATAAGAAGTTATATAGTCTATCTAAAAGAGCCCGAGAGGGGCGTCTATAAGTAAAGGAAGCTTAGCGTAGGATAGGCTAAGCCGTCGATTACGTAATAGCGAGTTACTAGCGTATCTAGCTATAATAATTACTTAGTTATATAGTAAGGAGGATACTCTAAATATAGCGGTTATAGACTAGATACTTATATCTCTAGAGGAACGAGAGGAGAAGAGTAAAGTTACTACTATTATTAGTACTAATATAATAACTAAGCTACTACTAATAACGCTAGAGAATAAAGTAACTAGTATAGTACCTAGACTAGCTATAGATAATAATAGCGATAAAATAGATAAGTTAACCGAGTTTATATAGAATATAAGCCTTAATTTTGTATAGTTAGTTTAAAATTAAGTATACTATCCCTACGCTAATAGCCTCGTAGAGAGAGAGCTAATTTACTCGTACGCCTATACTAATACTTATAGTAAGGGTAGTAATAACTAGTAGCGTAGTAGTAATAATAAGTATAACTTCTATATAGTCCCTAGACACTTTAAGAAATATTACCCTATTCTTAAGTACTTTATCTCCTAGGAGTAGTACTAGATAGAGCTAGAGAAGAACTACTACTACTACGGGCCTCTACTAGACTTAAGTAGGCTAATAAAGCCTAGATAGGAGAATAAGCCTTAAGCTATTACTATCTAGAAAATACTTAGGCGTAAATATAACCTCTCTAATTTTACTATAGGTAATAATAAGTTTATAAGAACGATCCTACCTAAGTTTAAAGAGTAGCGCGACTATTCGGATATATTAGGTATACCTTTTAAGCCTAATAATAATAGTAACTACGATAACCTAAAGTATAAGACTACCTCTATTAATAACCCTAAAACGGACGTTTTCTAGATAGTAGATATAGTATATACGTAGGTTAAGTAGAATAAAGCTAACGCTATTACTAGCCTATCTATACGCTCTACTAGTTTTATTAAGGGTAAAGTTATTAAACCTTACTCTAGGAATAGTAAGTAACCTACTATTAAGGTAAACTTATTTAAAGTAACCTTAGTAAACTCGTTTAAAGACTATAGTATAGAAGAAGACTTTAGGTTAGATACTATCGATAACGATAACGAGGCTACTAAAGTTAGAGCGACTTAGACTCGAATATAAGTAATTAGAGCTTCCGAAGGAGCTAAGCTAAGTACTACTATAGGTATAGGTAAGATTATATAACGCCCTAAGAAAGGAAAGGGTTTAGAACTTACCTCTACTAAGAAGTAGAAACTTAAGTCTACTATAGTTACATTAGGTAATACTCGCCTACCTATCTCTATTACTAGATATAATAAGGAGAATCCTCTTAGGCCTAATAACGATAGAGAGCGCGAACTAAGCGCTAAAGTAGGGCTAAATAATATAGGTCGTAACTAATAAGACGACGAAACTTAGGATATAGTCGGCTATACTTAAGAAGTATAAATAGATAACTTACCTAATAATAACCTTATCGACTTAAATAATAATATAGAAGCGAATACTACTTATAGGAGAAACCCTCCTATAGTAAAGAAACAGCCTAAGTCTATATAATAAGGTAACGTTCTTAAGAAGATAATAGATATAGATAAGCGCTTTAATAATATACTAAAGTAGCGTACTATAGAACTTACTTTACTTAATACGTTTATCTTAATACCTACCTTTAAAGATTTTATTATAAAGTATATTCTAACTAGTAGTATAGCTAAATATAAGCGCTTAGAAGACCTCCTTAAAGGATCTATAATAGTAACAAAGAGCCGAGTAAAGAACGTTAGCGACTATCTTAGTAAAGCTACTACTAAGTAAAAAGAACTTAAGAGTACTAGTAAATAACCCTCTATAGATAATAATAATAATATAGTTACGTTAAACGCTCTTATTATCCGATCGAGAGGAGCTATGTTCTCTTCGATAAGTAATAAGTATATTAGTAGCGTAGAAGATATAATCGAAGCGCTTAAGAATAGTTACTTCTCCTAAAAGACTAACTCGCTTATATAACTCGAGCTAGATTATATTAATATAATAGAAGAAGATATTACTCTAGACGATAGTAACGTCGTTTATATCTATAATACTATAGCTTAGAAGTATTACGTTCTAAACTAGAGCTACGTTACTATTAGAAGCGTTAATCTAAAAGACCTTCCTAGCGTCGACTCGAAATAGCTACTCCCGCTAGTACCTATAACGAACGTTATTTTAGCTAAGGCGCTCGCTAAGAACTTCCTTAGTATTCTAAGTCCGACTATATAGTATATAATAGAGCTAAATTACCTCCTAGTAACTATAGTTATCGACGAAGGTTTAGAAGCTAATATAATAGATATAAAAAGTGCGCTAAAAGCGGGTTTACCTATTAATAAGAGCGTTAAAATTACTATAGAAAGCGTAATAGGCTATAGCGTATAAGTATACGTATATAGAGCCGCGTCTATATTAGTCTATAGCGTAACTATATAGACTCCTTTTATAATCTAGCTAATTAATAAAACGCCTATCCTCCTAGGCCGGCCCTAGGCGCGTAAGGTACGTTTATAAAGTACTAATTATAATAACGGCTTATAGGAGAGCACTATTTTAACCCCGGATATAAACGAAAGCGCGATCCGCTTCTAAGCGGTACTAGTAGAGGAGAATAAGAATCGTTTCCGCTTTATCGACTAGTACGTAGGCTCTATATTAGGAAAAGTATAAGTAAGCCTAGTACTAGCCTAGCGCTTATAAGTTAACTACTAGACTTACCGGCCTATTTTAAGTTAGAACTATCCTAAGACTACCTACCCGCCTACCCGTCTCTTACTTAGCTAACCTCTAGCTCCTCCCTAGCTACGCCTAACTCTAATCTAGGCTAGCCTAACGCTAATCCGCCTACCTCCTAGGCGTTTCCTATATATATCCTAGAATTTTCCTAGCTAGTTCCTAATTTTAATAGTAAAAATCCTAAGGAGGATCCTAAATCCTACCTAAACTCGCCCGTTATTATCTATAGTTACTTATATATAGCTAAGGATATCGATAGCCTTATAGACGAGTATATCTAAGACTATAATAGCTATTATTTACCTTTACCTATTAGCTCTACTTCCTTTAAGCTTAGTCTACCTATTATTCTATACCTACTACGCGGATAGGTAGAGCTCTACTAAATATCCTTATTTAAGAACCCTAAGGTATATAATATACGCTTTCTTCCTTTAGTCGAGCGCTATCTAGATAGGTAAACCTTCGAAGTTATACGCTACTTTATAAAAGATAATATAATTAAAAAGACGAGGAGCGCTAGATAAAACGTAGTTCTAATACGTTAGGTAACGTCTCGAACGCGTTATATAACTTTAAATTCGACTCTAGAAGTAACGTTATTATAGTAGATTCCCGTAGTATAGGATTCTAGTATATATTATATAATAATAAACTTTACTTTATATTCGCCTACTATATAATTAGATAGCTATAGGTATATCTACGTTAATAGTATAGGCTCTAATACTACGTTCCTATTATTGTCGCTCTTCTTAGTTTTTAGATAAGTCGTTCGCGAGGACCTAGATATCCTTAGCTCTTTACTAGAGCTTTATAGAGTTAGGAATCCTCTTTTTACCTATTTAGTAATTAATTAAAAGTTACGTCGACCTACTTAGATATAGGTAAATAACTCTAATATTAAGAAGATAAAGCTCTTAATACTATATAAACCTTTTATAGTCCTAGCTCCTATCGCCTAGTCTTATACTATATATAAGAGAAAGGATAAGAAAGTTAAGCCTCTTACCCTAGATATTAATATTACTAGAGTAACTCCTACTATAGGGAATAAGTACTAGAGGGATAATTACTTTAAAAGGGAAGCTCTTTTACCTCTAGGACCTAAGCCGTTTAATAGTAAAAACGGTTATATTACTAAGAAATTCTCTATTATTCCTAAGAGTTTACGCCTTATATAGGAGCGCCTAGATATAATTTAGATAGGTATTATACTATCTAACTAGGAACGAGCTCTCTTCGAGAATATACTATATAACTACGAGGCTACGCTTACTTAGGACTTCTCTAAGATTAGTAAGTATAGGGAGGAAGTTCTCCCTCCTATTATTATTAGGACTAGGGATTATAAAGCCTAGTAAAGTACTAGTTACTATACTATAAAGTTACTCGAGAAGAAAGTAATAGAAATTCTTAAGACGCGCGTTATATAAAGCGTTCTTAAGTACTATAAAAGCGCTTACTCGAATAACTAGTTTATAGTTACTAAGTCTAAACTAGGTAAATACTGCTTTATTAATAATACTTAGAAGCTAAATATAGTTACCTACTAGGATACCTATGTCCCTCTAGCCTCTAACGACTTCTCTAAAGAGTTCGCGTACCTAAAATGCTTTAGCCTTATTAACCTCTTTAGTAGGTATAATTAGATATAGCTTATAACGTAGTATAGGAACATAATAGCTTTTATTACTCTAATTAGGCTTCTTAGGATAATAACTCTCCTTTAAGGCGCTACTAATTCTATTATATAGTTCTAACGTATAATTAATATTATACTAGCTATATAGCTTAGTATCCTCGTTAAGGTTTTTATCGATAATATTAGAGTTAAGGAGCTAAGAGTAGATATTAAGGAGTACGAGATTAACCTAGAGCTACGTAATTAGGTAGTAGAAGCTATTACTAGCCTCGATAACGTCCTATATAATCTTAAGAGAGTAGGCTTTATAATCTTACCTACTAAGTTAAGGTTCCTTTATAATACTACTAAAGTTATAGGCTATATATACTCTAGCTAGGGACGTTTTCCTAATCTAGCCCGAGTCGAGAAGATTATTATATAGCTAGTTCCCTATAGCGTTATAGATATTCGGGCTTTCCTAGGAGTTTACGTATATTATTATATCTAGATCCTCTACTTCGCTATTATTATAAGCCCGTTATACTAGCTTACTAAGGATAAGAACTACTAGACTTAGTATAAGGAATAGTAGGCCGCGTTTAAAGCGCTTAAGCGCTACTTTACTACTACGCCTATCCTCGTTTCTATCGATTATAGCGAAGATATAGGGAAAATTTACTTTACTATTAACGCTAGCAGTATAGGTTAGAGTATAGTTCTATTATAGATATACTATAACGAAACCGACCTTAAGAAGAAACACCTAGTCTAGTATAAGAGCGGAATCTAGAATTAGGCTTAGATAAAGCTTAACTTAGATAGACGCGAGTACTACGTAGTCCTTAATACGTTTAAGAAGCTCTACTATTAGCTCTAGGGAGTTTACTTTACGCTAGAGCTTAATACTTAGACTTTAATCTACTAACTTAATATAGCTTACTTAGACCTCCCTAATACTACTCTAACCTACTAGATTACCTAGATTAGGCTATTTAACTTCGAAATCGTTTATATTCCGAGTAAGAAGTATACTACTACTAATAGATTATCCCGCTAGCCTCCTACTACTAAGGACTATAAGGAGATTATTACTAATAAAGACGTCGAGGAAATAATAGATACTACTTTCTTTTATATATACTTTTCTAAACCTTACGTAGGTAAGTATATTTCTACCCGTATACTAGCCTATCCTATTACTATAGAGCTAGGTACTAAGGTTCTCTAGGACGTCTACGATAAAGAATCCTAGAATATTACCTTCTATAAAGTTACTAGATATAAGCCTCTTAGGGTATCTAATAAAGCTTAGCCTAGATAGAAGAAGGGCGCTAACTAGTACTTTATTATTAATAAGGACTTATACTATTAAGCTACCTATAATACGCTATAGTAGCTAGTTATAGACTACGAGAATATACGTAAAGTAATCTTTAAAGCGCTCTATAATAATAGGGGTTATAAGAGGCGTAAAGTAACTCTCTAGGTAATTTAGAACCGCTTTTACTAGCTAGGTATAACTAAGAATATTACTAAACGAGTCTATAAGTGTTTAGTCTATAATCTCTAACGAAAAGGCTAGTACTATTTAATACTTAGGGTCTCTAGGTAGATTACTATAGGATACTACTAGGGAGTTAATATTCTTTATCTAGACGAAACTAGCTATTTTATTATTACCTATAAATACCTAAGTAGATAGGTCGAGGTAAAACTTATTTATAAGCCCTCTAAAAAAGTAACTAGTAAGATAGTCGGGGATTTCCTATATAAGGAGATATTTTATAGGTATAGTTATACCTACGAGATCCTCTTTAATAGAGAGTTAGAGAATAGGAATAGGGAAGTTAAGTAACGCTTATACCGCCTAGGAGTAAAATAAGTAAAAGTTACTCCCTACTACCTATAAATAAATAGTCTAGTAGAAAGGGGTTACTAGGAATTAATTAACTACCTATCTAAGATTTCTAGGGATAGAACTATTACCTTTCGTAAGAATTAGAAGAAGTAGGTATCTACCTCGCTTTAGGTAGAGCGTACTACGTAGAGGTATTCTACTAGCTAAACTCCTACTAAAGTCTTTTTTAGATAGGATATAATCCTACCTATTAAGCTCGTTTACCCTACTATTACTTTCTAGGCCTTTTATAAGATTAAGTAGTATAATACTAGACGACTCCTATAATTATAGGTAGAGTAACTCTAATATTATTAGTAGACTATAGATAAAGTAAGGAGCTACGTATAGCGCCTCTAGGAAATAAACTTAGCCTACTAGAATAAAATTAAGTATACTAAGGATATTATATAGAAAGTTAGGGACTATATTCTCCTCTACTACTCTTACTTTAATAATAATTTTAGGAATAAGCTCGCTTTTTGTTAGGTAGGCCTCTACTAGATTACTAGTATAAAGGAGGAAACCTAGACCTTCTTAATTACTAAGCTTAATAGTATAGTTTACTAACGAAGGGATAGTTTAGTAGAATACTTTTACTATAATTAACTCTAGTAGATACCTAAAGTTCTAGCTACTACTATTTTCGATCTTATAGATAAGCCTAATAAAGATTCTTTCGCTAGATATAGAGATAATAACGATAATAGTAGCGAGCTACCTAAAGACGATTTAGCTAGCGAAGTTCCTAATCCTAACGTTCCTAAGGAAAAACCGATTCTTAGTAAAACCTAAGATACTACTAGTCCTTCGACCCGAACTCGTACTCGAACTTAGGCTAATTCTTAATAAGTATATAGCGTTATTTAGTACGATTTCGATATTCCTAATAGCGAACTATAAATAGTCTATAATTTTACTAGTATTAATTTCGATAAATTCGAACGGGTTCCTAAACTTAATAAGTATATAGTAAGCGAATAAAGTAGTACTATTAATAGTTCGAACTTAGACCTTATATATTTACTCTAAATTACCTAGTCTCCTAGAACGTACGAATCCTAGCTAATTATAAGCCGTTTATATCTATATTATTTTACTAGAATCTATAACTATCCTCTAATAGAGTACTAGCGATAGACCTATACCTAGAGGTACTAGTAGTAGACGTATAGATAAGCCTCTAGGTATAGGTATATTATTAGAATAGGCTCTACTAGAGAATCTTTTTTTTTACTAACTAGAGTTCGAATCTCGAACGATTCTTTAATTAAATAATAATCTTATTCGTAAATCTAAGCTTAGAAAACGATAAAATATAAGTATAAGTAATTAATATAACGATTAAATTCCTTTTTATTACTAGATACGAGGAACTCTAGAGTTATAAGCTACTCTTTTCGACTATATTATACCTACTTAATTATCGGTAACTAACTAATAAAGCCGAAGAGTTAGACTAATATAGTTAAGACGCTATCGAAGACCTTTATAAAGCTAGCTCTTCGGCTTTATTAGAGTTTTTCTCTTTTAATCCCTAAAGTCTAGCTATTCGAATCCTTTATTACTAGAAACGATATTTTATAAAGCGTAGACCCTCTTTTTAGCTATATAATAGTAATTAAGTTCTTAGTAATCCTCCTAATAAGGCTTTTCTTTAGAGCCTAAAATAGTATAGCTAAGACGCTAGGTATACTCTATAGGGACTAGCTACTAATTATGTTAGTCGAGGACGTTCTACTAGGCTAGGCCTACTATTAACTTTTAATTTTTTACTATTTCGAACCTCGAATTTAGGTTATTCGAACCCCTCTAGTTATTCCTTTTTACTAGATAAGTTAATTCGTTCCTTTTTACTTAGCTATAGGTAATAAACTACTATCTCTATTACTAAGAACACTAACTAGTCTAGTAAAAGAAGGCTCTTATACTAAAGCTTATATTTTAGGCTTTCTTATACCTCTAGACTCTCTAAGATACTAGTAATAAGGCTAAAAATAATAGATAAGTATTCCTCGGTTAACTAGAAGCTCTAGGTAGCCTAACTAGTATAATAGGAACGATTTTAACTAAGGAAAGTATAAACGGATAATATTTCTAAAGTACTCGATTTTTTCTAGTAGACAGAATTTTACTAAGAAATTTTACCTCTAAGTTATATAATTATAGCGAAATCCTATAAGTAGGTTTTTATTAACTTCGAAAAATCCTAAAAATCTAGGGAACTACTAGGACTTTCTAGTACTCGAGCGTCCTACCTATATTCTCTTAGTATCCTACTAGTATCCTATTAACGCTACTAGGCTAGAGAGAAGTTTAGGGTTAAACTTCTTTAAGTAGGGGAAATATATATATATATCCTAGAATTTTCGAATTTTCGGCTATAATATATAGGACCTCTAGGTACTATAATCCTTTTAGATCCCGAGCTTAGTACTTAAATCTATATAGAGGACGGGACTACTCTTTTAGAAATCCCTTCCTTTAGACCTAAGAACCTAAGCTTTACTAGAACTTTAGATTACTTCCTAAATAGGAAGGAGTAGCTACTAGGGCGATATAAGGTCCTAAGAGCGTACCTACGCCTTAGATTACTTAATTTAGCTCTAATATCGATTATAAGGCGATAACGTAGTAGTTAATCTCGTTATTTAGCTAAAACCTATAATCCTTAGAGTTATATACGCTAGTATAGCTATCTATATAGGTAGGCCTCTCTCGCTCTTTAAACCTCTTCCTTTATAATAGCTTTCTAGTCTCTTAGCGTAGGTATATACTCCTTTAAATAAGAGTAGGCTTCGCTAAAGGATATAGCCCTTAGTATCGTACTTTTACCTATTACTATAAGAAGTTTCTAATTCTCGTTATAAGGAGTAACTAATAAACGCTACCTACTATAATAATAAAACTATATATAGCTACGCCTACCTCTTCCTCTCCCTCCTTACTAAATATATATATATACGAGACCTAAGAATACTATATATACTATAATTATACGTTTTCTTTAGCTCTATATACTTATTATACTATTACTTCGATCTACTACTCGATTTTCGACTTTTTACTATACCTACGAGCCTACCTACCTCTTTATATAACTAATACTTTATCCTATACTCGAATTTAAGATATCTAGTACTAGATCTAGCTCTATTTAGGACTTCCCTATTCTAGAGTATATTCTATAGCGCTTTTACGAGGAGTATAAAGTAGAGCGTTAAAATTAGCGTAGTTAGAGATACTAGCCTAAGGATTAAGAGGAAACTATATCTATAATTTAGTATTAGATAACTACTCTAGAGGAAGAAGAAGAGATCGAGGTAGCGAGAAAGGTTATTAAGTAGTAGAAGGTAGTAAAGTAGGCTAAGAAAGAGGTAGCTAAAGCTAACTAAGCGTAAATAGAGGAAAATAATAGGTATTAGCTTAAGCTTTTCGATTTAGGAGTAACGTAGGGACGAGTTATAATAGAGAATATCGCTACGCTTATTCGCTATACCCGAAACCTAGCCTAAGATCTTCTTAACCTTACTATAATCTACTACGAGTTATCTATTATAAAAGCTTACCTCTATAAAAGCTAGTATAACTTAAGCTTAGTTACTAGAGTTCTTAATACCCTCTAGGAAGAGAAGTAGAATAGAGAGAACGATAAAACAATTATAGTTAAGCTATTATAGTACTATTAAGCTATTAATAACTCGAATAATACGACTACTAAGAGCACTTTTACTCTTATTTAAGGCCTAATCGAAGCTATAATACCCGGCTAGAGCTTCGATAAGCTATATAAGACGTATATATACCTTAAGTCTATAGCTAGTATTAAAAAGAACGTAGATAGGCGTACTATAAATATTAGAACTATCTACTATATCCTCGCTAACGACTACTTTACTCTACTTCGCTTATACGATTATATAAGTAAGATCCGGACGTATATTAAGAGCTCGACTATAGGCGTTAATAATATATAGAGTATAGCGACTATCCTAAAGGAAGCTAATATCCGAGGTAAAAACTAGAGCTAGGTTATTTACCTTATTAACCGATTTATTTATAAGCGTATTATTAAAGTAGAGCTATAAGCTACTACTAAGTATAGCTTTACTCCTAACGATCTCTAAGACTATATTACGTTTTTTATAAAGATTAGTAGTATAAAGCTTTAAGATACTTATATTACTCTACCTAAAAGCGGGATTAAGCGTATCTCGAACTTTTATAAAACCTTTAGTAATACGCGAGTAGATAGCTAGGCGCGACAGAAGTAAACCGATATTTATTATATCTATCTAACTAAGCTAGGCGTAATTAAGAACCTAAGGAGGAAGGACTTTAATCGACTATAGGTATAAAACGTACTCCTAGTTAGCTATCTTTTCCGCCCGTACCCCTACCTATAGTCCGGCTTTATTAAAGAGATTTTATAGTTATAGGAAGATCCTATAACTAGAACTAATTACGTAATAAGCTAGAGACCCTCTAGAAATATCTCGTCGCCTAAGAAGCGAGATAAGTCGCCTATTATATATACCTAAGATTAGCTCGACTATACTATAGAGTTAGTAAAGAAGCAGAAGTTATAGAGTAAAGATAGCTAGTTATCCTCTTAGTTATAGAGACTACTAGCGACTCCTAGTAAAGCGCCTACTTTTAGTTAACCTCTTAAGTCTCCTTTACTACTCGCCTATAGATCTAAGGGCGAGAAGCGTAAGGAGCTATCTAAGGAGTTTATCGATAACTTAGATAAAGATACTAAAGCTAGTAAGTCCGATAAGGATAAAACGCCTAAGCTAGTACCTAAGAAAGCTAAAGTAGGTACTAAAGCGCCTTAAAGCGATAGAGATTTAGATCCTAGAGGATTAGAAAGTAATAGATAGTAGAGTAATAGAGGGATTATCGTTAAGGATTCTTAAGGAGATTAGGTAATAATAGGTAGAGGAGTAGGGAATACTAATAAGTAAAGAGGAATCCTACTAGCGCTAGACGAGTCTAGCGACTAATTTATCTCGGACGCTTAAAACAGCGCTACTAGAGCCGGCGTTAACGATAATACTAGACTAGGAACCGCTAATACTACCGATTAGACTAAGTAAAGTAAGTAGTATCTTAAGGTGCCTCTTATAGTAGCTAATACCTAAGCCGAGTATAGTTATTTCCTAGTCTATAGCCCTATTAGTCCTACTAGCGGTAAGCCGCCTCTTTATCTAGGTAGAAACCTCGACGCTATTATTAAGACTATAACGGATAATAAGGACGACGGCCCGCTAGTCTACCTAGACTATAAGGATTACTATAATATAATAGCTAGGATTATAAAAGTACTAAATACTAAGCGTACTAAAGCCTATACTAAGGACTTTAATAGGATTATAAAGGCTTATAGTTTTTACTCTAGTATAGTTCGCTTTACTCCCTACTTTCTCTATACTTAGCTAGATACTATCTTTACGTACCTAGATCCTATTTACTAGATAGCCTCTAAACGTAACTCTTATCGAAGCTATATACGAGTTAAGCTACTTAAGCCTAGTAATATTAATATTACCTTTACTATAAACTTATCTAAAGACCCGCCTACGCCGTTTAAAGTTAACCCGAAAGCTATTACCGCTATTCTAGGTAAGGATTACGATTATTATCTTAGGTATAAGTATACGAAGAAAGGCCTTATAATAGCTACTATTATAAACTATGTCTAGGCTAGTATTAAGTACTAGACTAATAATAAGGTTACTTTCTACTAGCGCTTAAATAATAAAGCGCTAGGTATAAAAGGACGTAGCTTCCTAATAAACTTTTTCTACTCGAGGACTAGCTAGCTCCTACGCTACGATCTAGAGATCTATTAGGTTACTATCTACCTATCTAAAGATAAGAATTAGAAGCGTTTAGCTCTCCCTATACCTATTAAGCTTATACATAATAGAGATACTACGTAGCTATTCCTAACTATTCGCTATAGCTCTAATCTTATTAACTACTTTAGTAAGAGCGCGTTTCTCGAGTTAGTTATAAACGTCTAGTAGTAGTAACTCGAGCCTATTAAAGATTCTAAGCCTAAAGTTAAGACGCCTAAGAAGAAAGGTAAGAAAACTAAGAAGACTTATAAGTAGAAAGTAGGTAAGAAGCTTAGAGGAGTAGTACCTAAGCCTAAGCCTAAATCGCCTAGTCTATCTCTCGCTAATAAAGCCTATAACCTAGCTATAGATAATAGTATAGTAAGAGACTCTTTCGTTATAAATATTAAGACTAAGAGTACGTATAGGAAAGCCTAGAAAACTATTAAAAAGGCGTATAAATAAGCGGATAAGGCCTCTCCTAAGCTAGGCGATTAATACGTTAATCTTACTTTTAACTCGGCTACTACGAAGGATCTCTAGCGTAATAGTATTACTATTATAAAGGGCGATAATAGCGATATCTCGTTTATTAACCCTCGCTTAATCTAAGCTAACTCTACTACTCTTCGTAGCTACGCCTACGCTTATTTTACTACCTGCCTCTTACTAATTACTAAAGATAATACTATCTTTAGAGATCCCTATATTAATTCCCTTTAGGTACGTATACCTACTCTTACTCTTCGTACGCCTAACTATAGAGTTAATAGCGAGGTATATATCTACTCTCTAGACGTACGTATACCTAAATTTAGCGCGTTTAGCTTCTTTTATTACTCTTAATTACCTCTATTCTCGAGAGCGATCTTTTCTAGTAGCGCTACTAAGTAGGAGTATCCTAATATCCGAGCCTTAGTCGAGCGCTTATTTAGTACTAATACCTCTATAAGATAAGCCGAGATTATAGAGATTCGTACTATAAACGTTATAGTCTTCGATAGTCTTATAGACTAGTTTAAAGAGGTAGTTCGATCTACCTATAGTAATACTAATTAAGAGGGTATACTTATAAGTAGAACTTCGGTTATATAAGGCTATAAGTTTATAGGCGGAATTAAGTAACTCCTTAGTAATCTTCTTACGAACTATAACCTTATAGTTTATAAGCTTAAGAATAGCGAGGATATTAGTACCTAGCTTTTCGCTTATAGCGTTTATATCGACCTTCGAGATAATTTAGGCCTTATTCGACGTCTAATTAACTCTTCGGAAGCTAATATTAAGCGCTTTAATAGTAATAAGGAAAGTAATAGCTACTAGTACTATAGACTAGGTCGATAGAGCTTTAACTACGAGTATTTCCTTAGGACTACTAGACGTAAGAAAGAGATTTATATAGGTAGACCTACGATTATAGTTAATAAAGACTTAGTATATATAGACGCTAAGGATAATACTAATAGTATTAGAAAGCTAGTTAGTAACGAGGGAATCGACTTAGGCGAGGGTATAACTAGTAAGGAGATATAGGAGTAAAATGTCGTAGAAACCTACTATAGGGTTTTATAATAAGTCTCGTAAGGTTTTTAGGTTTTAAGCTTTTCGACGTTTCTTTAGAGTACTTATTTAATAGATTAGTTTAATATTTCCTTTATTCTTAATAGTTTTCTAACTACTACCTACTATCTTAAGAGTCGTAAGGTCGCGACTTATTAAGTAGAGGAAATATATAGTAGGAGTTTTCGTTTTTTAAGTCTAGTATTCTTTAGATACGTAATTAGGCCTTTAAGCTTAATCTCGGACGAGATTAGTAGCTAGATACCTATAATATACACTTATTCTTATATATACGTTTATCTAGTTAATTTCTAAGCTTCCTATTAATCTAGCTAACGAGCTAGTACTTTAGATAGCCTACATTTCGAGATCTCTAGCCTAGAGCCGCTATTTAGTATTACTACGTAGAGTAATTCTTCTAGTCGATCGAGGCTAGAGCCTACTATATTACTTAGAGATAGAAGCGAGATTCTAATACGTTAAGCTATAGTATTTAGCAATACTAACTAGGTCCTCGACGTCGATAAACTCCGGATTAGAATACGTAATATCCTTCTAGTCGGTATTACGATTAAACTATTATTTAAAGTTATTCGTAATACTACGTACTAAGCGACTTCTATGTACTTAGTAGCGAAGTATACGCCTATTAGGGGTCTTAAGCGTATATATCCTAAGCTAAGAACGCTTTCTAACTTAGAAAGGCCTAATATACGCTACTTAGAGCTTCGTCTTTATAGGATTACGTACTAGTATAACGTTACTTTCCTTAAACTAGCCTTAGGTCTCCTAGTATACTAAGCTATTTAGTAAGCTAGCCTTTATTATATCGTTAAGTAGCTTTTTAGCTAAGAGAATATAGCTATTACGTACTTACTAATAATAGGCGTTAGAATCCTCGAGTTTTAAGTCGATTAGTCGTAGATTAGAGTAATCTTTAAGTAACCTAGGGTATTAGCTAAAAGCGAGGTAGTAGAGCGACTACTTAGTACGAGAATAACTACGAATTCGATAAGTATATAGCGCTTTTAGGAGGTATAAGTCCTAAGCGCATAAATCTTTACTAATATATATTTTTATAAGAATAGCTTTAAGTAAGCTATTAAATTTCTCTACTTTCCTATTTATCTAGGAGTAGTATAGAGTAGTAAAGTAGCGCTTTACTTAGAGTAGATTACTTAAGTAAGTAAAAATATTACTAAGAAAATTAGCTCTATTATTAGAGAGTAGTTCGCTTAGTAGACTAAATATAGAGTAAATCTCTTTATATAGGAATCGAGCGATAGTCTCGGCTTCTTAGTCTAGAATAGCTCGTATAAGCGGCTAGTTAGTAGTATAGTTAATAGTAGTAATAATGTACTTAGAGCTATTAATAGTCTTAGGAAGTAGGCTAACGACGTTAAGTACCTAGCGCTCGAAGAGCCTAAAAGTAGCGTCGATTTAATAAAATCGCGGCTCTCTAAGTAGTCCTTTTTTATATAGTTTAGTTACTTAGTATTTAGTATAGGCTTAATAGTACGATTAAATATCGTTATATATATTAAACTACTAACTACGAGCGTTAAGTAGCGACTTAACGCCTATTACGCTAAAATAGCTATAATTATAGTATAGATTCTTAAGGAAATCCTATTAATAGACTAGAGAGATATATAGTACTTAGTATTTATTATCTAGCTTACGATATAGGACCTTATTAACTAAAGCGAACTTAGTCGCTTAGAATATAACTATATAAAAGAGCTTAGTATCGCTTAGCTACGAGCTATTACGTAGAAAGTCTATAATAGTAGTAGCTAGCTCGAGCTTAAAGAAGCTTTTTACTTAGTATCCTTCCTCGATTACTTAGAACTTAAGTAGTAGGAGAGACTACGCTAAGTTAGCTAGGCGAGATTCTATAAAGTTAGGTCGTCGTAAAAGAGTATTAGATATAATAGCTTCTAACCCCTTATAATATCTAATATCTAAGTTATATAACTAAAATTCTTTAATCTAACGAGCGAGCCGCTTAGTAGGCGTCTTAGAGGTACTTAGGTACTATAAGCTATAGTAATTAGTAATTACTTTAGTCTTAGTCCTATTTATAATATAATAGTTCTACTTATATAGTACCTCCTTAATTATAAGTAGCTTTTTCTTATAGACTAGATAATTTAACTCGGCTACTTAGAGCTTATAGCCTTTATAGGTAATAGAGTACTATTTACTATTAGTATCTACTTAATATAGTATAGCTCCTATAGCCTATTCGCTTATATCGGTCTTAATTACGAAAGGCTACTTATAGTTTAGTAGTATTAAGACTAGGCTAGTACTTAAGGCTCGCTTAAGATTACTAAATAAGATCCTAGCCCTAGCTATCTACTTAATAGGCCTTCGTTTTTAAGCTCGTAGAGTTATATTATCTTCCTTAAAAAGATCTAAGAGTAGAGTAGCGTACTTAGCGAAGTCTTTAATATACTATCTATAAAAGCTAGCTAAGCTAAGGAACTACTTTACTTATTATATATTCTTAGGCTTAGGCTAATTCTTAATAATAGTAACCTTATCTTTAAGTAGCTAGGTAAAGTTCTTAGAAACATAATAGCTATAGAAGTTAATCTACTTAATACTAACGAAGCTTTTCTTATAGGTAGTAAAGAGCTTCTCCTTACGAAGGATTTTAAATAGAGTTTTAAGTAGCTTCTCGTATTCCTTAAGTGTTTTTAAGTAGACTACGATATCGTCTAAGTAAATAACTATACCTTCGTAGAGGTATAGGCTAAATAGTCGATTTATTAAGTTCTAAAACGTTATAGGAGCGTTCGCTAAGCCGAATAGTATAACGTTAAACTAGAACTTCCCTTAACGAGTATTAAAAGTAGTCTTAAATCGATCTTACTTAGCGATATAAATCTACTAGAATCTAGATATTAAGTTAACCTTAGTAAAGTACTTAGTACTATAGAATACGTTTAAGTAGTCTTAGATTAAAGGTAAAGGAAACTTATCTTTAATAGTCGCGTTATTAAGAGCTCTAAAATCTATATATATACGCTACTTACTATTAGGTTTTAGTATAAGTAGAATTAGGCTCCCCTATAGGGACTAGGAGGGCTTAATTAATCCTCTATTAAGTAGATCTTAAACCTAACGCTATACTTCTAAGTACTATATAGTACTAAGCTAGTAAGGAGACTAGTTAATTAGCTTAGAGTCGCTAGTATTAATCTTATACTTAATACCTCGGTCCTTAGGTAGCGTATATAGTAAGCTATTACGAAAAACGTCCTTATAGCGGTATTATAGGCTTAGCTTACTAATCTAGTAACTCGTAATTATGTAACTAGCGGCTCGGCCTATACTAGGCCGACCCGTTTTAGTAGCTTAGTACCCGCTTCCTTACTTATAGACTCTCCTCTTTCTACCTTTTAGATAGTTTATCGAATATTAAGTTATTTACACCTACCCCTACTATCGGCCCTTTATACTATATTCGACTACTTTAAACTAGACTGTTTTCTACGACGTCTATTCTTTTCTACTAGTCTATAATAGTACGTCGCTAAATACCTATAACCTCGATAGTTACTAATCTACTACGACTTTAATAGTCGCTAAACTCGAGTCTTAAGAATAGACTCTTAGGTTAAGTACTAGGCCTTAGGTTTCCTCTCTCCTCTACTATATTATCTAATAGCGATAGTAGTATTTTATACCTAGAACTCCCTTATCGCCTTACGCGTAACTCTATTCTCTTTACGCTCCCTCGCGAGTAGCTCTCTTAGTATATACTTAGATAAGACGAGACCGATCCGCTTTAACTATAACTACTAGACCCGTTCGCCGACTACCTCGATTAGTAACGAGTTATTACTAATATACTCTCCGATAATAAATTACTTAGTATACCCGACTCTCTCGACTTTATCTAATACCTCCCTATATCCGATATCGATACTAATAAAAATAAGGTAGCTATCGACTATAAGATTAACTCTAGCGACAATAGCTATATACCTAGTAGCTCTACGCCTAAGATTAGTACTATACGTATTACTCTCGATTAAGTTCGCGACTTTAATATTAAAGAGCTAGTCGAACTAGTTAAGAATAAGCTAAGTATTATTTACTTTATTCTACGCTATTTATAAGGATCCTTTTATAATATCCTTATAGACTATAATACGCTCTCCTAAGCTAACGATATTAACTTAGCTAAGTTCGAGGAGGTAGCTATAAAGCTTATAGATTCCGAGTCTAAGAAGAAGAAATAGTAGAAAGTAAGCTAGTAATACTAGGCTTAAAACGCCGAATTATAGGCTTAGGTTAATATACTCTAAGAGGCGTAAGACTTTAACCTATTATAATTAGACTATAATTATATAGTCTAGTAGGTTACTAACTTTAAAGTATAACTCGCTATAGTAACTATAGTAAATACTAGTAATAACGCTAGTACCTCCTAGTCGTATAGTCGTACCTAGTAGCGTACTACTACTACTAACTACTCTACGTTTTCCCTATCCCTCGAGCGTTACCTTAATAGTAGCGTTCTACCGAATAATATACCTCCTATTCCTCTAAACTCGAACCGCCTATCGCGTAACTCTAGTAGTAACCCTAGTAGTAACCTTAGCGTACCTAATAATAATAGTTCTAATAGTAATAGCTACTCTAAGAAGAGTAAGAATAGAAAGAGTAAGGTTAAGAAAACAGCCTATATAGCTACTATCGAGTCCGACGATAAAGATAAAGAAGTCGGTAATATCGTTAGATATAATCTAACTCTAGCTAAGGGTTTTAATACTAGCTAAGACGTTAAAAATCTATAGTAGTTCTTAGGTAACGGTAAAGGTATTACTTTTAACGAATAGAAAAATACCCTCTATAATAAGCTTAGTATTACGATCTTCCGCGATTTTACTATAGCGCTTAACTTCGTCTTATTTTATACGACGAGTACTACTTATAGTACTATTAAGCCTATAGTACCTCTATAAGTTTAGCTTAAGAAGTAGATAGTCTTTAATAAGTACTTTACCTTAGTCCGTAACTATTTTAAGTTCTTTACTAAGAACTTTAGACTATACGATAAAGCTAGTAACGCCTAGTATTAAATAGACTAGTTAACTATAGGCTTAAACGATAAGTTCTCTAACTTCTACCCTTAGTATTAGAAGCTTAACGCTTTTATACTAAAGTATAAAAGTACTTAGGGCGATAGAGCCGAAGTACTTAAACTCTATAAGAAGCTTAGCGTCCGCTATAAGAACGCTATTCGCCTTTAAGACTATTCTATACTAGCTAAGCTAGTTATACTCTACTATCGTTACTAGTAAGAGTAGGCTATTATCGATAGTCTATATCCCTATTAAGAGAAGTAACCTCGCGCTAAAAGCTCTACTAATAAGCCTAACTCTAGTACTAGTAACGCGCCTACTATAGTTACTACTATAGTATCTAACCTTAAGCTATAGGACTCGCGCTCTAATAAGTTTAAGAGTATACTACGCTTTAATAACGCTCTTAAAGCCTAACTCGATAAGAAGGGTAAATATTATTACTACTATCGTATTAGCTATAAGCTATATAAAGTAGTCTACCTACTCTACGAATATAAGCTATTTAAGCTAATCTCTTAAGTATAAGTTAACGCTAGCGAGGTAATAGCTACTCTAGTCGACTCGACTATAGGAAATACCTAGACTATTACTCGAGCGTAACGAGTAATAGTCGTAACGAGTTACTATTAAACGACTACTATTATTATTACTATAATCGACCTTCTAAAGAGTAGTATAGCCTATACCTATACTCTTCTTCTACTTCTATAGACCTCGAACTACCTAACGTACCTAATATCGATAAGTACTTCGTCGTTAAAAGTACTATTAACGGTTATAATATAACTTATTTCCTAAATAATAGTAGTACTGTTTTATATATTAACTCCTCTTTTACGTATATATATAAACTCTAGCTTATTAAGCTTAAGACTCTATTATCTTTAGGCCTAGCCGACCTATCTACCTCCGATAACCTTATTACCTATAAAGCTAGCGTTAAGCTCGTTATAGGCGGATATTAGGAACGTATATAATATTATATCGCTAAGTAAAGATACGATATTACCCTCGGACGCGACTAGTATTATAGATATCTACTATTTAAGGACTAGCGTAATAACTAGCTTATATTTAATAACGCCGATTATTAGTATTACTATCTTTATAATAACGTTACTATTCTAGTAATTAAGGACCTACGCTCTATACCTTTTACTAAGCGACCTATTCGATAGTTCCTTTCTATACGCTAATCGCCCGCTAATCTACCTAAACTATTAATAGGCTACTATAAGTAGTTATCTTATTCTAGCTCTACTAATAACGAGATAGAGATTACTAAGGTAGGAGCTTAGATATTTAGTAGGTTAGCGCGACGTAAAAGCGTAGAAGTTTATATATATTATATTAACCTACGCGAGTCTTATAACTATAAATCGGCTAGCGACCTCTTTACTACTACTACTCTTAACGCGCACTCTATAGTTACGCGCCCTATACGATATTCTAATACTGTATTCGCGTACGCTATATATATTCTAAAGAAGGTATTATCTATCTTTAATAAATAAAGCGCTCTACGAGGACTATAACGCCTCTAATATAGTAATCCGGCCTATACCTACGCTATATACGCTAAAGCCGATATTAATAAGTTTATAACAAGTAAGGATCTTAATAAAGACGTAACTAAGCGTCTACCTAAAGAGTATTACGACTAGGCTAACCTTTAGTTACGCTAGGTAGTAGATATTCTACTACCTTATCGCCTAACCGACTATAAGATCGAACTTAAACCTAGTAAGTTACCTCCGTTTATCTACCCGCGACCTATATTAGCTATCGAGAACGAGGTTATTAAGAAATAGATTAATTAATAACTAGAGAAGAGTAATATTTAGGCTAGTAACTCTCTAGTAGCTACTTTAGTACTTATTATCTATAAACCTAGAGGTAGCCTACGAGTCTATATCGACTACTAAGCTCTTAATAAGATTACTATTAAGAGCTAGTATCCTATTCCGCTTATATAAGACACCCTTAATAAGATTTTAGGTAAGAAGTACTATACTAAGCTTAACGTTATCTCGGCTTTTAATCGTATCTATATTATATAAAGTAATAAGTAGAAGACCGCTTTTATAATATAGTATAGCTAGTTCGAGTATATAGTAATACTCTTCGAACTCTATAACGTACCTAGTACGTTCTAGTTATATATTAATAACTCTTTTCGTAAATACCTCGATAACTTCGTTTTAGCGTACCTAGACGACCTCCTTATCTTTAGTAATACTTATAAAGAGTACGTACGCTACGTCTATAAGGTACTCGATAAGCTACGAGTAGCTAGCTTATAATTAGATATTAATAAGTACGAGTTCGGTATTTAAAAGACTAAGTACCTTAGCCTAATTATCGGTACTAATAGTATCTATATAGATTTAGAGAAGGTCGCTACTATTTACGTATAGGAGTTACTATATAATATTAAAGATATACTATCGTTCCTTAGCTTTACTAATTTCTATCGTCGCTTTATATAAGGGTTTTTACGTATCGCTCTCCTCTTAACTAATCTTACTAAAAGCGATAAATATAACTTTAAATAGACTAGCGATTATAAGTACGCTTTCGAGATATTAAAAGTAGCGTTTACTAATAATACTATCTTAGCCTACTTCGTACTAGGCTATAAGACTATCCTAGAAACTAACGTATCCGACTTCGTTACTATAGCCGTCTTTTCCTAACGTAATAAGGATAGCCTCTTTCGCCCTATTATATATATATCTAAGAAAATAACTCTAACCGAATATAACTATAATATTTATAATAAGGAACTTATAGCTATTATTAAAGCCTTTAAGGAGTAGCGCTCGGAACTTATAGCGTATTACTAGGATCGCGACGTTAACGCTACTAATAATACTTTCTCTAATCTTAAAGGAACTAAAAGCGTACTAGTACTAGTTTACTTAGATTATAAGAACCTTAAGTACTTTATAACTAGTAAGTAGCTTAACTAGTAGTAAGCCTACTAGGCCGAGTTCCTCTTATAGTTCTTCTTTAAAGTTATCTATCGCCTAGGCGTCTAAGGTACTAAACTAGATAGTCTAATAAGGCGACTCTAAGACCGACTCTCTACTAGTAACCTACGGTTAATATAGTAGCTATAAACTATTCTTACTCTAGACCGAGTACTCGACTTATCTACGTCTACTATTAAACTTACGTAGTCCGACTCTAAGCTACTTAACGAGATCTACGTAGCCTATACTACTAGCTCTAAGGTACTTAAAGCTCTCTATTAGCTTAAAAATAAATAACTAGCGCCGCTTCTCTAGCGCTAGAAGATCGATAATAGGCGAGCTACGTCCTTTAGTAGCCTTATCTATATTAAGAATAGATATAGGCTCTATATACTATACGTACTATAGACCGACGATAACAGCTTATATAAGAAGCTTACGAAGTAGTACTATAAGGCCTACGGCTACGCTAGTTACGCTAAGATACTAGACTTTATTTAGCGTAAGTATATATAGTTAGGTATCTCGTAGTCCGCGCGATAAGCTATACGGGCTTACTATAATTACTTCTCTAATAAGTATAAGACTAATATACTATATAGGCTACTCTAGCTATTACCTATACTATTCTAGCTCTAGGATAATATATCTATAGACTTTATTATTACTCTACTAGATAGTAAGTTTATAGTTAATAGCCTAATATATAATAATATCCTTATAATTATAGATAGACTTAGTAAGGGCGTAGAAATTATCGGCGTTTAGTCTATAGACGTAGAGTATATTACTCGCGTCTTCGTCGACTACTACTATTATTACTATAGTATTCCTCTTAAAATCGTATCCGATTAAGGAACTTAATAGATCTCTACTTTCTAGCGCTGCCTCTACGCGCTACTTAATATTAATTATCGCCTCTTAACGTCTTTCTACCCTTAAATAGATAGCTAAGACGAGAATACTAATAAGGAAATAGAGTAATACCTCTATACGTATATCTTCTATACTTAGGATAACTAGATAGACTAGTTACTATTATACTAGCTTATTTATAATAATTACGTACGCGAGTCGACTAGCTTATTACCGATATTTACTAAAACTGCTCGTAATACGAGGATAATAGTTAATAGCCTACTATCTTAACTCTTACTAGTACTATAACGTCTCGCTACTACTACTACTAACGAGTTCGCCTAACGAATAGCCTAGATAACTAAGTACCTACGCCTTTAAGTATAACTCGCGTAATAGACGTAAGCTAATTACGCTAATATTTACTATATAGTATCTCCGGCTTACGCTATTAGTAACTAAGTCTACGTCGATACCTATAACTAGTAAACTATGTAACTAGCTAAGAAGCTCGATATTCGCTAGTATAGGCCTATTACTATTATAAAGGTTATTTATAATAAGGCCTATAAACTAGACTTTAACCTAGCTAGCGTAGTAGTTTATAACGTATTTTATCCGGACCTACTCCGTCTATACTCCTCGGATATTAATATTAGCGTATAACTACTACCTATCGAAGTTATCGACTAGTAAGGTCGTATTAAAGACTTTTATAAGATTAACTATATTCTTAACTTACGTAAGCGTAGACGAGGGTACTAGTACCTAGTAAAGTAGAAGGACTACCTAGATAGTATAGCTACTTAGGAGCTCGTAGCGATAGTAATTAATAATACTTATACTACTATCGCTAACTTTTATTATAACTTTCCTCGTAAGTTTATATAAGTAATATTCTAGCCTCTACCTAGGTAGGTACCCTATAAGGTACCTACTACTATATTAACTATAATAGCTATATTCCCTCTATAGCTAGACGCCTCGAAAAGCTAGCTATTAGTAGTAGGTATAGTATATAGTATTAGTAAGCGCGTACCTACTAGATTAGCCTATTATAATAAAAGTAGTAATAGAGGTATATTATTACTATTATCTCCTATACCGGCTAAGGTTACCTACTCGCTAGTATAGTAGGATAAACTATTACTTATACTAATAAAGAATAGTATAGATAGTAATAGTACTACTACTATTAAAGATAATAATCTACTCTTTACGTAAGTAATACTTACCGTATAAAGCTATAGATATAGATTATAGAGGACTATAAGTATTTTAATAGGGGGGGTAGTATTACGGGCTTAGCTTACTAATCTAGTAACTCGTAATTATATAACTAGCGGCTTAGCCTATACTAGGCCGACCCGTCTTAGCGGCTTAGTACCCGCTTCTTTACTTATAGACTCTCCTCCTCCTACCTCTTAGATAGTTCGTCGAATATTAAGTTATTTACGCCTACCCCTACTATTAGCCCCTTATAAGCGGTCTATAATAGCTTAGAGCCTAGGTTTAGGACTACTTAGAGGTTAGTCTTCGCTTAGACTAATCTACTTAAGAGTATAGAGGAAGAGGCGATTCTTAAAATTAGGGTCTTCGTTAAGCGACTCTTCTAATTCTTCTAAGGTATATACTTATTTATCTACCGAGAATACTAAGTAAGCGTTATCGTAGTAGAGTATATACCTAGGCCTACTCTTATCTATTAAGCGGGTAATATAGATCTTATTATTTATAAAGTCGATTTATAGGTTCTATTTATAGAACTAGTTAATACTAAGTATAATATTATAACTAGAGAGGTTAATAATACGTACTATTATAGTATCCTTAAAGTTCTTTAAGCTATAAGGAATCTCTAAGCTAGTAGTACTTTCGAAGGTCTATCTATTAGGTATATAGACGAGCCTCTTTACTAATTCTACTTAGTATTTAGGGAAGTAGTTAGCTATAGAGCGAGATATATATACTATCGATACTCTAGTATTAAGTAAGAAGCGTACTTTTTTCTACTTATTAGCTATACTAAGCGTTCCCTAGATTTTTAAAAGATCTATTCCTATAGCGTTTAAGTAATACTATTTACTTAATATAGAGAATAGGTTAAAAGCGTACTTAAAGAGAACGTCCTTATCCGAGTTAGTTTTAGTCTTAGGCTTAGAGTTAGTCTCGCTTAGAGCTAACGTAGTTAATTCGGGTAGCTAGTCGTCCTCGTTAGTAGGCTAGCCGCTAGTTAGTTTTTTAGCTTAGAGGAGCGTTTACCTTCTCTAGTATAAGAAAAGGATAGCTTAGAGCTTTAGCCTCTAGCTTTATTCTTCTACTTATCCTCGAATACCTTCTTTTTAGTT
This sequence comes from Zasmidium angulare, assembly GCA_002786045.1. Taxonomy (NCBI): domain Eukaryota; kingdom Fungi; phylum Ascomycota; class Dothideomycetes; order Mycosphaerellales; family Mycosphaerellaceae; genus Zasmidium; species Zasmidium angulare. The sequence continues at coordinate 624,466 of NHNX01000009.1, forward strand.
TTAAGTTCCTTACTTAGCGGCTTAGAATACTTAAACTAGAAATATCCTACTATATTATAGTTATAATAGGTAAGATATTCGCTTAAAGTTACGTTAACTTCTTTAACTTCTTTAAGCTAGTTAGCGGAATACTTCTTCTTCCTTCGCTCGTTAGGATTATATCGCTCTTCTTACTTAATAAGTATCCTAGTATTATCGATAAAGTAGGCTTTAGTTCGAAGTTACTTAGGGGTAAGTATTAGATCGCTTAACTCTATACCCTAATATAAGAGTTCGAACTTAATAGGTGTTTTAAGGCTATTAAAGAAATAATCTATTATCTCGTAGTCGCTTAGTTTTAGGACTATAAGCGACCTAAAGTTAGTAAGGTCTTACTAAAGTATACTTATAGAGGTAGTCTACTTAAGACTTTTCTATTAATAACGACGATCTATTTAGATATTAGAGTCTTAGAAGCGTACTATTAACTCGTTAAGATAACTATTAAGTAAGTATAGAGTATCTAGTAAAAAAGTGTCTATTATATCTTCCTATTCCTACTACTAAGTAGTAGCTACTTTTTCTATATAGCCTCCTATCTAGCGGATCTAATTATAGTCGCTTAGCGACTAGCTAGCCTACTTAAACGCTTTCTAGAGTTCTAAGTTATAACGCGCTTCTCGGATCTAGTATTCGATAGCTCCTTTAGAGGTAGAGCTATTATACTTACGTAGCTTAGGGATCTTACTTTAGGTAAGAATAAAGAATTTTATAAAAGTTTCGGTTAGAGTAGTAGTACTACTAGTATTAGTAACTATAAGTAGGTCGCTTAGAGGTAGAGCTATATTAATAGCCTTAGTAGCTAAACGAGTAGATACTAGGTCGAGAGTACTAGTCTAACTTAGGATAGGTAGGTATAGAAGAACTATATTTATAGGTACTTAGAGTAGTACTATTCTAGGTATATTACTAGAGAGGTTACCTATAGCCTATAAACGCTCTACTTAGGCTTAATCCTAAGTAGTAGTTTCCCCTCTTATAAGTTTAAGGATCGCTTAACGTTAATATTAATCTATCTAAGTAAGGAACTAGGCGATCTAAGGATTAAATAGAGGATTAATAGCTTAGATATTAAAGGTACTTAGTAGAGTTACTTAGGGGTTCTACGAAGTAGATTCCCTAGGTAATATAGATTCCGCTTAGTAGTCGATATCTATAGGTTCGATTATAGGTAGTAGTAATATAGTAATAGAGTCCTTAGTAGTTAGAGCTTAATAGTTACTTAGTCCTACTTAGGGAACGTTATTATTATTATTAGATATAATTAAAGGTTAAAAGTTAACTTAGTAGAGGGCGTAACGTATTAATAAAAGTAATTCGAGCTTAGTAAAGAGTAGCTTAGTATTTAAGTAGGACTCGCGAGGTCCTAGTTCTTATAACCTACTTAGCGACTAACTCGCTTAGTATAATATTAAGCTCTAATCTAAGGAGGTTTAATAGCTTAGAGAAGGTTTAAGTCTAAATAAATAGCTAAATCCTTCTCTTCTTAATTCGGCTTAGTAATCCGTATAATTACTCTAAGTACGTCTAGCGTACTTAGGGATTAATTTAGATTAATAAAGCCTCTAAATCTTTAAATAGTAATTAGTTACTTAATTTACGATTATTACTTATTAAGACTATTAAAGTCTAGTAGTCTATCGATCCTATTTAGAGTTAGGTAGTCTAGGGGGAAACGAATCGAGACTATACTAGCTATAGCTAAGTAGCTAGGAGGCTATAGGTACCGCTTAGAAAAGTACTTAGGTTCTTAGCTACTAGATGTTATAGAACTAAGCGAGAAGCGATAAGTTTTTCATTTAATAGGCGGGCTCTAAGCTGATATAGCCCGCTATGATACTATCTACAAGCGGTATAAGAAATACACTCATATAACGTGTCTGCTTAACGCTCAGATCGAGAGCTTAGACCACTGTCACAACAAATGTGTATACCTGTCCCACTCCTACTGCGTCTCAGGCAACGTGGGCATTCGGCTTCTCACTCTCACATGCTGTCGACACGCGCATACAGAGTGGCGGCATCTGGGCTTGGACCAGCTTCATGAACCACTCATGCATTGCCAACACATCACGCAGCCATATTAGGGATCTGGTCGTCTTTCGTGCTGCGGTTGACATCAAGAAAGGAGAGGAGATCTTCACCAAGTATTGCAGCGGCATCGACTTTGACGAGAGACAAGCGACCCTCAAGAAGAATTGGGCCTTCACTTGTATGTGTGCACTTTGTGCTGCAGAAAGCACCCAGCCGAAAGAAGTTCGAGATCGCCGTCGCGAGCTTGTCGCCGAGTTTGATGGCTTGCGTTCAAAGGAGGAGACCCTCGACGGCAAGCTGGTTCAAAATTGGGGTGCTGCGCTCGAGATCCACAGGACGCTGATCAAGACCTACGACCATATCCTGAGGAGTTTCCCACATTTGCAGTCTGCCCACATGGCGGTGGAGCTCATGCCTTTGAACTGGACGTACTGTGCCCGAGAAGACGTATACAGAGCCGTCGAGAACTTGGCATATGACATGGCACTGGTTCTGAACTTGCGAGCAGCCAAACCGACATGTGACATAGGCACACATGGCTCGTTCTCACAAGGCATCATCATGGCTCTCTTGGTCACCGCCAAACTGAAGGAGAGTCAAGGCAAGACGTTAGCCAGGTACACGCTGGAGGAGTTCGCGCTGGAAGTCTATCGAATCATGAATGGCGTGGAGAACGGATTCGCGGCTCTTCAGGATCTGGTCACCAATGTCTTCGTGGCAAACAGAGTCAAGGGTCTGAAGTAGATGGGCCTGAGGCTATGCTTCATGAGAAGGGCGAAACAAAAGCATTGGGCTTGCACTACAGCGATAAAAGCTAGAAATGGCACACACTGTGTCACGTAAAGACTCACCTCAATTCTCCTGATCACCATCACCGCCGCAAGTCACGAAAGCCTCCGTCTTCCCCTGTCCTCTCAGCCAACCACCCAAACCTCCCCTTCTCCCTCCATTCCCTCTCCACATACCCTGGCATATCTATTCTCCCACCAGTTAGGAACTCAAACCCCTCTCCCTCCCGTCCAAACAAATCTTGCCCCTTCCTCACCCTCTCCAGAATGGTCTTCGAGTCCCGATTGGCCTCAGTGTTAAGACTCGTGTGCGAGAAACTCGTCATCTTCGTCTGAAACTCTGCCATAGTTGCGAAGCAGGATGAACAGTGCCATCCTGCATCGTAGAGTGTAGCTCGATCCCACCAGCGGCGAAATGAGGCGAAGGGTATCATGAAGGAAGAAGTCAAGGGCAGGATGTCCATGCGGAGATCATTCGGCCGAAGAGTCGACTCGATTGATTCCGTATACGTTGTAGCTTGGGGATGAGGCCATGGAGGACCGATGTGTTTCCATTGGAAGGAGTAATAGAAGAAGCTGCTCATCAGAGTCAAGCGTTGAGGAATCTCGCAGGCCTTGAGCAAGACTGCTGTCTCTGGACGGATGAGCTCGTCGATGTCGCTGACCAGCAGGACGTCACCCTTTCTCGGCTCAGCCGCGGTGCCTGCCAATGTTGGGAAAATCGAAGTCAAAAGAGCATTTCGAAAGAAGTCTTCGTGGTCCCATGTGCGAGTGCTGTTGATGGGATCTTCTATGATGCGATGGATGATTTGGTGATGGAAGCTGGCGAAACGATTCCAATTGGCAGGATCATCGAGGAGAGTCGGTTTGGACTGGCCCGTGAAAGTCGTCGGCGCTTCGAGAATGACGAAGTAGGTGACATGATGTGCCAGAGTGTTTAATCGGATCTCGAGCCAGTCTAGTTCCGTGGACAAGAGGATGAGGTCGTAGAGCTTCTTCTTGAGTGAAGCAGGAAAACCGTGAGCCGCGCAAAGGGCTTTTCCAGCATGGCCGTCGTGAACCTCAGATTGTATATACCTGTGAATTAGGTCACGATGCAGGACGTGTTCACGAGTGGCGTTGTGACGAGCGATGCAAAAGACAACGACGAAGACGACCGCAACGCCTGCCACATAGGCGAGTCGTCGTGGCCGCCGACACATCCATGATAAAGGTAGCAGCATCGCTGGTCGAAGTGTGCATTGTGCAAAGCTTAGAAGCACATGAGCCCGACGTGGTGCTCAGCCTTCTATCACATGAGGTTCACGGGACGTTTTGCTCATCACGCATCCCTTGCGCGACAACGCATCACAATAGGCAAGCGGCCACTTCCCTTTTCATCGATCGCATTGTAATCAGCCGTATAGAAGAGAGAGTTTGTCTTCGAAAGACGCGGCGTCGCTCCTTCTCGTATCGATCGACTCCACGAACCTCGGGCAATTTACCATCGGTAGCTGATCTTGCTAGTGCAAGAGCGTCCTCTAAGATCATCGTTTGACCAGTGCAACCCTGTTGCAGGTCAGTCAGATCATCCTCCATCACCGACTAATAACGTACCCCAAGCTGGTTGACGACCTTTCACAGACTTACCTGCCGGGCTGATGTTCCCCTACGTACATTAGCCCGACTTCGTCTCCAGTCCTGATCTTTGCAAAGACTGCTCCTTTTCAGATGCTGCTATTGTTCCCTGTGTCAGCACTGCTACAATGGTCTCTTGTTACGACAATATTGCAATCACTCACCATCACTTCAACGTCGGCCGTCACACCAGCCTCCCATCAAGCCTCTGCTTCTGTGGTCCATCTGCAACCGAAAAACACTGGTGGTCTAGCCATCACTCTTGATCTCAGTCTCGGATGACCAGTCTCGTGCTCGACATGTCGCCATGGTGAAGCTTCAGCGAAGTCCGTTGGGCAAATACACCGACTGTAAAATTGACGGCAATGTTCGAAGTTGGTGCAAGGTTGTAAACAATGTATCACTCACTGCTGTTGATAAGACTATACACACGTCGACGTCTCAACACACAGCTCAAAATCCTCCGCCTCCACCACCATGTACATCCTCCTCCTCCTCCTTGTTTCTCGCGTGCGCTGGGTCTTGTTCAAGCTGACATCTTTTGTCGTCCTTCGCGCAGCATCTCGATTCATGGCCTCGTTCCTATGCACGCAGCGAAGGCAAGCGCCCCGACCATCATCCCGTCGTCCCTCTCCTCCTCCCATGTCGTGAGCGAGCTTATAAATACAGTGTGGCGTGCGCGTAGTCGTCGTAATATGAAGCGGGCGTCGTCGTCGAGAGGATGAGGTCTGGGTTTGTGATTAGTAGCGTACGACACCGTCCATCCAGACTCCTTCGCTAAATGCAGACGCAGCACGACCGAGAACTTTTTGTGTTTACTTTTGCTGGGCCATTTCCACCCCATACATGCTGGGCCAAACACCCTTGTCATCCAACACGGGTCTCCAACACCTCAATCGCGAATTTGCTCATACAGCAAGATGTAGGCGACTTTGTTGTCGCGGACGCCTTCCTTCCTAGCGGTTGGAGTCCTCTTGCCGGTGGTACTGGTAGGGGTGCTCGTGCCGTTCGTCGTGATGGCAGCGCCGCTCCACTTCTTGGCATGACCGTTGGCGCTGCCATTGACCTCTGACCAGGGCTTCTCCTCTTCAGGCTCTTTCTCGGCCTCGTCAAGTCCCTGGTACATGTTGCGCTGCTTTTGCAGGTCCGAATCCGCCTTGTGTTGTTCGAGAGCCTTGGCGAGGATTTTGGGGTCTTCTTCTGCGCCTCCTTCGGCGACGTCTTCTGCGCGTACCCGTCGAATGACGGTATCATCCATGCGGATCCATTCACGACTGTCCTGACGAAGGACATCAACGGTGTAGTGTCCCCCTGCGGCTGACTTGCCATGGTGGTAGACAACGCTCGTAAGACGATACTTGGGCTGATTCTTGACGCCAAGACCGTTTCGTTTGGCAGGCGAGAAGACCTCCTTAGGGATCTCCAGCTCGAGAGGGTATCCAACCTTTTTCCAGATCTTCTGTGTGCCAGAGAAGCTGCTATCGTATTGGAAGCGCTTCAGGTGGAGGATCAGGACGGGTGGGACTGAGTCAAGAAACATCTGCTTCTTAGCAGTGTTGTTTCGGCCGCCGAATTCGCCAGTCATTTGCTCGGGCCTAGTGAGGCCTCTCAAGGCGTCGACGATGTTGTTAACCTGTGCTGAGCCGATGTCTAGCTGCAGTGGCTTGTATGGCTCGAGCGTGACTGAGTCCTTGAGGCCGGGCACGCGGAACTCAGATCTCAAGTAGCCGCCAAAGATCTTGGTGACAGGCGACGGCGTGTCTTCTTCGCCTGCAGTCCTTGTCACTGCGGCCTTTTGCTTGGGGCCAACTTCTTGCCAACCATCAGCTGACGTTGGTGACATGACCGTATCTGGCGATGCAATGCCATGCTCGCTTGGCTTGTCGTCTGCCTGGCCTTGCATGACCTTCACGCACTCGTCGTGGAGACCTTCAAGCAAGAAACCCAGGAACTCTTCTGCGTCTTGCTGTTGACCCCTCTGCGCACTGTCAGCCTCCTCATCGTTGCAAACCATGGCACCCAGACTTACCCTCATGCCTGCAAAGCGAGGCAATTTTTTTATGACCTCGTAAACGTACTCTGGCGTGACTGCTTCGCCATACTCCTCGAGCTGCTCCTGCTTGAGCGTCGACCTCAAACCATCTGCAGACTCCGCGCTGGCCAAAACTTTGAACTCTCTCATAAACATAATCATTGCGTCAACCAGAGGGGTATCACTCTTCATCGAATGCACAGTTCGTTGCCGGACCTGGTCTAGGAAGTTGTAGAATGGTACGCAGAACACCAGAACTTGAAGAATCTGTGTCTCGTTAGTGAGATTGCTCGGCGACACAAAATCTTGTTGAGACACTTACCGAATTCATATAGCACATATTGCCTGTGTTTACAAGCCCTCTGGGCTCGAGAAAGGGAAGCTGATTGCCGCTCCGCACATTGTATTGCTTCAAGGCGTCGGCAAGAGACGCGGTCTTTGGCAGCTGGATGCCGTTGACGTTGGCCTCGCCATTGGTTGGAGCTGCTGCTGCACCGGGCTTGGACTTTGAGCGGACCAAGTCAGCCCACGACTTAGGTGCTGGCTTCGGTACAGGTGTCTCTTGTGACTTTTCAGCTTCGACTGGCGCTGCTTCCATAGTTTCGCCCTGCTCTTCTTCCGCTTTTGGTATCTTCTCTTCCTCAGTCTTTGCTGCGATCTCCTGCTTTACCGTCGCTGGCGGTGATGCCTCCTTTGCCTTTGGCAAGCCAGGTATGTTAGGCACAGCGATTGCCGTTCGTGTATCTCTTCTTGCATGCTGCTGATGTTGTGTAGGTGTAGGTTTTGGGGAGGTGGCTGGGGCTTGAGCAGGGGTTGCGGGTGTGGAGACTTGAGTGAAGTCACTCTCAGAAGGTGCTTGAGAAGTAGCTGGGGTTTCTGGCTCGGACGGGGCGGCAATGGTAGACGTCTCAGAAGGAGGCTCGGCGGCAGAGGCTGTTTGTGACTCCGCTTGCTGCGACTCCTCTTCAGCTACCGGCTCTTCTCTCGTGGGCAAGGCGACGACATTGTTCGAGGCACGCAGATTCCTACGTCTGCGTCGGCGCGTGGGAGCACGAGTGGGAAAGGTCTGCTGGTGTTCCGGAACAGAGTACCACGGTAGCTACGCTTTGTCAGTTTCCATCTTCCCAGCTGTTCAACCATATCTTACCTTTGGCCAGAAGGGCTGCTTATGCTCTGGTGGTAGAGAGAGCGGGTTCTGAGAGGTTGATAGTCGCCGCGCCGGCTGTGGGGCTGGTGTATCAACTGGAGTCTGTGCTCGAGGCTCTTCTGCTTTGGGCGGAGCTGATGAAATAGGCGCGGGGGAGGGCGATGCCGCCGGGACTTGCTGATGCATATATGGAGGCATAGGTCGAGGAGACTGAGCAGCTTGAGAGGGCGCGGCCATTTGCGTGGGCTGTCGTGTGACTGGGGTCATAGGCTGGGCATGCGGCGCCGAGCTAACAACCATAGGCGATCTCGGTTGATATGAAGCCTGCATGTGTGGTGGTGGATAGGCGTGCGGCTGCGGGTATGGAGGAGGCTGCCATCGATATGCCGTGGGCGGCGGATGTGGATAGTAGTAGCCGGGCTGGATGGGCGACTGCGGCGGGTGGTGATAGTACTGCTGTGGGTGATGCTGCGGATAGCCATAGTCGCGTCGAGGCGGAGGATGCATGGGCACGGCAGCGGGAATATGGCCCGCGCCTGCCATGGGATGTTGCTGCATGATGACTGCTCTTGCCCCGGGGCTGCTACCTCCTCACGGGGAGGTAGCGACGGCTGGCCACGACGCCGACCGTCTCAGCGCGAGTGAAGCGTGAACGGCGGGTCGTAAGCTGATGATGAGGTCTTGCAGCTGAGCGAACGCATGGAAGACAGCGAGCGGCGTGCTGCTGTCGGATGCGCAAGGATGTTCGATGTTGACGACGGCGGAGCGGAGAGAGGTCAGGATGGCGCTCAAATTATTCGGCGCCCATCCTACAAGCTGCAACCGCGGTGAGAGCAGCAAGGTATGTTTCTGGATGGCAGCGAAGACAAGGCAGAACGCAGACACAAATGTAGGCTGGGCAAATGGGCGGTGGTGGAGGTGTTATGCGGAGAGTGATGTTCGGGCTTGCAGCCAAAGTGTAAATCTCGAGTTGGCCCGTGCTCTGGTGTGAGCTCAATGTTCTCCGTTCTCTCCAGCTACTACATGGAGCAAGGCACCACGTGAGTGTTATAAATGGAGGAAGTTGGGGTTTCATGCACATTTCATTCGACGTGTAGACTCGTGGCTACCTCCTTCTGTTCACTGGCTGCTGAAAGACGCATGTTGCCTGTCCCTTGCAGTCGCACAATAGCTGCCACGAGTGTGAGAGCTATGAGGACAAAGAATCGTGGTCGACTTCTAGTCCTCTGGTTCAAGCAAGCCACTTCAAGCTTTTCAGTCATCTTCCTCCATGTCATCCGCAGCCGGACTCCTTGGCTGAAGAGGATGTGCGGTCAGCGGTGGTGTCTCACGATACGTATACGCTGAGATCATCGTCGGGTGATGACGATTGCCTGTCAGATACTGGCCCGCTTCGGATTTGGTTCTCAGCTGGTGTAGACTGCGGGCGCGCGGATGATGTACGAGTACTGAAACGTCCCATAGCCATATCGTCGGGGTTCCCTGAAGCAGCAAGTCCATACTGGCCGGCAGAAGGTGCGGTCTGAATGTGCGCTTGGTTGCTGTTGTGTGCTAGTATGCCAACGTCAATGGGAGAGCTAGACTGCGGCTTACCTGAGCCGCTGGTTAATGCAGTTGTAGACCGAGTCTATCGACTCGATGGCAGGCTGGGTAGCAAAAGAAGCCAGACACTTTGGCACTGAGCCGTCGGTAGGTTGGTGACCTGGACTGGCGTGCGGCGAACAACGAAGCCCCTCGCGATCCAGAGTGCGAGACATCCCCACAAATCGGTGAGTGTCTATGCAGCTGTCGCTGCAATCGTGGGCGTGGTCGCCCAACGGAGAAGAGGGGTAAACAGAGATATAGAGAAAAGGATCGCAGGTGTCTCACTTTCTTGGGCTACCCAGCCTGATGGACGCTCCGTGCGCACGACGGAGTTGATTGTGTGAATCTTACAGAAGGAGGATTGAGTAAGGCTGTCGATGAAGGCGATTGAGGTAATGTGTCCTAGGGTCGATACGCCCAGTGTAAGAAGAATTAGCTTCTGACGGTATAGCATCCGATTTGAGTGATACTGTTCACGTACCTTTGGAGAGGCCCAGACATGTACACTTAGATCGTGGCAAGGCTAGCATTTGATGCGTAAGGGAGCTGATCCAGATGACGAGAAGGCGAGACAAGAATGGGTGGAGGTTCCATACTTTACGTGGTTGCCAACCGTACTAGGCACGCACTGTACCTGTTGATCGCTGATCTCTTCGATCATGCCTCACCCGCCTCTCCTGCATCTAACAGGGAGCTGCATGCTATTGTCCTTCTTGCCCCTTACCGAACGACCGGTGCCTACCAGTAGTCCTACTTTCTTCCGCAAAAACGCCAGAGATTGGTATCATCGACAGTCATGGTCCCTTTCTTTTGTACACTATCAACACAGCTTTTCACCTTCCCTCTTATGATACCTCTGAGACTGGCCTAGTCTTGGGCGTCCTGTTCAAAGGCATGATCATGGGTCTACCGTTTCGCATATGCGCCTTTCGGAAGGCTTCTGTGAGGAGTGGGGAGCTTTCTGTTCGGATGGTTGTGCCGATCGACATGAAGAACCTACAAGGCGTTAGAGTTGTTGCAACATGCTGTACCCCGCCAGCAATATCTTCATCGTACCCGAAAGTTGCTGCCGAACCCAACATATATTGTCCCAGCGTTCGCATCATTCCGTTAGGCCCTGGGCCATATCTGATGATGTTCGTTGCGCCGAAGATGAAGCCGATACACAGTCCAACAGCTGAAATGTATCAGCAAGCGAAAAGGTACTTGAAACGTTGTCGAACGTACTGCTACCCATCATAGCACCCATCTTCGCTGTAAGCTGTCAGACGTTTGTTTGCCTCAGCATTCGATAAAATGCAATACCTTTGTCGAAGGTAGAAGGGCCGGACATGCCGCCAGGACTAGCAACGGGAGGCATCTTGAGGAGTGTGTGAACAAGAGCAATGTAAATCGTCCTCTTCCGATGCCTGACGCTTGCAGGTGAAGTCGAAGTCGAAGTCTCGGCTAAACAATGATCACGTGATTCATGATTCGAAGAAGTGGAGCAACTCCGTGCCAGGAATCGGTCGTCGGCCAGCCAGAGACAGTCTGGGTCAACCAGCAAACCGACGCAGCCCCCCGTTTCCACCACCGCCGTCCGAACATTCCGCCCTACGACGCTCCGCCCACCGCAACGGCTTGTTGGCGACGGATGCGATAGCGCGAGCCGCAGAAGGGCGTGAGGACGCGACCGGGTTGGTGGTGCTTTGCCGCCCACGACGCTCCAGGACAGCACACCGCGCCATCGAGCAGGAGCAGCAGCGGCAGTGAGCAGCGAATGCTGACGGGCCCTGACCTCACCTCGATACTTTGGCCCACCCCTCGTCTACCACCGTCCTCCTACCTACCTCACTACCACCATCGCTCGCTCCTCCCACGCCTTCCCCGCGACTTCGACTTTTCCCTCGCCGAGCACACGACTCCGTCCGTGCTTCCTTCCGACCCTGGTCCTGACGGCTGAGACGAAACGACTGGACCTCACGACTGCTGCCGCCGCTACGTCGACCACTACGGCTTGTAATACTACACACCATCCCTCCTTTCCTTCCACATATAATTACTTTGGCACGGCGTCATCGGCGGGAACAGGCACGTGCCGGACACGCTTCGTACACAACCTCACACCACGACCATTGCCGGCGAGTCAGGGCCACCAGTCGCAACTCCTGCGGCCGCATCTCAAATGACGGCAGTAGCACCTCCTTTGACCTCTTTCCAGCCGAGTACGCGTCTAGGATGGAGTGCTAATGGCAACGGCTTCGGTGCCATGAACTCGGATGAAGTCACAAGAATGTTCAACCCGGCGCCTCGCAAGACCGCTCAGCGCCAGAATTCGTCGTCATCCATTGCCTCAACCGCATCCTCGACTTCCACCATCTCCGCTCCCACCCAGCCACAGACCAACGGCGCGGTGCAGCCGCCCGGGACAGAAGCTGGGAATTGGGCGGCGCGAAAGAAGCCAGCGCGTGGTCTCTGGCCGCCCGGCAAGGCAGAGCCTGCGACAGGTATCACGACTGCCAGACCACAACCCGTGAGCTCTGCAACATCGGGCGCGACCGCATCTTCGGCAATTTCCGCCCTACACGCGCCTCTGCTCCCGTCGCAACAAATGGCGAATGGCAATGGTCAGGCAAATGGTGTCATGAGGGACCAACAACCACAAGCAATGCCACCGGCTATACTTCATCTGCTGCCCATGAATGGTACCTTCGAGCGCAAGACTATCACTGTTCCCTACGCGCCGGATGTTCTTCGCATCGGACGACAGACCAACCAAAAGACTGTACCGACGCCCTTGAACGGCTACTTTGACTCGAAAGTGCTGTCCAGACAACACGCCGAGATCTATGCCGATCGACAGGGACGAATTTTCATCCGAGATGTGAAATCCAGCAACGGTACCTTTGTAAATGGCATGAGATTGAGTCAAGAGAACAAGGAGTCGGAACCCAGAGAGTTGCGTGAACAGGACGTACTAGAACTGGGCATTGATATTGTCTCTGAAGATCAGAAAACGGTTGTACATCACAAGGTGGCCGCGAAAGTCGAACACGCTGGCATCTACGGGACGGGAAATGATGGTTTGAACTTTGGAGATCTGGACCCCAGCGCAGGACCTGGCCTTGTAGCGAGCCCACATCAGCTCAAAAGGTCCGGCAGCCAAGGCTCTATCAATGGACGAGGTGGTGCGAACCCTGCTTTGAACCAACAAGCTATGAACATGGGCATGCTCAACCAGCCGCAGCATATGAGGAACTGGTTGAATCCCATCACGACAGAGCATATCGTGAAGAAACTCAATGTAAGTGTTCCCAGCTTCGATCTCACAACCTCGACTAATTGGGTGAAGCACGAAATGAAACTCGCCATGCAACAAGCACAGGACATTCAACGTGCAAGGCAGACCATCGAGAACATGCTCGGCGGAAAATTAGAACCAACTCCAGCCGTGCCCGAGAAGAAGTCCAACTCGGAAAAAGCACGATCTTCACCAACAAAGTCAAAGCTGGATCTAAAAGCTCACTTCTCGGAACCTCCAGCTCCTCCACCACAGGCACCTTTGCCAGAGAAGCCAGACGTTGCGAGGGCTCTTGCAGACCCAATGATTCAGCCGCTACTTCGCCGTACGGACACCGCTCGGCCGCCGTCAGCCAGCAGTTCACCCACCAGGACAGATCACTCTGGCGACATACTCCGCTTATGCGAGGAGTTGAAGTTGGCAAAGGGAGAACTGAGTAGCCAGAGCGAACGCATGAAGACACTGGAGAATGAACTTGCACAGGAACGGACGGCGAGAGAAAGTGCAGAGGAAAGAGCGCAACGGCTAGAGTCAGGCGATAGGCAGGATTCACCAACGAACAATGGCCATCCGAGCGCGGAGAACAGCCCCAATTCGTACAGTGACGCCACACCCGAACTTCAGGTACAGCTCGACCGACTGCGCACTTCAATGGATGAAATGAAACAACAAATGGAATCCTACCGTCGACGAGCGGAAGAGGCTGAGAGTGAGCGCGACGAAGCTCGTCAAAGCCTGGCTGAGATGGTCGAGCAGAAGCGCAAAGAGAACGCCGACCTGTCCAGCAAAAAGCGTTCGCCTTCGAAGCCTCCAAGGACGCCGGCGAAGCGAACGTTCCAGCTCGATGGCAGTTCGGAAGCCAATGGCCACGCAGTGCTACCAACACCGATCAGGAGCCCAACTTCAGTCAGCTTACTGGAATGCGCGGGCGTTGAAGAAGGGCAACCCATTACCAAGGAACAGGCACAGATCATCACGCAATTCCTGTCACAGGAAGTCCTTGGGCCTCAGGCGAGATCTAGGATAGGTGATGGGGATTCGCTGCTCTACTATGGGCTGCCCTACGGTTCCTTTGCTGCGGTGGTCGTACTTGGCTATATTGCGATGACATGGGTCAATGGCTGGCCTAAGGTGGAGCGATGATCTCACAGGAGTAGAGGAAGCCAGATGGAAGTAATGTCTGGTCACAGGCTCGGCGACGAAGTACGCGACGAGAGCTCGGTGTTGGGTGCGAGAGCACGAGGGTAGCATGGCACCATGTGGCTCGCACACGCAAACCCTGAAACAGCTACCGAGCCGGAGGAGCCGCTGGCACGCGCCACCACGTTGCCCTGCACAAGTGTGCGTTGACAGTGCGGGTCGTCGCGCGTGTCTATCAAGCGCCAAAGGGTGTTGCTGTCACGATCCAGAGCGGCACCGTTGACGCAACCCACTGGCGGAGGAGACGGCACCTGCCACCTTGTTGGCCGACGTGACCTCCAGGCGGGTGTGTGGTCAACAAGGACATTGGAGTTCAAAGAGATGAAGAGACGGATACAAGAAGGAGCGCGGAAGGGAGAAACGCTGTACGTTTGATCTGTTTGGTTGGGCAAAAGAACATTGAAAGGATTACAGGGTCGCGAGAGGAAAGGAAAGCATACCCGGCGCATACACTGGGGTCTTGGACAGCGGAGGGTGAATGGATGGGAGGGCACTTGTCGATCGTTTGACCAGGCGGGATTTTTCTTGTCTTTTCTGATTCTTTTATTCCTGTCTACCTCAGGGAAACAGCATGACAGACATGACACCGGCGTTGATCGTTTTCTTTGTTCGATATGTACATACCAGACCCATACGTTGGAGAAGGGGACGAATGAAGAGGTGTTACGAAGATTTTGAAGGAGACGAATGTCTCGGTACCTGTGTACGCTTCGTCGTTGTGCTTCGATGGAAGATTGGAACCCTAGGGTTGGTTGAAGGTGGCTGCCGCCACAAGGGCAAGCGTGCGTATAAGGATAGATCCTTCGTGGATGCGTGGGAAAAGATAGACTCTGCCGGCCGGAGCCTTGACCTCGCCGAGTGCGCACGATTCCTACTCGAAGGGCCGTAACACTTGTGGGAACGGAGCACAGGAAGACAGGCACTGCGCACGGCATGCGGCATCGACGGACGAAGGCTTTCGTCCTAACGCCGTCGTTGGTGATACTTTGTGATGCTTCGGCAGTTGCATTGGCCTCAATGGGTACGTAAGTTGCAATCGGCATACCACCGGATCGCATCACGGCAAGAGAACATGGACTCCTCTTGACAAAGTTTACTGATCAACTCGATCGTGTTCTTGAAGATGTCGGTCGCAGCTTGTGACCAGACTACATTAGGTATACGGATTACAACCTCACATCATCGTCAAGAAATATGCAAGCGTCAATTGACTTTCCACAACCGTTGATCTGGGTCTGGGCCCGCGGGCTCGCCACGTGGAATGGTCTGCCGTGCATCCTTCGGCGGCCTGCATCCTTCAGTCAAGGCCGCGTTTGTTTAGGGCCTGGCTGTGATGCAGTCAAGGCCGCGTTGGCTTAGGGCCTGGCTGTGATGAAGAAGTGTCGGTGCCGACGGGAACATCAGGATGGCGTTGGGCCTGAGAATGGGAGGAGGAATGTAGGGTGGCTTGGGTGATGTGAGATTCTTCGGGGATGCCGACAGGAATTGGGATTGGAGATAGGTGAGGGTACGAGGTCTACATGGGAGTCATTGGCGAACAATTCGATGAGTATACCACCCGCAGTATTCCTTCGAAGATGCATCTCGCTTGCTGATCTTCTCGCATTTCACAAGTCGTCAGTCCAAGCAAAAGCTCGCAGCTTTCTGGGCCCTCTTCGCCCCCGGACTTTCGCGGGCTTTCCTCTAGCCACTTTACGATACTATAGTGTAACCGTGGCGTTTAGGGCACCAACCATCAATGCAATTCCCTCACAGTAAGACAGTCTACTACCTTAGGTAGGGCAAGCAAGCACACCTACCCCATAAGGCTCTCGGCCGTACTACAGGACCTTGGAAGCTTCCTCATAGGCTGGACGGCTCTCGCAGCACACAAGAGTTGTGCTTCTCCATGAGGTTGTGCTGCCCGCGGCTGCTATTCCTTCCTTCCGAGCGGTACATAGGGTTCCTCCTCGTCGTACTGATACTCGATTACCGATAACTCTTTGCGTTACACGTCTACCTTAGCCTTCGGGGGATTACCTTAGCCTTTGGGAGGATTACGCAACCAGTGCATTGGCTTGGAGCCCGACGACTTGGACCTGGTGCGAGCCCTAGCAGGTAGGGTCGTCCTTCGGCGAGAGGGTTTAAGAGGGTATTGCTCACCCTATCCTGCTTGGGTTGACTTAACTGAAGGAGTGTACTGCTGGCCAAGGAACACTACGGAAAGAGGTACGAGCGTGAAGCCCTAGCCGCCGAGGGCAAGGAACAACGATCGACAGGCACATAAGCAGGACCGAGCGCTGTCTCGGAATATTGTCAGATCGACTCGAGTGCGGCTCTGTGCAGGACGAAGTTGCCACACTTTGCTCACGTTGCCGCTGCAGCTGGAAGCCCTACACGTCTAGGGCAAGGGAGAAAGACCAACATTTAGTGATCGGTGTTGGATCTCTGGTTTGCCCTCAAGTCATACGGCCAGCAAAGGAGCACATCGATACACTGTCTCGCGGGTTGCGTTAAATACCAACCAGTCCCGGCCAACACAACCTCATCAACAAGAGTTGGCCGGCAACACGTCGAGCATCAAAGGCCATCAAAACCCAATCTACCCAACAACCACTCAGCATGGCTTCCTCCCTCGAAATCCTCCGACCGACGCCCTCTCACCGCACATCCACCCGCCGCCTCTCAACGACCCTTTCATCATCATCAACAAAAACAACCCACGACCTCGAAACTCGCTCGATAGCCGTCTCCCGCGCCCTTCTCCTCAAAGATCCGACCCACCCAATCCTCAAAACCAACCTTACCGCCGACTTCACCTCCGAAGAAACCATCAACCGCTCGCGCGTACCCGTAGGCATCGAGGTCATCACCGTTTCAGCGAATGTGGACGAGGAGAGGGGGCGGGCGAGTGTGTGGGTGTTGTTTCGAGAAAGCGACTTGAGGAATGGGGGTCTGAGTGGCGAGAATGTCAGTGTACTGAGCTGGTGGAGGGAGAGGGGGGTGTGGAGGTGTTGGAGGCAGAGTGCGGTTAGAGGAGTCAGTGGGTTCGCGGAGGGTTTCCTGAATTGAAGGGTTGTGGACGGCGTCGAACATTTCACATGAAGGCGTTGCGGGTTGCTCATTGCGGGTTGGTCGAGATTCATGCTGCTGTTGAGCGAAATTGGGAGAAATGCATGTGAGTAGGACGTGGGCAAACCCTCGAAGAATGACACCTTGATCAGTCCAGCAGCCCTCCCGTCCTCTCGCATCACATGCCGCAGCGGCCCAAGCCGCCTTGCCGAGCCCGGGCCGCTCAATATTGACCTATATATGCCCTTTGTTACTTGCAACCTGTATCGAATCAAGCAGCTTGTAGTAGTTCAAGGTTGAATGCGGCCATGTGGCTCAAGTGTTAACGCGCTTGACATCAAGTCCTTGCTACCACAAGTGCCGCAAATGATTAACGATCGGGAAATGTTCGGCTCAAAAGAGTACTGCATTGCGCAGTTGAGATTCCTTCCCACACACTGGAAATGTTCGGCTCAAAAGAGTACTGCAATACGCAGTTGAGATTCCTTCCATCCAACCAAACAAGTAAACCATCAGCTTGAGTTAAAGACAAACCCTCAGTTCGATTGTTTCTTCTCCGATAACCACCTCTACCACAAAGGTTATCGGAGTTTCTTTTGCGCCTCTCCCAGAGGATTTATTTTTTGGGTATTTGCTGGAGACTCGTCCAACACTCAGGCGAGTGTTCGAAGACTCACCAGCATACATATCGCTCGAGAAGCAGAGCGTCTTGCGATGTTCGTCGTTCCCGTGCGAAGTCTCGGAACGTAAAGTAAAGGTGTTGCGGACTTCGAGTCCGGCTTGAGATGTTGTTTTGACTTTGGTATATGCTCTTCCAGATTGAACGAAGCATCGCGCCTGCGGAGTATCCCTCAGAGGCCAATTTTTGTCATCGTCACTATGACTAAAGCAGGTGATCCCACACTTACAACTGTTTTCTACATCATTCACTCGGATCGCTCGGCGTGTCACTAGCGTCGCGCTAGTCAAAGCTAAACAGCTGGTCGTCTGCTGGGTCAGAGCAGGCGACACACTTAGATTAGGGCTTCTCCCAGGGTACAGCAAATGTACTCTCGAACTCACGCGCGTTGCCCTCTTCCCAACATCGACAGTCATCTCTCCTCGTCAGCAGGTAGGGGTATTTGCAGAAAGAACGGCAATCTGGAGTTTTGCAGACACTATGACTTCTACCCAAGAGCGACATAAGAGCTACACAAGGAGTTGATCGACAACAGCCCAGTAGGTCTGGGTTTGAGTCGTACATTCGATTCCATGCCCAAGCCTTCGTCGATCTATATGCCGCTGCCGTATCGATCGCAGACCTCCACGAGCTTGGACTTGATGCCCGGTTCCTATATCTTCATTAGAGCCAGCACACTGGGTCTTTCCTGATGATTTTTACGCTTGTGCTATGACCAGAGCCTGCGATGAGATGCAATTCCGAGTTCGGCAATGCTTTGTGGAGAGCCCAGGCAGCCTTTGGTGGACACAGAATGTCGTATCGTCCTTGAACAATGCTCGCTTTTTCGGAAGTCAATGAACTCAATCGCTCAAGGATGGCAGCTTCTGGCTTTGCACTTACTCGGGATATGTCGAATCTTGGCAAGATTCTCCTCTTTCATGAGCTGTCCAGGCTCCATGAAGAGGTCATTTGAGAAGTAATGAGCTTCAAGCCTCGAATGTGCAATCACCCAGTCCTGATCGTTCAGCTTCCGTAACGGGTCTTCGTCGTCCCTCATCTGTCCCATTCGAAGTTCTCTCTTGTTCCAGGCTTTGCCAACTTCCACTCTTTGCGCTTCTGGAAGATCGTTTGACGTGAGGATGCGGTAATATGCATTGATCGGATCGCTTCGATCGTGCTCTGGTAGGAACTGTAGCCATTCTTCGTGAGCATCAGGGAAGAATGTCATTGAAGCTTTGCTATCGTGTATGTCTTGCAGCTCGTCAGGAGTTCCCAAGAGCACACCACGTAGGACGAGACGCCCGACTGCTTCGGGATGGACTTGTGAGTACGCTAGGGCTAGTGTTGATCCCCACGAGCCACCAAATACGATGTGCCACTTCTTGACGTTTACATGCTTCCGTAGAACCTCAATGTCGTCGATCAAGTGCTGAGTGCTATTCTTCTTTAACTCTCCCAGCGGCTTTGACTTTCCGGCGCCTCTTTGGTCGAACAAAATCACGCGGAAGACGGAAGGATCGAAGAAACCTGCGTTGTCTTTGGAGATGTTGCCTCCGGGCCCACCATGTAGAAAGAGGGCTGGCTTGCCTGTTGGTTCTCCGTATTGCTCGTAGTATACCTCGTGAATCGAGTCGACTTTGAGAAAGCCCGTGTCGAATGGGTCATCGTGCTTGTAAGAACCAGCCATTGTGCTGTATGGATCAAAGAAGTAGTAAATGATCGATACGGGTTTATAAGGCGGAAGTTGGTCTCTGATATGTAGTCCGCGATCGACCCACTTGTGTTGACCGCCCAAGACGAGCTGAATTGAGCTAGAGTGTGGCCACGGCAAGCTGTCCGTTGTCCACGGTCGGATTGAGGCCGAGTTAGCTTGGTAGCTGCACGGCAAAATGGCCGAGTCAGCTGCAGATTTGAGCTGTAGGCGGACTGGTCAGAGTATCAAGATGCAGCTGAGCTTTGCTCCTGGGAATGGCATCCTGTGTAGAGATGCAGCCAATCAGTAGCAATCACTACAGTCTTCTACCACCATTTCCAAGGCTCATACACATCTGTCACAATGCCCTCCTCATCAGTGATGAAATGCCATCCGTGCATTGCCCCCGCAATACAAGTGTGCTGCACGTCTAGCTCGATCTTGTCGCCAAATTTGAAAATGTTCTTTACGGAGCGATCCTTCGTTCCAGTATAGGTAAGGACGCCATGCTCTTGGCTAACACGTTCCACGATCCATCCTTCATAAGTATCTCCTCGTACGCGAGCGATACCAGGAATGTCCCCAGGCTCACGAGTAAGAGCAAGAACACCGGCGTTGATCAGTGCTTCGTTTCGATCTTCGTACACCGAGCAGACTTCTGCTATGACTGTCATTGCGAGGTCTGCAGATGCGACAGTACCGGTGGCGAGCTGTTGGAGGTCGTTGTATACGGTCGTTCCTTGTCAGGATCAGCATGACACCAAGCTTATTCGGCGGACGGACTTGCCAGCTACGATCTCGACGGTCAGATAGGATGGCAGGTCAAGATTAACGGACTGCACAACCCTCGCCGTGATGGAAGATCCAACTGCTAAGATCAATGGGGCCGAAGGCTTCAGCCGAAGCCTCGCAACCTCTTTCATAATGGAGATGTGTTCTTGCAAGATCGATCTTGCAGTGTCGAAGCTCCATGTCTTGCCCAGCCTGGCCGGGTAGGAGTAGAGTCCAGACAACTTGACCGCAGAGCAAGAGTCGATGGCTTTCAAAAGAGCAGGCAACTGTGGTGAGTCTGAGCGCACTCCAGCCCTTTTGCTACCCAGATCAAGCTTAATGAAAAGTGACCAAGGCTCTGATGTTGAAAGCTCCCATCGTTGGTACTTGCCAAGAACATCTATCTGGTCGATATGGTCAACCAGCAGATGTAGGCTGACTTTTCGTGAGAGCTGGTCCAGACGAGGAAGCACTGATGGGCTTATTGGAATGGCCCAGAGAATCTGAACAAGTCGTCAGTGCGTGCATGTCGGTGGGACTGGAGGCAGACATTTTGAACGGTTCCGTCGTCTATCAACGGTCTCAGCCCATCAGCTTCACGTAGCGTGGAGATGGCGACCTTTGTTGAGACATTGCCCAGCATGATGCGCGTGATCTCCGCCGTCTGTGTACATGTTAGCTACGAACCAGCCCAAACAGTTCGAACACACTTTGTTTGTCTTGAGGTGAGCTCGCAAGCTGACGCCCGATTTGTTGACGCTTTCGTGAAGCTGAGCGGCATTGCGCTTGACGATTGGAAGCGATATGCACAAGGAGGGAGAGGGTAGTGATAGCTTGTGTCTGCCCACGAACTGTCGAGGGTCGAATCGGTAGTGGTAGTCCATTTTGCGACAGCAAAAAGTGTTATTTCGAGACTCCCTTCACAGGTCAACGCGGGCCGTTGGTCAGGCTATCTTGTTGTTGGAGTCACGCTGCCACCGGGACTGTTCTTATTTGAGGCCTCAAACGGGCTGCAAATCGCGAGAAAAGTGACGTTCAAGTATGGAGTTGGCAATCAACCTTATGACACCTATACAGTCGACGTGGGTCGAAGGAAGAACGAATTGCCAAATCACATCGGCAAGTTGTCCGGGCCGTAGTGTTGCCACGATGTCTTAGCTGATGCCAAGTAGGGTGACTTAGACCGGCCTCAAAAGCAGCTACAAGCTGTGCAGTCGTCCGTAAAGGCAATGCTTATCCGACAACTCGACCAGGTGAGCATAGTGAGGAAGGAAAATCAACGTAGACCAGAGACTTGTATTCGTATATGCGGCCGTACAGCCTCATTTCAGCCGGACTGGCTAGATCGACGGCAACATGTCCGAGCCATGGTCCATCGTGTGGTTCTTACACCGCGGAGACAGAGAGAGAGAGTGCTGGTGGAAAATCCACGGTGCGTAAGCAAGCTATCTTATTCGTCTGGATAGTGTCCATACTGGTGGACATCGTTCGATATGCGTGGCTACAACGCTGCCTCGGCGAGGTTGTTCTCAAAATTGGGGTCGATGAAAGGGACGTTTGCGGCACCTGAAGCACCTCACGTTCAGTACCACGTACGTCGCGATTCGTTACATGTTGGAACAACTCACCCCAATCCGTATTCGCCAGCGCCTCTTGCGCGACTGTCGGCAGGCTCTCCCATGCGATCAGAGGCTGTTCATCACCAACAGTGCTCGTGAACCCCAACTGATGATCCAGCGGCCACGTATTGTAGTACCTTATCAATGGCCTCGTCCCACTGACATTTGGACTTGTGCTTGTTGTAAAGCCGCCATGCCCACTGACTGCCACGCCGTTCAGCGTTGCGGAAGTCGATTCGGAGGAAAGCCAAACGACGATGCTCTCCCAGTCGTGACGGTGACCAATGCCGGTGGAGGGCTCATCTTTTGGCCAATACCAGGCGTACATTATGGCGAAGGCGTCGTTGTACGTGACAGAGCGACTATAGACTTGGCCAATAGAAGAGAGACAGTCGCCCGTTGGATCGCCTGATGGAGCCAGGCCGCCGCTAGTAAGCTGTGAGCTCTTCGTCTGCAATTGGTGGTAGGGACGTTTTACCTGGTGTTGCCTTCGGCGTCGACGGCTGGATAGGGGACGCAGCCGCTTTCGCGGTCAAGATAGGGCTTGTAGGTGAGGTAGAGGTCGCCGGCGGTGCCAGATGGGACTTTCTGTGAGAAGCCAACGACCTCGTCGTGGGCGATCACGGCTCTGCTGTTGATGGTGACAGCCGATCCTGCAGCGATGGTCAAAGCAAAGGCTGGAGTAAGCTTCATCTTGTGTTGGTTACTGAAGGGCTGAGCTTCTCTGTAGTTCGGTTAGTCCTGAGACCTTATATGCGCTATCTCGCTTGTCCGGTGTGAAGCTCATTTGCCGTCATAAGACTCGTGCTGTCGCTACTGAAGTTGCATTCATTCCATGGAGTTCTTCATGTATGTGGCTTTAGTTCGTGCATGAACTCGGGTGAGCTCGTGCAGTGACTACCACCAGTCGCTCCACGTGCGAAAAGTGGTTCGTAGATAGATGCGACCTCAATTCTCCGGCATAGATTGCAACACCCTGGCGTGCTTCATGTTGGGATCCGTGCCTTGGATGGTGCCGGACGAAACACCGAATTCGGGAGGTGGCCTTATGATCCCTGCTCGTTACATTTGAGGAGAAGAGGCCGTCTTGTCTTTGACGCCGTGTGTCGACATCCTACTCCTCATTGATCTCTTCTTCCGCGGCATAGCTTCTCCAAGCTTGAAGCATCCTCTGTATGAAGGCGTTGATGACCTTGAACTTTGTGCTCTGAAGCGTAGCCTCGCGGCCAAGCGGAACCGTAGCACGCACGTCGCCGTCGATGTGCATTGCTTGTTGTATCCACTCTAGCTCTCGGTCCTGTCGTTCCAGCCTACGCTGGGCGCGATGGCACGAGACGACGAGACAGAGAGGCGCTAAGGTGACAATGTCGCTTTCACTCATGAGGGAATCGAGTAGAACAATTCCTGAGCAACAAGAGAGCAAGGACTCAACGCAGATGGCGATTCGGTAGGACAAGTCATACTCGCTCGTGATGATCTCCACGAGAGGTGTTCCGCCAAGGTCTCCGGCCACATTCTTCAGCGTCAATGCGACAAATCCATAATCGCCTCGTGCTATGCCATGCCTGGAGAGCTTCAGGAGCATCAACATCATATTGAGACTGACTCCAGTCCTGATCACAGTACCTTTGTGGAAACTCGAGATGACGAGAATAACCAGCAGGACGATATTGACGACCGCACAGAAAGTCGTTAATGTCGCATGCCAGACAAAGGCGGCCCACTCGAGCATTGGAATGAACCCAGCCGATATTGTGAGCATACCGTCACAAGGTCCAGTCTCCCTCCGTATCCTCTCAATCTTCTTAAACAGACCATCGCTCACGTCGGCGCCATAGTGATTGATGATCATGTCCCGACGCTCCAGAGTGCCGGCTCGAGTCCTATCCCAGCGTTCGAGCATCCCCAAAGACGGTAACAGCTCATCATTTTTGCGTGTCGCCTCTCTCATTTCCTCTTCTGTACGACCCATTCTGACCTCAGCCCTCTGAATTGAAGAAGCGATGAACTTCACAGCGTACCAAGCGAGGCGATCGAAGTCCTTGCCTATGGCTGTCCATGCGCCGGACTGCATGTAACCCATATACAGAAAAAGCAGCAGAGACTCTCCATTAGGGGAGACGTGCTTGACGTTCGCGCCGTGATCGAGTAATACGTCTAGACATTCGTCACTACGTCGATCCGTCGAGGCTGCAGCGTAGAACACTGGTGTAAAGCCTCGCGCTGTGACAAAGTTGATAGCTTCAGGTGCCATTTCCAGGATTCCAGCGAGGAATTTCGGTTTGCCATACAACGCAGCATAGTGGACGATCGTATGACCTCGATGCTCTTCCCGCAGCGAATAACGTTAGCCACGAGTCGTGATATACCATCTGCGGTTGTGTGGCCTTGATACTTACTGTAGGTCAGCTGCTTCGGTTCTCTTCGTAGTTCATTCAGTGCTTCCGCGGCCTGATTCTTTGCTGCCAATTGCCAGACCGGAGGTCGGTCTTCCAGATCCTCTATTCCCAGTCTTGTCCCAGCGTGATGTACTCGCCATGCCAAGTACAACAGGGGAGCCTGCTGGCGAATGAGTGTGGCTGTCGGTTCTGCTGATAGAAGAACCACGCCGAGGAGTGCCACGGCAACGATACGAATAGCGAGTTCGTCATCTATGTCCTTGTAGAAGCTGGTCGGCTTGAGATCGAAAGAGATGTAGTCTTTGTGAATGGCTTCCTTCACCCATGTTGGAAGTATTCTCCAGATTCGTTTTGCATGAGGACCAAAGTCCCAACTAAGCTTCGAAAATTCGAGTTCTGCTCTGTACTGTAGAGCGGGAGTCAGTACGCCGTCCTTTTCTTGTTGGAATGGCGACTCGTACAGTATTTTGGGCGCCTTTGATACCCCGAAATGGAATCATGTTTATCATGCGAAGTCTCCGATCGTTCTGGTAGCAGTCGCTGTGTGTTGATGAGCAGCTTGTACGTATCCAGGTCCGGCATACTCACTGGTCGAAGAGCGTCTTCCTGACCGTGCCTAGCCCCTCGGTAGTGAGGCGATCATTCGGCTTTGATACGACAGTCGAATGCAAGACCTTGTGCCATCGTGTGAACTCCGCCGCACTGTAGAGCCGACCGAGAGAGTCATCAAACCTCCGTCGTTGTATGTCTGGACTCATGGGGACCGGCAAATGAACTTCTGGGTCCCATTCAGCTGCCACAGCCACGAACATGGCGACCAGCCCGAACGAAAAGACGTCCCCAGGACACTCAGTGTTTCTCATGATGTAATCGTCATTGCCGTTGACTGATGGTGCCGCCCATCGACTAGTAAGGCCCTTTCTCTCTTGGCGGTGCTCCTCTGATCCAGAAAAGCCAAAGTCGGCCAACCTTGCAACAAGTCCTGATGCAGTAGCTGGATCGGAGAACAGAAGTACATTATCTGGCTTGAGGTCCGCGTGTGTGATGCCATATAAATGCAGCATCTGAAGGCCGTCTGCGATGTCTGCAACTAGCTCCGCACTTTCTGTGAATTCCAGTCTTCGTTGAAGTAGATGACTTGTCAAATCGCCCAGTGACCAATCCACGATAACCAAAGGCTTGAGAAAACACGCACGATCCATGTGACTGTCTGCGGTCTCTTCGCGCGAAAAGGACACGGCTCGTAGGTTCACTATGTTTCGATGACTTGCAAGCGGTTTGTGTGCCATGACGCGAATCTCGAAAAGCGTGTTTGCTAGAGCATTGCTGTAGTCGTCCAGGTCCGGCCTCAATTGCTTGATCGCGACGACATCGTTACCCAGCATACCCCTCCTGACCTCCATGTTGCTGCCCCGAGCTGGATCATATGGCAGTGACTGAATGCTTGAATTCGTTGAACAGGGCACTCTGCTTTGCGCAAGCTCCAGAACAAATGCGGATGCCAGCGACAAGCCAGGCAATGCGAAGCTAGGTGGCTCAATCACCGTCGGCAAACCCTTGGCCTTGTCCTTTGTCTCGCTCGGCGGATTTTGAGTGGTGCCTCCATCTTGTTCCGATCGGCCAGGGGTGTACTTTCTCTTTTTGAATGCTTTGAGCCGTGGGAATTCATTTTCTGTCATCGTTATGAGTTGCTTCGAGGCTCCAGGAAAGAGGCTTTGTAAAAAGTCTAAAGATACAGTACAGCCTCAGCCGGCAGGATTGCCGTCGAGAGAAAGTGCGGCTAGGGTATGTGGGGTCGTCTTCGGCGGTTTGACCACACGACAGAAGACGTGCATAGACCAAAGCAGAACGGGCAGGGATCTTTCGAAGCAGGGCGCAGATCATATGCCTGTGTTGTCTTCCTCCGCAACCAGCTGTCGGCACCTCCACATCAGCTTGAGACAGAGCTGAGGAAAGACCAGGGTGCACTCTTCAGCCTCGCCCGTCCGTTCCCCCCTGACTTACTCTTATCATTGTTTGTCTTCGCTGATCAGCTCCATCCACACAAGACTATGGCTTCAGTCGCTTTGGAAGTGATATCTCTCGTTGAGCTGTCCGTCAAATATGGCGAGATCATCAAGACCTTCATCGACGATGTTAGACATTCCGAGGAAGAGCAAAATGATATGTTGCTTGACGTCTCTTCACGGCTCAAGATCATCAATCTTCACGAAGACATGTTGCAAAAGCTGCCCAAGAGCGATGTCGAAGCCCTCAAAGATCGAATGACGAGAATGAAGAAGTCTGCCGATGAACTCGTGGCAGTAGTCGAGAAGCTGAGAACAGATCCGTATGCGGCGTTGAACTGGGCCTTGGGCAGAAAGAGAAAAGTCCAGAAAACAATCGACACGATCTTGGAAGACCAAGGGAATCTGGCGCTGGAGTTGATACTTTTGGGCGTCTACTCCAACCTTCCGGTGGTGGACGGCGACACAAAGAAGATCGTTTCCTTCATCGAGAAGTCTCTGGCTGACCGTCGAGACACGAGCTCTCGACCAGAGCTGGAATTGGCACAATTGCCCGTCGTGCGGTCGTGGACACCGCTCGATTGCAGCAACTTTGAGATAGGGGAGTCGCCAAGTGGGGACAGTTTCATCATCGAGGAGCATGTCTGGGAGAGTGGTATTGACAGAGAGAAAGCATTGGCCCGTGTTCGAGAGGTGGCAACGACGTTCAACGCAAGCAATCTGCATGATCGCAACTTCCAATCTGGGGTAGCCAATATAGCGCAGTGCGTCGGACACGTCAAAGACGTCAAAAGTGCCAAACTGCTCTTCGAATTGCCAAGCGACATGTTGCAGGTCCGATCACTTCGCCAGATGCTCACGGAGGAGAACACGCACAGTCTCAACGCTCGATTGGAGCTCGCAAGAGCGCTCTCAACGGCTGTGTTCTTCACACATGCGTATCAGTATGTCCACAAGAACATCAGATCGTCCAATGTCCTTGTTGGCGAAGTCCGTAGAAAGATCCCGGCGAAGGGATTCGGTCAAGTGCTGCTGGCAGGGTTTGGTGATTCTAGAGCAGAGTCTGCGTTCTCCAAGGGCCTGCGAGATTCTCGTCAAGAGTACGACGTGTACCGACATCCGTCGAGAATAGGTCCAGAGCCGCTGCCGAAGTACACCTTCTTGCACGATGTGTATTCGCTTGGTGTATGCTTGCTGGAGATTGGGCTCTGGACGGATTTGCTGGACGGAGAGTGGAAAGTACTGCACGATGCAAGTCCTGGGCAGCGGCCCGAAATGCTCAAGGCCTATGCAGAGGAGTATCTTCCCGTCGAGATGGGGACCTCATACAGAGATGTCGTGCTGGATTGCCTTGGGGGCGTTGAAGGTTCTTTCGTCGATGCTGTGGACCAACCAGGAAATGGACGTCAAGTCGGTATGGGCTATATCCAAGTGGTGCTCGATGGACTCGGCGCGATCAGTGTCTGATCCATCTCATCGGCATCCGCGCAGTGTGACCCACTTACAGCCACGCTCCAGGTGGGATGACTCCATGGCCTGCTCCCTCTGTCTCGAAGTGTCGATAGACCAGGCTATACTGTGCCTAATGGAAAATCATGCGGATCTGCTCCTCCACAGCATTCCTAGTCCTACGAAAGAACTTGCCAACATGCAAATCGCTGTGAACCACACAATCCAGCTATACTTATCAAGCCCAAACCTATCAGCGTCAACCGCATCTCCAAGAAGCCAGCTGCTAAGCGGACCCTCCAAAACGTTTGAAACACCACGAAGAAAGCTCAGGATCGAGTATAGCTGCATGAAAAGCCCATCTCCAAGATCCTGATCGGCAGCAGCATCAATGATCGTCGTGCACATTCTCGTATACAGTACACTGTAGCTCGCGCTGAAGAAACCCCAAATCAAAGCGAAAGGTGCCAGAAATTCGATGCCCCTTGCCGGTCCCCAAAGTAGAATGGCGGCAAGACCAGGAGCGATTGAGGAGATCGAGGCGAGAATGTAGACGTTGATACGATCTGAGATCCAACCTTCCCAAACTTGGCCAAGCACCTGGGCAAGGGATATCAGAGCGAGGAGACCGGAGCTCGAGGTTGAAGAGAGGCCTAGGTCTTTGGCGAAAGAGGCGATGAAGATGTTGGGAATGAAGAAGGCGAGGCCCTGGAGGAACACGGCGGTAGCGAACAGGGGCAGGCGGATATTCTTGCAATACTTTAGCAGCATCGCAAAATCCGGTCCTCCGCTTTGTCCGAATTTAGCGGCCTTGTCGTTGTGTGAAGTCCTAGGTCGCATAAGAAACAATCCTGGTCCAGATACGACAATGCAGAGAACCGTATACCCACGCAACGTATTCCTGAACCCAAACCGTTCCAGCGATGCACCCACGCCCAGCGGAATGAAAAGTCCAGAGAATCCACTCGCACAGAAGAGGATGCCGTATGCTAGACCCCTCTTCTCCACGAACCATTCATTCAGCATGAACAAGAAAGGCGTGTAACAAACCACCCATCCAAAGGCGAACAGAAAGCCTTGGGACACCAAGAGCTGCCAGGCCTTCCTTGCGAAAGAAGCACCCAGAAGCCCCAGCATGCACATCGAGTAGCCCACGACGACCATCAGCCGCCGATGCTGCGGCCAGCGCATAGCAATAGGATTCGTCAATGGCATGCCCAGATACGTAACGCCTGTAGCGACGGCCCCAATAGTGGGGATCAGACTGCTCTCGCGAAACAATTCGTGCTTTGAATAGTATTCCTGGAATACACCGAAACTCAGCGCAAAGGCCCAGATGGTGGCTTCCAGTAGCCAGGTGCCGAAGAGGAACGTCCAGGCGCCGCGGCCGCCATCGATGGGTGGCACATCCGAGGATGAGGTGGAGGATGCATCGTCTGAAAGGAGATGGCTGAAGTTGGACGAATGGAGGGAGTCGGCAGATGGGCGGCCTGAGGTTTGGCGGAGTTCGTGGAGAGGAATGTCGTCCGAGCTCGTGAGAGAGTCTCTCGCGTCGTAAGCTTTGCTCATAGCATCTTTTGTTGGTCGTAGATGAGGGACCTGATGACTTCCAGACCGGTGGCTTTGTCGAAATAGTCTTGCTATCTGTAAGCCAGTGAGCGGCGCGGTCTCTTGCGGGTTCTATCGCACGGGTTGAATGAGTGGTCGATCTTGGTGAAAGTCGGAATTCGTAATAAGTCGTGGAATACTCCAGGTTTCAAAGTCGCAAGCGAAAGATAGGCGCGATCGGGAGGGATTCGCAATTTCATGCAGCCTTCCGTTAGAGTGCGCTAGCGTTGAGCCAATCAGTACGAGTGAATGTTTCTTCACGAAACCGCAATCAAGCACAGTCTGTGAAAGACTCGGAATGATATATGGGCATGTCAGGACGAGTCAATATGCTCCACCGACTTGTGAGCCTGTGAAAACCTTCTCGCTGACATCTTACGCCTCCTCTCCCTTGTCATTGCCATTCCCTTCCTTCGCTCTCAAAGCCTCCCGTCTCGCTTGATTCCTCTTCCCTATCAACCTCAATGTATTCTTCTTCTCGACATCCGTCATCTGACTCCAATTCTCGATTCTCGAGAGCGACCCGTCTTGATTAACGACCAAAGGGCCCAAAGCATCCATCTTCACCACCACTCCGCCGCTTGACATGCCCAGCTTGAATGTTTCCTCCTGGCTTGGAGGTGGTGGCAGGTTGAGCGTCGTGCCGCTCGAACTAGGTTGAGTACTGTCTTGGTCCCGAGATGAGGTCTTGATGGTGGACGGTTGTTTCGTCGACATTGTGAAATTATCCTTTGTTGTCATTGCTCTGGAGGATAAGCCGCTAGAAGGTATTTCCGCCGCCAGGCAGCAAAACGTGGCTGTGCAGTGGCTTAAACGTCGAGCGACCATCGAGTAGTAGGAAAGCGATCAGCAGAACTAATAGGCGTAGCCTTGACCTCAATTGGTCTCACCAGCGGCCTACCCAACCTACCTCGCAGCTCTAGCCATGTGGACCATTCGCGCCTCCAGCCTCATTGATCCTTCCGCGGGCACATTGCGCGAAGGATTTCGGGAATTTCTGCGTGACCTTCCTAGGACCAAATTCTATCTACAACATCGTCATGGCTGAAAGAGCGGGCAATGAAGTAGCTGGAGCCATATCGAGGCTAAAAGCAGCGCCATCCGCACGCCCTCCAGCTCAATCTGCTTTTCCTCCATCCTTCAAGTGAAGCCAAGTGCTGCAATATCTAACCGAGTCCTGCTTTTGGAAATGGCCATCTCGACTCTTATCACAGCCCTTCTATTCGGGTACGCAGCAGCACAAGGATGTGATGTCTCTGGTGCCATCGGCAGTGACTACGGTCCTATCAGAGAAGGCACGCAGAGCGGCGAAGTCGTGCTGAATGCGAACCACAACCCGAACAGCACCAGCTCGGTAACTTTCAACTTCACCACAGTCCCGGGTAGTGGCCGACCTTCCTTCACTGAGCAATGGACGTGGCGAGTCAACATCACAGACATTGCCACTTCGAACTTCGACAACCCGAACGACTTACTTGGGGGAGGCTTCGCTGGTAATCTGACGGATCCTACCTTCACAAATGTGGTCTACGATTTCCAATGGCCGGGTGGCGATGATCTGAACACATATCTTGCAGCAGCCACGGACAATGCGCCAGGCGTGGCAGGGAAGCTGTGTTTTGCGACGCTGGACTTGAGGGATATGCCAGTGAACGTCACCAGCAAGTATCAAGAGAGCGACAATGGCAATTGCAACAATGTCCTTGGTGAAGATTGCGTGAATGCTCTTCTTGCTGCGTGGCAACCAGTGCGAGCCGACGGGGTCTGCCCAGCAGGACCTGGGTTCAAGACCATTCCCGAATGTGCAAGCACGTTGGGCGCGACCAGCTGTTCAGGGAGTTTTGGAGCTAGTAAGTGACTTCCAGCAAAAGCATGAGCAACTAATAACTTGGGATATAGTGCTTGCCAACACCACTTCGGCTGGTCGATTGAATTTGACAAACCCGAACGCCACATACCCCTACAACAGCGGCGATGGCTTCTGGTTCACCTCTTCTGGCCTCCATGCTGGGGACAACACCACCAAGTACGAGGATTACACGCACGACTTGCAGGCCGTGCTTCTTCAGGGTGCTTCGCAGAAGACTCTTTTGTGCCAGCGAGTCAACAACACCGCCGAGACTAGCGGTGCGTTGGGATCGACTTCTCCATCATTGGCGGTTGGAGGCATAGCTATGCTCGTAGCTCTTGCTAGTCTCATGTAGAGAATGAATGAAAATGCAATGGAGCCTGCGTCGAAGGAAATTTATAATGTGAAAGCGTGTTGCCGATGGAGTGCTGGTACCTTATGCAATGAAGGCGCAAAGTGCTCCCTAAAAGTCGCGTGCATCGATGTGATGAAGATCACAATCTGGCAGCGTGATTCCACAAGCCTTTGGAGAAAGCTCTAAGAAGTCGAGTAGCAAGCCCGGAGCCGTGTGGATTTGAGCTGGTTTTGACATGTACCTCAACGACCGCCAGCCTCGTGGGATCACTTGATCACTGGCGACGCTCACACGAGGCCTTGGCTGATGGCTGTAAGTATGCAAGAGACTATACTGCAGTCGTGGAAGACCAGATATCGCATGCCCCTTCATGGTCTATCGTAGTGCCTGCTAGCAGCTGGATATACCAAGCTCGAATGGGGCATCTGGACAATGTATCGACTGCCATTGTGGCCACCTTGGAATACGATGTCGTTGCTGTCGACTCAGCCTGGCCATGGCATTGATCTTCCTCGTCAGAGTTGCCGGCCGTGTAACGTGATCCCAGTAAGGAGTCAGCCCATCGTGGGAAGACGCAGAAATCTCTCTTCAAATATGCTGGCCATGCTGTGGACGTACTGGACTTGGTGGCACGGACGGTGCTGGATTCATTGAGATGAAGGCGGAAACTGAAGTCGTGGGTCTTTTCTGCCTCGATCCACTGATAGCGATGTTGGCGTGAATTCGAGCCCTTCGACGGCGCTACGAAGCGCCTGAGGGAAGGCAGCCGTGTCTGGAGATTCTTCAGAGCGGGTGTTGTGGCAGGCTGTCAACTGCCAACGGCGTCTTCAAGAGCTGCGGCGATGTGAAATGCTGGACAGACCACCACCCCCTGGCTTTCATGCGAATTGTGAATCTCGCAAAAGTATACTCGTCGAGCCCGTGAATATTGAGGACGCCATATGTGGAGTTGCTGAACCGCCACGGCCCTGACGCTGTTTGCTCCTGACCAAACTCTCGACCCGACGC
The DNA here is from genome assembly GCA_002786045.1 of Zasmidium angulare. Taxonomy (NCBI): domain Eukaryota; kingdom Fungi; phylum Ascomycota; class Dothideomycetes; order Mycosphaerellales; family Mycosphaerellaceae; genus Zasmidium; species Zasmidium angulare. The sequence goes on from NHNX01000009.1 coordinate 656,656, forward strand.
CGTTTGCTACACCCACAAAGTCACCACAGATGTCGACCATACCTTGCACATCTCTGCACGCAAGACGCTGACATCCATCGCAATCTCGGGCGTCTCCTCTTCACCTCACCACACTTCACATCAGCACCTCACGCCATGCCACCAACAACCCGCAACACGACCGCTCCAAAGCGCAAAGAACTCCACAGCATCGTCGCACCGTTGGATGCTCCAATATCTCCAGTCTCGTTCGAGTCACTGTCGACCCCAAAGCGCCGCAAGCGAAATGCGTCACAGGAAGACGAGTACATGCAATTCGCGCGCTCTCTGGTAGCTGACGATACCGAGGCGGCATTGAGATTCGCAGGACATGAGCACTCGTCTGAGCCAAAGGCGAAGTGGTGCATGTGCGGTATCGCAGAGGAAGATGTCGTCAGTGTCGAGGATATGATCCGATGTGACAATCGTCAGGTAAGCTTTTGCTCGAGTTCTTCCTCGCCCACCCGATACTTCGTGTGACAGAGCTGAAGACGTCCAGTGCAACCCTGGCTGGTTCCATCTCCGGTGTGCGAAACTTCCTGGTCATCCGCCGGCGAAGTTCGGCTGGTTCTGCAAGGACTGTGTGAAGGCTTGTAATGTTGGAGAGGCGGACAACGGGCTGATCTGTCAACGAGGCGAGGACGGCGCGCTGGTGGTGAGGGAGTGGTTAGTCAAACAGATGGAGAAGAGGGACAGAAAGCGGCAGATGAGATTGAAGAAGTGGAGAAGGCAGCAAAAGTTGCGAGTGCAAGGTCCGCAATGATAGCAAAGACCGAAGCGGGGAGGCAATTGTCATGCGAGTGCACGACGTGGGTTTGGACTCGGGTCGAAAGGAGACGAAGGACGATGACTTCGCACGAAAGACGGCCTTATTGAAGAGTGTCCAAGACAACCAAGCCTGGCTGAGAATACCTTCGCTGCTCTCCCCTTCCACATTCAGCTCAAAAGATCCTCCAAAGAAGGGAAAGCACCTCCTCCAGTCTTTCCATCATTCTCCAACGAGCCGATCATTTGCATCAGGGAAGGTAGCTCGATTTGATCGTGATAGGCTGTCTCGGGCAATACGCTCGCAAGTGATGGCAATGAGTTCCAGTTATTTGGAGGCGCTTGAGGCGCGGACGGTATTGCTGTTAGAGCATTGTTCGAAAGCGGCCTTGGCAGCTTCAATGTCATGAGTGGGTCGATACCAGTGCTCTTGGATGGCTCAAGCCCTGACGTTCTTCCGGCATCGGCTCCAGCCCAGTCCAATATGCCTCGATCGAGGACGATAGGCTCGCCATTCTCGTCATCGTCGCCGAACGAGCGGCCCAAGAAGACGTCATCAAGGGAGAAGAGTGGAAGAAGAGGTGGTCTCTTAGCTCTGGAAGCAATGTTCTCTTCCCTGCTGTCAGCTGTCCGTCGCGGAGGCTCCGACATGATCTCGTTCTCAGATCCGCTTGCTTTCTCGGGAGTATCTTCAACAGCTCGCTTTGCAACAGATGCAGAAGAATGGGGCACTGACTTGGCGTACTCAGCAGGGTATTTGGTGCGGAAACGATCTCTAAGATCGGCGGCTCGTCGTCCTAGCAATCCCAAGTCGGCGTCCTTGCGAATTGCCGACCAAGCGTTACCATGCTTCTTGAATCCTCGCAGGAGTGCCTCATCTTCGGTAGCGGTATACTGGAGCCGATTCCTTCGGCCAACATTGATAAATGGCTCATTGATCCCAAGCTCCTGGAGCTTTGACGGTGAGATCTCTTCTCGTGGAGGCCCTTTGGCAGATGTTCTGCTCTTTGCGACTCTCGCAGGCTTATCCTGTGAGGTGTCCGTTCTGCTCGAACACGATTTCGTGACCTTCAAGGTTTTGTAAGATGAGGGACAGCATACGCGAAATCTGTCCTTGAGGTCCAAGGCTGTCCGATTGTCAAATCTGTAGTCAGCACAATTGAGAATTTTGGTCCAGCTCCCAATTCCAAAAGTTGCAACGCCTTTCAGCAGATAATCGGTCTCTTCTTGTGACCATTTCCTCCGTTGCCGGGCTTTCTGAGGGGGCGGGGCGGGTGCCTCATCAGGCTTGGCAGATTCGGCTTCGCGGGGCTCTTCGTGTTTCTCGGCAGGTCTTGATGCTGCAGACGGCACAATGGAGTCTATCTGGCGAGGAGGTGGGACTTTTGGCTGATCGACACTGATGGATGGCAGCAGGCCAGCATTCGGAGGAGGTTGATGTAGTCCTGAAAGCGTCGGAGGGATTCTCAGCCGCTTGCTACTTTGGCTTCGAACAGGAAGTTTTGGCAAGTCTAAGGTGTTGTTCTCCAATACTTTCTGTCGTTTCGAGAGTCTTTCGCCAGATGGGTCGAGGATCAATTTGAAGAGATCACTGTTGGAAGACTGGTCAAGCCTGGCTTTTTCGAGATGTGGGGTGCCGTTCAACGGATGCTTCTGCGAGCCGGTCTGCGGTTGCGACGGCTCTATCGGGTTGGGCAGGTTGATGAAGTCGATCGATGTCGGTCTGTATGCGTCGGACCCGGTGCCATCCTGCCCAGGCGGCATGTTGTCGTTGTTATTGCCGTGAAAGGAGAAGCCTGTGTCGAAGTCGCCTCCTCACCTTCAGGCGACATGGGGAAGGTGGAAGCAAGCTAGTGAGCGAAATGGGTATAGTGCAGAAGCTTAATCTAGATCCATCTCCTTCTGCATCAAACTGCTCTGCCTTCTTCTTCCCACATCGACAAACAAAATCGGAATCGCAAATCCACCGGCTTTAGCCTCAACATATCTGCCGCTGGGATAATGGCTACATTCACTAGGCACTACTGCCAACGTGCCCCCAATTTACCCCATGCTCCCCCGCAGTAGTCCCTGCTCAGCAAATAGCCTGAATTCGCTCACGCATATACCTACAAGTAGTCATGCATCACTGCAACTGGTAAGTCTTGGCTACTAGTGGTAGTGGCAACATGCTTCGGTTTTGCTTTCTTCTCGTTTCAATCCTCGGCCTCGTGGCCGCAGAAGATGGCTTACAAGCGTGGCTTCGTTACGCACCTCTGCCTCGTGGCCAACACCACCCTTCTCTTCCTGCGAGAATTGTCGCGCTCAATGACTCTGATTCCAGTCCAGTCTGTACCGCCGGTCAGGAACTTCAGAAGGGTATCTTAGGCATCTTCGGCAAACAAGTCCACATTGACAATTCACCTGGGCAACGACCGTCCTCGATCATTGTCGGCACTGTCGAGCAGTACAACAAGGCCAATCGGCACAAGCAGACTACTCCTGATCTCGTGGAAGATGGGTTCTGGCTTAGTACTCGAGGCCCTACTGTGCGAATCCTTGGTCAGAATGAACGCGGAGCACTCTATGGAGCTTTCGAATATCTCTCCATGCTGGCTCAAGGCAACTTCTCAGCTGTTGAGTACGCAACAAACCCGTCTGCACCGATCAGATGGACCAACGAGTGGGACAACATGGATGGAAGCATCGAACGAGGCTTCGCAGGCAAATCAAACTTCTTCAACGACGGAACTATCGTTGCGAACTTGACACGAGCAGCAGAGTATGCACGTCTGTTGTCCTCGATCCGCGTTAACGCAGTGGTTGTTAACAACGTCAACGCCAACTATACCACCTTACAGCCAGAGAACATCGAAGGTCTGGGAAGGATCGCAGATGTTTTCAGGCCGTATGGGGTTCAACTCGGCATGTCACTGTACTTTGCCTCGCCTGCCAACCTCACCAGCCTGCCAACGTACGATCCTCTAGACGACCGAGTCATTGCTTGGTGGAATGACAAGACAGACGAGATCTACAAACGCATTCCTGACATGGCTGGATACCTCGTTAAAGCCAACAGCGAAGGTCAACCCGGCCCACTCGTCTATAATCGCACTCTCGCCCAGGGTGCCAATCTCTTCGCGAAGGCGCTCAAGCCCCACGGCGGCGTTCTCATGTTCCGTGCCTTCGTCTACAATCAACTCAACGAATCGGACTGGAAAGCCGACCGCGCTAAAGCACAAGTGGACTTCTTTAAACCCCTTGACGGTGACTTCGACGACAATGTCGTCGTGCAAATCAAATATGGCCCAATAGACTTCCAAGTCCGCGAACCTGTCTCTCCTCTCTTCGCCAACCTTCGCCACACCAGCACCGCCATCGAACTTCAAGTCGCGCAAGAATATCTCGGCCAGCAATGTCATCTAGTCTACCTCCCACCCCTCTGGAAGACCATCACAGACTTCGACCTCCGCATCGACAATTCCACCTCCCTGGTACACAACATCCTCACAGGCTCCCAATTCGACCGTCCTCTGGGCGGCTCCGCAGCCGTTGTCAACGTCGGCCAAAACTCCACCTGGCTCGGCAGCCACCTCGCCATGTCGAATCTCTACGCCTACGGCCGTCTAGCTTGGGAGTGGACAGCAGACCCAACCGACATCCTACAAGACTGGATCCGTCTAACCTTCGGCCACAACCAAAAAGTCATCGACACAATCACAGAAATGTCCATGGCATCCTGGCCCGCGTACGAGAACTACAGTGGAAACCTTGGTGAGCAGACGCTAACGGATATTCTGTACACGCATTTCGGACCAAACCCTCAGACGCAGGACAACACTGCTTGGGGACAGTGGACGCGCGCTGATCACAACACCATCGGCATGGACAGGACGGTTTGGAATGGCACAGGCTACTCAGGCCAATACCCGCCAGAGATCTACTCCACGTATGAAGACCTCGACACAACTCCAGACAACCTGGTCCTTTGGTTTCACCATGTGCCATACACGCACATCCTCTCGACGGGAAAATCCGTCATTCAGCATTTCTACGATGCACATTACGCCGGCGCTTCAACGGCACACTCATTCGTAGCTATGTGGGAATCGCTAAAAGCTTACATCGATCCCGAGCGGTACGAAGACGTCCTCTTCCGCCAGACGTACCAGGCAGGTCATGCAATCGTCTGGCGCGACGCCATCACGAATTTCTACCACAACCTCTCGGGCATTCCAGACGAAGCAGGACGAGTCGGCCATCATCCTTGGAGGATCGAAGCGGAGAGTATGCAGCTCGACGGGTATGAGGTCTACGCCGTAAGCCCATTTGAAGCTGCCTCGAACACCAAGGCGGTAGTTACGTCCACAAACTCGACGACCGGGACGGCTAGTACGACGATTCCGTTCGACTCAGGGGTTTATGATCTTGCGGTGAACTATTTCGATATGTATGGCGGTAATAGCACATATGAGGTCTCGATCGCGGGGAGAGTCGTGGGGAGGTGGACGGCCGATACTGTGGATACGGGCAAACTGGGCCATTCCCCGTCGATTTATCTCGATGGACATTCAGCGACGAGGATCACGTTTCCAAACGTGAAGGTGGAGAAGGGAGATGTTCTCAAGATCACTGGCACACCAAGTGGCGTAGAGCCGGCGCCGTTGGACTACATCGTCCTGTTGCCGCCTGGTGTTATAGACTAGCTAGCATATCTTGGACTGATCGAGCATCTCTATTGCCCTTGGCCCCTCCGACCCAACGCATCCCTCAAACCACTAATTCTGCCCCCAATACTACTGCCGTAACTGCCTATACTTCCTTGCCCTCGCATATTACTCATCAGTGCATCCTCCAAAGCACTCTGCGTAACGCTCGCATCGTCCAAGTCGCTGAAACTGCTGCCCATGCTCGGCGACCCTTCGCTGCCGTCCTTTCGGTACCGCGGGGACATGCTCGCGAGCTGGGCGCGGTGGCGTGGGCTTAAGGGTCCTGGTGGTCGTGGATTATCTGTATCGGTCGAGGGCTGCCGGTGCATGCTTGTGGAGGAGGTTGATGATTCAGTTGTCGTGGTTGTGGTGGAGTCCTCGCGGGTGGGCTTCGGTTTCGAAGCTGTGGCGATGGGTATTGAAGATGCGGTCGGGCGTTTCGGCGAGCTACGCAGAGTCGCTGCTGGGTCCGGTTTGGAGGCTGTGGCGAAGGGAAGGTATCCGCCTGAATCTTCGTCGTCGTCTTCGGCATCGTTGTCTGAACCCAGGGTGCCGAGGGTCGGTTTAGCAGCTTTTCTGGGTACCAAGGGACGACGAAAGGCTTGAGATCGGGTCACGGCTGAGGGTTCCTCTTCTGAGTCGGACTCTGAGGCGCCTTCGTGCTCGATTGCGTCTTCGTAGTATTCATCTCGCGGGGATCGATTGGCCGATGTGGCAACGGGTGCTGGTCGACGTCCGGAGCCGCTCGATCCTCGCAGTGCACGCTGGAGAGGTTGCTGAGCTCGTGATCCGCTGATTTTACTTTGGGTAACGGTCGTGGTAGAGGGCGTTCGAGATATTGGTACTCTGCCTAGTGGTGTACTCGTTCCTGGCGATCCCTCTCCACCGATTGGCGTTACGGGACTCTCTCGCTTGAAGGCGGAGACGGTCGAGCCAGATTGTGTCTTAGACTCTCGACTTCCCGTTCTCTCCATCCTGATACCTCCTACCCCACTACCACTGCCTGCGCCATCGCCTTGTGCAATGCGTCCGACTTGTCTGCGGATCCGCTCCATGTGCCTCTCGCTGAGCCTTTGTCAAGAGTTATTAGCAGTCCTATCGACGTCATTTGAAGCTCGACTCACCAAGCTCCTTGCATAACTAGAAACCCCAAATCGACACCAAAGTCATTACTCAAGCCCTCCCAATCCACATCTCCCTTCCCACCCGAAATAAGCTTCCATAGTTGTCGATCTTTGGCTGCGTTCCATTCCACAGGCGGTGGATCCTCAAAAGTCCCGCGCGTGAAGGGTAGACGAATGAAGACTGTATAATGTGGGGCCTTCGATGAAGTCTGCGTCTGAAGATAAGGTGATTGCGGTCGTGATGATGGCTTCTGAATGTTTGATGGAGCCTTTGATGCTTCTTGACCAGGGATTGGAGTTGCGTTGGAGCTTTGGCGAGAGCGAGATTTACTCTGCGAGGGGAGTGCAGATGACGAAGGAGACATTTCGAACCCCGATGATAGTCTGGAAGGTGTTGCTTTGATGAAATCGAGAAGCTGGTTGACGAAGTGAGGTCTAGAAGTCATAGGGCTGAATCACGTGTGGAGGGTGCCTCAGGTGAGCACTTCTTGTAGAAATCAAACTCCCGTTGGACCCTAGAGAGAATGCTGTCGAATAGTGTTGTATGAGATACGAGATCTGACTCTTCAAGCATGCATGATCGATTCGCTTGCTACGGAGAAAGCCCTCGGCTGCGGTAATGTCCTATCATCACGCTGCTCAAAAATGCCCTTGAAAGCCATCCCACCGACGTACGCCCACCAAAGCCAGCAACACGCTTAGATCGTCGTCTCGTATGCAATCGGCACAACACTCTCTGGCTTGTTGTCCTTGGCGCTGACGGTCCGTGCCTCTCTGGGCATGACTGGCTGTCTCTTCAAGTACATCTGCTCGCCAGTCTCCTTCGCCTTGCGCTTCTTCTCGGCGTTGGTCTTCACACGGGCAAGGAACTCGTCCCGCGAGCGCGAGTGGCGGACGTGCTCGATGCGGACGTTGATGCGCTTCTCGATGTAGCGGTTGCCGACTTGTCGGTAGAGGATGACGCCGACTGCGGACTTGGTGACGTTGTAGACGACACCGGTCTTGCCGTGGTAGACCTTGTATGGCTGTGTGGCTGTTAGTTGGTGTCTTTGGCCGGGGGCAGAAGCAGCATTTCGGTAGATCAATGATCTCCAACATGGCCTCTCTTTACGAGTTTGAACTGACCATGCCCTTCTGGACGGCACCGTTGGCGACAACATCGACGATGTCTCCGACGCGGTACTGCTTGAGGTAGGTACCGAGAGCGATCATGCCCTTCTTCTTGAAATCGCGAGAGAAGGCTAGTTCCACATGTCAGTCGCATAATCTCAACTTGTCCGACCCATGCCATGCGCCTATTTCCATGATCCATCTCTTTCTAGCCTCCGGAGTGCGTGAGGGTGTACTGACCATAGCGAGTGCCAGCTCTGAGACCTGCGGCGTGACCCATTGTGACGGTGGTTGAAGGCTGCTCGGGACGTTAGCGGTCTTCGCGATCGTGAGGAAGTGTTCGGTGCGTACGTCGTGAGGTTATGAGTCTGTCCAATGTCAGTGCGAGCCTTGGAAGATGTATTGCTGCGAAATACTCACTGTCGTGGCGCTACGTGCGGTGGAGTCGTCGGCGTCGCTTCCCAAAGTTCTGAATTTTGGTGTGCTTTCCGAATTGCCAAGCAAAACGCACGGACCAGTGCTTTCTCCCACCACATTTCGTGAAGCCCAGATCTGCAGCTTCTACTTCTCGACCAGCACGACTCCGACGGAGCACACGACAACCCATCATGGCCCCGTAAGTCATCATTCACAGGCCGATACGAGAATGCAGCATTGCGACGAGCGATCGATGGCGGGAATGCAGAGCGATGGAAGTCAATATGATACTGGCGCGCAGTCAAGTGAAGAAGAGCAGGACATGGGCAATACACTTGCGACAAGGCATTGGATGATGGCGCATTGCACGACATCTCTTCATGCCGCTGCTCGAGACTGCATTCTCGCCTACTTCGACCGCCTCGATGCTGCGTTCTCAGGTCTGGACAAGATATAGAGTTTTCTGGCTAACAACATACTCCAGACGCTCCTACTCCAAGACCTACAAGGTCCCACGTCGTCCATTCGAGTCGGCTCGTCTGTCAGTACACTCCCATGGCCACTGAGCGTGAGCTTGCTCCGTTCAAGTCAATGGTTCTAACGGTCCCTCAGTGACTCCGAACTCAAGACCGTCGGCGAGTACGGTCTCCGCAACAAGCGTGAGGTGTGGCGTGTCATGCTCACCCTCTCCAAGATTCGTCGTGCTGCCCGGTACGTTACAAATATCTTCGAACTGGTCGAATCGTCTGGCTGACAGACCCACAGTGAGCTTCTCACCCGTGACGAGAAGGACCCCAAGCGTCTCTTCGAAGGCAATGCCCTCATTCGCCGTCTGGTCCGTGTCGGTGTGCTCGACGAGTCCCGCATGAAGCTCGATTACGTCTTGGCCCTGAAGGTTGAGGATTTCTTGGAGCGCCGCCTCCAGACTTGCGTCTACAAGCTCGGCCTTGCCAAGTCCATCCACCACGCTCGTGTCCTTATCCGCCAGCGTCACATTCGGTAAGCCTCGCCATACACCTACACGTTTATACCAGTGCTAACTTTCGCCCAGCGTCGGCAAGCAGGTTGTGAACGTCCCATCTTTCATCGTCCGTCTCGACTCCCAGAAGCACATCGACTTCGCCCTCACCTCGCCATTCGGCGGCGGGCGTCCAGGCCGTGTTAGGAGAAAGAAGGCCAAGGCCGCTGAGAGCAAGGGTGACGACGGTGAGGACGGCGGCGAGGAGGAGGAAGAGTAGACTACTCGTCTGCTTGACATTCACGATTCACTGGGAACGGCATCGGCGCGGCGCAATTTGAGTCTGGGCACGGATGCACGTTTGGCGACGATAGATAGTCGCGGCAATCAAAACAGATGAGTCTTCACGTTTGACGTTCACGTTACCTTCAAGTGCTTCTTCTATCGGCAGTATCCGTACCCTCCTGGCGAGCAAAGGGACAGATATATCACCACGGTTCGCAAAATGCTTGTGCTATGCTCGTTGGAATCATGGGCTTTGTCGTATGAACATTACGAGAAGATAGCAATGTACTTTGCTTTGCTGGCCATTAATGGCATTTCAAGCAGAACTAGCAAGGTTCAACTGACCTTTTTCACCTCGCGTGTAACCACATACCCTGCCTTTGCATAAAGCTTACGAAATGCAGACCGCTCGGTCAGAATAGAACACGGACGCGTCGCGAGACTTCACATCACGTCTTGTTCATCTCCCACACAAACAACAGTGCACCTCGACAGTCGACATCGAGTATGGCGCGTGTTCGTGCAGGAAGCAAGCGTCCAGCAAGCAGCCCACGCCCTTCAGCTAGTCCTGCCAATAAGCGTTTCAAGTATTCCACCCTGTCTCCAAGATGGTACTCCAATGGCTGACAACTTCCAGGTCTAGCTTCAACAAGACCCTCACGATCCTCATAGGCTCCTCGGAAGACAAGTTCCTCATCCACGAATCCATCGCCTGTGCCAACTCCCCTTTCCTCAAAGCCGCCTGCTCCGAGGCCTGGACCAACGGCAAAGACAGGATCATACGTATCCCCGATGCCACACCAAAAGCCTTCGAGACCTTCCTACACTGGGCATACACCAAGCAACTGGTAATGGAAGGGGGTGGTGAGGACGAGCCAAAAGGTGGAGAACACCCACGAACCTTGGATCTCGGTACCATCTGGGGCCTAGCGAACTATCTCCAGAACGTGCCACTTCGCAACAAGGTCATCGATCGGATGTTGCAGAAGTTTGATGCAATGCCCAATGCACCGGTCCCATTGGGGGCGCTGTGGCATATATGGGAGCTTTCGCCGCCGGACTCGACGATCAGGAGGTTGCTTATTGATGTACACCTTGCAATGATGCCGGTGTGTCGTTTTGACCAGCATGCGGATGAATGGCCACAGGAGTTACTTGCCGAGGCCGCAAAGATGTATTTCACGAAGAGACACGAAGGCGAGGGATTGACGTTCCCGGCTCCGCCAGCGTATGAGGATCGGAAGAAGTATCATGAGCATGAAGGTGAGAGTGGTGTGAAGTCCAAGTAGGACGGAGAAGGCTGTGTTCGGGTTGTGGATATGATGGTTAGATGTGCAATGTTGAGATGGTTTGGTCATTATCTGGTGAAGGATGTTGGAAGCATTTCGGTATCGATCTTTACATCGCAATGCGTTAGTAGACAATAATCACTTCCCAAATGGAGCGCAAAAAGGAGCATGATCTATGGCAGGCTGAGAAACAGCTTCTCCAGTGCAGGATAATTGGGCGTACCCAAACCAGTCACTGGGTCCCAGCCCGGCACCGCAGCAAACCCATCTGTGCCGCAACCTGAAACCTAAGTCAGTCAAAGGATCGTTCTCGTTGATGAAACCGACATACCAGCATTGTGTCCTATCGTGATGTCGTTGAACACCTCAGGATGCTCATACAGCACCGCATTGACGAATCCAACATTTCCTTTCCCAGCATCCGACCTCTTCTGGTTGATCATAGCAAGAAGCGCAGCCCACAGCGGACTGGACAGGCTCGTGCCAAAGAAGTTGGTCTCGATTCCCATGTTGAACGTCGTGAAGTTTGCGCCGTTCGCCGACACGTCAGGTACACCTCTACCGTTCCGGTTATAGACGCCTCCATTCGCGCCGATGCTAGACATTGAGCCGTTAAAGTCGTAGGTTGGGTAGCCAGGGTCGTACTTCGAGCGCCACGATGAGACGGCGTTCTGTTGATATCTGGGGGTCTCAAAGAAGTTTGAGAAGCCACCAGAGCTGCTCAGAAATGCTGATGGAGTCGTGCAGTTCCTGGGCCCTTCGGGCAGCTGGGAAATGTACATGACGGACTCCGGATCGCGGACAGTCTTGTCGCCTGGAAGCTGGGTGCCGCCAATCGAGAGGACGTACGGGCAGACAGCACCCATGCTGGGGTTAAAGATCGGTCCATTGGCCGTGGTCAGATCACGAGAAATGCATCCGTTCTCATTGCAGTCAGATGGAATCTGTCCGACACCAGCGTCTCCGGACGAGAAAAGGAAAGTGTGGCCTTGTAGTGATAGCTTCATGAACTCATTGCAGGTTCGCTTTGCGGCTGGCAGACCGTCACCAACCTCAGATTCGCCATAGGAGAATGAGACGATGGACGCAAGGGGAGCACCGCCACACTGATAGCCTGCGGCAGAGGCGTTGTCGGTGCAGTAAGAGCCGTCAACAGCAAATAGAAATGGATCGAACGATGAGCCGATGATCGTCGACGGCGAATTTGACGGGTTGGCGACTTGGTAGTATGTCACATCGACGTTTCCGAGAAGACCATATACCTTCATTCAATCAGCATACACGGACTCGTGTTTCGTCCCCATAATTCACCATGTCCAGGTCAATATCCGCTTCCCCACTATTCTGCTGGCTGTCTTGCGGCACAGGAGCCACGCCGCCGTTGACTGAAACGATAGTCGGCTCTGTTCCTTGGGGTACGTAAGGGGCAAATTGCTGGAAGTACATGTTCAAGTCTTCCTGGCTGTAAGAGCTGAGACGATTTTCTTCGTAGATACCGATGACACCACTCTTGACAGTCTCGCGTGGGAGCGGAACGTTGTAAAGCGCACGGATACAGGACGGCGTGATGTTCAGCCCACAAGTACGGAGATCCTCTGGCAGCTGGCTTGCACCTGGCGGCGGAGTCCAAGGACCAGTATACGGTGGCCTCGAGGGTGGATGGCCGCCCCAGTGGTGATGTGGATAGCCTCCACTGCCTCGTCCGTTCCAACCACCTGGGCCCCAGTTTCCTGGTCCCCACGGAGCGGGATCTCGCTTGACTACGGACTTCCTCATAGGCGGCGATAATTTCACGCCAGGCGTGATGTAGTCCACATGGGGGGCGATGTGCTGAGGCAAAGAATACTCATCGCAGCCGACTTGCATGGCCCCATCTTTGCGACTCTCATACTCATGAAGTTTGCTATGGAACAGGCGTTCGAATTGGCCTGCGGAAGCATCGAACGCGATCCAGCCCTTTCTCACGGTCTGCTGGGCTTCCAAAATGCCGGATGAAGTCAGCCATTCCTGGACCAGCTGGACCGTCTCTGATGAAGGTGCAAATTCTGCCGTGACCTGTTCAGTTGTCCAGTGCTGGCCATACTTCTCAGAGGACGGGTGAGAACTATATGCGTTAGCGACTGGAAGGAGTTTCGATCAGTCAATAGTTTGCTTACATCTCCATCAGGTAGTTATAGCCACGGTCCAGGTTGCTTTGCGCCAAGCCAAGGCGGATAGGCAGAACAGCATCTTTCGGGACCGGCTGCAATTTGCGGTGTTGAGAAGCCTGGAAAGACTCTCTCTTCTCGTGCACGATGTTAGGGGACTGGGTGGGCACCGCGGCCGCACTCGCCACAAGGGTGAGGAGAACCGAGGTTAGCATTGTGAACAAAAGCTTCTTGAAGACATCTTCGAACGATGGCTGATGATGTGCCCAAAGATATATAACCTATTTCTCAGCCTCATGCTGTGGAAACCAGCTCGATCATTTTTAGACAACGAAAGCTTTCCGGATCTTGCAGCACCTGGATTGGCTCGCAGTATTCATCGTCCTGGAGAGACGGCTTGCCCAGAGCAGACAGGCGCTGCTAAGGAGGTAGGCTGGCGCTCCTTCTGCATCATCGACCGGTCAAGATCTCACTGATCGAGGCTAAGCGATCCTTTGGAGCAGGAAGCCTGAAGGCATGAAGGCGCCCGTGAGCCATCGCTGTGCGAAGCACGTGTGTCCACGAGCGGACGCTGACTGCGGAGAAGAGAACGGCGTGCATAGAGCTGAAGAGCAGTGTGGATCTTGGCAGGTAATCGGTTTAGCGAGCTGAGAGCTCTGCCGATCACGACTGCATTCGCAGATCGTTCGCTGTGAGGCCACCAAGCCATTGCCATTAGCTGTACAACAAGTGTTGGGGGCTAAATGCAGTTCAGTGGGCTGTGCGGTGATCTGTACGTGACCTTTTTCGAAGTCTGGCGACTGGTATGTGTTATGGCTGTGCAATCGAAGTGCTCGAAGCTTTACCTGACTAGTATTGATGCATTGATCGACCTCGTGTCTCATACTTCTCAGTCTGGACATCTTACAATGGCCATCTGAATGTTGAATGCAGGATGAGTACCTCAATACCATCCTGTCCATCACAAGTGCTTGGCTGGACTATTCGGGAATTGTGGCTATGGGTTTTTCGCCTTAGCTTCCTTCATTGCTCGGCTCGACAAGAGAGATCGGCTCGTTTGTGTGCCTTTCCACCTGGGCTTTGATGCGGCGGGATACTTCATCTGCCTCGCTGTTGTCCTTTCCTAGCTCGCTAGAGCTCTCCACGCTCTTACTTGGTGTTGATGGCTGCCCGTAGGGATGTTGTTGCACTTCGCCTTGAGTGGCGTCTTGTGATTCAAAGTCCTCTTCTTTGAGATCCTCCCCTCGAAGGAATCTCTCTGCCGTATTTGCTCTTCTACGGCCAATAGGTTCCTTGGCTCTATCATCTTCACTAGCAACAGAGAGTCCTCCTGGCTCAGCATCCGTCGGGGTGGACTCTGGCCGAATCTCAGCTTCGACAGCACGAGACTCGTCCATGTGTTCTGGATCATCCTGTGCACCGGCTTCGAGTTCCAATGTAGAGTTCTCGGCGGCAATGGCGTCAGCGGTTCCATCAGGCACGGCCAATCCGGACGCATCTGGTGCTTGGTTTGAAACCTTGCCCTCTGCACCATGAACGCTGGCAGTGTCGGGATTCCGGCCTGAAGATGATACCTCACGGACCTCGGCACCATTTTCGAGGCGCTGTCTCCGCGCAGGCAGCGGTGGTGGAATCTTTTTCATCTTGTGAGGCGTTTCTCCTTTGCTTGCCCCTGCGTCAGGTGGCTTCGAACGAGGCGTTTCATGCTCTTGATCGCCAGTACTAAGCTCTAACAGATCTTCTTCCTCGGTGGCACTGGCGCTCGACTGCCTCTGGTTCGACTCATGCTCAAGACCGGGCTCGATGTTTACACTGTCACTAGATTCTCCACTCGGTCCCATGTCAGCTTCCACCACGTTCTCTTGCCAGGTTCCGAACTCATCGTCGGGCCCGGCCTCGGCGACCTGACTTGAGCCGCTTTTGGTGCGGGACAGAACTGGAATTCTACTATTGGATGGTGAGTTGTTCGATTCATCCTCGCCAGGCCTTGATGGCCGTGATGGCAAAGCAGGAACGGGCTTCCTCCTCATGCCGCCTACGCCACTCCAGATACCTTTATTCGGCCCGGGTAAAGGTTGCCCTGGTGGGGGAAGAGGCTGGCCACGACCCATCGGCTGCTTAGTACTTTGCGGAGTCGCCTCCTGTTTGGTCCCTGCTCGAGGCAGTATTCCTCTGTTCTTTTGGATGGTATTCCAGCCCCAGTTGCGTGCTGCGTTGGTAGCTGCACCAGCTGCTGCGAGAATGTTGGCTTTCCTCTGCCCAGGTTGCTGGCCTCGCGCAGAAGACAAGGAAGTTGCAATCGACCGTTCCGAATCAGTGCTTCGAGTCGAGAAAGAACGTGGTGTCGCTGGAATCGTTGAATCTGATAGCTGTTGACTGCGAAGAGATGCCTCGTCAGAGTCTCGACCACCGGACAGGTCTTCCAAGTTACGCTCTTCGTCATCAACTTCCTCCGCGGTGGCTATGGTAGAAGGTTTGGCAGCGGCTTGCTCAGCACGGGCCCGCAAATCCCGTAGCTCATCCAGAGCGTCTTTCTGCTGCGGCGGTTGGGGAATTGACCCGCGAGACCGCCAGAGCCGCCGGTTTTGCGAAACAAGATGTTGCAGAGATGGATCATCTGAGCGCACCTGTTCCACGTTCTGGCCATCGATTGCTACGACCGGCGAGGGTGACGTGATCGATGGCGAACGTAATGGTTTTGGCAGTACATGCGGCTGTTGATTTGTGTCAGGCGACGAAGGCTCATGAGCGCTCTGCAATGACCCCACAGGTCGACGCTTCATTTGTCGCTCATCAATTGGCATCGTCGCAGAATGTCGTATTCTTGCGAGGTTGTTGTCTGAATTGGAAGATAGACCTGTGGATGCGCCAATGTCCATGGTAGGTGGAAAAGATGGCACAGACATGGTCTTTTCGTTTCGATCGGAGAGTACTCGTGAAGAACCAGGCCGTAACTCGGGGTGCTCGTCCTCACCCTCATCGCTCCACAGGCCTCCTCTCGCATGGCTTCCTCTTGTATCAATCAACGGCATTGGGACGTCATCCCAGTTAGGTTTCACCAGTCCCTCCCCTAGAGCGGTACGCACTCTCTCCTCAATTGCCCTCAGGACAAAGCCATAAGTGATCTTGCGCTCGCTCACGACAGGTTCGGCACGAACCTCCAGTTCCGGCATGTTTTCAAAGCAATACCAGAGTCGATTAGACGGGGGAGGCTTGATGTGTAGGAGCATGGTGCCCTGCACGCGTTGCATAGACGCTTTCAGCACCAAGTCCACGGTCCTGGTCTTGAATCGAGGGCCCAGGTCAAGCTTCGCCACAGCGAGCAGAGTAATCGAAAGACCTCCGTTGTACCGCACATCAGCGCTGATCGTAGTATCGCCAGAGATGTTCAGGTCTCGAAGTTTGAGGTTTGTGAAGACGGGAGCAGCATCCCCAAGATCCAAGGATCGAATTTGCAGGAGGGTGATGAACGTGGGCTTTTGGATCCTTGCTAGCTTTTTCTCGATCTTGACGAGTATGAAGTCCTTCAGATACTCGGTGTGATGAATACCAAGGAACACCCGGCCGAGGAGCGCGTTCAGTGCCCTTGTCTCTGGCGTGAGACTTGACGAGTGCAGGGAGGATTGAAGCTTTATGAGGGCCTCGGGATCGAGTGGCAAGACGGTGGGAGGCTGCGATCGTGCCGATAGCAGGGCGTGGAAAAAGTCTTCTTTCTCGAAGGACGTCGCCGAAAAGAGATATATTGGTTTCAGCGGCTTCTGAACTGCTGAGCTTTGCAGAGCACCGTTGGGCAGCTCGACAGGGGTTAGCACGATGGCGGTTCTTTTGATGAAAAGATCAGCTTCCGGAATTCTTCGATCATCTGTTTCATCCTCCGCATGCTTGCCGGACTGGAGTGATACATTGTGGTGTGCGAGACTAAGCACATGGCGAACCTCGATCTGGGCTGGAGAATCATACAGCATGAGATGTCCATGGCGCAACACAATGTACATCACGTTGGCAGGAGATGGTTTCCGCCGATTTGTAGGACTTTGTTGGGCATCCTCGTGGTCCAAGATTGAAGTACTGCTTGCAGCGTTTTTGTTGGCAGACCCCATGACTGAGCGATACATGCTCTGGTAGACCGATTCACTGCCATTCCCTCCTCCCTCCGCAGCAGTACCGTCATTGCTTGGACTGGTCACTGCTGCATTGCCGTTCTGACGCGCGTTCAGCGCTTGGATAGCAACCTGGAAGTCATATCTCCTAAGTACGGCAAAAGTGCCGCTGGCTCCTGTATCGCTTGTGGACTCTTGACGACTTCTGCTCTTCTCTTCCTCGCTGGCGAGCTCTCCAACCCCTTCGACAGTCTGTCTAGCTGGTCCATCTCCTCGACCGGCTGCTTTGTCGATGGCTTTCGGCAGCAGATACCACGCTGTTGCAAGGACAGCGGCGAATACGAGCGGCAGGAAGGTGAGACCGCCGAGGAGGTATGTCAAAGCGAGCGTACGGAAGCTCATCGCGGCGATGGCTCATCTTGGCGCCGTCAGATGCAAGTGAGGCAGTATTGCAGCCATGGCAACAATGACGAGTCGCGGTGGTTGAGGAGGAGTATACGCGTATGGAGATGGTTTGACGAGCGGCTGGAATGCGATCTCGAGTGACGATGATATTAGTCAGCGAGTCTAAACTTTGTTTAAACCCACTGCTCCATATTCCCCAGGACTACATGTACCTTAGTCCATGTCTTCCACCGGTACCTGCACGTTCTTATCGTCCTCGCGCGCCTGCCTCCAGAACTCCCCCAGTCTCCCCTGGTTCATCAGGCGCTGCAACCGCACCTTGACCTCCAGCATCTCCTTGGCCTCCAAGATAGGGGCGTAGACTTCGAGTTTGTCAAGATCTATTGATGATTAGCAAGTGGTATGTCGGACCAGCGACTCGTACGTACAGTATGTGGAGATTTCGACCCTCGAGAGTCCCAGAAGTTGACACAAGACGTAGATGTCTGCCTTGCCCGGCTTGCCGTAGCGTTCCCAGAACGCCTCGAGCACCTGTTCTGCGGAGCGCGGGATGTTCAGGTTCTTCCGTACTGCCGGCGAAAACGCTGAGCTTTGGAGGTAGCCAGCGTCCACTGAAAGTTGGTCAAAGTGCCTGTGCTTGTTAGTCTCCTGAAGTCGAATTTAGGTCATCTTTCTTACAGCTGAATTTTCCGTTCGCGGGATTTTCTTAGCATCTCGTAGTCGGCAGTTGTGAGTCGTGGTTGTTGGTCTATCTTTGCGAGGCGAGCGCTGCCTGTCATGTTGCGCCTTGGGGCCGGCACGTCAGGTCTGAGCTTTTGGCGCTCGTACTGTCTGTTCGACTCCTGAATTGCTTTGTGCATGTCGCATGCGTGTTTCAAGTAACCTGTTAGTTGCTTTCGTCCGTGTCCCGCTTCTTCTTGACCGTGGCTGTCCTCGTTGGAGGCTTCGTCTGGAACACCGAGTGCTTGCTTGCACATGCGGTGCAGGTTGTCAGCATGGAAGAAGATGCGGTCGAGGAGCTCCTTGTCCGTCGCAGCAGTCTCCATTGTGCTATGGTGTGGGTGTGGGTGTGGGTGTGGGTGCGGGCGTGGGTGTGGTTGCGGGTGTGGTGCGCGAGAACAACCTGTTTGCGACGCAATTTTGGAGCCGACCCTTGAATCTCATTTAAGGTTCGCACTAAGCCTTGATTTGCGCGGTAGCACGTGAAGCTTAGCATTCAGGACACCTGCTGTCCACTGCACTTCGCGTCCAGAATATCGCTGAGCTTACCTGATACTTCAGGCCGCTGGGGAGCGAAGAGGCTGATTGAAGAGTGTTAGTACTACGTGGTAGTGCTCAGCCTGTCTCGTCCCGAGAGCCTGAGGACAAAGCGGGCGAACGGGACAACTAAAGCCGCCTTGCCATCGAGCCTTACTACTATATGCCACAATGTTAATACATCAAACTTCTGACACGAGCCTACAGAGCTAAGTACTGCGAGTACTCGCATATGAATATCTGAAGAGATATTCGTTGTTGTAATCCTTGCAAGACTTAAGGGCAAAGCTAAATCTTAGGATGTGCTGTACATATTTCGCTTGTGGCGCCGATAACTCTTCACTTGTCCATTTCTACAGATATCAAGGTATATATATATATATATATCTTCAGACTCGCTGTATCTAGGGACCGATCTTTGTTCTGAGACTACGTCTTAAATGCTCGTTATGTTATATCAAATGTTAGCATTGCTAAGCTTACCTCGAATGTCCCGTTAGACCAGTTCATCTTCAGGCGCTCCGCAAGGAAGCATATCACAGTACGCTCAGAATGGCTACAAGGCCTACTAAAGGTGCGCCTGACTTGGGACAGTTACGGACGAGTAGCGCAACACTTTTATAGGAGTCGGCACTAGAGTTGCAGGCTTGGTAGCTATTAAAGTAGGACAGTAACACTACGGTGGACTCACTTCTAGGCTATTGTATCCTCTTTGGTGCCCTCACCGTCTGGCTCACTGATGTCCTCACGGTCTAGCTTACTGTGCCCTCACGGCCTGGATCACCGATGTCCTCAAGGTCTAGCTCGCTATGCCATCACGGTCTGGCTTACTGATGCCATCGCGGTCTGGCCCACTACCTAATGCCATAAGGCCCTAGCTCACTCTGCCCTCGTGGTTTAGCTCGCTATGCCCTTACTGTCTGGCTCACCAATGCCCTCATTGTCTGGCTCACTGTCATCGTCACTGTCTAGCTCAGTGATAATTTTGACCCGAAGGGCATTTGACGGCAGGTGTCCTTTACCTCCCAAGTCAGGCGCACCTCCTGCAAGCCTTGTGCGTGACTTTTCTGGTTGTGGTACGATTTTCTTGCTTGCGGAGCGCCCAAAAACAAACTGCATCTCTTGCTTCTAGCTCCTTGTGTCTTGGTCCTCATACCCGCTGCTTTTCATAGCCTCTGCTGGCCACGCAGCCGTCTCCGTATGTTGGCATGTCTCAGGGGGGAATTGGCTTATCTACCATCGCGGCTGCAGAGCGGTCTGCATGTTCGAAAATTGGAACGAGTAGATCGTAGAGCCGAGACTGTTATCGCATCACCAGTCTAGCGTGACCGCGTCGCTCTCGAGTAGAATGGCACTGCGCTCACATGCTGCGTTTTAGACACTTCCGAAGGACACTAAGTCTCTGGTGCTCCGTGCTACCAATAGCGTCCACGCTGCTCGGTCATATTGTCCGATGTAAGTGTGCTAGCTGCACTCCTGGGAGAATCCACGTCCTTTGCAAAGGGCCCAAAACACTGTCGATGTTCCAAGTATCGTGAATTAAGCTGTTGGCCAGCGTTCGTGCATGAACCTCTTGCATATGCATTCTCTCACATTCCTGTCTTCGCAACCGTTGGCTTCGATCAATATGGCCATTCCCTGGAAACGTATGTTGAGTCTTGATTTGAAGGTCTTGTCTGCATACCATCTCTGCTTGTTGACATAGTCTGCAACTACTGATAGTGGCTCTGGGCGTATCACTATGTCATTTACAGGAACTGGCGTACTCTGTTGCCTGGGAATACTGCGCTTTCGTCTTCTCCCTTCTGCGTCCGACTTGGCGAGGCTAGAGTGCTCTCTTCAAGCTTCGAGACTCTTCAAGTACATGGGTTCCATGCCCCGAGCTGGGCTCTGCGAATGAATTTCTGGTCGCTATCGGTCAGTGACTGCGTCTAAGTCTTCAGAAAGATGGGAAAGATTTGGCTTAGGCATTTGCAAAGCAGGGACTGTCGCCAAGCTGTTGGCCATGGTCGCGTCGTTGATCGCTCTTTACTAGTCCGCAAGATTGACTGTTGACATACCACTTCCCGCCTCCAGCAGTGTGTCCATTGCCCGGTGATCGAACCCAATGCCCGTGCCTGACGGCCAAGCCACAGCCGCGTACTGCCAGCGCATGGCAAGAGGTACGAAGTCTTCTCAGTGCTTCTCTCAGGCCGCGTGACGTGTGGCCGATGGTACTGCGTTCTCTCATAATGATCTAACATGATTGTCGCCGTCGCCCCTTGATAGCGTCGTTTGAGTGCGTCCTTTCTGTGCCTTTGGCGTCAAGATCACCTGGCTTTGACCCGTATGAAGCTTGCAATTTGTATCGACCTTGTTCCTTCTTATTCGGCGATTGCGGGTATCCTTGTCGTCGCATTGCTGCTGGAGAGTCTCCCATCTTATCTGTAGCGTTTCTTCTCGATTCTTGATGCTGCCAGTAACCAATAAAGATCTCTAGTACTCAGTCGAAGTATTTTTGGTATTGCTCGGAGTCTGAAGTGTCCTTGGGTGGTATACTTGGTGCCGCCGTTGCCTGGGAGACGGCCTCATTCTGGATGGGGCTCATAGGAAGGCAGTATTCGAAGGTCTTTATGGTCAGCTATATGCTTGCGCAGTTTCTAATGAGTTCCTCTCGCCTGTCTGTATCTTTGCATGAATACTGGAGTACTGGAAACCCCACGGGCTCGCATTTGTCGCTGCATCCGACCTCGAAGATCACCCATTCAGCCGCAGCGCTCACGAAAGAGTACCGGCCGTCACACTTTGGGAATGAAAGAGGCTTCATATACGATTCTGGAATGTCCGGCGGGGTTTTTGGAGAGAGCAGCGAGGGCGCTGCCTGCCTAGACTCGGGCCCGGCTCTGCCCTCCTCGACGGCCCATAGCAAGACACCTCGGTAGCCTACACCAAGATACTACGATGACAAGAGAAAATAAGAGGCACGATGAAGTTTGCCATGCTTCTGACACATTATGATGAAGATCTGAAAGCAGACTTTGGTCGTTCTTGCTACCACAAACGTGGAAAGGATGGCAACGGCCTAGGAACCCGAGTGGGCAACTGCACAATACCACACCAGCTGCTCTCTTTCAATACACAGCCGTGTCGGAGTGCCATTGAAGATACGTCAAAAAGTCTTTCAAAATCTCGATACCCATTCCCTGGACACTTTGTGGCCGTCGATGTACTGTGCGTGGCCATACCTTCGATCGAGCCCGCGCCTTCGCTGCAGCAGTACTCCTATACACAGACTGCAAGCCAGCTAAAAGCAACAACGCATACGAGATTGAATATCCGGCTATTCAAGAGTATCTGCAAGACGTTCTAACTCTAGCTGGAACTGGCTTCACGTAATGGCTTTGGTATCCCCGATTCGGACTTTCATGCCAGGGCCGATGAGTACCGATGACTGATGCACAAGGAGTTCTAGACTATTCGATACGACAATTGAAGAGTTCTATGTGCTGAGAGACTGGTTTGAATCATCACTGGCCTCCGGACTGCGTGCTCACTGCCTTCTGGTCCGAGCTAAGGGCTGGAGGTCATCTACGAATATCACAGATACCTGCCTCCTCACGACCTACGAATAGCTTTTCCCACTCCTATCAGCATTGTGGACACTGGATAAAGGGGTCGTGGGTACTTCGGATCAAGCGCCGTGGAGAAATAGCGAGATAGCACTTTTTGGCCTACCCCTACCTGGTTACCATAACACATTGCAGTCTTTTCTACTCACATAGTGAGGATCATTTCCACTTTATACCACCATATCTACAAGCTCGATTCATTTCGAGGAGTCGCCGGAGCTGGCACTGAGGAGTATCTCACTCCTGCAGCGAAGAGCGGATTTGGGCCCCCTACAGTTCGGATGCCTGGAACGCCTCCGGTACCTGAATTCATACATCAGAAGGCTCTCAGAGTAACTTAAAGCAACATATATGACTACTGGTCGGCTGCGACAGGGTACGAAGCTAGTACGTCAAGAATCCCATATCGAAGCCAGCCCTCCCTGGCCATTGGATTCTCAACAATGTGCAGAGCTCATAATAAACACTTGGGATAGTCATTTGTATCTCATAGCTCAGCGCTCATTAGGTTTTAATCACCGGGGAGTGTCGTGCATGGTGCAATATCGCTGTCGTCGGATTTGAGCTTCAGAGGGCCCATACCGAATCAGCACGACAACGCATGCTCCAACCTAAGCTTTGGCTGTCACCGTATCCTACAGTCTTCAAATACGAAGTCAATTAGTATCGAAAGTCTGTTGGACACTACGTGCGCTGTCGCCAACTCGATATGTTGATGGGAGCCACCCCTCCCCAGCTGCAATATGCCGACAACCTACTCCCAGCTCCGGTAGCTGCACTGGATACCGTACTATCGAGTACTCTCTACAAGCTCGTCTGTGTCTTAGAAGTATCTGTTGTGGTTTTCATACTATGGGAAGGCATAGTCTGTTGCAATACTTCAGCGTCCTATATCTCAACCTCCAGAGCACATATAGACTTCTCCCGACTTCACGCTCCATCTGCTCTACCTCAAGAACATAGTGACAGTAGTTTCGACTTGAAAGCTCGCGGGTGATATGGCATCCTGTCGCCGTCGACCAAATCTCAAATTCGTTCACTCCCAGTGGGCGCCAAGACGCCAAAGCTTGGACCCAAGCTCGGACCTTCGAGCAAAAATCCAGAAAACCTTTGACTCACCACAGAGCTAGGGCCACCAACGAGCCGTCCGCATTGGGCAGCGCGAGCTGCGGTTCAGGCACGAAGTGTGGCTTTCAGGCATGCATGCCTTCCGGACGTCTGGTTGCTATTTACTGAGCACTCCGACAACGAGATGTGGGCACGCCGGGCGCATTTTCCAGCATGGCGACGATACGTCGTCACGTCGGCGTACATGCCAGCATATAGAGCCTCAGGCGACGAGAAAGATGTGCAGAGTCGGGAGGACTGGGCAAAGGAGGTCGCTCTCGGTTGATCAACTTGATCGCAAGCCAGCGCAATACATATACGAAATATATGCCGGTGAGCATCGGAGGTCGAGCATCATCTGCTTCTTGACTTTTGCTTTACACGCTTACTGAGGCACTTCGGGCTTCAACGAGAGCGTTTTGTGGCGATCCTGGTGGCTTCGCATCCTGGAGCGTGCAACTATTGCGGAATAACAAACTCCTTGTCTTGACCTTGATCTGACATTGTGGATGTCCTGGGGGACTGGCTTCTTCGAAATTCGTCGACTGCCACGACAATCGACTGAGCAGGCCTTCCTCGTTCCACCATCAGCATGGTTTCCAGCAGAGTTGTCGCATCAGGGCTTTCCTCCGCTTAACAGCACAAAGGGCAGCAACACAGGATCGTCTTTACACCATGGAACAATCACACGCTGCATTGCCCTTCTCCATCTCATATCTTTCAACTCTTCGGAGATGGGTATGCAACAATCTTCTGGGGATGACGGCTTGCAAAGCCTTGCTCCTGCCAGTATTTGACCACCTCCTTATCTATTCCTCTATTTCCTTTCATCGATGAGCTCGGGCTCCGAGAGCGGTTGGAGATTGTCGGCGACGCAAGTTGGGGAACAATTGGAAGACTACGGATTCAAACGCTCGGCACGTCTCGCGGCAGGATGATCGATGGCTAGGGGTTCAATCGAGATCTGATTACTTCACAATCAGCGCAAGGAGCAGACAATCCTGCTCACTGCGATCCCCAGGCTTATCGTAGGGCTGTAGCCAAATCGATGCGTGCTCTGGTAACGCTGGGAGGTCAAAAGTTTATTGTTCGGCAGAACGTACGAGGGCTAGGAAGGATTGAGGTGGCTTGTCGGGTCCGGGATTCGAGTCGAGCTTGCTTTCGATGAGTCCATCGACTTGGAAAATGGTCTCATCGCGTGGCATCGTAGCAACCCAAGGCAAGAGAGATGAGAGGCGCCGTGTATTGCAAAGTGGAAGACATGATGATGATGAGATGTCGTCTCTCTAAGGTAAGGTTGGATTGGGAGGCTCATTGTAGTCTAGCTCGAACGCGTGGAAGTCGTCCCGGGCGCAGGTGTGGAGCTGATCCTTCATCCCAAATCCAACTTCACCTGTTCACTGTCGAAAGCACAAACAACTATTGTAGGCCAGGAGAGCCTTCAGCGGATTGATCTGAGCCAGAAACACTCCACAATCTTGTGAAGATATGGTAGTGGCGCTGAGACTTCCGCTCTGTTGGCATTCCGCAATCAGACGCACATAGAACATGGCGCATTCCATCCGCATCACGGCAAGAAGACTTTTGAGACAAAGACCTTTGACCTTTGACCTTTATGCCGTCACTCCAAAGTTCGCCTCCCTTGCTCCATAACTTACACAACAGCATCTTTGCTGTGCTTTTCTTTTTTGCATGCACCCCTTCGGTGTGCCTCGCCTCTCGAAGTCTCGTAGGACCGCTCTCAAGCGCAGGAGCCTCCTAGCATCGTTTATGGGGCCACAAATCGTGCACTTGCCCTCGAAGAGCCGTCAGCGAGATATCAAAGGCACAAAGACTTCGTGCGTACATGACCCAGACTTGTATGGAATCTCAGCAGTTGACACAAGACGAAGACGCCTGATATATCCGGCATCACATATCTTGCGAAGAAGACCTCAAGGATATTCGCGACGTTGAAGTCCAGAGACAGAGGCGTAGGCTTTTTTTGTTGTACCAGTCAGCTGCTTTGCGCAAAGCGATCGGCTTTGCCGCTGGGATTGGAGAAGTAGGTCAACACGATTGCGGGACATTTGAAGCGTGAGTTTCCTTTGCTGACACCTTGCCAGCACTTCGTAGTCTGCAGAGCTTTATCGGGGCCCTCCATTTACCTCAAGCTTCAGGGCGCCATTGAGGTTGCATTCGGGAGCTAGAACGTCGCCCTACGCCTTTGCTTAACACTGCACTCTTGGGTCCTCTACTTTGCTTCGTCCCGATCGTGGTGAGGTTCACAAGACCTATCACTTTGGCTGCCGCGACAGTGTGGCGATAGCAGTCGTCGATAGTGGTGTAGTCTAAGGCGCCAACCGCGCCATTGCATACGAGGATCAGGTCGTGCAGACAAGGGCACAAGAGAGGGCGCTATCGACCAGAAGCTTACAAGCTGCCGGCGTTTCTATGTTGCACTGGGTTGTCGGAGAGATATATCGGGCTTCTGGTAAGTCACAAATTTTCTCGTACAAGGTCAGCTGTTTATCGCGAGTTGCGATTCAGAGTTTGAATTTCATGCGCCTCACTATGCAGACGCTTGGGCCACCCACAGTCTGCATGCGCATGGAGTACTCTCTCTGCTCCCTCCTTCTCTTTGCACCATCATCCAGACAACATCTCGCACACCTTCTCACAATCACCTGCAACATCACTACAAGCACAAGAACCACACCAGCGACGCAACGAGTAACGAGAATGGCTACTCAGATCACTTACGCCTTTGGCGACCCGTCCGTCGAGAGATTTGAGAAGGCCGTCGAGCTCGCTGTTGCTGCGTGCGAGCGTGGTTTCCGTGGCACGGTCGCTGTGTCAATGTCCGACATCACTGGCTTTGGTGACGGCGCTCTTGATTTGTTCAAGCGCAGCATCGAGTAAGTCACTGTCGACAGCTTCTCAGGTATCGACCGAAACTGACATTGATAGCGAACGCGCTGCCACCGAGTTCGTGCTCACCGCCCACCCAGATGCAAACCTGGTCTGCATCGAGCCAGGCGCGCTCCCCGCAAGCATGCCCAGCATCGTGGACGCTGCGAAGGGGACGAAGCGCCCAAAGAACGCCTTCGTGATCTTCCGCCTCGATCTCCACGAGAAGGTCAAGGCCGAGCATCCTGAGATGCACAACAATGACATCTGTAAGTTGTTGTGGCAGCGACAGCAGCCGACTACACGTCCGCGTTCACATTCACTGACGTGCATTACAGCCAAGATCATCGGCGGCATGTGGCGCAATGCGCCTGCAGAAGTCAAAGCCGCGTACAAGAAGAAAGCTGAGGTTCGTTTCATCATCCGAGGCATACCGTTGGACATGACTGATATACAGCAGGAAGAGAAGCGCCAGCATGCGATCGACCATCCGGGCTACAAGTACCAGCCACGCAAGCCATCCGAGAAGAAGAAGCGCATGACCAAGAACAAGCTGGCCAAGCTTGCTGCGCAGTCCAGCAGCACCGTCGCTACCACGAATGCGACCACTCTCCCAGCCCAACAGTACGGGCAGACCACCGTCAGCACCAGCATGCCACCTGTCCAGAACAACACTTCGCAGCTCACCACCCACAATGACGACACATTCGACACCTTCACTACCGACCAAGGCACTCCAGACCTGTTTGGCTTCGACTTCACCGCCGACGAGCAGTATTACCCGGCAGGTGATCGCTGTGAGCAGCAACGCCAAGAGCAGGTTTCGTTCGATCTCGCCGAGTGGGTTGAGCCCAACATGTTTGCTGACCTCGAGGCCACCCTCGAGCCCATCAATCAGTTCTTGAGCGGCAATGTTTGAGGGAGAGGCATGCTTTGACTGTTGTGTGCTGTAACGACACCGTATATAGCTAATGGACGTCTTGCCTCGCCACCACATGTACATTTTCCACCGTGTCTTCGCAACATCTCGAGCAAGTGTCTCATCCAGCGCCTTCCAGTCTCATCCTTTGACGGGCGACTTCACGCTGCCGCCTCCACCCTCCTCCTTCTTCGGCTGCCAGTCCGAGCACCATATGAAGGTCGGACAGCGCCATTGCGTGCCTCGTTCTTTGTCACCGCTCGGTCCCAACGGCCGCGCACACATCCAGAAGCTTCTTCCTTGATTGGACCCCTTCTTCTTGGTCTGCATTGTCTTGCACGGTTCTTGATGACTCTCGCAGAGCGGCGCGACGGGCTTGGAAAAGAGTGCTCCCCATGAGCGTTGGGTCTCTTCGGCCGAGGCGAGTTGAGAAGCGAACTTGCTGGGTGAGGGACTGGGACTCAGACTGACAGACTCGGTCGCCTGCATACTTGCGGGAGTCTTAGCCAGCGACGACTGCTCGGTGTCATCTCCTGCAGGACCACTGACCAAGCCTCCATGGTCCTGATTGATTGCGGTGTCCAGCGCCAGCGTTGTCACAGGCGATTGTTGGCTCTTTGCCTGGAAGAAACCTCTCAAACTCTGCTGTCCCTTCGACGGCGCTTGTGCCTTTCCTGAGGTCTTCGGCTCAGACTTCTGCTTCTTCAGTGGCGACCCTTGGCCTGATGATGCCTTGCGCTTTGGCTCTGGAGCAGACGGCTGGCTGATAGATGATGCGGATTCGTTCCTCGTCATATCGCCTGGCGTGTCCGTCTTGCTCTGCTGCGAGGGCAGTGACTTCTTCAGTGCCGGTGCCGCAAACATCGACCTGATCGATCGTCTTTTGTCGAACTCTGGCATGCGCTTTGCCGAGAACGCAGGTGTCGATGCTATCTTCCACTCCTGCTTTCTCTCACCTGCGGCGAACGTGCCAGGCGGGCTCATCACATCAAGCAATTGAACCTCTCGATCTTGCCAAGCAATATCATCACTGAAGTCGACGAACACTGGACAATGGTCTGAGCCTAGTAGGCCTTCTTGAATGTTGGCATCCTGAATCCACGACCGCATCGCAGCAGAAACAAGCACAAAGTCGATTCGACTGCCGTAATTACCAGGCCTGGCGTTGATCTTCGTCTCCCAATGCGTGTACATGCCAGCTCGATCAGGATGAAACTCCCGCGTGGTGTCGTAGAGCACGCCCTGCTCTCTGCCCTCATCCCGTTCGTCCAAGACTTCACCGCCGATGAGAAGCTGATTGAAGATGCGACGGTTAGGCGACATGAGATACTCGTCTCTGGTGATTAACATTTTGCGAATGTCTTCGAGCGTCGGTCCAGAATCCATCTCATGGCGAGTGACATTCAGATCGCCGACAAGAACGACATTCTTGCCCTGCTTCACCAGATTGCGAATACGGCAGTCAAGGGCGCAGATGAATCCGTATCGAAAGTCGTCACGCAGGCCGTTGCTATTAGCAGGCGAGTACACGCCGAACAGGACGAAAGCTGGAAACTCGACCACCACACACCGACCTTCAGCATCGAGTGCTGCTGCGTCCACGCCGAGTTCGACCACTTGTAAGTGAGTTGGATAGCCACCGATGCTCTCGTTCTCAGGCAGGTCACGATATGGCGTGCCGGATGGAGATGGTAACACGCCGAGGAGTCCCTCTTCGGCTTTGATCGGAGCGCAAGTTGCATTTCGTGTATAGATGCCAACACCTGAGTATCCCTTCTTATGCTTAGGCAGGCTGAAGTAGCAGTCCCATCCATCCACCAGTACCATGTCATCCCTCAGATCTTTCCTCTGAATCTTCAACTCTTGCATGACCACAATATCGCTTTCGAGCGTATCGAACATGGCGGAGAAGCTGCGAGCGGTGTTCCATGGTGGATACGAGAAGGGGTTGCGAATGCCATTGACATTCCTGGATAAGAGTCAGTCTGCAAGCCTGAGGAGTGTTCTAGCAGGCACCATACCAGGTTGTGAGTCTCATATTGGCCACCGCTTCCGTTGCATCTGGATATGATGGTGATGCAGCATCGTCAGTGACGCTTTCAATGCGTTCTGTAGCTTCTAGAGGCGGCTCAGAGATGAGGGAGTGAAGTGCGCATCATTGTTCCATCAAACACGTTCACGACTAGGTTGACGTGAAAGAGCTCGATCCCGGTCACGTGAGCGCGTCAAGTTCGCGTACCTCCCACCTCAATGCAAGAAGTGGACATCAACACCCTGGCCACAACAATCAAGTCGATGAGATGAGTGACGATGCCTCGATACCTCACGCCGGCGCGCATATGCTCGCTGGTGCTGATTCGGCAGTACCAGTCCGGCTTCACATCATCTGAATCCTCGCTCCGCGTACTGGATTTCCTCGCGACCCACGTTACTCCATCACCCGAACACGACCACGACGTTGTATCCGAACGCAACAAGTTCTCCTCATCAGACATCACATACCTGGCCGAGAAGCTGTCGCCATGGAGCTCCAAAGTCACAGGCCGGAACATGTACGATATCCTCCTGAAAGGACTTTGGGCACTTAACGGACTGGATTCTCTACATAGCTTGATCAATCGCCTCAACTCTGACGGCGTCCCTTCAGATGAAGATGGCAATCCGATACCTTCCAAGCAGATCACTCCTGGAGCACCCCTTGGCCAATTCATTCGACGCTGCTATGTTGAGTTCACTCGACTGCAGTTTGCCGATTCGCAGGCACTGTGGAATGCGTTCGCGGCATATCGAGCACCAACGTACGAGGAGTGGTCAACGAAAAATCCAGATGCCGCCAGGGTGCTTGAGGAGACCCGGAGCTTGACCAGCGTTCCGACTGTGACCAGGGCGTCCGCTGAAGTCACCATCGACGCCACATCCAGCTCGAGCGTGGTGGATGCCGATATGCTGCTTGGATTTTCCATCTACCAACTGCAGAAGCTCGGAACGCGAGTTCCAGGAGACGTGAAGACGCAGTTGAGCAAATGGATTGGCAATCAGTGGGACTCCGGGACACAGTCACTTCACTTCTTCATGGAGTTTTTCGATCATTGGAGATCCGGGCAGTACAATATGGCTCTGGAAAGCCTGCATCGGTATTTCGACTATTCGCTGGCTGCACGGGCAGGCATGGACAACATGCGGGTCTACTACCAGTATGCACTGCTTCATCTCAGCGTGCTGCACGCCGATTTCGAGTGCTGGGACGAAAGTGTCGATGCCATGAATGAATGCATCGCGACTGGTACGCAGCACTGCCCGTCTTGTATGGCAATACTAATGGACACTGATCTACTATAGCTCGGGAGAATCAAGACACAGCATGCTTGAACTTCGCCCTTTCCTGGCTTCTCTACCTGCGACATGCCCACCCAGACAAGAGCAGGTCATCGTTCGCCACGATCTCTGGTGCTGTTGGCAGTGGTGGTGGTGAGCATGATGAGATCGCTTTCCTGAAAC
The DNA here is from genome assembly GCA_002786045.1 of Zasmidium angulare. Lineage (NCBI taxonomy): Eukaryota > Fungi > Ascomycota > Dothideomycetes > Mycosphaerellales > Mycosphaerellaceae > Zasmidium > Zasmidium angulare. Next base: position 687,240 of record NHNX01000009.1, read on the forward strand.
AAAAGGCGAGGGATGGGAAGCACTGGGTGCTGCTGAGCAACACCCTGCTCGAAGAAGCCAAGTTGGAGATGTTCAATGTGAGTTTGAAGAGGCTTGTATCTAGCGGTCACGGATTGACAGTCTCTCAGGGTGGAAGCGCGAATCGAGCACAAGAATACATACTGCAGGCTATGTACCTCAATGTCGTCCACGATCTCCAGAATCTGGCGCCTGCAGCCGCGCTTTTCCACGGCGCGAGTCATGATCGCCTGGGTATACTCAAGCAGGACGAAAGCGAGGGTCCGCAGTGGCTGACTGCGTTACAGGTCAGGCGCAGCTCACCACGAGATCGTATGAGCTAGCGACAGTCGTACACGACGTTCACTGCTCTTTGAATGATCGTGTGCGCTCATCATGCCGCCTTGCTGTTGCCTCAGCACTCTCTGGCCATTACTCGAAGGCTGTGAAAATGCTCAACGACCTCGCTCCGACCATCAGAGGGGTTTTGAAGCTGGAGCAACGCGTGCAAGCCTTCGCTACAATCGTACAGCTATGGCGGCAGCTGCATCGGTACGTCTGACAATGACAGCCATCGCCACTCCATTCTGACTTGCTGCATAGTGGTGACCTCGAAGCAGCCAGCTACTACCTGAATCAACTCCGCCCACTTCGTTCTTTCAGCGACCCCGAAATTGTGTTCGAAGTGAACCTGTTGGAGATCGAGTTCTTGATCAAGCAAGGGTCACTGGAAGAGGCATTGGCGAAGGTTGGCGAACGCATCAGAGTCTCGAAAGGCCGAGGCACCGACATGGCACAACGACTTCACCTCCTCATCATGAAAAGCAAGATATACCTCGCGGGTGGGCAAGCGGTCAAGGGATTTGCAGTCGTGTTGCGAGCTACGTCGACGGCTGAGCGTCATCTGCTTATCCCAGTCATGCATGAGGGTCTCGCAGTTCTCGCAAGAATCCTGCTTGACTTGTCCGAATACGCCATGGCCAGGGACATGATCGAAGCTGCTCTTCCACAGGTAAGATCATCCTAAAGCTGCAATGCTCTCGCTGACCTTCCCCTAGGTCCTTGAGTCAAAGAACATCACATTGACTGCCAAGATGTTCGTCACCATGGGCGAGGCATGTGTTGGCTTCGCCGGATACTGCTGCACGGCTGGCTCTGCTGAGCAGACACGCAGCATGCGGCGAGCTCTGGAATTGATCGAGCGTGGCAGACTTGGTGCGTGGAAGCCAGAGCTTGATTCCAGAGATGCATTTGCTGACACTGTACAGCATATCAAAGAGTTGAAGACACTGCCGGCATGCTTGACTGTCTACTGATGAAGTCAAAGATTGCCATCTGGGGCGGCGATGAAACGACCGCTGTACAGGCCGACGAGATGTACATGCAACTTCTTGCCGAGCGGTGAACACGACAGGAGAGAGTACGGCAACAACAAGCATGCATTATAGTCGCTCAGATCACTTACACCTTTGGCGACCCGTCCGTCGAGAGATTTGAGGGACTCACTGGTCGAGAGATTTGAGGAGGCCGTCGAGGTCGCTGTTGCTGCGTGCGATTCTATTGCACCGTGGCTTGCATGATGATGAGACCGGAGCAGCTTACGAAGATTCCATTCTGCAGCGACTTGAAGCAGAAAGTCAGTACGCAGATCAGCCGTCGATGCGCGAGAGTGCGCCGCTCGATGATTGAGGACCTTCAAGAAATGGGGTCAGAGTCAGATGGTCCTGACCATACCAGGACCAGAAGCTCAATCCCACAGCAGCACAATGGTCAAGTTTGCTGATGGCAAATGCGACCCGCAGCAAATAACATTCACCTGCCAAAGCGCCAGGCCCATTTGTCCACTCTCCATATATTCACGAGTTCGCCATTCACGCGCTCTCAACTTGCATCTGAAGTTACTGAAGCGTACACCCTATATAACCTTCTCTTCCATGTCCACAAAGCCACACCTCTCAAAATCTTCTCCACAAAATACTTCCAACCTCAAACCTCGACAACCACTACGTCGACTCACAACACTCCTTCCACATTTTCGTCGCATACCGACAAGGACTGCAACCATGGCCGGCGTAGTTACGAAAGTCGAAGTCGAGGGATTGAAGAAGGTCGCGAGCGGAAAAGTGCGCGAGATCTTTGAGATTGATGAAAAGACGCTGCTTTTTGTCGCGACGGATCGCATCTCGGCATATGATGTGATTTTGGAGAATGTGAGTAAAGGTTCTTTTGTTCGCGAAGTATGAGAGCTTGATGCCAGTGGAAGAGGACGTGAGGCGCCTTGCTTGCGATCTCGACAATATCTGCGACCTGGCGAGAAGAGGTTGTCCAGAGGCAATCCACACTCGAACACCAGCGCCATCGAAGAAGAAACATGCCAATGCCAGCATTCGAGACAAACAAAAAGAACAACAGCTAACACGCATCACAGGGCATCCCATCCAAAGGCTCAATCCTGACTCAACTCTCGGCCTTCTGGTTCGACCTGATCAAGACCTCTTTGCCAACACTGCAAACCCACATCGTCAACAGCTCATATTCCGTTCCCGCCTCTCTGGCTTCCCGCAGCATGGTGGTCCGGCGCATCCCCGTCGTGCCCCTCGAGTCCATCGTCCGCGGCTACATCACTGGATCGGCGTGGTCCGAGTACAAGAAGCACGGCACGGTGCACGGGATGGCGATGCCGGCAGGGTTGAAGGAGAGTCAGAGACTGGAGAAGCCAATCTGGACGCCGAGCACGAAGGCAGAGCAAGGCGAGCACGATGAGAACATCTCGAGGGAGAGGGCAGTGGAGATCGTGGGAGAGGATGTGGCGAAGAAGGTGGAGGAGGCGAGTCTGAAGGTTTACGAGATGGTGAGTATTTTCCTTCGATGTGAGCTGGTCGATCGCTAGAATTGGACTGACTTGTGATACAGGCTCGCGACTACGCCGAAGCTCGCGGCATCATCATCGCCGATACCAAGTTCGAGTTCGGGCAAGATCCCGTCACGAAGGAGATCGTCCTCATCGACGAGGTCCTCACGCCGGACAGCTCGCGCTTCTGGCCCAAGGACAAGTACGAAGTGGGCAAGTCACAGAGCAGCTACGACAAGGTGAGTCTTATTCCCCTTCGACGAAGTCTGGGGTGCGACTATGGCGACTGACATTAATGTGTGTAGCAATACCTCCGCGACTGGCTCACGAGCTCGGGCCTGAAGGGCAAGGATGGTGTCGCGATGCCCGAGGAAGTTGTGAAGGAGACGGCGAGCAAGTACCAGGAGGCATATGAGCTGTTGACGGGGAAGAAGTGGGCTTGAAAGAGCTGAGTTTTGCTTTCAGTATTTCACTATTTTCCCACACGGGAGCTTCCATCACATGGCTTCCGGGTGTTCGAGCTGTGCTTCTGCTATAGCTGGCTCTCGAGAGAGAGAGGGGGAGGAGACCATGAAAGGGCATAAAGTGCTCTGTGAGTTCATGATATAGATGAGAACCTTGCAAAAAGAAGGATGATGTGCCCTTTCTACAACTTCGACTGTCTCCCACCAAACCACGATGCCCATGTCCAACTCGGCCTCGGAGGAAGATACTGCTCCAGTTCCACGGTGTTCAAATAAGAAAGATCCCCTCTGACCTTCTCCAGATCCGTCACACCACACAATCTCATCGCCGTCTCGAGCTCGTCTTGCAGCACTATACCAGTTTGTCAGCTCAATACGAGGGAGAAGACTTGATAGACACTTACGAGCAGCGCAATGCTCCACCCCGTCCCTCCCATACATGACACTGCACTGGAAGGGCCTTCCCACACCAACGCCTCTCGCGCCCAGACAGATCGCCTTCAGCACATCACTCCCTCTCCTCACGCCGCCATCGACATAAACCTCCATCCGCTCGAACACCTCTGGACAATCCCTTCGAAGCTCCAACAAGATGCCCACCGTCCCCGGGGAGCCGTCCAAAGCTCTGCCGCCGTGGTTGCTCACCACTATGCCTGCACAGCCCAGCTGTAGAGCGGTTTTGGCGTCGGCGGCGGACTGAATGCCTTTGATGATGAGCGGTTTGGAGGTGTGGCGACGCAGCCAAGGAATATCAGACCAGGAGAGCTTCCAGTCGATAAAGTTGCCTGTTGTGCGAGCGAGGCCTCCGCCTTTTTTATCGACGCTGCCGACTTGACCGTCGGAGGAGGTGTAGACTTGTTCGGAGACGACGAGACGTTCGTCGGCTTCGCGTTTGGATACCACTGCGAGATCGACGGTGACGAAGATGGCCTTGACGTTCGTGTAGTTTTCCAACCTCGCGAGCAGCGCTTCAGTCTTCGGGCGGTTGCGGTCGACGTAGAGCTGGAAGAAGTACGGGTATGTTGGCGGGACGCTGGATAGGATCTCTTCGGCAGAGAAGGAGGCTGTGGTGCTCATGCAGTGCACGATGCCAGAGTTCGCTGCGCCGGAACCCAATGCCATCTCGCCTTCTGGGCCGGCGGTTTTGGCGATGCCCATGGGGCAGATGAAGACGGGCATGCTGACTTCGGCGCCGAGCATGGTCGTTCTAGTCTTTATGTTGGACACATCGCGCATGACACGAGGACGGAAGAGGATCTTGTTCCACCAGGATTTGTTGAGGTTGAGGGAGACGAGGTCGTTGGAGCCGGCCCAGAAGTAAGCCCAGGCTTTTTGGGAGCCGAACTTCCCAAAGACCTCCTCGAAATCGTGCAGATTGATGAGTGTGGAGAGTGGTGGTTTCTCGGACATGTTGGAGATGTTTTGGGGCGAGGGAGAGGTTTTATCTTGAGAGGCTTCGCGCCAGGCGTCGTCGATGGTGGACTCATCTAGGGCGCCTTTCTTTTCTTCCGTGGAGAGTTCGTTTTCGATGAGGTCCGCTGCGTGGTATTCATTGTAGGTTGTAGAGCCGTCTTTACCTGCCCATTTGTGGATGATGTGCGCACCACCCGGGTGATTTGGGGCGAATTTGGTCAGGTCGTAGACTTTGCCGTTGATGACGACCCAGCAGTCTGATTTGGATGAGTGTTGGGTTACGAGAGAGACTGGGATTTGACCGGTGGACGACATCTTGGGTGGAGTGGGATGTGACGACTCTTTCGCAATAGTTCAATGCCTCTAGCTTAAACAGTTTGTTCCAAAGAAACGCAGCAACAATGGAGAAGCAATTCAAACCTGGAAACGTGAAGTAGAGTATAAGCGTCAACCTGCAGCAAGCGATTGGCTTACCAAGTAGCTACCCGTCTGTCCATGTGGCATCCTCGTCTCGAGCTACTTGGCCGTGGTCGCTAGGCTAAAACGCTTGATGATGTGATATCCGGTCGCGATAGCCGAAAAGTGGAGGTTGGAGGAGTGGGAGGAGTTGAGAATGGGGGCTTGCGGGAAGAGATCAGCACGGACAGGCGTTGTTCTGGGCCTTTTGTTTGGGGGCCAAGTGCTGGGACTTTCACCTCACGTCTTTGATACATCTTGCTGTGGATGCTTGTTGCTTTGACTCATCACTCTTTGATGGACATACGGTCGAGCAAGAGATAATATTGACCCTGCTCAGCGCGCCGGACATGTTCAGAGCCCGCCGGCGATCAAGCAGCCATACAGAGGCCTGGAGGAAGCCCAAGTCTCACCTCCGAGCGTACTGACCTGCTTAAGCACTCCTCCAAACATTGAGATGCCCACCGTACAGATGCCCGTCTTCAGATTGCGGGTGTTCCATTACGAGCGCCACACTCGACCGGAGCCGATCGCTTGGAGCAAAGCTTCGAAGAACGAGATGTTTCCAGCGTCAAAGGAGAAGATCGTTCGTGTGTCGCAGAGCCCCTGCTGTCTAAGATGAGGAAGAAGCAACGGGTCGGAGAGCATTGAGGGCATGATTGTCTTGAAGAGATAGTCCAATGCTGCTGGGAAGAGCTTCGGAAGTAGAACCAAGATGCGATAGGCCATGGGCAGTCCAGCATAGCTCGAAAGAGAAGAAAAGAGGTCCGAACGATCAGGCCAGCCAGACAAGACAGCAAGAGCAACTGCAGCAGTTTGTACATCGCCCAGACATGCGTTGTCGTAATGCTCGGGCTCAGAACAAGATCGGTATGGGTGACTTGTTGAAAACAGCTGTAACGCCGTTGTTGAGGTAGGTGAGTGCGTCTTCTCAAAGTGTGTTCAAATCTTGGTGTGTTGAGTTCCAGAAGACAGTTGATGTGCAGGTGGTGTAGGTAGATGTCTGATACCGACGGGAAGCAGCATCCCAAAGCAGCATGCCCAAGATTTGGGAAGCTGCCGCCCGCGACCCAAGCTCTACATGCGCCTGCCCGCTGAAGACATGCGTCTTGTCTCCGCGCCTGCTCTTTCCGACTTTCCATCAGCAACACCTCCACCGGCAACGCCCTCCGTTGTTGTTCAACACTCTTCGTCCACACTCGCAACGGCGCCCTGCTTCTCGCGCATGTGCACATTCACTCGCTGATCGCCGTCACTTTTTGTCCTTCACTTCACGTTACTACAAGGTAATCGCCACTCCTTCCACCTTCCACCTTCCCACTCATGCCACCACCACGCCGCAGAGCGACTCCGAACGCAGCCAAGCTGCCGGCCAGTCGTCTTCCTCTCGGCACTCACTTGCCTGGCGACAGCCGTCCAACCTCTCGCAACACTGACCGCAGCGCCTCTTCGCCTCGTTCGCCTCGAGCCATTTCCTCCGAAACCGATACAGCAACACACGTCAACACTCAAGATCACCCCTCTTACAAGTCCGTCGACGACCCATCCAGCATGGCTTCAGCCAACGAGCCAGTCTACACGCTTGCCGAAGCAAAGCTACGTCGCCAGCAGGAGCGCATCGAAAGCGCTGATGCCGCCCTCGCCGCTCCCCATCACCTCGACCGTCGCGAGCCATCACGAGGCAAGGCCAAGCCTGCTTGGAAGCCACTCGACATTGAATGGAATACATCCGCAAACGCTAAGAACGAAGGCGGCATCCCTGTTCAGACACGCACCAACACCATTTACGGCCCTGCCTTTTCTCGCGAGGCCTCGCTCTCTCGTTCGCTTTCAAGTATCTCCCAGCAGACCACTACCACTGACGCCGATCGTCATGACTCTTTCATCGACAACGCCGGTTTCCAGGTCTACCATGGACGTCGAGGTCGAAAGCAGGCTGACGAGCTTGGAGCCACCGCAGACACCAAGCAAGAAGAGCGTCAAGTCACCGTCGAGGGCAGCTTCGACAAGCGCGAGATGTACAAGGTCTTCGGCCTCGAGCTGCCTGGCTTAGACTTCATTTCCAGTAACTGTGGATTTAAGGATGGCCAGCTGCAGTTCGTTCAGCATCCCAACGGCGACGTCTCCGCTCACATGTGGTCGTTCAGCCGGTATATGTGGGAGAACATTGGCAACTTCTCCAACATCCGCAAGAGGATCGGTGGTCAGCTTGCGTCCGATCGTTTGAAAGGCGAGACAGGTTGGCAAACTCTGCAAAGGAATACACTTGCTTACTTCCGTGCCATCGCAAAGCAGCGCGAGCAAGATGCCCTGGGAGTCGAATTTGGCCAAGCAGAGATCCAACAGATCCTGCCGCAACCACCTGAGAGTTCGAAGGCGCCAGAACCATCCCGTCCAGCTTCGCCCGCCGTCTCAGCCTACACTCGACAAGCTTCGGCACCTATGCCACCTCCATTCAATCCTAGTGCGCAACACAGCACTGCGCCAAGTGCTCAGCGAAGTGTGCAGCAACCCTCGCAGATCCACGCTCCGACTTCTGGACGTGTCTTCCCTTTCTTGTCAGGAGGTCAAGCAGCCAGCAAAGAGGACCCTTTCACCCCTTCGGCTATCTTCCTTCCAGCGAAGGGACCGACTATAACAACAGCAAGAGCTGAACCCCCAACCGAGCCGATCAGACACACTGCCTCTGGCAGCACTTCGTCCAACCCGTTCATATCCAGCCAACCAACTCCGCGAAATGGCACTCAAGAAGCCCCGTCGCTTAATAGATCGTCTCGGGATCCCGCACCAACGTCCTCGCGCGTGTCAGGACTGCCGCAGCTCAACATTGCAAAGCTGGGTGTTCTGAACCTAGGCCAGCAAGTCGAGCAGAGACAGCCATCAGTCACCAGCTCTGACACTCCTTCTCGTAAGCAAGCAACGCCCACGTCATCTCGCGAGGCAATGCGTGACCACCTTTGGAAAGTCAGCGAGTTTGCACAGCAACGCAGCAACAGCCAGGCCAATGTTCGGACTGTCCTCCACGACCCCTTCAAAGCCCCGTCTATCCAGAGCAGGGAGGAAAGCAAGGCAGACCACTTTCCAGACTTCGACCTTCAAAGCGAGAGTGCTGAATCGCACGTTTACTTGAACCCGCGTCGGCAGCCTCATCACTCCTGGAGAGACCTTCAGCCGAACTTGAACAAGCCAATTGAAGATGTGCGACCAGAGGAGAATTTGGCGGACAGTGTGCCTGACACGGATGCTCATAGTGTGAGCAGTCGTGTGACCTCTCTGCAATCGTCTGGCGCAACATACAATGCAGAAGACCTGCTAAGCACCACTTCTCTCGGCAAGAAAAGCTATGACGAGGAGTTGAAGGATTGGTGGACTTCTGGCAGCGAGTTCGCTCGTCAAGAAGACTTATATCAACGCATCAAGATGTTGGAAGTGAGCAGGGGCTCTGTTCGACCTTCAAACTACTCGACCACAACGCCTTCTACTCGCCCACGCCCCATCGGCGCACCGCCTTCCGGCCGCCACTCCTCTTCCACTACCGACTCGCCACGAAAGGCCGACGCACCCTTCAACAAGACCATCACCCGCATGCTCATCCCAGTCTACGAGAACCTCGCCTCCTACGTCCAGGGCCCAATCGAGCAGCGCCGCGACTACTGGAGCAACTGGTCGCAGCCACCCGAGTGGTGCATCGACCGCTCGCCCAACGGTAACAACTCCTTCTACGACAGCACGTGGGGTCAGCCGCCGGCGCGAGTAGGCAGAGATCCGAGGTATCGACCTCTGCCAGGCGAGTTGCGGTTCGGTGGGTTCAGTCCTGGTGCGATGAGTGGGAGTCCGAGGAGCAGTGCACTCAGCGGGATCCATGGGATGAGGGGGAGTATGGGATATGGTGGGCCTGGAATGAGGTATTGAGAGGGTAAGTGCAGCTTTTCTTTTTCTTTGCGAGTACGACGATTTGAGAATGGAGAGATGCAGATGGAGGCATGACGTGGCATGGCATGGTATGGAGGATGAAAAGTTTTATGATACCCCTGATGAAAAAACTACACACATGAGCGATGTGGGGTCTGCGGATGGAGTTGGCTTGCTGCGAGGCATTTGGGCTTTGGGAAAGATGGAAGGGTGTAATGGCATTCGAGTGTGGGGTGTGATGGCATTTGAGCGCAGGATGTAATGGCTGTTGAAGGATGAGGGTAGAACGACTACATGCAAATGGGAAAGGGCGTTGAGGAGTTTGAAATGGGTTGCATTGACTGTGATGCTGTGATGCACCTCCTGAGGATGTGGTTGCTTGCAGATGGTCGCCAATTGAAAAAGTCGTGATGGATGAAATTGGTTGATTGTGTGTCCCTCTCTCGTTCATTGCCATGAATACATTAACTCTTTTCCAGCATTTCCCCCATCTCCTTCGCCACACAGGTAGAATCTCAGCGTCAGTTCCAAGCAATAGAACCCAACAACTATCCATTCACTGTGTTCTCGACATGGGCTCTCGCTCGCTTTTTGCTGTATACATTTCCTCCTGCGCCTTTTTGCCATCCCGTTCCTGCTGCCGACCATCTTCCTTGCAGCGATCCGTCCCATCAAGGAAAAGCAATAGTTAGTTACACAAAACACACCATTCGAAAGTGAAATCAAAAGAGCAGCAGAGTCGAATCGAAGACAGCCGTTTCCGTCATTCATCGTTTCGTTGGCTCGGTCGTATGTGTTTGAACCCCGATCCACATGCGCCACTTCGCTTTTGGTCCCCCTATTCCCGGCAATGTAAAGAAGGCACAAAGAAGACCAGCCATCTTCAGTATCCCTCACGATCCACCCAGACTTGTTCCATTCGCCAACCTTAGCGCAAATGCCTGCAGATCGCAGGTGTATCCATTTCCTAGGCTGACATTCCTCGCATTGACCGTTTGTCCGTTATCGTCCTCGCCAGACCTGAAGTAATCTTGCAGGTTCTCCTGCGCTGTAGCAGCGGAGTTGAAGTCACCTGCGGCTTGGAAGACGTAGAGGACGGCGACGCGGGCGAAGTCGAGGGCGGTGGAGGAGTCGACGAGGGTAGATGTGGATGTTGAGGATGGGGATGAGGTGCTGGCGGTGCGGGTTGCGGTGGAGGAGGATGGGGTGTTGGCGTAGACGATGCCGTCGCTTGTTGTGGCAGCTGCGGAAGAGGCAGTTTGTTGGCGCTCTTCGAGGGTTGGGGTCGGGTTGCGAGGAATGATCACGTCGATGAAAGAGCGTCGGCGGTGCTTAGACGAGGCGCCGTTGAACGTGACGAGGGCGTTCTGCGACGTGCAGCTCATGTCGGAGCTGGAGAAGAGGCCGAGGAGCTGCTGGCCGTCCAGGGGAATGCTGAAGTTGGCATTGGAGTCCTCTAGCAGGCGAGGGATGGCATCGCCGACAGTGGCGTTGCTGGTCGATCCGATCGAAGTCGTCGTGCAGCTCTGTCCTTCGTAGGTGGAGCACGTCAAGCCTGTGTAGCCGTTGATGCACAAACATTCGCAGTATCCATTGTTGCTGAGGATGTTCGTGCCTCCATTCTCACATGTCAACTTCTTCTCGCACGCCGTCGTGGTGTCAGCTTTGTGGTTGTTCTGTCTGGGTACCACGATTAGCATGATCGGTACGATGACAGCAGCAGCCACGAGCAAGATCAGCAGCAGAAGCAATAAGAGGAACAGCCACAGCGGCATGCCGCAACACTTCCGTCTGGGCTTCTCCTTCTCCCCAGCGTCACTATCGCTGGGAAGAGCAGAATGCCTCAGCCGAGATGACCATCGCGACATGTCACCACGCGAGCCACGGACTTCTTGGTTCTGCGGAGCAGGAAACGAGTTGAGAATGTCCGAGACACTGCCGGAGCGTCTCTTCTCGCCAGGCTCAGCGCCATCCAGCCAGTTTGCCATGCCCATTCTACTGGCAGTTTTTCCACGATCGAGGTTGGAAGCAAGCTTCGTAGCTCGTCTGATGAGATCTGGCAAACTGGTCAATGATCCTCTCGCTTCTGCCTCGCGCACAGCGTCGACATTAAGGCGTGGCGGTCGTTTCCTGCCTCCGCGCTCGGACAAGCCAGGTGTTGGGGTTTTCAACTCTTCAGCGTCCTTAGCGCTGATGGCGCCGCCCTTTTCCAGGCTTTCGAGAATCGACTTGACACGTTCATCATTGTTAGGTGCGAGTGGAGAGCGAGGGCGTGACCGTGTCGGATGCAGCTCGTTGGCGATAGAGGAGCCCAACAGCTCCCTCGATCTCTTCTTCTTGACTTCCCTTTCAGATTCGTCAGAAGATGAGGGATCGAGGAGTCCGGTTCCAGACTTCAATATTTCCTCAGGCGTCCGGCTGCCAGCACCCTCTCGTGTTGGCTCAGAGTTGTTCATGTATTCAGTAGCAGCGGCAACGGCTGCAGCGTTGCGTGCTTCCTGATTGTTGAAGTGCCGATCATTTGCTGAGGCTCCTGGTTGTGTCTGTTCTTCGAGGCGCGGGCTACGGGTGTTTGTGATGTTGACCACTGTAGGCTGCGCTCTCCTCTCCTGCTGGCTTGGTAGACTTGCAATGCCTTGATCTCCACTGCTCTTCCGCATTCTGTCCCCACTCTTCACTGTCGTCAATGTCGGCTTGCTCTTCTTGCCAAGACTAGCTTGCCTCACGAGCACCTCTGGACTGTGCTGCTGTTCGCGCTGCATGTCTCGCTCTGCAAAGTTGTCTAGCCGTCGCCCTGTGGCTGCTTCTATGGAAGAGTCGTCATCGTAGTCATCAGGCGCGGAAGATCGATCGCCGGTACTTGGCCGTGCTGCGCCGTTGTCAATGTAGAACTGTGGTATCCCAATCGGTATGGCATTGCTGCTGGCAAAAGAAGTCTTGCTGTCATGTCCACCAGTCTGTGCACTTCCAGTCCTGACACTCCCTCTCATACTGTCCGTCTCTTCTACGATTGGATGCACTGGCGCAGCTGCTGGGTAGTTCCATTGTGGGCCTCTTCTGGCCGAAGGCGGTGGACCGAGCGGCGGTCGTCGGTTCGCTTGGCCATAGACTGCCTGCTGTGGCATTTGTGGTGTTGGGTATTGTGGATTTGCCGATTGAGGGCTGGCTTCTCTTGACTGAGGCAATGGTCGATTTGGAGGAGGATGACTAGGAGGAGCGTAAGCATATCCCTCACCAGTCCACTGGCCTGAGCCATGATGCGACATTGGTGAAGGGGCATGATACTGGCGATTGGCGGCTGCTACGTGAGGGCTACTTCGAGGCTGATCGCGTACGGGTTGGCGGTGTTCCGGTCGTTGAGGAGATTCGTCAGGTCGCGCTGGTCGTTGCGGTGGTCTTCGCGGACTGCTGCGAGGTGAAGGGACATGCACTTGACTGGGTAGCGGCCATTGATCGTACTGTCCATACTCATCGGCATATCCACTGCCATCATAGAGGTTCTGCGACGCATCCCACGCAGATTGCTCAGAATAGTATGCTTCCTGCGCTCTTCTCGGACTTGGACCAGCGGCCGCATGGTACTGGCCTGGTTTCATCTGCGGGGGTGATCGCATTCGATTGTGGTCGGCGTGTTCGGGGCGAGGAATGCGACTGTGGGTGTTGGGTCTTGGGCGAGCTGGAGGCTGCTCGGTGTAGTAATCCGGGATGCCTCCATACTCATCCGAGTATGGGCGGCTCATGGGGACTCGGCGGGGCGTTGGTGTTCAAACGAGGGTGGGTGGGTCTTGAGTAACCAAGGTCACGGCGTGCGTCTGCAGGCCAGGATGGCGTTTTCGTAGAGTTGGACTCCCCAGCGTCGCTTACTCACGGTGATGCAGGTGGCCGTCGAGGTTCCTGTGCGATCCAGTCGAATTGGGCGCCTGCGCTGCAGTGTTCGCTGAACCTGCGTGCTGATGCTGTGCGATGCCGTCGGCTGCTGTGTCGCCGGTGGTGGTCCCGCAAGGCAATCTCGTCGTGATGTGCTCGCACCAACGCTGCTCGGCGCAGGATGAGGATTGATATTCGTGTTGCAGAGGCTGTGTGAAACGAATGTGGTACAGGAGCGAACGAGTGGCTCCGGAGGCCTGTCGATATGTGCGGTCTTACGACGATGGCAGTCGAACGAGCGAGCAAGCCCGCGCCCGCGGCGATGATAACAAGAGTGGACTCTGGGTTGGGTCGAGTGGACGATTGGCGATCATGCGGGCACTTCAACGGACAGTCGTGACGTGAAGTGGGATATTATTAGCGGGCGGCCGTTGGAGATGGCAGGGGCGGATTGGGTGTTTGTCCAGCAGCGTTCTGCTAGGCCAACGCAGAAAGATCGCGCTATCTCGCGCTGAAGAACCGCAAACCGGGAAGAATCGAAACGCGCTTCAAACACAGACAGAGTCGTGTCAAACAGCGCTGTTCGTCTCAGACGGAGGGTCGGTAGTGGTGGAGGTGGTGAAGAACGAGGGGGATCGGCAATGCAACAGCAGCGGCCAGGCACACAAGAGCAGGTCACGACAAGAGGGTGTGGTGAACGAATGAAGATATTGAGGTGAGGTGGTAAAAGTGTGCACCTCTGCCTCCCATCCAGCACTTCGAACGTCGCTTGTCGCTGGGCCGGCCAGTGCTGGTCGAGTGCGAATTGTTTGAGGTTCCCAGATTGCCTTCAGCCTTCGCAACACGCTTCAACCCTGCATAGCGTGTCTTTCTCCACCACGGCGTGCAGCCAGTCGCAGCGGCGGGCTCGGATCGAAGCAAGACGGCCTCGCTCCCGGCGAATCACTGCCCCTGATCAATCTCATCCCACCGCCAGCGCGTCTCACCTTGATGCAGGCAGCGAGGCGACGATGGGCGTTGCTTGCATGTACGGCAGGGCGAGATTGTTCGACGGCCGGCTGTTGCGTGTGATGACAGCTCGCAAAGTGCTCGGCGACAGGACCACGGCTCGCCCAACGCTACGGTTGACTTTGAAGATTGCGCACAGAAGGAGCTTCGAATGGCGCACTCCTGGACTGCCGGCGCGGTAGATGATACTGCAGCTGTGATATGCCCGGGATCCCCTCGGGGGCAGATGTGTGGACGGCCGTCGACGAGGGCCACGACGAAGCCGGATGCCGTACCACTGTCGGCAAGGTGAGGCAAAGCGAAAACAGAAATCCCAAAAGGCCAAGCTCCACCGACAGTCGCCAGTCTTTCCGTCCGTTGTGCTGCCGGGGCACTGCGAGTCGTGGAGATCACGTTGTCGTCGTGGCTCGTCGCACCAGAAGATGATGATAAGATACACCAGCAATACGGCATACCAAGAACTTCCCCAACTTCCACCCCGCTGAACATGCAATGTTTATGGGACCGGTCCCGCGCGCGTTGGCACGCGTCTGGCGCAGCAATTGATGTGGCTGGACGTGGTGCAACGCGATCTGGCAGGTGATCAAGTCTGTTCAAAGACTCCCGCATTCCTCGTTTGGAGGTCACTGCAGACCTTACCGTTGCTCTGGGACTGAATACTATTCTGGACGAACCCGTTCTGAAACCTTGTGCAGCAACATGTCCAAGTAGTGTGTACGACGACGTGCTACAGCTCACATTTCCGTCCAATTCGGCAATCGCTAGACGTCAGCAGCACCACACCGGTGCCGCATCGAGCCAGGTGAGGTGGGTATACTTGTTCTTTTGTTCGTGTCCGTTCGCATGCTATTATACAAGATCTGGGTCTCGTTCGTCACTTCATTTCCTTCCCACTTGTGTCGAGCAAAAGTCAAGGACTATCAAGATGTGCCAAAAGTGCCTTTCAAATATCGTCTACCACTCACTGGACCTTGCGTGGTCGCGGCTGCTTGAATCTGTCAAACATAAAGCGCGACTTCCCGCTATACGCCTCACGACATACGCCGATCGTGGCAGTGACGACAGCGTCTTCGAGAACATGGCAATGCTGGAAAGGAGCGCCTGCTGAGCCGAACATCATCTACGCCATCGGAAGACTTGCTGGAGCCTTCCGGTGGTGCATCATCTACACTCCATACATTGAACGAAGAACAAAGACCAATGAACATACCTCTACCCACAAAAGTAGCAAGCATGGATGAAGACCATTCAGACAAGGAGAACCACGCGCCTTGTGAGTGCCAATCTGTCTATGAAAATTGGGGCCAGATGAGCTTCAACTCACAAAAGACTTCAAGACACCAGCGACGTGCACTCCCCACCGCTCCCGATCAACTCCAAAGGCACCATCTTCGCAAAGCAATCCGCCTTCGAGACACACTATGAACGACAGCAATCCTTCGTCAAGTCTCCACCAAACAGCGCCCGAAAGCGACAGAAGTTGGGAGTGTTGAGCAACACCCCACCGCGGCCTTCGTATTCCTCGCAGATGTCCAAGATCTTTGCGGCGAGACCAGAGGCTACGAGACCACGAGAGAATGAAGTCGTCGCGCCGCCACCGGGCATTCCTGAAGATGCGATGAAGGTCTTCAATCATTTCAAACAAGCGTTGAGATGTCGACCGAGCCAGGAGGCGATCGTGAAGCCGAGAGGAGAGGAGAAAGATGATGGCGATTCGACCTCGAGTACGGACTCCTCCATGTCGGATGAGAACAGCAGCGAGGACGATGTTGTCCGTTTGAAGCGTACGAGTAACGGTTCTGGGCAATCGATGGCCCCGCTGCTCCAAAGGAAACCCCCCACAGCAGATTCCAACGATGACCCCCTGGACCACTCTACCCCATGGTCAAGCGTCTGTCCTAGCGAACAGGATGACCCGCTCGCGAACCTCGAAGCAGCAACCACCCGCTCCTGGACCTCATCGTCACCATCCAACATGACCTCCCCGTCGACCCAGCTCATCCGACCTCTTTCCATCCATCCCACACCGGTAGCCTCTCAGGACGCAACGCCAACGTCCGATCTCGAGCGCGCAATCTCAGCTGCTCTACCGCCAACACCGTCAAGGCAGGAAAGGCGGAAGACGCTGAACATCGATCTCAACATCCAGAGTCCAGCTAGGTCTCCTCAGCCGGACAATACAAATCCCTCCCCAACATCCTCAACAGAGTCCTGGACCGGCGATGAGACGTTCTTCCCTCGCGACGGTATCACCAACATTATCAGTAGCATCTCCCCGATCCACCAGACTCAATCTTCGCCTCTCCGACGACAACACTCGTACCCTTCGACACCCACTAGTCCCTCCTCGCCAGCGATGCAACCGCCTGCAGTGCCACTCTTGTCTCCCTTGCGGGCTGTTCGTCCTCGACCGAATCGTTTCCATGTCCCGGCTGTGAGAAGTCCGATGGGACAGGGCGTACCGCTTTGTATGGAGGTCCATCCCGAGAGTGGGGGAAGTGATGCTGATGATGAGGGGGAGGACATGGAGATCGACATGGAGGTGGAGGCGTGAAGGCAGGTGCAGTAGAGGCGAGGAGGCACGGGGGGACATTGCTAAAGGCGGATTGGTCATGCTCATTCCTGGTAGGATAGGACAGGCTTGGACATCGAAAGTCTTGTATCTTGTCAAAAAACCGCATGCCGCATCGCTCTTCTTCTTCGATCTCACGGCTGCTTTCCGTCATCCCCTACGCTCCTCCAAAGCGCCAGCTCAGGCATGTCCCCTCCGCCTTGCTGACTTGGGTGCTCCTCGAAACTACTCCTCCCCTTGGACAGCTCTCCTTCGCTCTCCTTGCCCCTGATGTGCCTCGCCTCGCTCAGATGCACCGCCTCCAAAGGCATAACCTCCGACTGGACCTCCACAACCGTCTCCGTCTTTACCCTGCCGTATTTCCTAAACAGAATCTCCAGGCTCTCGCGCATGGTTGATGACTCCCTTCCATCTTTCATGCCCTCCCGCCGCGTCGCTTCGATGGTCGTCGTGGTGCCGAATGCAAAGTCTGGCCGCCAGTTACTGCTCGTGCCGAATGTGTCGAGAGCTCGGACGTCGCCGAGCATTTCGTCGGGTCCAAAGATGAGGGCTCGTCGAGTGAGGCAGTATAACAGGACGTCTAGCCAGCCGTTGCTCGTGATCATGGCGCCCGCGACGCAGAGTTCTTCGAAGGATGCGGTTTGTCCGGCCATGCTTCGTAGGCGTGCGATTACCAATGGCAGTGTGCAGACCACGTAGACGATCGGATAGGCGATGATGAGTTTCGCAGCGCGGGAAGCCGCAGTGGAGGCGCGTTTGCGGAGGATGAGGAGTATGAGAGCGTAGATGAGGACGGTGCCGAACTCGCTGATGATGACCCAGAAGTAGTGCAGCCATAGTCTCTCACTAATGTATGCTCTGTTGATCCAGCACCAGGATCCGGCGCGAGTGTAGAAGTCGGAAGGGTGCATAGCGATGCCAATGAGGGCTGCTAGGTAGACGAATGTCCAGAGAAGGGCAATGGTGATGAGGAACTTCGGCCGGGAGAGGCGGTAGGAGCAGACGATATCTGCAAAAGAGTGGACGGCTATGGCGAAGGTGAAGACTCCCGATGCGAGGTCTCCTGTACTGACGAACCATCCTTGCGCCCAGCATGAGGCGGTACCGACGCGAATGCTGTTGGTTGTGATCCATTGGGCGTTGAGGACGAATGCCACGGATTGTTGAATGTCGGCGAGGACGAGGTTGAAGATGAGCATAACGAATTGGTTGGCATGGGCAAGGTGAGGGCGGTTCGTTCGCCGTCGATGTCCTGCGATCAATAGCCGAAGTGACAAGTGAATGAACAGAGCCGTAGAGGTGACGAGTGAGAGAAGAGCCAGAATGGTCACTGCCGTCAGACCTCGATGTAAGTCAACTGGAAGAGGGTTCAAGGATGACGGCTGGTTGACGATGTGGTCGGGAGACCCGATGAGTGCGTCCACCATTTTGCTGGCATTTGTTCGTTCTCACAACGATGACGACGGTGGTGGTCTTGGTACTGGAGATATCTCGAAATGGAGACGTTGTGAGGCTGGAGGTTGACTGTCAATCATATCACATGGATATCAGCCCTTTCGTTGCGGAGACAATGCGGGTCGTCTCGGGCACAATGCCCAAGCACGCGGAAGGAACGACCTCTTCAGGAGGCAGCTCATGCCGATGTAGTGGCCCGACGTGAAGGAGACCCGGCAGATAGTCAGTGAAAGAGGCAAAAGGTGTATGAGGCATGTCCGATGCAAAGTGTTGGATCTGAGTAAGGCTGAATATAGATGAAGAAGGCGCTATCGCCCGACCAAGGCCTGGAATGGCGAACTGTAAGTCCTACCGACGTTCTGTCGAAAAGTTACGCGCCATGCCGATGGGGGAACCTACTGCACCCAGATTGTTTGATCTCACCACGCTGAACGATAAGGGAGCCGCGGTAGCCGTGAGGCATTTTGCGTCTCATGGGTAGAGGCACAGGCCATCAGAAGCAGTCGCGAGCGGCGATGATATCGGCATTTCGACAAGCACGAGTCGTGGATGGTGAAGCTGGTGAGATGGTGGTTTCGATATGCGAGACGACGAAGAGGAAGTCGTGAAGGATTCAAGCCACCGTCTGTGCTCAGCCAATCCAGTGCCCAGAGAGACTAGCGCCTTTCTTTCTAGGCAAGCGCGAACTGTGAGGTAAAACTTCGGCAGTGCACATAAGGTATGCCTTGCATTCTTCCACACTTCCCTCCTCTCTCTCAAGTCAAACTCAGTCAAATTCCACCGTCTGCAGCTGCAATGCTCCGAGACACCTCTCAATGTGGGACCAAGAGCCTGCCTTACGATTCAAGGACTGAACGTCTTGTCTCAGCCACTCTGGATTCCCTCTCCAGGTCCATGTTCTTCTTGCCACTGCCCATCCCATCTTCGATGCAAGGGACCGCAGTCGAGCAATAACAAGGAAGATACGACCACCGTATTCTAGAATGTGCTTGCCCTAACAGCATCCTGTTCCGGCCTGCATGCGAATACGATTTTCGAGGATCCAAGTTCAAACGACGTCGACCATACGATGTCATTGCTAGCGAGGAGCAATCTCCTGAACTTCGAAAGCGGCGACATATGTCAGAACCTCTGGATCTTCTTGCCAATTGCCGAGAGAGATGGACTCGTTGTCAGCATAGGGCATAGGTCGAAGCATGAAGCCTGAGACGAGTTCTTTTCGCCTTCGCATGCAACGTCGCCCGACTCCTTCACTACACTACAATTTGGCTGCCATCTCAGCATCTCTCCTACGAACAGCCCGTGGCCTTCGAGCATACCACTCTCGCACCCACCATCGCCAGTCGTCGTCCACCATGGCCTTCTCCCTCGCACTGACTCGGTCCCAGCCATAGTTGAACAGGCAAGGAGGCCTTAAGTACTGCAGCTCGTGGTACAACACCACCGACCCAGGACAATATAGTGGTTGCTGATGGTCGTCATGCTCTTGTTTAGAAATGTCCGGGTGCGTGAGCTTGGACGCAACGAGGTTGTTTAGCGACCTTCCAGCAGGCGGATAGCAGCCACTAAAAACGCCACGGGCGTCGTGATACCTGGTGGTCGTGAAGGTGACCGCTTTCGTGCCTGGATTAGTGGCCCTGTCAGCGACTTCCTTGGGTGCCTGTGGATATTGCAGCTGTGGTGCTTACGGTGATATGCGAGCATTTGTACTGATCGCATCAGGGCCCGAGCAGGACGTCCTCTGCGGAAATCTTCCATCTGGTGAAGCTTCGCACGACAAGTTGCTCGACGCTAGCGCAGACGCTGGCACCTCTGCTAGGCGAAGACGTGAGACTTCCTAGCTTTGTCGAATGGGTAGCGAAACCGAAAGAAAGTGCCAACAGTGGTAGCGGCTTCTGGGGAATCGATGAGAGCGCCAACCCAGCCGCCAAACTTCTCGAGCTCTTTGCGACTCTACAAGACAAGGCTGTTAGGTTTCCAAAAGCGAGCTCGACGTAGTCCGAGACTAGGGAGACAGTCAAGGTTAGCAGGACTCTTGCAGCTCTCGAGGCTGTGGGTTCGGAGTGGATTGCGATGTGGATATGTCAGTGGGGATGGGGAGCCAAGGGTGAATAGGGTTTGAGGTGATCGTCCCTACATGTAGTCGATAGCAGCAACTTCTACCTCGGAATATTCTTCCCTCGTCCATTCACGACCGCTTTACGCTGCCATTGAGACACCTTCCCCATGAACGCCGCCACATACTCACTAACAACATCTCTCGCCGTCTAAAGCAACCCGCTATGCTCCACTGCACATCCCAATGCTAAAGTCCCGCTATTCACTCCCTCCAATGACTCCCCACAACCTCCCTGACATCTTCTACAATCCCTCTCGGATCCTCTAAACAGGCAAAGTGCCCCGCATAGTCCCTCTCCTTGTACCACACCAGGTTACCCGTCCTGGCCACTGCTCGGCGAGAGTTTGGCGAAGTGTCGTAGAACATACTCGTATACCCTAGTGGACACTTGATCGTGTTCTCCACACGCGTGCAGTACTCTGCGAACTGGTCGTGACGGATGTTCTCGTAGTAGGGGAGCGACGCCGTCATGATGCAGCGCGTGAAGTAGTACAACGATACTGTGGCGAGGACGTGGTCAAACCAGGCTGGCGAGGACGAGACGGAGGGCGACGCGGCTTCGTGGTATTTCTCTCCTACGAAGGCCATTATGCCCAAGGGGTTGTCCATGAGCATCCAGCCGAGAGTCTGAGGACGTGTACGCATAAGGACTGCGTAGCCGATGTGGTTGGTTCGCCAGTCGACGGCTTTGGCGGCGACTTTGACTTCGCGATCCACGGCTTCGACGCCTTCGGGAAGGGTGCCTGGGCAGAAGTTGAGGTGGACGGTACGGCAGGAGTCGGAGTACTTGGCGCCGAGCTCACGGGCGACGAACTGACCCCAGTCTCCAGCCTGGACACAGTACTTGTCGTAGCCGAGACGACCCATGAGTTTGTGGAAGAGGCGGGCAGTGTCCTTCATAGTCCAACCGCGTCTTTGGGGAGCAGAGGACCAGCAGAAGCCTGGAAGAGATGGCACAACGCAGTGGAATGATGGCTTGTCCTTGTCGCCTTCAGCTAGAGCATCGACGACCTCGCTGAACTCGTAGAAGCTTCCTGGCCAGCCATGAACCAGTAACAATGGAATTGCATCCGGTTTCTTGGACTGACGATGCACGAAGTGGATTTGCATCTCCTCGATGTGAGTCAGCTGGTGCGTTCCCATGCGTTTCATTCGGTTGAGGGCATCGTCGAGGGAGAACTTGGTGATCCAATGATTATACAGCGCCGTAGCCCAGTCAGTGGGCATGCCATAGTCTTGGCCAGATCCAGGGACAATGTCGCTGGTAGGCACTCTAGCATCTTTCAACGTGGCCATCAAGCGTTGCACATCTGCGCTCGGGAAGCCGATGTTGAAGGGCAGAAGAGCCGAGACCACGGTTTTGGAGCGGGTATGAGACATGGTGGTGGTGGGTACGAGAGGTAGGGAAGAGGTAACGAATGCGAGTCAGGTTGATGGTATAGAAGAACGAGAGAAGCCAGGTGAAGTCAAAAGAGGCTCAATGAGAGCTCAAAAAGATTTGGGTGCGCTCACCGTTGAAGTTGCGAGCTCCTGTCGACATTGCAGTAGTGCCGAGTCTAATGCTCCTGATGAAAGGAGATAGGGAGGACATCACCTAATGTATCTATTTCGGTTGGTGTAGCGATCTGATGCGCTCTTCAGTCTAGAAATCTGTCCTGGATGTCGGGTCAAGGGACGGCGTGAGATCTGCCGACGGCTGGAAAAGAGGAGGTGATGGAGCACAGTATAGTGATGGCGTGTATGCGAGAAGCCTGGATGCTCACAAGGAGGCAGTCTGACGAGCCGGATGCATCAGCAGCGGTATCGAAATCAAGAAGCCGGATGTGGAAGTTGCGGCATCCTGTTCAGGGGAGGAAGTCGACTCCTGAGAGCAGAAGTTGGGAGGAAAGGAGGTGGAAAGGTCTAGTCTCAGATGTCAGACTATGTCGTGTCTGTACTAGCTTCAGATCTGAGATTCTTGAGACTACGTTCGACAACAACCTCATTCCAACGCGACTCCATCTTGCTTTCCTCCAAAGCTCATCATCTGAGGGTCAACAATTCGATTTCTATCTGTCCGCCATCGCGCTCACATATGGTGGGCCATCATTGTTACGCCTCCTTGGTCCCTAGACTACGGACGATGTTGCTCGAACTTTGTCCTCCGCTCGTCCTTCTGAAAGCCCAACGTCCAGCTTCAAAAGCTTCACGGCGTTTCCAAACGCAAAACCATCAAGCTCCTGCTGCGAAGAGAAGATGTCCTTCTTGGCAAGTTCCTCCAAGAAAAACCACCCTTTTGCACCCTTTTGGAAAGGCGTATCAACACTATACATGACCCTTTCCTTCTTTGTAACCTTCAGCAACATCTCCAAGATTCTCACACTGAATATTCCGCTCGAGGTCACCCAGATGTTCTGGTCCCACACATCGGTGAACTTGCCTACCTCGCCTTGCATGAAGAATCGCGAGTCATCGATCCGGTCTAGCATCATAGGCAGCATTTCGCCCATATGACCAACGATGACCTTCAGCCGAGGGTATTCCTTGAACACGCCAGCTGCGAATAGCTTCAGGACATGTAGACCGACGTCTTCATGCCATCCCCAGCATCCAGTTGCGAGACCCATGGAGATGACTGGAGGCCAATCGCCAGCGAAACGGATAGTCATGCTTGCGGCTGTGGGCGGTGCAGGATGTATGTACAATGGCACATCGAGCTCCTGCGCGGCTTCGAAGACAGGCCAGAAGCGCTTCTCATGGTAATGCGTTCCGTCTAGGAGATGACTGTCGATCATGGCGCCGACGAATCCACAGTCTCGCACCGTCCTCTTCAGCTCCATCGCTGCCTCTTCCGGTCTCTCCATGGGCAATGCGGCAAACCCAGCGAACCTTTTCGGATTGCCGGCGATGTGTGCTGCCAGCTCGTCGTTGGCGGCACGACATCCTGACGGATTGACGCTGGCCATGCCGGGTAATGAGGATACGACCTGGAGACGAACGTTGCCCGCGTCAAGGTCGGCAATTCGTTTGCTACCGAAATCTCGAAGGGCTTCACGACCGGATGGCACCGACTTCCAGATCTCAGTATAAAAGTCGCTTTCGTCGCCGATGGCAGGAAGAATAGCGTGCTCCTCCAGCGTTACTGCTAAAGGCGGTGGCCTCATGTTCACTTGTGGTGAGTGATTGATGGCAGAACCATCCGAGCTTGAATACTGTTCAAGACTACTTTGCTGAACACTGAGGCCGCTTTTATCCTCAATGGACGAGCGATGGAACCCCATACTGGTGAAACCGGTCTGCAATTGCTCCGTCTCGGTTCCGACATGGAAGGCGGAGGATCTCTGACGATCGATACTTGCAGCAAGCAAATCTGACCTTTCGTCCTGGACATACCACCGACTTCAGAGACTAGGATTACCTAAGTGACAACTTTGCACTGGAGAAGTTGTCAACGCAGGCACGGCGAGCGATCTCACGGCTGGTGGACATAGCAAGGCAGACTCAGTCCCAGTCATGATGACTTGCGCCTAATATTTTCTGCAGCTTCCTGGAATGCGACGATCCGACGCAACAACGTGCCCAGTCTCGAACAACACAACCATATTTCGAGGGTAGACAACATGCTCGTTGATGGGCTTGGAGTACACGATGACGACCTGTGACGAGCAGAGAAGATCGTCAAATATTCGAAAGCCCACTACCAGTATCAATCTACAAATTTTCTTGGTTCTGGCTTCTGAAAGCAGGCAAACTACTAGCAGAATTCCTACTCGCTGGTCAATGTTCTTGGTAGCGAATTTGGCTGGAATTAGTCCAAAAGGCTAGAAGCCGGCAAGATCATCAAGGAGCTAGGCCGCAAGGTTGCTACGCTCCCACCTAACAAGACATGACAATTCGATGTCGATTCGATGGGCGAGCAGTATGGCTATCCAGTAGGTCTTCTGCACCTAGCACAATGCGGCTAACGAGTGGGCAACCTTGGTCTCAACCAAGCCTCACTACGAACTCTAGGTACGACGGCGGCCAGAAACTCGTCATGGTGATCATAGATATCGATGATCTCTGACACTGGAAGAAAATGCGAAAGGATACAAAGCACGTCTCTAGCCGCTGAAAACATCGAGTCCATCTTCTGCACCTGCCCTTGCTATCAAGAGTCCCCATCCCCACCATGGGTTTCCTCACCAAATTTCGCGCTTCAACCACAAATCGCTGGCTCCAACGCCTCCTTCGCGTCCTCCAATTCCTCTCCGCCACAATCTCCCTCGGCCTCTTCTCCTCGCGCATCTACAAAATCATCCGCCTTTCCAACCAAGCCCTCGCGGCCTCCAATGGCGCGGTCGAAGGCATTCTCGCCGCGGCCGTCCTCTACACGCTCGCCGTCATGCTCCTGAGCTGCTGCATCAAACACGGCGGTCCAAAGCCTTTGCGCTGGCTCCTTATCCTTATGGATGTGCTGTTCCTTGGGGCGTTCATCGCCGTGGCGTATTTGACGAGGCCGGATGGAGGGAGCAGTGGGCCGTGTAGGAAGACGCGGCTTCGGCCTATCATTCCGAAGGGACAGAATTGTAATTTGCCGTGGGGGACGTTCATTTTGGCGATTGTTAGCACGTGAGTCTTATTCTGTTCCTTGTCTTGCGATGATGAATGATTTGCTGATGGTGATGATAGGGTCCTTCATTTGTTGACTGCTTTGTTCCATGAGGCGAGGGATGCTTACAAGGCGCATAAGAACAACAGTCAGGATATGGAATATCGGAGTTGAATGGGAAAGGCCACTCGCGTTGTTTCCCGGTGAGCTGGACTTTGGAGATCAGATGCCTCCAATATACGACGAGTCTACCATGAAGGAATCTGCATCCTGTTCAATGATGACAAGTTGATGTCTTGCTAGAAAGCCCATCCACACTCGAAAGAACAAGCTGTCTCACCAATACGGTTGAGTCCACTTCATACATTGAAAAATCGAGGAACAGAACGTCTTGAAAAAGTGAAGTCTTAGGTTTTTGACTTGGCCCCCAACTTCTCCAAGCCTTCGCGCAGTGCTCAGACCAATGACGTATCCTTGGAGATGAGATCAGATCCTCCACAAGATGAGATCTCTCTCCGATCGATCCATCAAAGTCAAAATGCTCACGTTCCTGATCCCCTCAGGCCTCTCCGACGATGATGCAACAGCAGGCGCGACCAGCCTCAATGGCGTAGTAGGTGAGGTATAGGACTCCTGGCCTTTATTCTTTCACTCCCTTTCGCATGCCTCTCCTCGTCCACAATCCCCTTCGCGTATCACCTCAACATTTCAGCGTCTCACGGCCTCTTATTCTCTGCCATTATTTCCATTCTTCGCCCTGCGTCCCATCCAAAATGCCGCCCAAGAAGCACTCCCGCACTGAATCCCAGGATGCCGCGCTCTCCCACCCCTCCACCAAACGCGCCAAAGAAATCGACGCCGATCCGCCCTACGATCAACTCCTCTCCGCCCTCAAATCCAGCAAATCCTCCTCCGAGCCCAAGAATGTCCTGCACTGGTTCCGCAGCAAAGACCTCCGCATGCACGACAACCGCGGTCTCCACGCAGCCTCCACCAAAGCTCAAGAGGGGAAGGGGAGTTTGCTAGGACTATACGTGTACTCGCCCAAAGATATGGAGTGGCACGGCACATCGCCTGCGCGGATAGATTTCATCCTCGAGGGCCTCAAGCTGTTGAAAGAGGAGCTCGAACCAAAGAACATCCCCCTCGCGGTCGTGACAGCCGAAGAGAGGAAGGATGTGGTGCCGAGCGTATTGGCTTTCGTGAAGAAATGGGATATCAGTCATGTTTATGCGGATATGGAGTATGAAGTTGATGAGCTCAGGAGGGATATCAAAATCGCTGAGCATGCGCAAAATGACGGGTTCGGGTTTGAGGTCCTGCATGATCAGACGGTTGTGGAGCCTAGAGCTTTGACGACGGGCAATGGAGGGCCGCATAAGGTATTTACGCCGTATCACAAGGACTGGCTTGCGGAGACGAAGGAGAATCCAGATCTGCTGGAGCTGTCGCCGGAACCTGAGGGGAATGGGGAGAAGGCGAAGGAGGAGTTCAAGGAGTTGTTTGGGGGTGGTGTGCCGGAATTGCCAGAGAGCAAATCCTTCGCCAATGATGAAGAGCGTTCTCGTTTGCGGAAACTCTGGCCTGCCGGACACGCGGCAGGGCTCAAGCGCTGCGAAGACTTCCTGAAGAACAAAGTCGCCTCGTACGCCGCCCATCGTTCCGAACCTGCCAAAGACAACTCCTCCAGGCTCTCGCCCTACTTCGCAACCGGAACCCTCTCGGTTCGCGAAGCGCTTCAATCCGCCCTCAAACACAACGACGCTCACTTCTCCTCGGGCGACGCAGGCATCGCCGCATGGGTCCGCGAGATCGTCTTTCGCGAATTCTACCGCCATACACTCGTCTCCCTGCCGCATGATGCCATGAACCTACCACACAACCTGAAGTTCGACTTTGTGGAGTGGGAAGACGACGAGGAGGGTTGGAAGAAGTGGTGCGAGGGAACGACAGGGGTGCCGTTTGTGGATGCGGGAATGAGGCAGTTGAACCATGAGGCTTGGATGCACAATCGGTGTCGGATGAATGTTAGTAGTTATTTGAGTGGGAATTTGTTGCTAGATTATAGGAGGGGGGAGAGGTATGTTATTCCTCAAGTCTGAGGCGCTTTGGTGCGTGAGCTGACGTATTTTGTGACATGCAGGTATTTCGCGGAACATCTGATCGATTGGGATCTGTCGAACAACACGCAAGGGTGGGAGCCGAGTTATACGATTTTTAATCCGGTTGTGCAGGCTGAGAAGGTGACTCTCTACCCTACCTCCTCTCCTATCCGGCTTTATTACTGACGTCTTCTTCTAGTGCGACAAAGACGGCGACTTCATCCGAAAATGGGTGCCCGAACTTGCGTCAGTTGAGGGTAAGGCCATCTTCGATCCTTACCATCGATTGAGCAAGGCCGAATTTGAGAAGTTGGGTTATCCGGAGCCGCATGTGGATTTCTCGGAGACTGCGAAGAGGGCCAAGGACAGGTATAAGCAGGATTTGGCGGAGGCCGATCCGTGAGTAGAATTGAGAGGGAGGCATTGTTATAGCAAGGATCTGGGCATGCTCGAAGGTGGCGAGTCTACCACGCTGGAAAAGTTGTCGCGAATGCAGTCGAGGAGGTCTCGATATCGGAAGGGTCGATTGATTAGAGACGTGCTCTGTAGCGGCTGCTGGTACGGCTATGGACTGCAGGGATGTGTGCTATGAGACGGCAGACGATCGGCAAATTCATGTCAAGAAGGGGTCGGACCACTCACTTTGACTCGGTACCTAGCTGGGCCGAGTCAAGGAGTCTACGTTGATCGCGATGATTGTAGTCCATCTGTGGCAGAGTCTTTCAAGAGACATGCCTTCCATTCCATTGAAGCCGACCAGGCTAGCTGAATCAGATAAAGGCTCCCGCGGACTCAGTTCCTAACATATAGTGAAACAAGTGGTGAGGCGAAAAACGGCCATGTCCGCAGCGTATCAGGAAGCAGCTGCTTCGCCTCCAGCAGCGTACGCAATCGCTCTTTGAGTTTGGTGTGCGAAAGTTGGAAAGCAGGTGCGAGCCAAGTACATTGGGTAACACAGATAGGCCAGATGGCCGCCGTGTTCGTGTATTGCGTGGCTGGGCGGAAGAGGCGTTCTCATGTGCAGTTCGATAGCGTGGCAGCGGGAGACTAGGATATCCTGGTGGCGGGACCGGGGAGCATGGCATTGCCAATTTCACCTTTGCATGCTGCTACGCGTGTGTGGGTTCCGGTATTGCGTTGATTTGGATGTGGTAGAGATGGAGGAAGACAGGAAGTGAAGTCGTCGTATCCGTGAAGATTGAATTCGAGCCGTTTGGCGATAGGCGTTGGTGAAGGTTTGATGGAGGTTCCCATGAAACTTGATGCCGGAACTCACGTGTCGACGCTACACTTTGATTGCATGCTCTAGCGCCCGTCAATTCTGCCAACCTGCTTTACCCTCTTCCATCCTTCTGCGGAGGTGTTGCGCGAGTTTGGCGATACCTGCGCGACTGCATCTGCTGCTGCTTCTCACCCACCTCTTGTCCCTCCTTCGCCCCTCCATTGCACCCGTCAGCGCCCAGGCGCCGCCAGAAACCCTTTCGCACCACTCGCCAATCGCAGATGGCGGATACAGAATACACTTCGGCTCCCACTAGCAACGTGCGAGCTTAATCCATCCTGCGCCCACCCGAGTCGAGACCACAGACCAACTACTACTTCATCTTCACTTCCTCCCCCTCTGGAGAGCGTCGACGCCGTCTCTTAATGCGCGGAAAGCGCCTACCGCATCGACCCTGCCCATCACGGGATTGAGCGACCCGATCACCGCATCGCGACACAGCAGATCGCTGCCGCCAGGAGTCGCGACTACCCACCGTCCTTCAACACCATCTCGGCGGCCACTGGCTTCGTTGCGGCTACGAAGACGGTCCTTCGTCCTCACCAACTGCATACTCTCGTTTGATACACCCACTAATATCCACCACATTCATCCGACACCATGTTACGACCGGCCACGCCCTTATCCATCATCTTCCTCGTCGCTTTTGTCTTGCTACTGCTCAGTACCATATCGACACCAGTGATTGAGGGGATCCCACTCGGTAGCTTCCAAGGATACAACTTCGGCGTGCTAGGATGGTGCAAAGGCGATCATTGTGAAGGGCCGCGCGTGGGCTACAGTACTAGTACGTCGTGAATATCCTTACCACATCTGTTCTCGATACTAGACTTAACAGGTACAGACGGCCTCTTCAGCGGCTCCAACACCGACGCAGACTTCAGTCTTCCTCAAGATACTCGGAACAGTCTCTCGGCCATCCTCATCGTCCACCCAATCGCCGCCTTCCTCGCCCTCGTGTGCTTCGGCCTTGCAGTGGCCGCTCACTTCCATGGCCCGAGCCATTCGCCGCGATACCTCCTGGCCCTCCTCATCCTTACCTTTCCGACTCTCCTCATCACCCTGCTCGCCTTTCTCGTCGACATTCTCCTCTTCGTACCACATTTACAATGGGGCGGCTGGATCGTGCTGGCGGCTACCATTCTCATCATTGGTTCCAGTATAGTAACATGTGCTATGCGGAGGACTCTGGTCAGTCGCAAGGCTCGGAAGAAGCGCATCGAAGAGAATGCAGACATGAGCGGCGCCGCATACTACGAGAACCTGGCGCAAAATAGGTTGATGGTGGATCAATTGCCAACAGCAGACAGTCCGCCTCCAATGAGCGGCAGCACGGCAGTGGACAAATCGGCCAGTCAATTCGCAACATTCGAGATGAAGAGACAAGATACACATACTAGCGAGGGTGGCACGCACAGCTTTCAGGACGACCGCACGCCGTTGAATCCAACACCAAGCATACGGTCTGCAAGTACCAACGGCAGACAGCCGTACGCACAGGACGAGAACGTACCGCCGATGCCCGCACAGGTTCACGGAGGAAATGGCATGCCCAGAAGACCGAGCAGAGATCAATATGGCAATCCTATACCGTCAGGTGCTGAGATGATGGGAATGGCGCCACCAGGTGCTTTGAGGCATCAAAATTCACATGGCTCGCTCGGGTCCAACAGATCGAATGGATATCCTGCACCACCACAGCGGGGCAGAGGAGGATACGGCCCACCTCCAAGAGGCTATGGTCCTCCACCCAGAGGCGCTTATGGTCCACCCAGAGGAGGCTTCCCTCCAAGAGGCAGAGGGTACGGCCCACCACCGCGAGGCTATGGCCCTCCTAGAGGTGGTTATGGCCCGATGATGGGACGTGGGGGACCACCACCGCGACCAGGACCACCACCCGGCTATGGCAATGATCCATATTACGGCGGACCAA